>OX336388.2:1182534752-1183758918 GCA_946902985.2 Meconema thalassinum | reverse complement strand
CTAAAAAAGGAAACACTTCAGGAGACTCTACAGACGTACCCACATCAGTGGCGTCAGAATGTTTTGCTGAGGGCATTGAAAAGCTCGTGTAACGCAACGACAAATGATTCAATCGTTTTGGCGATTATGTTGGGACAAGAATAAAACAAGCAAACATTTAGTTGTAAAATCAGTTTGGTATGTCAATCTGTTATTTTTATACAGTCCATCGGAACTTGAAAAAAGAACAGCCCTCGTATATAAGGAAAGTCACGCCCCCTACTTTTACACCAAACGGTTGAGTACGCACTAACCATCTAGAGAAAATGGAATGTTTATCAAGGAAGCAAACAGTACTTCCGGAAAGGCTGAATAATATAACAGACGTAATTTACCAGCGTCGGTGATGTATTTGATTACAGGAAGTAATTGTCTTGGGTATAACAGGGCCAGCATTTTTCTGCTTCGTTCTCTTCCTAAATGAACAGTTCCTCTTCCACCAGCCATGGTAAAAAACCGATGATTATTACATTAAATATAACACGGTGTTTTCATAACTCTGACCCTGAAAATTAAGCGACGTAATAATCAATTTTAAACGCTGCATTCATGTCTACATTGAGTTGCGCTTCAAGGTGCTAACTTCCGGTGTGTTCGCAACCCAGTCAGCAGCGAGGAGGTGTTAATTTGATGTGTCTTCCGAGAAATGGCAAGGGGAAATGGAAGCGGAAATACGTTTCGCGGCTTTACATCTTTGATCAGCAGTCACGTTTCCTGTCTGCAATTTAACTTTCTTAAATTAGGTTTCCACGTAACACATCATTTATTACTGGAATCTATTTATTAAGTTTTCCGGTTCGCTAAATGTACCTCCAACCATGTTCCATGAGCAGGGGAGATTAAAGAAGTATGTCCGACTTTGTGAAACTACTGTCCATGTTCCCGATAAGTTATCTATGACGTATTTGACGAAAGGATTCCTGGGAAACCTTAAAATGCGGCAAAACAATATTGTTTAAACTTTTAGCACAATTTCCTCATTTAAAGATGTGATTAACCACTGGAATAATCGTTGTAGTTTGGACATCGTGGTCATTATCCCCGTATGTGTACACTTTTTCTGGTCCACCTCGCTGCGTAACGGCTATCACTCTTGGCTGTCACCATGGAGGACCGGGATCGATTCCCGGCTCTGCCAAGAAATTTAATGTTGGTCTGAGGGCTGGAACGGGGTACACTCAGCCTCGTGAGGCAAATCTGAGAAGAGGTGGGTTCGATTCCCACCTCAGCCATCCTGGAATTGGTTTTCTGTGGTTTCCCCAGTTTACTCCAGGCGAATGCCGGGATGGTTCCTAACTGTAAGCCACGGCCGCCTGCTTCTCAATTCTCACCTGAATTACAACTACACACTCTAATACAGCCATCACAATAACACAGGTTATCAGACAAATTTCACACACACAAGTACACGGGGCTACACGACGACGATGTCGCTATGTCCATAAATGAATTAACAACAAATTGCCCGATAACCTGTTTACTATGCTCATTTGTGGTTGAGGTGAGGATTAGGATAGAGGCGGTCGTGGCCTTAAGTCAGGTACCATCCCAGCATTTATCTGGAGTAGAAATGGGAAGCAATGTAAAACCATTGTAGGATCGCTGAGGTGGGGATCGAATCCACCTCTTCTTACTTTTGCATCACGAGACTGACTGTACCCCGTTCCAGCCCTCAGATCAGAAATAAATATCTTGTCACAGCCGGGAATCGAACCGGACCTCCGAGTCGACAGCTGGAATAATCGCATTGTCGAAATGTTTGCAATAACTAACAAATGCAATGGTCCAACAACAGTTCAGTTATCCAAATTAACTTTGTATGCTTGATGGCTTTGGTGGCGTAGTCGGTAGCATGCTGAACTGCTATACCCGAGATCGCGGGTTCAAATCCGGCCGAAGAGCGTAAAATCCTTCAGTGTGCCTTCCTTCGGAGGGAAAATCAAGAGGGTGGGTCTATGTCATAGATTTAAGGCATGTAAAAGAACCTACCAGTACAATTGATAGTGTGTAGCTAAATTTGTAGGTTATATTTGCCTTGTTAGAAACGCTCAATCAAGTTCCAACGTTCGCCGCTATGTGTTAGTGACAGCATCAGCTAGCATCTGGTAGCCAAGTTGAAACTACTTGGAATTGAACTTGTTGGGAGCCCTATGGTGCTCAATTAAACTACCCTGTTATTGGCTGCAATTCATATATAGATGTTCTGAGGATATTGTGTGGGCAACTTAAAATACTCCGCAAAGGTGTCATGGAATTTGAAGCAATGTATCACAATATTTGTCTGTGTTGGGACTGTAAGACCGTGTTCGAACCACTCACTTATGAATTTTAAGGTATCACGAACAGTTAGAGTATATCTCTCAAACTGCATGTGGTTAGAAATAAATGTTGCAGTTGTTGTTGTTGATTGATTTAGGGACTTGTAGATATCGTGGTCATGTAGCTCCGTGTATGTGGAATTTGTCTGATATTCTGTCTCATTGTGATGGATGTATTAGTGTGTGTATTTGTAATTCAGGTAAGATTGGGAAGGAACCATCCCGGCATTCACCTGGAGTAGAAATGGGGAAACCACGGAAATCCACTTCCAAAATGACTGAGATGGGAATCAAACCCTCGTCTTCTCAGTTTTGCCCTCAGACACGATTAAATTTCTTGGCTGAGCCGGGAATGAAACCCGGTCCTCCGCAGTGATAGTCAAGAATGCTAACCACTACGCAATGGGGCGGACTGGTAGAAATACAATATGTCTTGCGAGACAATACAATATATAAAATGGTTTTGGTATTTTCAACGATAACCGTTGTTGGAAAAGACTATACTCGTAGACAAATTTTAAGGGAATGCACAGCGCCACATTGAGGTCTTGTACTGAGACTCCTAATACAAAGGCTTTGGGTTCGATCGCTGGTTCTGCCAATACATTTAATTATAATATGATGGCTAGAACATGGCACACTTAGCTTTGTGAGGATAATCGAGTTGAATGGCTTCAAAGCCCACCGCATCATCCAAGATATTGCTTTGCATCGTTTTCAATTTCAAGCGCTCATAAATAACTGGAATGTTCCTAACTTCAAACCAAGGCTGCCCATTATACAATCCTAGCCACAATTACTGGTTCACATGCTAACACAGACATTGCAGTAGCACATGCTATCAGAATGTTTCAGCGGAAATTCAGGTACATACGATGGAAGCCCGCGATGTTTCTAATGAATACAAACAATTCAAAAACACACAGTTCTAGCAGTAAGTTGGTACTGTATTTGCAGTGATCCACGACAAGGTTGCTAGTATGTACTATTATTTCATAATTTACTAAGAGAGATGAACACCAAGGTCTGAACAGCCGTTACTAGCAACAGGTGTAGCATTACATAACTCTAACTGCCCTTTAAGTCACGCTTTACGTGACTTTTTACAATTGATCTTTGTTCTCCACTAACATCTTAACTTCCGTCAAGTTCTTCTGTGTACGCTCTACACCAGTTCCGTAACAACTTACGTTCTCTCAGTGAGAACATCATTTCCATGACTTATTTGCTTTTCTTGTGCTACATTCTTGCTCAAAAATTAAATATTAGTATGGAGTACATTTTTAGTTCCTCACGGTGTGGCGGTTAGCACTCTTAGCTGTCGCTCCGGAGGTCCAGTTCTTGGCTCTGCCAAGAAATTTAATTCTGATCTGAGGACTGGAACGAGGCAAACCTGAGAATAAGTGGGTTCGAATCCCACCTCAACCATCTTAGAAGTGATTTTCCGTGGTATTCGTCTACTACTCCAGACAAATACCGGGATGGTTCCTAACTTAAGGCCACGGTCATTTCTTTCCCAATCCTAGTCTTAATTTCAAATAAACTACAATGTCGTAGGTTAACATTAAAAATGAATCAGCAGCAACAACCAATAAATCTTTTTATTTTGAAGAACCTCAAAATTTTGGATAAGCTATTTATTTTGTTGGCAGCAACAATCAATCAATATTTTTATTTTGAAGAATCTCAAAATTTTGGAAAAGTTATTTTTTGCCTTTCTTGAGCTACATTATTGCTCAAAAATTAAGTATAAAATTAAATTAAATTAATTGACAGCGTTATGTAATGCTTCACTCACACAACCTGGTGCTAGAAACGGCTCTCTCAGACCTTGGTGTTCATCTCTCTCAGGAAATGATGAAATGAGAGTGGGCCTACGTACTAACAACCTAACAATAATAATTAATTCCAAGTTGTTCGTCCGTGTTGCTTGGTTGGTTGTCGAGATACAGAGAGGCTATTTATCTGTTTATCTGTGTGCTGCAGGAACCAAGCGAGCTGAGAGTGAAAGTGACTTGGTCAGTCGTGGCATTTAGTGGCGTGTTGAGTAATGGCTCAGAACCGACTGTCTGGATGAGACGATACTAAACCTTGCTGCCACTACTGCAGTATATGTTGACCACTATTCACTATTCATTGCAGCATTCTGTAATGTAGTGGCTACGCTGGCTAAAGCGCAGCATTAGGTCACGGGGCCAAGCTCTCTGCTGACTCGGTAGACGTGTGGATTCGAGCCCCACCGTCGGCCGTCCTTGAAATGGTTTTCCGTGGTTTCCCCATTTTCAACACCAGGCACATGCTGGGACGGTACCTTCTGACAGGCCACGGCCGCTTCCTTCTACATCCTTGCCCAGTTTCATTCATCATCATTCATTTCATCTCTCATTAACTCCTCTCATGAGGTTGGCGTCAGGAAGGGCATCCAGTCGTAAAAACCATCGCCACAAAGACTTCCATCGCATCTCATCCCCGACCCCGTTGGAATAATAAGGGGTAGACATACAATACATTGCAGCATTCTGTAATAGGGAGCATCATGATTGAGGCTTCCTCGAATTGGAATACTAGGTCGGGTAAACAACAAAACACAAAGATCTTTAATTATTTATTTATTTATCGTATGGCTTTAAGTGCCGGGAGTGTCCGAGTACATGTTCGGCTCGTCTGAGTCTGTAGCTGCTTCCAGCGGACACCCTTAGGGTGAGCTACAACTTCCGTTTAATTTCAAGTAGTTCCAACTTTCGCTACCAGATATCAATGGTACCTAGTTGTGAACGTTGGAACTTTGATAGAGCGTTGCGACGAAATCTAACCTAACAATTTAGCTGCACACAAGTTTAGTCTGCGGAAGGATCTTTTACATGACATAAATCTATGACATGGGACCACCGGCTTTACTTCCCCTCTGATACTGAATGTTTCGCAGAGAATTTTACCCGCTTCTGCATCAATGTTGTTCCTGATTAACCTAGTGCCTTGTGACATCTTGATCATCACATTTGTCTGTGTTTATTGTATTTGTCTGACAACTAGTATGTCATTGAGATGATTGCAGTAGAAGAATGGGAAACTTGATAAATAAATAAATAAATAAATAAATAAATAAATAAATAAATAACTAAATAAATAAATAAATAAATAAATAAATAAATAAATACATAGCCTACGTAAATAAAAAATAAATAAAAAATAAATAAATAATAATGTGAATGTACATTTTTTGGTTATATCACGCTACCTCCCATAAAATGCTAAGTTGGTATCACATTGAAGTCTCGTATCAATTATCTAAACCTAGATCCAATTAATTAAAGTATTTATTTATTTATTTATTTATTTATTTATTGGTGTTGTTAAGGCTGCATGACCTTCTCTAACAGAGAACCAAGGTGTACGCAACATATTTTTGTACTTAAAAATAAATAGTAAATTAAGAAAATTATTCGTAGACTTAATTTAGTATTACATAATTAATTAGTTAATAATAAGAGGTTAAGATAAACTCACAGTTAGTATCAAGGAACAGTGTGTAGATGAGACTGCGACTTAAGGATAATGGTACATTATTCAGTCTTAGAGGGTTGCAGGAAGAGTCAAACACTGAAAGACAGCAGACTGGGGAGTGGTGGGAGTGATTATTGTCTTAAGGCGAGGGACATTCGGGCCATGAGCCTCCAGTCTACAACTCTATAATGAAAATGATTGAGTGGATTAATTAAAATGATTATTTTACATGATAATAACCTCTCGCGCAGTCTGCATCGCATTTTCAAATGTAGCAGCCTACGTGACAGAAGAACCAGATACTGTATCATCACTCTTCTGCCGCATCAACAAGCAGAGAGCACTTATCACTTACAGCACGCACACTCAGAGAGCGAGACACTGACCACCCACATCGCAGAGCTCTTGATGTAATCTCATTGTTAACAAGAACAGAAACGCTACTTTGAATGTGTGACCGTCAGTATTGGTGCCAACTGCCCAGCATTTTAAAAATGTATCATTAAAGTTAGGGTTGAATGGGAGTGTTAAAATAGTTTATTGCTTTTGTTGTGTTGCCGGTCATCAGCTCCACGTACTTGGGTGTGTTTAGAATATGCATTGTTATCGTATTTGTACTAGTGAGTGTAAGCCTACTAGTATTAGGGTTAGGATTGGAAAGAGGCGGCCGTGGCCTTAAGTTAGCTACCATCCCGGTACAATACATGCTTGGAGTAGAAGTGGGAACCCACAGAAGACCACTTCTAAGATAGCTTGGTTGAGAATGAAACCTACCTCTCCTTAGGAGGCTGAAGAAACACCGTTCTTAGACCAAAAATAGAATACTTGATAGTGGCAGATTCTATCTCTGGGGGTGGAGTCCCAAAATGTCACCCCTACACTATTGTGCCCGGCGCTTTCATTACAGAATGTCTCCTGTATAATATTAAATAATTAAGTCTATACTAGAAGTAATAAACAGTGTTAAAATCTTAAACTACTTGTTTTCATAATTATGTGGCTTATTTATTACTGATAATTTGAAGCCAAATCCAGCCAAAACGCAAGTCTGTGCTTTCCACTTGCGAAATAAAGAAGCAAAGAGGACACTGAACATTAAGTGGCAAGGTGAAACAATCCTTCATTGTTTTACACCAAAATATCTTGGTGTCACCCTCAATCGAACTCTGTCTTTCAAGCAACATTGCTTGAACACCAAAAGTAAAGTATCTGCACGGAATAACATACTAAGATGCCTAACAGGACGGACATGGGGTGCTCACCCCAGCACTCTAAGAACTTCAGCCCTTGGACTGAGCTTCTCAGCTGCTGAATATGCAGTACCAGTTTGGCTTTCTTCTCCACATTCCAAAGAGGTGGATATAGCTCTGAATGAGACTTCCAGGATTGTATCTGGGTGTCTTAGACCAACACCACTTCAGAAGATCTACCCTCTTATTGGAATTTCTCCACCTCATGTCCGAAGAATGGTAGCAGCAGCATCTGAGAAGAAACGGCAAGAAACCGATTCAAGGCATCCACTTTTCGGCCAACAACCAGCCAGACAGAGGCATAAGTCCAGAAACAGCGTTTTGAGGAGAGTAACAGCCCTCGAAGGCTCACAAGAAGCTGCCGTGTGAAGATATGGAAGACAGAGATCACAAACCCATTTATTCCTCTATCAGAAAATATGGCACCTGGTCACAATTTGCCATATGGAATTTGGAAATCATTGAACAGACTGAGGACGGGGGTTTCACGCTGCAAGAACAATCTCAAGAAATGGAACATGCTCGTCAACAATGATGAGTTCTGTGACTGCAGCATGTTACAAGATCCAGAACACCTGCTGATCTGCCTCTTGATGGAGGACATATGTTCAAAATACGATCTTTTATCTGCAAATGCTAATGCTATAACTGTTGCTACTTACTGGCAAAATATAATTTGATTTAGACACAGAAAATAAATAAAATAAATATTACTGATCTCCACATGGACCAAGATACGCCATGTTAGTAGTAATTAGCCTATACAGTGTGATTATTAACATGGTCGACAGTTCTCACACAGCCTTCTGGCCGGGGCTTTAGCTCTCGCCGCCCCAGCTGTATGTCGTGTACTGTCTGTTGTCAGCGGCATAGAAAGAAGGAAGGAAAGAAAGAAAGAAAAGCCACTGTCAGTGCCGAGATTTGCTCTTCGAATCTGTTTCCTGCTCGGCTACGCTGGTAGGTTTGAATGTGTGACCGTCAGTCATGGTGCCAACTGCCCAGCATTTTAAAAATTTACTGTACCATTAAAGTATAATTCTCTGCCCCAGAGGCATCTCAATTGACTTCCGGATATCCCTTAGATGTACTATTCCAATTGAAGCCGAGTTTCTAGTTCTAAACGGTAATCTATTGCTGGCCTAACGGGCAGGGGTAAATACTAGATTTCGAGTTCCATAACTACTCAGCCGGAACAGTTACACAACCAGTGTACAGAATCGCACTATAACACGGCTGTTTACTGGGAGCGGCTTGCTCAACAGTGATGTTTATTGGAATGTCTCTAAAGAGGCCACAATCAAGGGCACTCTGCTAGGAATGTAGTAGCCCATTATTTTCAGACGATTGACTTCACGACAATTTCAGTTATTATGAGAAGGAAATCACGATCTTGTTTGCTTTGTTGAAGGGTTTGTGTTTGTGTATGTGAGTAACCTGTCTGATAAACTATGTTATTAAGGTGACACTTGAATACCCTACAGACATGTGGGTTGCCTACCACCTGCAATAGAGCCGCGAGAAGTTCTTGCTCGCTAATTCGTCTATCTCTGGTCCCTGTGCCTTGGTCTTTTCTGTCCTTACGTTTCAAAGACTGTCACGGTGGCTCAGACGCTAGCACGAGAGACTATGAGTCAACAGATGAGGGGAGTGAAGAGAGGAAGGCACCGTTCTTCCATTTACTGTTTTGAGCTTATCAATATCTTTAAAAACAATGGTGCCACAGTCGAGATTTGAACCCAGGACCATAGGCTCAGCAGTCTCTCGCTCTAGCGTCTGAGCCACCGTGATAGTCTTCGAAACGAAACGACAGAAAAGACCAAGGCACAGGGACCAGAGATAGACTAATTAGCGAGCAAGAACTTCTCGCGGCTCTATTGCAGGTGGTAGGCAACCCACATGCCTGTTGTGTATTCAAGTGAAACACGCCGAAAATTTACATGTGAAGGAGACGGCCATGGCATTAAGATAAGTAGCATCCTGAAATTTGCCTGGAGTAGAAGTGACCAACCATGGAGGCCCAGTTCTTGGACGACCAAGAGTGGGATAGAAGCCACTTCTCTGTTTTCCAGTTTTCCTCAAGAGGCATCCTGTTTCATTCATAAATAAATAAATAAATAAATAAATAAATACACAAAATTGTTCAGGCCATCCTTAAAGAGTGCAAGTTTGCACACGTTTGGATGCGGACATGAGGTTTGGAGCGACTGAGGTGAATGAGAGTGCCGAGATCTCGTATCCTCTCAGACCAATCGCACTCTAAGAACCATTTTCCCCAGCAGGTATAGGACGTAACATAAACATACAACTCAGCAAGTTGGGTTGCCGATAGTGAAAGGTGCTTGGAAAAGCCAATCTGCGGTCTAAGACCCAGATGTTTCGGTAATTCTCTGCTTTAGGTGTGTAGCGAAATAATACACCACACAGGCTGCATATTCAGTCACTCAAAGCTTTCGTCTTTAAAATCGTTCGTTCAGCTGTATATCTCAAACAGAGGAGTTACCGACACATCAGGGATCAAGGCTGCGCATTTGCGTTTCCAGAACACTAGGCGGACACCGAATGTTGACCTTATGTGTGAGTTGAGTTAATGAAGTTAATTAGATCATAATTTTGATTTTACGAGGTTAGGCTCAACAGATTAAAACAGCTGCTGAAAAAGGTTGCACACGTACAGGCGATAAAGTTCACTCAGGCATGGAGTAAGATGTCTAATCAAACAGTTAACAAATTGAACGAGAACCAATAAAGAGTTTGTGAGATCAGTATTCTTGTTTAACTGCCTGTGAAACTTTAATTAGAACGCTACCTTTTAATACACAAGTCGTGATGTTCGAATGAGGAAGTAGTAGATCATTAGTAGTGGCGATCAGGGACGCCTTCATTGGCAGGTGAAACTGCGCGTTCTAACTGGAGCATCGTCCATTGATCGCTCTATGAGGCAGACTAGGTTACGTCACACTCTAACAAGTTTCTCCTTGGATAAAAAATGATGAACACATATTTTTAGACGACACAGCAAGTCATTCAGAGATTTATTTTAGCATATTTATTATTTATAGCACACTTGATTATCATAGCATAGCGGGACTGCTTTTGGCACATAACGATGAAAACAATGTTCCATGCAAGTGCAGAAATTATAGTCCGGGGTTATAATGACTGGTAGACGTTTTGCCATAGTCTTGTATCCATCCCTTTTACTTTTGAGACCTGCTGTATCAGATAGGTCTGAATCTTTCGCCTATAAGTAACACAAACAAGGAATCAGCTAATGGTGTCATCATGAACATAGAGACAATATCAAGTATTCATCCTGTACGTTAACCCATGGGCAGTTACCTCTACACTTGATCGCTCATTAAGAATATGCCTGCCTGTTTATGAAACCTGCTAATGATTTATTCTACCAGGAATACAATTAGGCCTCCGGCCTTTTGGAACGTGATGTGCAAGTTTTAACAGAGTCTACTGGATTCTTGTTTGACAAATGTGCCTTACATTATTAATAGATTGACTTTTAGAACTAGGAACTTGGTACTACCTCGATTGAAATAGTGGATGTAATAGATATCTGGAAGTGAATTGAGATGATTAATTAAGGCAATATTCTAATACGTATGAGAACTTGGAGTGAAAATAGAGATGAACATTCATAATACTGCAAGGACAGGTTTGAAGATTGATTGCCACGTCCACTTACGCGCATCATGCGAGTAATCAGAAACTTATGCAACTCAAGCAGTCTAAATTCTAACTAAGGTAGAGCCTAGATTTGATTTGAGTAAACTGAAGCATACTTTATCAGTTATCAAACAAAGTAAAGGCAGTTGTGTTTCTGAAATTTGCATAGCTCCGCTAGGATGCTGCGGTGTTCTTCACGACGAAAACACTAACTCAACTATTCCTACTATTCAGATACTTTACTTCCCAGTGGGCGTGGTTCACATCTCATTTCTGATGAAAAATAAAAATGCTGTTTTCAAGACAGAAGCCTACACATTTGTGTGGTTAGTTCTACATTTATGATAAATTAGTTAAACATGCCGGTACACATTATCTATTGACTGTTGATGACACCCTTGAGTCCTTGAAATATTATGGATATTCATCTCTATTTCCTTTCCAAGTACTCTTCCGTATGAGAATATTGCCTTAATGGACAATCTCAATTGACTTTCAGATATCCCTTAGATGTACTATTCCAATTGAAGTGGTAGACCTACCTGAGTTTCTAGTTCTAAACGGTAATCTATTGATGGCATAGTACTAGACTGCAACTCGAGGTTATGAATGTCACCAGATATACCCCGTCACACTAAGGGATTTATCGGTGATCATAAAATCCCTAGAGTTATTGCTTAAGAAATTTGAGTGTGTTGTTTTGTAACGTTTCCACCCACCGTGAATATTCCATACTTAGCGAAGAGATCGAAACTGCAAATATTCATGTCAGATAATCATGATGAATGTCCCTGTATCTCCCATCACTTGCTGTTATGATCTTCTTTACAAAATGAAGTAATCACAGTAAGGGAAACGCTACAACTCAAGATGCCTGATTACTCAGTCACTTCAGGACATTAGACGATATGGACACGTTGATGGTTTACAACCCGTTCCATAAATATGGACGAATATGGTAGACATGGAGGGGGGAGATAAGATGAAATAAATGCAAGTGATTCTGTATTGGATAATAAAGTCATTGCAGAACTACCGACGTATTTTCATTATTGTATCCTATCCTTGTGTATTCATTTCAGTCTTCTACATGAGTACTGACCTGTGTTTCCTACATAAAATTATGAATGGTTACACAAAATGTAACATGCTCTTAAGCTACTTCCCACTCCATGTTCCCTCCCGTTCAACACGCCAGAACCATTTACACCACACACCTCGCCCACGTCTTGAAGTACAGAAGCGCTCTATTGTCCACCGTCTACCTACCCTTAGCAACTCCCTTCCAAATATTGACATATTCTCTCCCTATCGAACATTCAAACATAACATTAGAAGATCCCTTTCACCCTCAATTCCTAACCCCTCGCCCTCCTAATCACTCACTACCCCAATCACTCCCTGCGTCCTTCCCGAGATTTATCCCTCGCTGCCATCACTGCCAATTGTTACCTGTTATTGTTGTTGTTGTTTTTGTTAATATTATTTGAAATTGTTAAAATATTAGTGTAAAATTACCTTTTCATGGTTGTATCTAATAATTATTAAATAAATAAATATGAGAGTTTTCTGTTCGTATGTAACAAGTATTGTCTGACGTCAATGGGTGTAAGAAAATATATTTCTATTAGGATGTCCTCTATGTGTTGCAAATGACGAATACCTGTCCTTCATTTATCCCTATGAATCACTCTATGTATTTAGAGTAATTCTTGCTCCCAGTTTTCCTTACGTCTGAGGCCAATAGTAAAATAACAAGGTCCTGAGAAGTACCTCGTCCTTGCGAGAGGTCGACAGCTTGCTTGCTCTGTTTCAGTATGCGAACACTCTCTCATTACTAGCTTATTACTGAGAGTAATGACATAATTACAGTGACCATAAGATATGGAAACTGGTATTTCCTGGTCACCTTGCTCAACCTTCCCCGGTAATTCACTTTCTAAGCAGAGATGTTATATTTGCAAATGAGCATCTCGGTCATAGCACACTCCATTGTGTGTACTCAATGTTTCTGATTCCGACACTCCTTCTCTTGCTGGCTTACCCTCACTCCCTTCCTCCCTCTCTCTCTGCTGAAAGAGAATACAGTACATGCTCAGTACTTGGTACGAAAAAACCTTCCATTTCTGAATTATAATTCAGCTTACAGAAGTCTGAGATAAGTCTGAACCGAGTGCTCTTTCTCGGTGTGTCAGATTCTAACGTACAGCGTGTTTCACTTGAATACACAACAGACATGTGGGTTGCCTACCACCTGCAATAGAGCAGCGAGAAGATTTTGCTCGCTAATTCGATTATCTCTGGTCCCTGTGCCTTGGTCTTTTCTGTCTTTTCGTTTCAAAGACTGCCACGGTGGCTCCGACGCTAGCACGAGATACTGTGGAGTCTATGGTCTGGGGTTTGAAACTCAAGCCTGACTCCATTTTTTTTCTTATTGGCCCCATTGTCAGGCAAATAACTATGTTCTAGTATAAATTGCTCAACAGTTTGTCTTCTTTTCTTTTACAAACACTGTTGATTTTACAATAGTTATATCAATCAATAAAGTATTAGTAAGCCACGTATTTTTCTGGTAGTAACTATTAATTAAATAAAATCCGTGTAATTTCTAGGGCCACTTTGCCGTTAAATAATAAAAAATTTAAAAAAAAAGAATTACATGGAAAATAAAAAATTGGCTGTCCGACTCATCCTTGTTACATTTTGATTTGACCGATGCATTTTTTATCCTAAAAATCAATTGCCTCCCAACAAAAGTGTTTGCAAATATTTTCAAACGAAGATTTCGGTAAACTCAAAACAGTGAATGGAAAAACAGGCACAGCACTTAACGAAGAAAGTAGAATGTTAAAAAGTTTCTCATAAAAAATCCATTTATTTGGGTCCGTCTTAACGTTTTGGCACCGTTTCATGAAGTAAAGAGAATCATTTACAAGTTATTAGTCACAGCCAGAGCGTAACAATGAAACGGCAGAGCCTAATGAGAGATAAATAAAAATACAACTTAACAAACATTATCTGAATAATGATAGTTATCTTACTTCTGATAACTAAAAAAACACAACAAAAAACAACTAAAATCACGACAGCAAGTGCTCGACGTGTCCTCCGCCTTGCTCCAGTTCCAGAGCAATAATCTCATGAAGCTTCTGCGACCACAGTCGAAATTCAAACCCCAGACCAGAGGATCCACAATCTCTCGCGCTAGCGTCTGAGCCACCGTGACAGTCTTTGAAACGAAAGGACAGAAAAGACCAAGGCACAAGATCCAGAGATAGACTAATTAACGAGCAAGAACTTCTCGCGGCTCTATTGCAGGTGGTAGGCAACCCACATGCCTGTGGTGTATTCAAGTGAAACACGCTGTACCGTATGAGGAGTCCCCTTGTGAAGGCTATTTTGTTAGGAGCGACGTCCTGGATTTTTTCCATACTTGTTTTATCAATAAAATGGTATTTGCTACCTTTAGGAATACTTTATTTCAATCAATATATTCTTAGGGGGAAAACATACAACGTTAAAACAATACCTATTTTAATATTATAACTGTGCCTGTCATAAATCTTGCACAACAATTATAAACATTTACAAGGAAACACACACATTTTGCTATTAGAAGCAAAGTTATAAAATTGCATAATTGAAATCTTAACTATGTTTATCCATTTTTCAAAATTTGGTCCTTACCTTGTGTGAATCTTCATCGTTTCCCTTATATCTCCCATGTTTATAGGAATTTATCGATTTTTTTAAAAGCGGGTATCAAACCTTCAGCAACAAAATGAAACACACTCAATCTTTTTTGGTTTTAATGAGTCTTTCTATAAATCGTTAAAAATAATTTTTTGAGTTTGGTCAGAATGAAAATAAAATAATTACGCTTAGTTAAGTAACAATGTGGAAATGTGTAGCTGAAAGTTTAACACACACACAAATATGAAACGTCCATAAATGAGGGAATCGATAAAGATCACCACACCAGCCATCTTGATGTAATGCCATGTGCCTATAAACAAAGTAAAGCGCAAGTATCCGAGCAATTTGTATCAGCCATACTCTCATCTCCGCTTGCTCATACGTATTTCCAACCGCATAAACAACACATCTAATGGCATGTTTTGTAAGGCTTTCAGTTAAACACACCTCAAACAATATCAAGTGTCCTCTTTCTTGTATTTGCGAAGCTATCATATTTGTTTAGAGAAACTAAGCCAAGTAATGTTTGAATGATTGAAGATCTATTAACAACCATTTATTCTACAAATCCAAAGTTAAGAGCCGACCGCAGCGTACAAATTATGAGAAATATTGTATCATTAATCGTGGTAATGATAATTGGAACTCAGTCTTTCCCTAAACATATTGGTGTGTTTAATGTTTTAAGTGCTGAGTTACTACTACTACTACTACTACTACTACTACTACTACTAATAATAATAATAATAATAATATCGTATGGCCTCGGATGCCGGATGCAAGCTTTGTTATTTGACACCCAGAGGGTAGCTTGCATGTCGAAAAGTCAAGGAGGTTAGATATCTAAGCTCCTTGAACACTATAGCACTTTCTAGTAGAGAAATGAGGAACTTTGTGTTGGCGGAAACTGCCGAGATTAATTTTGCCATTATGAACACGGCCTACTGAATTCAAATGGGTTCTTTGACATACCAACATCGTATGACATCCGTGTCGTAATTTTTTGCCGCCTTTCAAAAATCGCTTACTACGGCCAGGAGCGAACCAGCAAGTTTGGTGTTAATAGATCGACATGTTAACCGCTCACCCACCGTGGCAATCTGAGTTACTGATTTATCTATCTGTTATCCCAGTGCCGAGTTTTGTAATTTGCATTTATAATAATGTAGAAGTCGTAATTTTTAAGTTATCAGGGGGGATTGATACTGTATGTATATAGGTTTTGGGTCTTTATTAATCTAAATATAAATTCAAAATACTACGTTTATGTTAATATTCATTTTTAGCCGAATCGAAATTGAATTTTTGTGTCCACGCTTGCATCATCTCTATACCAGGTAAGGGACCCACAGTAAAATTATTTCCTCAAATCAGTCGCCAAGTAATATTTGTTACACCTTGCAAGTACATTTTATATTGATATGTTGTTGTTTGAGTCTTCAGTCTTTTGACTGGTTTGATGCAGCCCTCCATGCCTCCCTGTCCTGAGTAATCGTTTCATCTCTACATAACTACCACACCCCACATCCGAGGCAATCTGTTTAACATATTCTAACCTTGGTCTACCCCCACAGTTCTTGTCCTCGACCCTTCCTTCCATAACTAAGCTTGCTATTCCTGGGTGTCTTAGTATGAGTCCTACCAACCTATCTCTTCTCTTCATTAGCAGTCGCCAGAAACATCTCTCCTCTCCCACTCGGCTTAATACCTCTTTGTTTGTAACCCTATCTACCCATCTGATCTTCATCATTCTCCTGTAACACCACATTTCAAATGCTTCAATTCTCCTCTTTTCTGCTACACCAATAGTCCAAGTTTCACTTCCATAGAGCGCCACGCTCCAGACAAAGGCTTTCAAAAATGACTTCCTAATACCTAAATCTATATTCGATGTCAGCAGATTCCTTTTTTGTAGAAATGCTTTCTTTGCCTGAGCCAACCTACTTTTTATATCCTCTTTGCTTCGTCCATCACTGGTTATTCTGCTTCCTAAGTAACAGAAGCCTCCTGCTTCCTTCAGCTTTTCACCTGCCAATTTGATCTCCACAGAGGTTTCTGATTTATTTCGGCTGCATTCCAGTATTTTTGTTTTACATTTATTAATTTTCATCATGAATTCTTTCCGTAAGACGGAGTCCATACCATTCAAAAACTCGTTCAAATCCTCAGGCTTGTCGGCCAAGATGACGATGTCATCAGAAAATCTCAGAGTTGAAATTATTTCTCCTTGAATCTTCACTCCCACTTTACATTTTTCTCCAATTTCCTTCATTGCTTGTTCAATGTAAAGATTGAAAAGTATGGGTGATAAGTTGCAGCCTTGCCTTACACCTTTCTGAATACCAGCTTCTCTCTCATGTCCTTCAACTCGAATGACTGCTGTCTGGTATCTGTATAGATTGTATATCACCCTCCTATCCCTGTACTTTATTCCAATCGATTTCAAAATGTCAAACAATTTAGTCCAATCAACGTTATCAAAAGCCTTTTCTAAGTCTACAAAAGCCATGAACGTTCTCTTATCTTTCCTTATTCTACCTTCCAAAATCAGCCTAAGACTTAGTACAGCTTCCCTTGTTCCTACATTTCTCCTGAAACCAAACTGGTCTTCGCCCAACTCCGTTTCTATCTGGCTTTCAATCCTCTTGTAAATTATTCTAGACAGGATCTTTGAAGCATGAGTAATCAAGCTGATTGTACGGTAATCTTCACATCTGTCAGCTCCCACTTTCTTTGGTATAGGGATGATCACATTCTTCTTGAAATCGGGGGGTACCTCACCTGTCTCATAAATCCTACACACCAAGTGAAATAACCTGATCAGACCTTCATCTCCTATGCAGCGTAGCAACTCAATCGGTATATCATCTATGCCTGGTGCATTGTTCCTGCTTAAGTCTTCCAAAGCTGTATCAAATTCTGATCTCAATATTAAATCTCCTTTCGCATCCTCATCAATTTCCTCCTCCCTTTCCATTACATGATTCTCAATCTCCTTTCCCTTATACAAACTCTCTATGTAAGCTTTCCATCTCTCAACCTTTTCTTCCCTATCTGTTAGAGGCTTTCCATTTGTGTCCTTAATATTACAGCACTTAGTCTTCTTTTCCCCAAAAGTATTCTTAATCCTTCGATAAGCTATGTCTACTTTTCCTAATTTCAGACAATTTTCTATACCTGCACATTTCTCTTTCAACCATTCTTCTTTCGATTCCTTGCACTTCTTGTTAACCTCATTTCTCAGACGTCTGTATTCTGCTTTTCCCTTTTCATCTCTTACATTCTTGTGTTTCCGCCTTTCATCCATCAATTCTAGTATATCCTGAGAGATCCACGGTTTTCTACCTATTCTTTCTTTCCTACCAATGTTTTCTTCTGCGGATTTTGTTATTTCATTCTTCAAAAGTGCCCATTCGTCTGCAATTGAAGTTTGTTTAGGGTTTTTCATTAGTCCTTCCTTTATACTCTTCTTGAATCTTTCGTTTACATCCTTCTCTTTCAGTCTGTCTATTGCCCACCTTTTTGGCTTTTGACTTTTCTTCAGTTTCTTCAACTTTAATCTGCATTTCATTACAACCAGAATGTGGTCAGAGTTTATGTCAGCACCAGGATATGTTTTACAATCCAAAATCTGGTTTCGAAACCTCTGCTTGACCATAATGAAGTCGATTTGGTAACGCCCTGTATCTCCTGGTCTCATCCATGTATATATTCTTCTATTGTGGTTATTGAATAAGGTGTTAGCTATGACCAACTTATGCTCGGTGCAGAATTCTACCAGCCTGCTTCCTCGATCATTCCTTTCACCTAATCCGAAATCTCCTACTATCTTCCCTTCTCTCCCTTTTCCTACCACAGCATTCCAATCTCCCATTACTATAACATTTTCATCACCCTTGATATACCTCAGAATTTCGTCTATTTCTTCGTAGACCTTTTCAACATCCTCATCATCAGCTTGACTGGTAGGCATATAGACTTGTACCACTGTGGTGCAGGTAGGTTTTGTATTGATTTTTGCTACAATAATCCGTTCACTATATTGCTCATAATATTCCACCCGCTGTCCAAGTTTCCTACTCAATATGAGGCCAACCCCTGCTTGGCCATTGTTTGATTTAGTGCTAATGACCCTATAGTCTCCTGACGATATTCTTTGTCCGAAATCACAAAGCGGTGTGAAGAATTTGCTTGTTTACATCACTGATGAACTCCAGCAGTAGCGGACCGACGTCTACAAAATTCTCTCCAGAAGCAAAAATCCATACTTAAGCAGTACAACTTAATTTCCAACAGAGCGGATTCGGTGGCGTAGTTGGTAGCAAGCTGAGCTTCTATGTCCATGGTCGCGGGCTCAAACCCGGCAGAAGTCGTCGGATTTTTTAAGAGCGTTAAAATCTCCCAGCATGACTTCCTTCTGAAGGGAAGTAAAGCCGGTGGTCCCATGTCATAGATTTATGGCATGATAAAGCACCTTCCACTAATTACACCTGTGTGAAGCTAAATTATAGGTTATCTTTGAATAAAGCTCTTTAGTTCCAACGTTCGTCGCCAGGAGCCGACTGTGGTGGCATCTAGTAACAAAGTGCACAACTAGTTGGTCGTGGCGTTTGGTAGCAAAAGTTGGAACTACTTGAAAATCGAATGCATGCAGTCCCTACTTGAATTAAAAAACAGATAACACACACTAACACAGCCATCACAATTAAGACCGGTCATCAGACAGATTTTACACACACCCAAAGTACACGGGGCTACATGACCGCGTTGTCGCAGCCCCTAAACTAAGGAACCAACCAAGCAATTCCCAACAGATGGTAGACATGTTTAAAGCGAATGGGGAATATGAAAAAAAAGTTCTTGTGTATCGTTTATAGATGGGAGAAGCACTCAACGGGTTAAGAGAAAACTGAAATGTTGTGTGAATACTCCGATGTAATTACTATACAGTACTTTCCAAATGCGACTTGCGAACATTGAGTGCGTTTGATACGCATCAACGTTGGCAATTTTCTGTAATCGTACAATTTGCCACCGGCGAACTACTCCTATTTGCACATAAAGTAAATGAATGATTGAATGATTGAATGATTGAATAAAAATCACACTTCTTCAAAATAAGTGTGGCGTGATAAATTAAAATGAAATTGTTTCCAAGGTAATCAGGAAACAAATTCTATGTACTCATCATTTAGAAGTAGGTACAAGCTGGAAATAACCCGCTTATTACATGCAAATTTCATACTCGAAGAAACGAATCATGTTATTAGTTGAAAGTAGATGATGGTAACGGTTGTTCTTCATGGTTATATGGAATCAGTCATGGTCGTTCATTTACATCTTCCATCTTCACAAGGTCTAGTGTTGCCGCGAGAACCTTCTATGTTTAGATTGCCCTTCGATCGGTCAACACGTTCACGGGAGCCAACTATTCTAATGTAGTTGGTTGGTTGGTTCCTCAGTTTAGGGGATGCGACAACGCGGTCGTGTATTTCGCGTACTTTGGGTGTGTGTAGAATCTGTCTGATAACCGGTGTTAATTGTGATGGCTGTATTAGTGTGTGTTATCTGTTTTTAATTCAAGTAAGGACTGCAGACATTGAATTTCAAGTAGTTCCTACTTTTGCCGCCAAACGCCACCGTCAGCGACTACTAGTTCAGAACTTGGCTACTGCAGTCAGCTCCCGGCGGCGACGAACGTAGGAACCTAATTAGAGAGTTGTTTAACCTATAATTAATATAGCTTCACACAGGTGTAATTAGTGGAAGGTTCTTTAACATGCCATAAATCTATGACATGGGACCGCCGGTTTTACTTCC
The DNA here is from genome assembly GCA_946902985.2 of Meconema thalassinum. Lineage (NCBI taxonomy): Eukaryota > Metazoa > Arthropoda > Insecta > Orthoptera > Tettigoniidae > Meconema > Meconema thalassinum. The sequence goes on along the minus strand of OX336388.2, from coordinate 1,183,738,610 downwards.
CCTCCGAAGGAGGGCATACTGATGGATTTTTAACGCTCTTAAAAAACCGACGACTTCGGCCGGGTTTGAACCCGCGATCTTGGGCATAGAAGCTCAGCATGCTACCAACTACGCCACCGAAGCCGCTATATAGAATGAAGACTTTTGTATGTAGGCTACTGTAAATTAGGAAATACCACTTGAATTTCGAAAGTTAAGGCATTTATATACAGCTGAAATAATATAATATTTTATTCTGTCTGTTAGGTAGTCAGCCGAGAGGCTGGTCTGTTCCTCAAAAAGTACCGCCATGTGTTAGGTCGGTAGATACCCACTAAACCTCAAAGCTGCACTATAATGAGGCGTACTAGGCAAGTTGAGGAGTGAGGTAGTTTGAAATTGCTTTCATCACTGTGTTAATACAATAGCGATGATGATGATGATGATGATAATTGTTGTTTTAAGGGGCCTAACATCTAGGTTATCGGCCCCTACTGGTTTGGGTGATAATGAAAATTAAATATGATAAAATGAAACCTACAACTAAAACTAACTACTCTCTTACAAACTAGGAGAGGAAATGGGAAACAAATAGGAGAAGAATGTAAATAAAAGACAGGAGGAAAGGAAATGCCCTCAACCCTCGAAGAATGAGAATTGAGTGACTTGGAAGGAAGGAGACCCTAGAAAGGCAGCGAGGAAAGGGAGAGAGGAGATGGTCGGCCCCAAAGGCAATGGAAAAAGGGGAAAAACCAGACCCAGCTCAGGAAGCCCTCGGGATCGCCAACTCCCAAACTCGCCAGCCGTGAGCCCTTGAGGGCGTAGCACTGTCTAGGGTGCACCATAAGTGGTGGGGCTACACACACCCTCCCTCCTTGAGGGCATTTACCAGAAGGCAGGAGATACCTGAAAGAAAATCAAGAGGTCTGACCCCTCGAAGAATGAGGGATGAGGAAAGATGAGTGGAGGGCCAATTAAGGCGCGAAAGGAAGAGACTCCGTAGGCCTCGGATAATCAAATACCGTTGGGGTCGGAAGAAAAAGGAAGATTGTAGTTTTACGTGACCGTGAATCTTGTGATTATGAGCCACGGGACCTCCTTTTTACGTGGAATCCGAACCACAGGACATGGCATTTCACTTCGAAAATCTCACATGCATTGACCGGGAATCGAACCCGGACCGCCTTGGTGAGAGGCATACAGCTAGGGGTCGGAAGGAAAGGAAGATTGTAGTTTTACGTGACCGTGAATCTTGTGATTATGAGCCACGGGACCTCCTTTTTACGTGGAATCCGAACCACAGGACATGGCATTTCACTTCGAAAATCTCACATGCAGTGACCGGGAATCGAACCCGGACCGCCTTGGTGAGAGGCATTCAGCTAGACCGCTGAGCCACCACGCCCCCCTAGGGGTCGGAAGAGAACAAGAGTTGACCAAGAGAGGTCGACAGGAAAGAAGACATAGCGGAGCCTGGCGCAAGTACGTGGAAGCAATGCCGGACTCAGCTAGGGTCCCGAGGTCGCCAAGCCACGTCCCACTGGATGTGAGCCCCCGCGGGGAGAACAATATCACTGACCCTATGAGTAGAATCTTTCACAGTACACACAGACACTGGCTGTGACCTGAAGGCCATTGCTCAGCACCACTCATACATCAGTAGCTTCCATATAATCACAGCCATGAATGGGATTGAGACATCGCTCGGTGGAAAGTAACATTTGTAATTTGTTTGTAACTTGTTTTGTTTGTTTTCTAATACCATTTACAGAACTTTTAAGGCACACGTAATGCATAATTTGTGGAGAGAAATGAGTTTTCTGAATTTTTAAATTGCATCCGTGAATCTCTTAATTTATTTCCTGAGGCTCTTGGTGTGTCGTCTGTGACGGAACAGAACAGAACGGAACTGTGTTTCCTGGAAGGGGCGTGAGGCGCGCTGATTGCCGTTGCCACGGTTACCTTGGCAGAGACTCACCCGCCTCTCTCTTCCATTACATGCTGGCCTTGGATAGCACTTCTGAAGCGAATCATTTCGCTCCACTTTCCGTTGCACTTTTCAGTTACATGTGCGTCTTTGTATCAAATTCCTCAACGCAGTCGTCGATTGGACACGGTATGTGTAGGCACTTTCTAGGATTGTATCTTTCATCATGGTTAAACCTGTGGGTGGGATTGAACAACACGGAGATGATACGCTTGCCTATCGTAAGGTTCAATTAAAACTGTAGGATGTATGAGCAGCGAGTTTCATAAGTATTTATACACTTAACTTATGATTTACCATTTTTTTAGTTTGTCAAATAAAACAAGTAGTTCCGTAAAGAACTATACAGCCTATTTTCAATTATCCTACTTATGTTAATTGCCTCTATCAACATACAACATTTCAGTTTGATTGCTATAATAGATTCGTAGATATCGAGAACGGACTAAATATTGCGGATAGTCGCCATGTTGGATTTTTATATACGTAGGTCTTAGAGTTATATACTTTTACATGAAGTATTCAAACTTCAATCGCATCATTAGGATACAAGAAGTAACAAGGAGATTTTAAAATTTCGCACGGCTGCCATCTCGTGGTTATGGAAACAATTTAAATAAATTAGATGCCAGTGGATTAACATTTGTATAAGGATTTACTGTACCAAGTGTCACTGCACTCGGATGGTTAAATTGCGAGAAACGACCATGTGAATATTTTTACTTCGCGTCGCCGCCATGTTGTGATCACCAGGTTATTGAAAGTCCTATAGGTGAACTTATGTTCATAGCCCATATGAACATTATAAAAGTCAGTTTGATTGCTGTAATAGATTCTTAGATATCGAGATCCATCCAAATATTTCGGATGGTCGCCATGTTGGATTGTTAGAGTCATCGGTAGAGTCATCTACCATTAAAGGAAAATTATTGCGTAGGTTCATTATTCAAACTTTCACTTCGATCGCATGATTACGATGCAAGATTTAGAAACTTAATTTAAAAATTATTACAGCTGCCATCTTGAGGTTATGTAAACAACAGAACAAAATTAGATACCAATGCATTACAATGTATATAAACATTTGCTGTGTATTTAAAATTTTCAATTTCGCTCGGCCGCCATATTCATTTTGTAGTTAAGCAGCTTTTGAAAGTCTCATGGATTAACTTCCAGTAGTGCCCTTTATCTCCGTACAGAATTTCAGGGTGATACCACTAATAGTTTCAGAGATATAGAATGCCGATGAAATATTTCACACAGCCGCCATCTTGAGGTTATGTAAACAATTGAACGAAGTTAGATGTCGGTGCATTACAATGCGTATAAACATATACTGTACCAAGTTTTATTGCGTTTGTTTGGTTAAATCGCGAGAAACGTCTATTTAAAAGTCGGAAATTCGCCTGGCCGCCATGTTGGTTTTGTAGTTACCAGGTTTTCAAACGTCACATAGGTGGACTTCTACTATTTCCTTTTATCACCGTAAAATATTCCAGGGAGATATTGAATGCTGGTGAAATATTTCGCACAGCCGCCATGTTGGATTGGTGAGATATAGCAAAATTTGAAGGGCACGGTCGGGGTCGTCCGGAATAGTGCTATGAACTTGCCGTGTTTCATTGAAATCGGTCGAGCCGTTTAGAAGTTATTAGGGGGGGGGGGCACACCATCTCTCTCACACACACACGCACACACAGACAGACACACGGACAAAAGGTGATCTCATAAGCCTATTTTTTCATAAATGAAAATAGGCTAAAAAAGGCAGGCTGCGTGGCTCAGCGGTCACGTTCTCTCTTGCTGTGCCCAGGGTTGCAGGATTGAATCCTGGCGCAGTCAGCTGTCACTTGAGGATGCACAAAAGTGAGAGAGCCGTTTCAGCAGATTCACTGGCACGTTAAAGACCCTCTTCTGGGCAAAATTCCAGCACACCGGCGACTCTAACAGCCGTAGTTGTTAAAAGAGACGTAAAACCAATAACATTATTATATCCATTCGTCCATTACAAGTTGCCTGCTTTTGATTCTTAGAAGGGGTTGGACACGCGATTTACTTGTTTTTAGGTGTAGAAACATAAATCAGTATTATACCACAATGTTTTAGCCTCGTTTAAGTTGTTTCTTGTGAGATCTAATCTCTGTTTAGGGTCACTGTACGAGTGTACCTATTCTTACGGCAATCCTACATCTCTTCTGTACATCTAGTTTCTTTTCACACTCCTCCAACATTGCTGCCAGTAGGTTGGGGACAGTTGTTTGAAGATTGTCCTTAGCTTTACTATTGTCTTTTGTAGCTTTTCAGTCGGTCAACACGATAGTGCCCAATGAATGGACGGGGTACAAGTTATAAATATGTAAATGCAAATATTTATATCATGTTCCCCGCCCATTCATTGCGCACAACCGACTGAAATGCTACAACAGACAATTTGTATAGACAACACTGAAGAGAATGGCTTCAAATCTCTACATTAGCTTTTCTAGAGTATTTGTCGTATATGTTAGCTTGTGCCGTTCTTTTCGTATATCTTTTGTGTTTAGTATTGCGGATCTGCAAATGTTAAGCATCATAATATGTTTATCCACCTTAACTACGGTGTGGTGAAATATCCACCAAGTACCATTCTTCAAACGTAGTCTTGTTCCTCTATCGCCCCTTACTCCACATATACAACTTGCATTTTTGCGCCTATGGTAGCTTTTATAACACTGTTTTGTGAGAGCAGAAGGTTTGTTTTGCTTGTTTTTAAGAAGTATTATCTAAATGGTTCTTCGAAATGACTCACTTTGTTTTTAATCAGTTACAATGAACTATGAATACATGCTAAGGATAATATATTTTTTACGACGGACTGTGGAAAATCTTCAAAAAACACTTGTGAAGGGTCCGCACTCCACAGTAGTGTGGGATTCTTACCCACTAAAAACCGCCTCCCTTTTCCCGCGATGCGTTCATCACCCCGGAACCGCTCTCGCATTACTTCAGGGTGATGTCGTGCATACTTAGCCTTTGAGACTTCTTCTTTCTTCATTTCTTCTTAAGGACGTTCGTACGCTTCCAGATCCCGCTTTTTCTGGCGAAGGACATTCTCCACATACACTGCTACATGATCCCATGATTAATGGTTCCGTAACATCTCAGAAATAATATTATCTGGTGTCAGTTCTCCCAATTCAGTTTCCACATATTCTCTCTTTATCATCCAATGGCCGCACACGAAGAAGGTGTGAAGTACATCATCGATGTCGTCACAATATATGCATGTTGCACCACTCGCTCCGCCTACTCTATGCAGGAATTTCCGAAAATATCCGTGTCCTGTTATAAGTTGTGTGAGGTAATAATTGACTTCACCATGGACTCTTTCGACCCAGGTATCCAGGCGTGGTATCAGTCGCTTGGTCCATTTACCACGAGGGTCACTTTCCCATCTGAGTTGCCATCGCCTCATCCGTTGATTAAAGGCACGCTTATTTGCACATTTCTTTCCCAGCTCTCCTTGGGTACGCCAGATTTCTTGTTGCTCCAATGCAAGTAGATCTATTGGGGCTATTGCTGCCACCGTGAGGATTGCAGGTTCAGAAACCGTGCGGTATGCACATGCAATACGTAAAGCTGCTCTCCTTTGTACGGCAGCTATCTTTCTCCGATACCATGCAAATCTCAAGGATTCGGCCCAAACTTATGAGCCATACAGGAGCACAGGAGCACAATAATATTATTAATAATAATAATAATAATGATAATAATAATAATAATAATAATAACACTGATGGTACCAATGCAGGTTAGGGGTAGCTCGTCTCATACTCATCCGCAAAATTTAACAAGAAATGAGTACTACACTATTAATAATTTTGGGTAGGTAGGACTCTTCAGCCGTAATGAAGGCAACCTGCCTAGGGGATGAAAACCCCAAAATCAAACTCACTGCAGCAGCGTCTGATCCGCAGCGGGCGGCTGTTAACGACGTCTGATCCCCATGTTAGGGGCGGTCGAAATCATATCCTGGCCGTAGGTATAAAAGGCACACCGTCATCATGATGAGATGAAATAAGAAAAGTGGAACTAAAAGGCCGCTTACCCGAGGAGCGTCGGGGCACCCTTGGAGCCATCGCTGGGGGTGACAGCATGCAAGCCGGTGGTGATCAGGAGCTGAACAGGTGGACCCCGAACATGTTACAGCCGATGATGATAGTAGCATCTTAACAGCATCCAACGCTACACCTGTACATAGTGTTTCTTCTGCGATTCAGGAGACCATGAGAGCAGGCAGACCGAGACAGAGCATGAAATGGACGACTGAGATGAATACATGTGTAATGCGTTGTTATTATCAGATAACTAGTATGGAGGCGAATACAATCACATACAGACAGAAGCTGCATGCCACGTTCTGCCAATATTATCCTGAAATCAATGTAACGGAACAGAGAATAGCAGACCGAAGCCGTGCTATAGTACTGAGGAAACTCATCCCTGAGGAACAACTTAAGATGCTACGGACAGAAATTGCTGCCACAACACTCTGAAATCAGTGGAGAAAGTGAGAGATGGAGATAATACAAGTCCTACTAACGAACGGCAACCATCAGACCTACATCATGGCAATCCTACGAAAGATGATGCGTTGAAGAGTAAATGTATAGGTGACCCAGCAAGCCAGCAACTTGAGAATGAATTTAGGAAATCTCTTGCCGAATTTGAAGGTACTGACCCTATTCAACGTCCCACAATCCTAAAACAGCAATATTCTAGGAAGCTTGCAGAGAGAATAATGAATGAGGATATCCTTGCTCCTCATCTTGCAATCAACTCAAGCTGTTTCAGTGATGTGAAGACCTCAATTTATGCTGGGGCGATCGCTGTGGTAAGAACAGTTGGTGGTAGACTTAAATGTGGTCCACATCTTACTAACAGACAACAGACTAAACCAGCCTGGGAGCTAGGTCTATTGAGAAGCTCCGAAGGAACATTGGAAGATTTCAACAAAATATAGCGGGCAATCGTAGTAACAAAGTCATTCATTGTGTTGAACTGTTGGGCTCTTCAAAGAACAAACACGCTAAATATAATCCACCTAATCAGACGCCTCTTTAAATCTTAGACACCTTGAAGCAACAACTTCAGGCAAAAGCTCAGAGGCTTCGTCGTTATAAAGAGTCCAATCAGCGAAAACGACAAAATAACTTATTTGCCGCAAATGAGAAATTTTTCTATAGAAATCTCGAAGAAACTAAAGGTAGGACAGGTCCTACACCCCAAAAAGAGGAGGTAGAGAACTTCTGGTCTACTATATGGTCCGATGAAGGAGAGTACAACAGCAGCGCTCCATGGCTTACTGAAGAGGAGCAAAGAATGTCAGAAGTTGACACAATGCAGGACTCGTCTGTATCCTCAGATGATGTTACACGGGCTGCGAATGAGACACAAAATTGGAAAGCCACTGGACCAGACAATATCCATAACTTCTGGATCAAACGATTTACCTGCATACATGAACATCTTGCCTGCCACTACAGTTAACTCCTTGAAAATCCACAACTGATACCTTCCTACCTGATGCGAGGGAAGATATACCTACTCCCGAAAGGTGATAGAACTCTAGACCCTGCAAAGTATAGGCCAGTCACTTGCCTGTGCAATCTCTATAATCTATTTACATCATGCATTGCACATAAAGTCTACAAGTACTTGGAGTGTAACAATATATTGGCCGAGGAACAGAAGGGATGTGGGAAAACGTCTCAAGGATACAAAGAACAGCTAGTAATTGATGCCGTGATTATGGAGCAAGGTTACAAAATGATGCAAAATCTATATATGACCTACATTGCTTATAGGAAAGCATTTGATTCAGTTCCACACTCCTGGTTACTCAGAGTCCTCAAGATCTATAAAGTTGATCCAGTGATTATTACGACATTTCAAAAAATTATGGCATCTTGGGGAACCAATTTGTATATACAACAGGGTGGTACTTCGATTGAGTCAAGATTCATTCCAATCAAGAGAGGAATTTTTGAAGGTGACAGTCTGAGTCCTGTGTGGTTCTGACTTGCGCTGAACCCGTTATCATCGTTATTGAATGCAACACGAAGTGGCTTTCCGATTAGACACTCTGTTACAGTAATCCATCACCTCTCCCATTTGATATACATGGATGACATAATACTATATGCACCCTCTGAAAAGCATATAGATAATCTGATTGTTATCACAGCTTCCTTTTCTACAGACATCGGTATGCCCTTTGGATTGGATAAATGTCGTACTCTTACTCTCCGACAGGGAAAGTTAGAAGCCCGAGTATTTGTAATCGAAAATCGATTTCCCATTCAGCCCATGGAAGAAACTGAGAGTTACAAATATCTTGGTTTCCAACAGTCCAAGAGAATTGATCACAAGATCATTAAGGATCAAACAGTAGCAACGTACAATCAACGTCTGAACAAGATTCTGTAATCCAAGTTGAATGGAAGGAACATCTTCAAGGCCATCAATACATATGCCATTCCAGTACTGGCTTACACATTTGATATAGTAAAATGGACACAGTCAGACCTTGAAAATATTCTTATTAAGACGCGCACCACCTTAACAAAACACAGATGTCTGCACCCGAAGTCAGCAGTTGAACGACTGACTTTGCCACGCCAGAGAGGTGGACGCGCGCTTACTGATATTATACACCAACCTGCCAAGCAGGTGAAGAATCTTCAGGCCTACTTTTTGAGAATAATGAACTCTCCCCTGCACCAGGCTGTTATTAAGGTGGATGACAATTACACGCCATTGGACCTTCTGCATGTCAGGGATGTGCAGCTAGCTACGTCAGAAGAGCACATAACCAACAAGCTTCAACAGTGGACTCAGAAAGCACTGCACGGCCGTCATCCGTATGATCACAGTCAAGAATTTGTCGACATACATGCGTCAAACAGCTGGCTGACCCATGCGGATCTATTTCCTGAGACTGAAGGGGTTAATGATAGCGATACAAGATCAAGTAGTGGCAACAAAGAACTACCTAAAATACATCATTAAGGCAGACATGCCAGATGACAAATGTAGGATATGCCATCGCGAATTGGAGACCATTCAGCATATCATAGGGGGCTGTACAACAATTTCATCTACGCACTACTTGAAGGGGCATGACCAAGTAGCGAAGATAATCCACCTGAACCTGGCTAAGATTAATGTTCTGCCTTACTATCAATACATTCCTGATGCTGTTCTGGAGAACGATACACACAAGCTACTCTGGGATAGGTCAGTGATCACAGATAGACCTATATCAGCAAACAGGCCAGACATTATTCTTATTGATAAAGTGCAGAAGAAAACTCTTCTAATAGGCCTATGCTGAGAAATGACCAAACACATGCCTCTGGGTGAAGAGATCCGACAGATGTTGCGCCAGGAATTTGTTACCGTATTGCCAATCATAATCTCTTCCACAGAGACCATACCGAAGTCGCTGAAGGCCAACCTCGATACACTGGGGCTCCACCATAAACTGCATAGCAGTGTGCAGAAAGTAGTTATTTTGGAGACCTGCTCCATAGTTCGTTCGTTCCTCAACCTACCAGTATAGAGAACTCCACTCCATCTTGGAAAAAAAAAAAAAAAAAACGATGAAATGGTGAATTGTACCCAATAACATGGTGAACATATGAATAATAATAATAATATTAATAATAATAATAATAATATTTTGAAAGGACAACCAGCCATAAAGGAAGGGAAAAACCATGAGGGATGAAATGTCCACTTATTTTGGGAACTGCTTTTTTTTGTACATAATTCGATTATCCAGGCGATCCATGATTTTAGGTCCCCATCCCCTAGGTTATCAATACTTACCATTAAAAGTGGAAACAGACTTTATATGCTTCTCAATGCTCATGCCCCAATCAATGAGGACAATAAAAAATATCCAGAGAAAGTTGAAGAATTTTGGTCACAACTAGAGCAAGAACTATTTCAGGCTCCAGATAACTGTGTTAAAATCCTGATGGGTGACTTTAATGCTCAAATAGGGAAGGAAATGAAATATAGGAAAATAGTGGGAAAATACTCAGCACAGCAGAGAACTAACAAGAAGTTCCGTGAAGAACTATACAGCCTACTTTTCATGCCAATGATTATTCTACAGAATATGAACCTATCTAGAATAATGACGAAATTAACTTGGTAATATCGAAATATCTAATTAGTTCAAAATATACCTGGTATAATGTAGCCTAATAGAGCACTACAGTTGGCAGCCCTGGTGACTGAATATATTCTTAGTTTCATCTCTTAAGGTACAGAATACAAAATTTGGTTGAAGTCCAATGGACGTTACATGCAGTTAGACACTGGATCTATCAGCACGCGTAAAAGCATGTTGCCAACAATTTCATGCGTGTGCTGGTCAGAAATAATCTGAAATATTATGATATCTTGTTGTGCCAATTTTGGATGAAATCCATTTGTTAGTATAGAAGTTACATGTATTTTAAAATTGGACATATCAGCAGGCATAGAACCATGTTGGCAGCACTGCCTTGTATTAATTACTCCAAATTAATCTAGAATGCCAGGTGCTATACGTGTGCAAAGTATAGAGCTGTTGGCTTGCATACTTTCTGATATATTGATATTAGGGTAAAAAAAATATAGACAGCATTTATTAACAGTTGGCAGCCGTGATTGCTCTTAACAATACGTATAGTCATATCTGTTATGGTACACATAGCACATACGAAATTTGGTTGAAATCCAACTGATAGTACAGAAGTTACATGAATTTAAAAATTCGTACTATCAGCAGGCTTATAATCATGTTGGTAGAACTGACGTATATAAGTTACTCCAAATTAATCTAAAATGTCAGAATATACGTGTGCATAGTTTAAAGCTGTTGGCTTGCATACTTTCTGATATATTGGTATTTGGATTTAAAGAAATAGAGAGAGCAATTATTAACAGTTGGCAGCCCTGGTGGCTCTTAAGAATACGCTCAGTCATATCGGTTTATGTACAGATATTACATACAAAATTTGGTTGAAATCCAATTGATAGTGTAGAAGTTATATGCATTTAAACATTGGACCTATCAGAAGGCTTAAAATTATTTTGGCAACACTGTCATGGTTGGCCTCCTGGAAATTAAACTGAAATAGTCTTATCAACATGTGTGCCAATTTGAAATAGCTCCCATGCATACCTTGCAAGATATCCAACATGGAGCTCAAATTTCTAGTGCGTTTTTTCAGCAGTTGGTAGCACTGACATCATTTTCAAATATGGACGTGAGATATTTCGGTGCACATCTTTACTCATGCTAAATTTGGTTTTGATTGCTGAAGCTGTTTAGGAGTTGATAGGGGGGACACAAACACAGCCAGACAGACAGACAGACAGACAGACAGACAGACAGACAGAAGGACAGACAGACAGACAGACATACAGACACACATTTTCCCGGATCGATCTCATAAGTCTACTTTTTCCTCATTTTTGCAAAATGTGAAAAGCAGGCTAATAAAAATGGGGAGAGATTGATAGATGTTTGTGTATCTTTTGGAATGAAACTGATGTCAACTTTCTTTAAAAAGAACCCCAAGAAAACAAAAACATGACGTTCACCTAATCCCAAATTAGGAGAGTTTCAAATGGATCATATTGCTACTCCCAGTCCACGAGAGATAATGAACGTTAAGGTACAACGAGGGGCCAACTTTGATTCTGATCATTATCTTACTAGAGTCAAAGTGAAATTTCTACCAAAGAGTAATAAAAGGACATCCACCAAGATCGCTACGTATCGAATCAATGAATTAAAAATCTACCAAACAAATATAGAGAACTATCGCAATGAACTGGAAACTTTGGATTCATGTAAATGGGAGAATATGGCTAAAGAAATTCAAGATGCTGCAAGACAGACTATACTACTAGCTAAAAGAAAAAACATCCCTGGTGGAATGTAGACTGTGAGGAGAGGCTACAAGAGCGTTCAAAGAGCCTGGCATAAATGGAGTTCCACCCTACACAACTTTGAGGATTTTCAGGTACAAAGGAGGAAAACGGTTAAGGTCTTCAGGAATGCAAAGCGACAGTATGAGAAAGAACAACTAAATCAAATAGATAAAGATTTTCAGAGGAATAACTCGAGGAACTTTTATCAAACTTTCAAGAGTAAAATTAGAGGGTACACACCACGCAGTTTATGCTTTAAGATTGAAGAGGAGGAAGCTTCTCATGAGCAATAAGCAAAACTGTGAACACCTGGCAAAATATTTTAAAAATCTTTTGAATTGTGACCCTCCACGTGATCGATTGATGTTCTCTTCTCCACAGCACAAACTCCCTGACTCATCTTCGCCAACGCAGGACGAAATTAGAGCTATAATCAAAGATCTTAAAAACAATAAAGCTTCAGGGAAGTATTCCATCCCAGCAGAACTTCTTAAGTATGGAGGAGACAAAGTGGTGGAACAACTAGAGAAACTCTTACGTGACATTTGGGAAACGGAAACAATACCAGATGAGTGGAGGAATGCAGTAATTCATCCCTTACATAAAAAAGGTGATAAAACTAATGTCAACAACTATAGAGGTATCTCATTACTTCCTGTAGCATATAAGATATTGTCCAAAGCATTGCAACGACGGATAGAAGAACATCTTGCCAAACAGGTAGGCGAATATCAGGCAGGATTTCGAAAAGGACGATCATATGACGAACAGATCTTTATTCTCAAATCTTTAATAAAAATAAAACTCACGAGAAACAATAAAAAGGTGATCCTGACATTTGTTGATTTTAAGAAAACATATGACTCAGTAGACCGTGAGACCCTTATTGAAATTCTGAGAGAATTTGGAGTCGACGAAAAATCAATATCTCTCATTCGCCAAACTTTGACGAATACCTACTCACAAGTCAAGTTTCTTGGAGAACTCTCAGAACTTATCGAGGTCAGGACAGGATTGAGACAAGGTGATGGTCTTTCCCCCCTTTTGTTTAAATGTGTTTTAGAGAAAATAATTAAAGAATGGCGCAGGGTGACAAGTCAACAAGGCATTCCTGAAGGAATTCAACTTGGATATAGAAATACTGGATTCAAAATAGACTGCCTCGCATTTGCAGATGATGTTGTTTTCTGTGCACAAGATCTTGAAACTGCAACCAGACAAATTGAGATACTCAAGGAGATAGCTGAATAAACAGGCATGCAAATTTCCTTCGAAAAAAAAACAGAATATATGAATCTGGACAACTAGGATCAGGTTCAAGAAATGAATACTGATTATGGGACAATTTCGAGGAGTTATAAATTCCAGTATTTGGGTGAAATTTTAACTTCCAATGCAAATGAGAAATTCGCCATTGAAAAAAGGGCTAGGAAAATTGATATGGCATTTAGACTTTACATCAACACTTATAAGTCCAAGCCCCTCTCGTATCAGACCAAGAATAGGCACTATAACACAGTTGTTAAGCCCGAGTTCCTCTATGCGGCAGAAACTTTAACAAGCATGAAAATTGCTGAAATTGAGAAAAAAGAAAGCAAATTCTTACGAAAAAATTTAGGTCCCAAAAAATTACCTGGGGAAGAATATAAATTTAGAATGCGATCTAACCAAGAATTGTATAACAAGTTTGAAGGGATTTCTGTCAGCATAAGGAAAAGGCGGTTGATGTTCTATGGGCACGTTAAGCGATTGGGGAACGAGAGGTTGGCTAATAAAATTCTTAGTCTGCAAGAGAAGTGGAAGGTACAACCCCCATGGCTTCAAGAGGTCTACCAAGACTTAAAAAGGGCAAACATAGAATTAGTCGAAGTGTGGGACAGGACAGGATACAGATCTAAAGTTGCAAGTGTGAAGGATTCCCCCGAAAAAAGACTCGCTCTTTCAGTGGAAGAACGATTGCGAAGGAGACAACGAATGAAAGATCTCTGGCAGGAATCTAAACAACGAGGCAGGAACACCTTGAAGAAGATGAAGACCTGAATAATGGTTGTGTATTTGTAGTCCATAGATGGCTGTATCAAAATAAATAATAATAATAATAATAATAATAATAATAATAATAATAATAATAATAATAATAATAATAATAAGGATGCAAGAAGCTGTCGCAAGGATGCAAAGAACAGATAGTTATTGATTCTGTGATAACACAACAGGCGATACATAATCAAAGGAATCTATATACGGCATACATAGATTACCAGAAAGCATTTGATTCAGTCCCGCATTCATGGCTGAAAGAAATCCTCCATATGTATAAGATTAACCCTGCTATAATTCACTTTCTGGAGGTCACGATGGATAATTGGAAGACAGTACTGTATACTAAGACAGACAATGAATGTGTCACATCTGACACAATAAAAATTGAGCGTGGTATCTATCAAGGAGACTCGCTAAGCCCATTATGGTTTTGCTTAGCCATCAATCCTCTCTCTAAAATTCTAAAATCCACCGGTTTCGGATTTGACATCAAATACTACAATAGGAAATACAGAATATCCCATCTCCTTTATATGGATGACCTCAAAGTATATGCACACAGTGAGACTCAAATGAATGTCATGCTAAATATAATAGATTCATATTCATCCGATGTCCGAATGACTCTGGGAGTGAAGAAATGCAAGCGTCTGACAATTGAAAGAGGTAAATATGCAACTTCTGAACCACATGAGCTACGCAAAGGATCTCTAATTGAAGGAATGACTGAAATAGAAACCTACAAATATCTGGGATTTGCTCAAAATACAACTTTGGATCATAAAAGTATCAAAGATGAACTCATTGGAAAATATACCACAAGACTACATCAAGTGCTGCGAACCAGTCTATGTGCAAAGAACAAAATTAAAGCTATCAACACATACGCTATACCAACCCTAGTATATTCATTTGGTATTCTGAAATGGTCAGCAACAGAAATGGAAAGCCTGCAGAGAAAAACAAGGACCCTTCTCACTACTTACCGTTTACACCATCCAAACGCCTGTAAAGAAAGGGTCACTCTTCCACGAAAGATGGGAGGTCGAGGAGTACTGGATTTACAAATTTTGCTCCAGAACCAAATTAAAACCCTTAGAAGATATTTCTATCAAAGAAAGGAAAACAGCATTCTCCATAAAGCCATTGTACTTGCTGATAAACACACAGTACTGAACCTTCGTACATCCTCTGATGATCATATCAGCCAGCCACTACACTTACATGAAAAAGAAAAGGCATGGGGAGAAAAGACCCTCCATGGAAAATACTACAGCAACCTATCCCAACAGAGTATTGATAAAAAAGCATCGTGTATGTGGTTACAAAGTGGTCGACTGTTTGGAGAAACAGAGGGATTTGCAATTGCCATCCAAGATCAAGTCATTGCTACAAAAAATTACAAGAAATACATCATCAAAGATACCAGTGTAATTTCAGACAAATGCAGGCGATGCGCCATTCATCTCGAGACCATTGACCATGTCACTGCAGGTTGCCCAATACTAGCATCAGTTGAATATACAAAGCGGCACAATCAGGTTGCAGGCATCATTCATCAAGCACTCGCACAGAAATATAAATTAACTGAGGAGTATATCCCTTACTACAAGTATCATCCACCATCCCTCCTCGAAAATGAACTGTGTAAAATATACTGGGACACTGGTATTGTGACAGATAAAACAATAGATCACAATCGACCAGACATCATAGTAGTAAATAAGGCTGATGGCACTACATTTATAATAGACATAGCAGTCCCCAACGACACCAACATCGAACGTAAACACAATGAAAAAATCTCCAAGTATAGACAGCTTGCAGAGGAAATCAAGAGGATATGGAAGATGAACTGCGTCCGGATAGTGCCTGTAATCTTGTCAGTCAACGGCCTCATACCTCACACACTCCACAAGAGTCTGAAAGAATTGGATCTTCCGCCGACCATCTACAAGAGTATGCAGCATTCGGTCCTATTGTCCACATGCAATATTGTGCGATCCTTCCTTGCTAATGAATGAGTGATTATGAACTCTTATATTTTGTATAAACATGATATGTATTATAGTTTGTATTATAGTTTTTATGTATTGTTGCAAAGCACTTGGTTTAACCCGTGCTTTAGAGTAACCCATGTTTGTAATGGTGAATTGAATAAATAATAATAATAATAATAATAATAATAATAATAATAATAATAATAACAGTAATGTTATTGGTGTTACGTCCCTTTTAACTACTGCGACTTTTAGAGACGCCAGGGTGCTAGATTTCTGCCTTGAAGGTGATCTTTTACGTGCCAGTAAATCTACTGTCAGGAATCCCTCGCATTTCTGCACACTCAAATGCCAACCACTTGCACCAGGATTTGATCTTGCAACCTTGAGCACAGCGGTTGAAAACGTCACCGTTGCGCCATTAATGATTATTAACCCTGTATAAAAATGCACATTATCTTCGCTACGTGGGAAACCACAGAAACATGGATAAGTTTTCACTTCTGATCTTCTTCGAGCCCTTGAAACGCTCTCCATTTATTATTCTCCTGAGCGGCTTCGGTGGCGTAGTTCGTAGCATGCTGAGCTTCTATGCCCAAGATCGCGGGTTCAAACCCGGTCGAAGTCGTCGTATTTTTAAGAGCGTTAAAATCCCTCAGAATGCCTTCCTTCGGAGGGGAAGTAAAGCCAGATTTATGGCATGTCAAAGAACCTTCCACTAATTACACCTGTGTGAAGCTAAATTAAATAGGTTAAGTTTAAAAGAAGTTCTTAGGTTCCTACGTTCGTCGTCAGGAGCCGACTGCGTTGGCGTCTAGTAGCCAAGTTCTGAACTAGTGGTCGTTGACGGTGGCGTTTGGCGGCAAAAGTCGGAACTACTTGAAAAATTCATTGTCTGCAGTCGTTACTTTCATTAAAAATTCTGCATGCAAGCTGCCCTCTGGGTGTAAATTACAGAGCTTGCACACGGCACCCGAGGCCATACGATATTATTATTATTATTATACTTGAATTAAAAACAGATAACACACACTAATACGGCCATCACAATTAACACCGGTTATCAGCCAGATTCTACACACAACCAAAGTTCACGGGGTTACATAACCGCGTGGTCGCAGCCCCTAAACTGAGGAACCAACCAACCATATTTTCCTGCATCAGTAGTTGTAGAGGAGAATGATGCGTCAAGGATACATTTTTGAAGTTCATTATCTTCTCTCTAGCCGGCCCCGTGGTGTTGGGGTAGCGCGCCTGCCTCTCACCCGGAGGCCCCGGGTTCGATCCCCGGCTCCGTCAGGGATTTTAAAACTGACGTGAGGGTTGGAACGGGGTGCACTCAGCCTCGTGAGGACAATTGAGTAGCTGTCTGACAGTGAGACAGCGCTCCGATCACGAATACCAAGATTAACGGCCGAGGGGACCCGACGCGCTGATCACGCGTCACCCCAATATCTGCAGGCCAAATGGCTGGGCAGCGGTCGCTTGGTCGGCCTTAGCCCGTCATGGGCTGGATAGTGCCAGGGGTTGATTTTGTTTTTTTTTTTATTATCTTCTCTCTCCGCACCTTTCCGTCGGCAATGATTTTAAAAAATACTTTTCAACGTTCAACTTTATACGAAAGAAAGAAATTGATAACGGAACAAGCAATACGTAATAAAATGGCATAACTTATTTTGCCCGTTGGAGGAAGTCATCTGGTCACCACAAACCATGTATGGCCTGCCAGATGACCTCTTCCTCCGACCACATACCGAAGAAGAGGATTGGAGTGCAAACCAATAGGGCTCACCGGCTATGAGACTCCCCTGTCCCAAGAATCAGGTTCCCATCATGATTATAAATGTCAAAGACACTCCTGGTATTACATCCCCAAAATAAACAAGCTACTAAAGAAGGTAGTCCAGAGTTAAGTAAAAATCGTAGGAAATATTTATTAATAAGAACCAACACCTAACCTAGGATCAGAGGGTATCATAACGGCTAATCCGCTATCTAAGTAAACAAAAACAATAAAAGAACAACCCCTAAGCTAGGAAATTAACCCTCTTGATCAGTTCTATTTACAATTCAAAAATAAAGCAAAGCTGGGGAAAATGGTACAAAAATTATAATTTAATTACAAAGAAAAATGTAACGATGTTCTGTGAAGAATCATCGTGCCAGCAAATAGTCAAACATGACTGCAAACATCTAAAGTATACTGGGACCATCCCACATTTACATTTACTATTATCTGTCTAAGCTAAACCTTCCATTACAGAATCATCGGATCTAAGCGTCGGTGTGGACAACAAAATACTAGTATAACAGTCATTTGATTAAAATAGTAGCATTACAATTTGTTTGTACAACACTTATATGCACTTAAATAAATAAATAAACACAATAAATATTGTTATTGCCCTTCCTACAACGAAATGGAGACTGTTTGTTACATTCGTCATCTAATATGTGTAAGAATCAAACAAAGCATGCCATCAAAGCATGCCATTAACAATAAAGGGTACTCGACCCACGAGTTAATTACCTCCAGTCAGCTAATGGCTCCTGTCAAGTCTGTGTGTTTTCTCTCTAAATATTCCCTTCCAGGGACATCTTGTATCAAGCACATTGCATTGGTCCAGGCGAAAAGTAAGTACGATCAAAGTTAAACAGCTGATTAAAATTTAACTGTAGTTTTTACCCACGTCGGCTAAATAATAATGAACTTTTATGATTTATGCGTTTGTGATTATTACTATCGTCGTTTAGGAGTATCTTAATTATGTAGAATGACCAACTATGCAAAGCTGATGGAGTAAAGAATAAACACAACAGAGTACACGTGGCCTCTGCCTGTTACAATAACACAATCATATTGACATTAGTCGTAAGTCTGCATCAGGTGCTTACGAGATGTATGACCCGACAAGTCATAACAATCTCGAGCTCTAAGCGGCTCCAATATCATAAAAATATAATCTAGTCCTCAATAACACTAATACCAGATGGGCGTGCTAAGCTCCATCGAAAACCATTCAAGAAGTATCTACTCGCGTCCCTCTACTGGATCACTAAGAGAGGTAACCTCAGCATTCATCCATATGAATCTGCTGGCATGCACCAAAAACGGAAACCACCCCACTATCCTCGTGTCAAACCTCGGCAAAACATCAATCACCTTAAGTGAGAAAATTACAAGCCTTCTTAAACAAAAGTGTGGTTCATTCCTAAGAATTACTCTGATAGTATTAATAATAATGTAATAATCCTCCTTCATTCGCTTACAACAATGGGAAACGTGACTTTCTAGTCACCCTGTACTCAACAATTAACTATGACATAATTTACATTCCATTCGAGCACCATGAACTGCTCGACAAAGATTTCCTTTCTAGCAAAAACAAAAGAGGGTTGTGTCGTGTGTCAACTGTCACGCACGGAGATTCAAGTTAGCTGCTGGGACATTTAACTGTAATATAACCTTGAGCGCCGTCAGCTGTCATCCTAGCGGGCTCAAATATTGCTTATAACAGCACCTCGCTTCATTGCGTGGCAATGTCCATCAAAACTTTGATGGAAACATGTGTAAATTCACTGAATAATGTTCCTAGTTTTCATCCATTACACTTGGCAATATAACGACTCTGTTCTTTGTACAAAAGGCATCCTAATTCGCCTTAAAAATCATTGGCAAACATGTGCTAGCTTATAACTTAGCAATGAGTAGCAACAGAAAGTTATGCGTACTCACAAAAGTCTTTGGAAGAGAATCCACTGTATGACAAAATTATTATATTCAAAACATTGTTCGCTATGCACTTCATAGCTTATAATAGTACATTATGCAACGAGCCTATAATGGCTATAATTAAGACACGAGTATTTTTTATAAAACGAGCGTATGCGAGTTTTATAATTTCCATACGAGTGTCTTAATTACCATTATAGGCGAGTTGCATACGACTGTTTATGTTCGACGATAATTATAACTTTATTATATGTTTTAACATAAATATTCATAAATATCTGTTGAGAGTCAGCTACTGGAATTTTGTGATCGCAGAGCGAGCGTTGGGTGTTATACCTTCGTCTTTCAAGAGCTTTGAACGGCCGACGCATGCGCTCTGTGGGCTCTCAATGCCATATGCAGCCATATGTTTACATCAGCCGTCCCTCAGTAATATTGCCACCGCAGTCATTTGAAGACAATGCTCTGTGTAGAAATTAGTGTTAGTGATTTTAAGGTACTGTGCTATTTCTTGTCTCATATTCGCCAGTTTATTTACGCGAACATATGGACGGTGGGTATTCCATGTCGGTAATTTATTATAGTTCGATGTTGTGTTTATGTCCGACATGTTGGATTTTGAGCGCATGCGCGAAATTATCGTTTCCTAATTGGTCAATGAACGAGCTCTGATTGGCTGGAGAAACTGTATCGTAATGAAAAATGGTGTTATAATGACCATCATTATGATACAGTTTTCAAACACATAATAGTGAGGGTCGAACATAAATGTTATTAAAACACCATTCTCCTGGGTGATGGTTGCAAATGATACGATTAAAGTTGAATGTTCAGTTTACAGTGTGTTAACTCACAATCACTCTCATCCACTAATATGATTCTGCTCGAATCTTGGTTCTGAGACCATTAAAAATATTTAGAATATTTTTGTAGACGCGTAAACTTCACAGCATCAAAATGATACGACCGGTTACAGTGGCGTACTCAAATATTTCATTTAATGGGAGCCTCAAAGTAAAACTATGCTTTGAGCATCAGTCAATCAAAGTAAATTATTGCTCCATGTTATAGATCGACGTCCATTCTGTGGACTAAGCAATTGTTACAGATTTAGCACCTGGGTTCAACCCATGAGGTGTCTAACTCTAGGCATGAGCTATTCCAAATCATGTGGAAGCTTATAAGAAAAGTGAAATACGCCGTCAGTGGCGTCTACAAGAAACAGAACAATCGTACCTAAATGACTGTTATTCGTACGGTTATCTACATCTAATCTAGCCCTGATCCATAACCAAATACACGTGAAATTAAACGGAAACTCACGACGGCTGTTGTTCACCTCTAACCATCCCTGGTTTCATTTTGAGGGGTCAATCCTTAAATTCCAAGAGTAGAATAGTACCTCCGCGGCCATGGTTAACGAAATCCTTCTATCGGCTTCCATCCTGCAGGTGTTATTAGGTGGTCAATGGCTCCTCAATTGTGGTGTTAAAGCCCTCATCATCATCCTCGTGGTACGGGGACTAAACGTCATGTAGATTAGTTCAGACATCCTTGAAGTTCTAGTCTAATTGATGAAACAATTATAGGTGATAATTCACTGATTTTAATACTGGTGGCACTTTGCAACACAGGCTTTACACTGGGCAAGCTTTATACTAAAATGGCCATGTGCCTGCTTTCACTGAAGCTATATTTTTCACAGATTCTATTTTATAGTGAAGCACTATCACATTGATATCAGTGCAATCCGTTGCTTTTAAAGATCCGCCCTTGCACGACGTGTTTCTTGTAGATTGTAGAAATATTGTAGCAATTAATGGCAATGAATATTGCTAATATTTTAACACTTGAACAATTTGTCCTGACACACTGTTCATCATGTGGTGTCGCGTTGCACATGTGCTTCAGCACAAAAAAAATATCAAATTCACAGTTTTGTCGAAATATCACTTTCCCGTGATTAAACATTGTAAAATACGTTTTTCACTAGCACATTGTTGCTTAAATAATACTGGATGCTTTTACAATCCGTCGATGATGGATTCACTAGTCCTGTGATAACGATGCACTATCGGTCTACTTTACCGGACCTGAAAAATATACGTCCGTTTGTCTCAAGCGCACATAGGGTTGTCGCTTCTGCCTAGCATGACGTGTTCAGGCTTCGACTACCGTCGAAGTCATTTAGCAACTAATTCCTTGTGCTTCGCGTTTCTGCGATGAAAATAACTTTTAATATTAAAATACAGTGAATATTATTCCATTTTAATGTTGCTGATATTGCAGTATTACATATTATGCTTCTCTCAAGTGTGCACATCGTAGATAAAATTCTGCGATCATGAATAAAATAATCCAGGCTTTCAAATAAAGTCAAAGGTTCTCCTGAAGCTGAGACAAGCTTCTAGAGTGAGTTCAGTGATTTATGGTTGGAGTATTCCATGTTGCTACGAAAAATCATCACCAGCATGAGCTTGCGCGTGCTCATTTGCCCCCTCGTCGTTTTAAATAAAAATGCAGGACAGGCATTTTTATTTACTGAGGCAATCTGATTATTCCTGGTGATCTTTTTTTCTATTCTGCGGCGTGTGAAAACAACAATACGCTCGCTATAATTCATCTTCCATTGGTGGTCCTATTCTTGAGTGTACACTAGCGTCTTCTTCATCCAGAGTCCATCAGGTTTCCTTAAAAATATTGCTCAGGTTGATGCCCTCTTCTTTCTCCCGTGATTTACGTTACCAACTTGCATACAATCGCTTCAATCTTTCCTGGTTCCATTTTGCATATTCTTCTGGCGTTGGAACGTAATAACCATCATCATCAGAGACGCTTTGGAGTCATGGACACTTCTGGTCTCATCGTCTCCGGTATCGAACTTGCCACCATCTGTCATCGTAACGTTAGTTTAGAATAACTTGAGCAAGTTATCCTACCGGCGTCTTTCTCTTGCGGCATCCATTCTTCTATTCATCTCCGGATAAATTCCCTCAGACATTCCTCATTCTATCTTTATCTCATGAATCTCTGCTGTGACAGTAAAGGTGTTCCTCCCAGGAGATTCATCTCTCGAAGCGTCAGAGTCCTCGCTCTCTTCTTCTCGTAGACGGAGTTCTCACCTGTGGGCCGCACTCTCCTGCGTTCGTTGACGTCAATGACAATCTGGTTCCTCTTCTGAATAAAAGATCTCACGATCCTCACAAACTGGATCGGCTCCGCATTCTTCCTGGATGCTTTCTAGATCTTCTTCATGCCCGGTTTCCAGGACCTTTATTTCATCGTAGACATCCTCTTTCTTCTTCTCACTGAAGCCCATAGGAATGGTATCAAAAGGCTTAAATCGGATTGTGTCCTCTCCCATATCAATCACGCCATCATATAAGCGCATGAAGTCTGCACCTAGTATTCCTTCATGTTTCAAGTTCTTCAAGACAAGGAACTCGTGTTTGTAGAGGTAGCGTCCAATTTCCAAACTGCAGAAAATTTGCACTGTACATCTAATTGTTCTATCGGGAATTATGCCTCCTAATTTTACGGTTGATGCTGGTTAGCTCGTGCAGCTTCTCGTCCTTCATCTTCAAAATGGCATGAAAATCGGATGATAGGACGCTCAACATTTCCCCAGTGTCAACCAACAAAGTGATGGTTTGATCATTTATTTTAGCCGCGATGAGTGGGAGTTGGGTTGGCCGTATGTCAGTCGTCATTCGCCTCTCATACAGTAGGTCCTCTTGGATTGGCTCCCAGAGTAAGATGACAGCCGTTACTCTGGTACCTGTCTCCTCATTCCTTATTGGGGTTTTGGCGTTTTTTCCCTTTCCCATTTGAAATACTCTGTTGCTCAGGATCCGACTGTACTTCATTTGGCACTTCCCGTCTGTCCCTCGGCGATCGAGTTCTATCTCTCTCTTCAGTATCCCGAAGTTGACGGATATATCCCCTGCTTTCCTGGGCACGTCCCCGCCAGTCGCGGTCAGTCCCATATCGTGGATCATGATCTCTCCTGTAACCGCCGGAGTAACGGTAGCATCTCCTTAGGTGATCATCATTGTTTCGAGATCCTTCTCGATTCTGGTTTTGGTTTCGTCTGTCGTCGTTGTTACGCCTGTCGTTCGGCTCTCTCTCGGGCTGACGTCTCCAGTATGGTTGTCTTTCAGACTGACGATTCTGTTCATACGACGGCCTGTTCCACGACCACCTGTCTGGTCTACTTTCACGACGTTCATACCGATTGTCGAATATTGGTTTCGGTGCAGTCGTCTGGCTGACTTTATCAACTGTTGTGAGGTTGATATGTTTGGCTTCGTTCCTCTGTTCACCTCTAGGTCGGTCTGACGTGAACTGTTCGTTGCTAGAGTCCAATCTCCGCAAAACTTGATCACACTGTGTGAATGATGTGGCGTCCGCCACAATCAACACGCGCTGGACGTCACACGGGTATTGGGGTACTATTGTTTGAATGAGGTCTGCCTCGGCCAATGGGGGTTGCAGACAACGTAGGTTGGCCAGCTGCGAAGCGAAGTAGTTCGCATATCGTGTGGGCTGTGCAGAGCTGTATCTCTTAGTATACATTTCGGCTCTGAAGCCTTGCTGAATATCGCTCGACCAATATGTCCGTAATAGGGCTTCTCTGAAGTCTCTAAATCCAGTAAAAGAATAGCGGAACGCCCTAAACCAGGTACTGGCTTGACCTTCAAGTAAGCGTTCTATGACCCTTCGCTCACGCTCAGGTGTCACGCAGGTATCCCTTAGATAGCTCTTTACATTATTTAGAAACTCCACTAGAGTGATTCCACTTCCAGTGCCGGAAAATCGGGCTGGTTGTTCCTCCCTCGACCTGATTATCATAACGTTCAGGTTGTGATTTTGTCGCATAGGTGAAAACTCAGGAGCGTTCTGGTTAAGGTAACTAGGTTGCTCGAAAGATGTAGAGTAGCATGGACCCAAAGTTGAAGTTACATTCGTCGTTGTGGTCGCTGCTGGAATATTGCTAATTGTTTCCGGTACTCTGAAGGGATTAGTTCCCACGGTGGAAGTTGGTAAATTAGTACTTGACCATGGGTATGACCTGTTCGGTTGCCCAAAAGTGGTTACTGGACAAGCCAGAGCAGTCATCATCCTAGGTGAATTTATTACTGTGACAGGGACATTTTCTCTTGGAGTAGAGAATGAAATTGCCCTGGACTGTGTCTCTAGCTTCTCTAATAGTCTACGTTCAAATTGTTCGAAGTCTTCAGAGTTGGTTGTGTTGCTGGAGGTCGATAAATGAGTAACCTGCACTTCCAAGCGTTCTAACTTCCCTCGAAGACACTCGTCCACCTCCTGGACGGTCTTCTGGTTGTCTCTCGAAGCTTCCACGAAACGTCCTTCTATCAGTGTCTGATGTTGTGTGAGCTAGCCTCTCATACCTTCAATAGTCGTTTGGTGCTCTGTCAGACGGTTAACTATGGTATTTTGGTGTTCCGTAAAACGGCTGTCAATTGTAGTCTTATGATCGTTCATGCCTGCTTTGACGCTAATAATCTCCCCGGTTAGTTCGGCTTGATTAGCGTGCAACTGATGTGTGAGATCTTCCACACTAGCAGTCTAAGTGGCTACTAGCTGAGTACTACTGGTTAGCTCATCCCGAAATCGAACCATGTCGTTCGATATCGTCTTCATGTTCCCGTTAACGGCTACAGCTACGCCTCTCATGATGCGCATACTCGTGCTTACTAATCCCACTTATCGTCTGATTCCGTCATGAAATGTTTGGTTTTCATCCAGCCTTCCCTCGACGGCTGCGACCCTAAGATTAAGTTGCTCTTTGACAGTGGCAATTTGCAGCTGCAACTCACTTTTGCCTTTCTCCATCTTGTCACTGACCTCCTCAATACTCTCTTCTATGGCCTCTAACCGTGTTTCCATTTGCTTTCGACCTGTGGCTATGTCAGTGCGAAGATCCGCTAACCCTTTAGCCAAGTTACTGCTAGCTTCCGCACGATTAGTCTCTAGATCCTGCCTAAAGTCAGCTAAGGATTGTGTGTTAATGACCAAAGTGGCGTTCGCACTATCAATCTCACCCCTTACATCATTTTAAGAACCATTAATTCAGCTACATCAGCTGTGAGGTCACCCCTGACATTATTAAGGTCATCCCTGACAGTTTCAATATTGGTAGCTCTATCGGCCCTAATATTCCTTAAAGTCTCGACAAGTGTGGCCACATTAGTGGTCATATCAGCCCTTAAGGTGGCAGCGTTACGGTTAACCGTCCCTGTAACATCAGTGACATCCCCTAGTGTCTAAGTCACCTCTTAATAAACTTGTGTTTTCATTGAAGTCGCCCCTGAGGACGGTAATACCCGCCTCCAGGTTAGCGTTCATGTTTTGCAACATATCGTTAATCAGGATTATAAATATCTCCTCATCCGTAATACGAAAATACAATTTGAGATATAGGAGGAGTCATCATACACCTAACTAAACTACAAAAATTGAAATGATCAGGGCGGAAAGTTGGTTTTATTAAATAAACACCCTCGATTACTGCTGGACTTTCGAAGACAAAAGACTCTACATTTACATTGACAACAACAAACAAGCAAAAAAAAAGTTACATTTAATCATGACGAAGTACTAGCAAAGCAAAAGTCCTATCTTGAATTTTAAAAGTCATTGTACTTCGCCCATGGTCTGACATCTCAAAAGAAAGCCATGTGACCTATTGCACTGCCGGAGGACGTCTCAAGTTCGTCCCAGTCCAGACAAAATGTCAATGACCAGTAAAATATAATCCTCTTCAAAACAACATGAAGCTGATGGCCTTCATATACTTAAAAATATGCCACTTGGTTGGGCTCCAAAGGGATGTATATATATGTTATGTGCCCGTTGGAGGAAGTCATCTGGTCACCACCAACCGTGTATGGCCTCCCAGATGACCTCTTCCTCCGACCACTTACCGAAAAAGAGGATTGGAGTGCAATCCAATAGGGCTCGCCGGCTATGAGACTCCCCTGTCCCAAGGATCAGGTTCCCATTATGATTATAAATGCCAAAGACACCAATGGTAATACAGACCAAAAATGAACAAGCTACTAAAGAAGGTAGTCCAGAGTTAAGTAAAAATCGTAGGAAATATATATTAATAAGAAACAACCCCTAACCAAGGTTCAGAGGGTATGAAATCGGCTAATCCGCTATCTAAGTAAACAAAAACAAGGAAAGAAACAACCCCTAAGCTAGGAAATTAACCCTCTTGATCAGTTATATTTACAATCCAAAAATAAAGCAAAGTTGGGGAAACTGGTACAAAAATCCTAATTTAATTACAAAGCAAAATGTAACGATGTTCTGTGAAGAATCATCGTGCCAGAAAATAGTCAAACACGACTGCAAAAATCTAAAGTATACTGGGACCATCCCACATTTACATTAACTATTATCTGTCTAAGCTAAACCTTCCATTACAGAATCATCGAATCTTAAGGGTCCGTGTTAACAACAAAATACTAGTATAACAGTTATTTGATTATAATAGTAAGCATTACAATTTATCTGTTCAACAAAACTACAGATCATACAACAGTAGGTTTCACAAAGGAAAATATGCACTTAAATAAATAAATAAACACAATAAATATTGTTATTGCCCTTCCTACAACGAAATGGAGACTGTTTGTTACATTCGTCATCTAATATGTGTAAGAATCAAACAAAGCATGCCATCAGAGCATGTCATCAACAATAAAGGGTACTCGACACACGAGTTATTTACCTCCAGTCAGCTAATGGCTCCTGTCAAGTCTGTGTGTTTTCTCTCTAAACATTCCCTTCCAGGGACATCTTGTATCAAGCACATTGCATTGGTCCAGGCGAAAAGTAAATACGATCAAAGTTAAACAGCTGATTAAAATTTAACTGTAGTTTTTACCCACGTCGGCTAAATAATAATGAACTTTTATGATTTATGCGTTTGTGATTATTACTATCGTCGTTTAGGAGTATCTTAATTATGTAGAATGACCAACTATGCAAAGCTGATGGAGTAAAGAATAAACACAACAGAGTACACGTGGCCTCTGCCTGTTACAATAACACAATCATATTGACATTAGTCGTAAGTCTGCATCAGGTGCTTACGAGATGTATGACCCGACAAGTCATAACAATCTCGAGCTCTAAGCGGCTCCAATATCATAAGAATATAATCTAGTCCTCAATAACACTAATACCAGATGGGCGTGCTAAGCTCCATCGAAAACCATTCAAGAAGTACACACATCAAAAAAAGTTTTGCATCACCTCGGTTCTCAGATCTCCGGCATATAGACGTTGACTGTGTATATTGTATCAAAGATACAGTCCCTTTGACTGTTCATAGATGTCACTAAAACTGCTCAAAGATGTAAACAACCATGCATGAGCAGGGCCTATTAGACGGAGGGGGTACGACAGCCGATCAGTTCCAGTCATTCCACCAGGACGAAGGTACGCTGCTCATGTTGTCTGTAGTTCTACCATGCCTAGAATGTCAATACCGCAGTTCGATCGCGTCCGCATTGTTACTTTGTGTCAAGAAGGGCTCTCAACAAGGGAAGTTTCCAGGCGTCTCAGAGTGAACCGAAGCGATGTTGTTCGGACATGGAGGAGGTACAGAGATACAGGAACTGTCGATGACAGGCCTCGCTCAGGCCGCCCAAGGGCTACTACTGTAGTGGATGACCGCTACTTACGGATTGCCGCTCGGAGGAACCCTGACAGCAATGCCACCATGTTGAATAATGCGTTTCGTTCAGCCACAGGACGTCGTGTTTCAACTCAAACTGTGCGCAATAGGCTGCATGATGCGCAACTTCACTCCCGACGTCCATGGCGAGGTCCAGCTTTGCAACCCCGACACCATGCAGCGCGGTACAGATGGGCCCAACAACATGCTGAATGGACCCCACAGAATTGGCATCACGTTCTCTTCACCGATGAGTGTCGCATATGCCTTCAACCAGACAATCGTCGGAGACGTGTTTGGAGGCACCCTGGTCAGGCTGAACGTCTTAGACACACTGTCTAGCGAGTGCAGCAAGGTGGTGGTTCCCTGATGTTTTGGGGTGGCATTATGTGGGGCCGACGTACGCCACTGGTGGTCATGGAAGGCTCCGAAACGGCTTTACGATACCTGAATGACATCCTCCAACCCATAGTGCACCCATATCGGCAGAATATTGGAGAGGCATTTGTCTTCATGGACGACAATTCTCGACCTCATCGTGCACATCTTGTGAATGCGTTCCTTCAAGATAACGACATCGCTCGACTACAGTGGCCAGCATGTTCGCCAGACATGAACCCTATCGAACATGCCTGGGATATGTTGAAAAGGGCTGTTTATGGACGTCTTGACCCACCAACCACTCTGAGAGATTTACGCCGAATTGTCGTTGAGGAGTGGGACAATTTGGACCAACAGTGTCTTGATGAACTTGTGGATAGTATGCCACGACGAATACAGGCATGCATCAATGCAAGAGGACGTGCTACTGGGTATTAGAGGTAGTGGTGTGTACTGCAATCTGGACCACAAATGCTGAAAGTCTAGCTGTATGATGGTACAACATGCAATGTGTGGGTCTCATGAGCAATAAAACGAGCTGAAATGTTGTTTGTGTTGATCTCTATTCCCTTTGTATTTAAAGGTTCCGGAACTCTTGGAACCGAGGTGATGCAAAACTTTTTTTGATGTGTGTATCTACTCGCGTCCCTCTACTGGATCACTAAGAGAGGTAACCTCAGCATTCATCCATATGAATCTGCTGGCATGCACCAAAAACGGAAACCACCCCACTATCCTCGTGTCAAACCTCGGCAAAACATCAATCACCTTAAGTGAGAAAATTACAAGCCTTCTTAAACAAAAGTGTGGTTCATTCCTAAGAATTACTCTGATAGTATTAATAATAATGTAATAATCCTCCTTCATTCGCTTACAACAATGGGAAACGTGACTTTCTAGTCACCCTGTACTCAACAATTAACTATGACATAATTTACATTCCATTCGAGCACCATGAACTGCTCGACAAAGATTTCCTTTCTAGCAAAAACAAAAGAGGGTTGTGTCGTGTGTCAACTGTCACGCACGGAGATTCAAGTTAGCTGCTGGGACATTTAACTGTAATATAACCTTGAGCGCCGTCAGCTGTCATCCTAGCGGGCTCAAATATTGCTTATAACAGCACCTCGCTTCATTGCGTGGCAATGTCCATCAAAACTTTGATGGAAACATGTGTAAATTCACTGAATAATGTTCCTAGTTTTCATCCATTACACTTGGCAATATAACGACTCTGTTCTTTGTAAAAAAGGCATCCTAATTCGCCTTAAAAATCATTGGCAAACATGTGCTAGCTTATAACTTAGCAATGAGTAGCAACAGAAAGTTATGCGTACTCACAAAAGTCTTTGGAAGAGAATCCACTGTATGACAAAATTATTATATTCAAAACATTGTTCGCTATGCACTTCATAGCTTATAATAGTACATTATGCAACGAGCCTACAATGGCTATAATTAAGACACGAGTATTTTTTATAAAACGAGCGTATGCGAGTTTTATAATTTCCATACGAGTGTCTTAATTACCATTATAGGCGAGTTGCATACGACTGTTTATGTTCGACGATAATTATAATTTTATTATATGTTTTAACCTAAATATTCATAAATATCTGTTGAGAGTCAGCCACAAGAATTTTGTTATCGGAGAGCGAGCGCGAGACATCTCTCTGTCTTTCAAGATCTTTGGCGCATGCGCTCTGTGTCCTTGCAATGACATATGCAAGCCATATGTTTACATCTGCCGTCCCTCAGTAATAATGTCACCGGAGTCGTTTGAATGCGCTGTGTAGAAATTAGTGTTGGTGATTTTCAGGTACAGTGCTATTTCTTGTTTCATATTCGCCAGTTATTTACGCGAACATATGGACGGTGCGTATTCCATGTCGATAATTTATTATAGTTCGATGTTGTGTTTATGTCCGACATGTTGGATTTTGAGCGCATGCGCGAAGGTATCGTTACCTAATTGGTCAATGAACGAGCTCTGATTGGAGAAACTGTATCATAATGAAAATAAGTGTTATAATGACCATCATTATGACACCGTTTTCTGACACATAATAGTGAGGGTCGAACATAAATGTTATTAAAACACCATTCTCCTGGGTGATGGTTGCAAATGATACGATTAAAGTTGAATGTTCAGTTTACAGTGTGTTAACTCACAATCACTCTCATCCACTAATATGATTCTGCTCGAATCTTGGTTCTGAGACCATTAAAAATATTTAGAATATTTTTGTAGACGCGTAAACTTCACAGCATCAAAATGATACGACCGGTTACAGTGGCGTACTCAAATATTTCATTTAATGGGAGCCTCAAAGTAAAACTATGCTTTGAGCATCAGTCAATCAAAGTAAATTATTGCTCCATGTTATAGATCGACGTCCATTCTGTGGACTAAGCAATTGTTACAGATTTAGCACCTGGGTTCAACCCATGAGGTGTCTAACTCTAGGCATGAGCTATTCCAAATCATGTGGAAGCTTATAAGAAAAGTGAAATACGCCGTCAGTGGCGTCTACAAGAAACAGAACAATCGTACCTAAATGACTGTTATTCGTACGGTTATCTACATCTAATCTAGCCCTGATCCATAACCAAATACACGTGAAATTAAACGGAAACTCACGACGGCTGTTGTTCACCTCTAACCATCTCTGGTTTCATTTTGAGGGGTCAATCCTTAAATTCCAAGAGTAGAATAGTACCTCCGCGGCCATGGTTAACGAAATCCTTCTATCGGCTTCCATCCTGCAGGTGTTATTAGGTGGTCAATGGCTCCTCAATTGTGGTGTTAAAGCCCTCATCATCATCCTCGTGGTACGGGGACTAAACGTCATGTAGATTAGTTCAGACATCCTTGAAGTTCTAGTCTAATTGATGAAACAATTATAGGTGATAATTCACTGATTTTAATACTGGTGGCACTTTGCAACACAGGCTTTACACTGGGCAAGCTTTATACTAAAATGGCCATGTGCCTGCTTTCACTGAAGCTATATTTTTCACAGATTCTATTTTATAGTGAAGCACTATCACATTGATATCAGTGCAATCCGTTGCTTTTAAAGATCCGCCCTTGCACGACGTGTTTCTTGTAGATTGTAGAAATATTGTAGCAATTAATGGCAATGAATATTGCTAATATTTTAACACTTGAACAATTTTTCCTGACACACTGTTCATCATGTGGTGTCGCGTTGCACATGTGCTTCAGCACAAAAAAAATATCA
Organism: Meconema thalassinum; assembly: GCA_946902985.2. Taxonomy (NCBI): domain Eukaryota; kingdom Metazoa; phylum Arthropoda; class Insecta; order Orthoptera; family Tettigoniidae; genus Meconema; species Meconema thalassinum. The sequence continues at coordinate 1,183,706,554 of OX336388.2, read as the reverse complement.
AATTCACAGTTTTGTCGAAATATCACTTTCCCGTGATTAAACATTGTAAAATACGTTTTTCACTAGCACATTGTTGCTTAAATAATACTGGATGCTTTTACAATCCGTCGATGATGGATTCACTAGTCCTGTGATAACGATGCACTATCGGTCTACTTTACCGGACCTGAAAAATATACGTCCGTTTGTCTCAAGCGCACATAGGGTTGTCGCTTCTGCCTAGCATGACGTGTTCAGGCTTCGACTACCGTCGAAGTCATTTAGCAACTAATTCCTTGTGCTTCGCGTTTCTGCGATGAAAATAACTTTTAATATTAAAATACAGTGAATATTATTCCATTTTAATGTTGCTGATATTGCAGTATTACATATTATGCTTCTCTCAAGTGTGCACATCGTAGATAAAATTCTGCGATCATGAATAAAATAATCCAGGCTTTCAAATAAAGTCAAAGGTTCTCCTGAAGCTGAGACAAGCTTCTAGAGTGAGTTCAGTGATTTATGGTTGGAGTATTCCATGTTGCTACGAAAAATCATCACCAGCATGAGCTTGCGCGTGCTCATTTGCCCCCTCGTCGTTTTAAATAAAAATGCAGGACAGGCATTTTTATTTACTGAGGCAATCTGATTATTCCTGGTGATCTTTTTTTCTATTCTGCGGCGTGTGAAAACAACAATACGCTCGCTATAATTCATCTTCCATTGGTGGTCCTATTCTTGAGTGTACACTAGCGTCTTCTTCATCCAGAGTCCATCAGGTTTCCTTAAAAATATTGCTCAGGTTGATGCCCTCTTCTTTCTCCCGTGATTTACGTTACCAACTTGCATACAATCGCTTCAATCTTTCCTGGTTCCATTTTGCATATTCTTCTGGCGTTGGAACGTAATAACCATCATCATCAGAGACGCTTTGGAGTCATGGACACTTCTGGTCTCGTCGTCTCCGGTATCGAACTTGCCACCATCTGTCATCGTAACGTTAGTTTAGAATAACTTGAGCAAGTTATCCTACCGGCGTCTTTCTCTTGCGGCATCCATTCTTCTATTCATCTCCGGATAAATTCCCTCAGACATTCCTCATTCTATCTTTATCTCATGAATCTCTGCTGTGACAGTAAAGGTGTTCCTCCCAGGAGATTCATCTCTCGAAGCGTCAGAGTCCTCGCTCTCTTCTTCTCGTAGACGGAGTTCTCACCTGTGGGCCGCACTCTCCTGCGTTCGTTGACGTCAATGACAATCTGGTTCCTCTTCTGAATAAAAGATCTCACGATCCTCACAAACTGGATCGGCTCCGCATTCTTCCTGGATGCTTTCTAGATCTTCTTCATGCCCGGTTTCCAGGACCTTTATTTCATCGTAGACATCCTCTTTCTTCTTCTCACTGAAGCCCATAGGAATGGTATCAAAAGGCTTAAATCGGATTGTGTCCTCTCCCATATCAATCACGCCATCATATAAGCGCATGAAGTCTGCACCTAGTATTCCTTCATGTTTCAAGTTCTTCAAGACAAGGAACTCGTGTTTGTAGAGGTAGCGTCCAATTTCCAAACTGCAGAAAATTTGCACTGTACATCTAATTGTTCTATCGGGAATTATGCCTCCTAATTTTACGGTTGATGCTGGTTAGCTCGTGCAGCTTCTCGTCCTTCATCTTCAAAATGGCATGAAAATCGGATGATAGGACGCTCAACATTTCCCCAGTGTCAACCAACAAAGTGATGGTTTGATCATTTATTTTAGCCGCGATGAGTGGGAGTTGGGTTGGCCGTATGTCAGTCGTCATTCGCCTCTCATACAGTAGGTCCTCTTGGATTGGCTCCCAGAGTAAGATGACAGCCGTTACTCTGGTACCTGTCTCCTCATTCCTTATTGGGGTTTTGGCGTTTTTTCCCTTTCCCATTTGAAATACTCTGTTGCTCAGGATCCGACTGTACTTCATTTGGCACTTCCCGTCTGTCCCTCGGCGATCGAGTTCTATCTCTCTCTTCAGTATCCCGAAGTTGACGGATATATCCCCTGCTTTCCTGGGCACGTCCCCGCCAGTCGCGGTCAGTCCCATATCGTGGATCATGATCTCTCCTGTAACCGCCGGAGTAACGGTAGCATCTCCTTAGGTGATCATCATTGTTTCGAGATCCTTCTCGATTCTGGTTTTGGTTTCGTCTGTCGTCGTTGTTACGCCTGTCGTTCGGCTCTCTCTCGGGCTGACGTCTCCAGTATGGTTGTCTTTCAGACTGACGATTCTGTTCATACGACGGCCTGTTCCACGACCACCTGTCTGGTCTACTTTCACGACGTTCATACCGATTGTCGAATATTGGTTTCGGTGCAGTCGTCTGGCTGACTTTATCAACTGTTGTGAGGTTGATATGTTTGGCTTCGTTCCTCTGTTCACCTCTAGGTCGGTCTGACGTGAACTGTTCGTTGCTAGAGTCCAATCTCCGCAAAACTTGATCACACTGTGTGAATGATGTGGCGTCCGCCGCAATCAACACGCGCTGGACGTCACACGGGTATTGGGGTACTATTGTTTGAATGAGGTCTGCCTCGGCCAATGGGGGTTGCAGACAACGTAGGTTGGCCAGCTGCGAAGCGAAGTAGTTCGCATATCGTGTGGGCTGTGCAGAGCTGTATCTCTTAGTATACATTTCGGCTCTGAAGCCTTGCTGAATATCGCTCGACCAATATGTCCGTAATAGGGCTTCTCTGAAGTCTCTAAATCCAGTAAAAGAATAGCGGAACGCCCTAAACCAGGTACTGGCTTGACCTTCAAGTAAGCGTTCTATGACCCTTCGCTCACGCTCAGGTGTCACGCAGGTATCCCTTAGATAGCTCTTTACATTATTTAGAAACTCCACTAGAGTGATTCCACTTCCAGTGCCGGAAAATCGGGCTGGTTGTTCCTCCCTCGACCTGATTATCATAACGTTCAGGTTGTGATTTTGTCGCATAGGTGAAAACTCAGGAGCGTTCTGGTTAAGGTAACTAGGTTGCTCGAAAGATGTAGAGTAGCATGGACCCAAAGTTGAAGTTACATTCGTCGTTGTGGTCGCTGCTGGAATATTGCTAATTGTTTCCGGTACTCTGAAGGGATTAGTTCCCACGGTGGAAGTTGGTAAATTAGTACTTGACCATGGGTATGACCTGTTCGGTTGCCCAAAAGTGGTTACTGGACAAGCCAGAGCAGTCATCATCCTAGGTGAATTTATTACTGTGACAGGGACATTTTCTCTTGGAGTAGAGAATGAAATTGCCCTGGACTGTGTCTCTAGCTTCTCTAATAGTCTACGTTCAAATTGTTCGAAGTCTTCAGAGTTGGTTGTGTTGCTGGAGGTCGATAAATGAGTAACCTGCACTTCCAAGCGTTCTAACTTCCCTCGAAGACACTCGTCCACCTCCTGGACGGTCTTCTGGTTGTCTCTCGAAGCTTCCACGAAACGTCCTTCTATCAGTGTCTGATGTTGTGTGAGCTAGCCTCTCATACCTTCAATAGTCGTTTGGTGCTCTGTCAGACGGTTAACTATGGTATTTTGGTGTTCCGTAAAACGGCTGTCAATTGTAGTCTTATGATCGTTCATGCCTGCTTTGACGCTAATAATCTCCCCGGTTAGTTCGGCTTGATTAGCGTGCAACTGATGTGTGAGATCTTCCACACTAGCAGTCTAAGTGGCTACTAGCTGAGTACTACTGGTTAGCTCATCCCGAAATCGAACCATGTCGTTCGATATCGTCTTCATGTTCCCGTTAACGGCTACAGCTACGCCTCTCATGATGCGCATACTCGTGCTTACTAATCCCACTTATCGTCTGATTCCGTCATGAAATGTTTGGTTTTCATCCAGCCTTCCCTCGACGGCTGCGACCCTAAGATTAAGTTGCTCTTTGACAGTGGCAATTTGCAGCTGCAACTCACTTTTGCCTTTCTCCATCTTGTCACTGACCTCCTCAATACTCTCTTCTATGGCCTCTAACCGTGTTTCCATTTGCTTTCGACCTGTGGCTATGTCAGTGCGAAGATCCGCTAACCCTTTAGTCAAGTTACTGCTAGCTTCCGCACGATTAGTCTCTAGATCCTGCCTAAAGTCGGCTAACGATTGTGTGTTAATGACCAAAGTGGCGTTCGCACTATCAATCTCACCCCTTACATCATTTTAAGAACCATTAATTCAGCTACATCAGCTGTGAGGTCACCCCTGACATTATTAAGGTCATCCCTGACAGTTTCAATATTGGTAGCTCTATCGGCCCTAATATTCCTTAAAGTCTCGACAAGTGTGGCCACATTAGTGGTCATATCAGCCCTTAAGGTGGCAGCGTTACGGTTAACCGTCCCTGTAACATCAGTGACATCCCCTAGTGTCTAAGTCACCTCTTAATAAACTTGTGTTTTCATTGAAGTCGCCCCTGAGGACGGTAATACCCGCCTCCAGGTTAGCGTTCATGTTTTGCAACATATCGTTAATCAGGATTATAAATATCTCCTCATCCGTAATACGAAAATACAATTTGAGATATAGAGGAGTCATCATACACCTAACTAAATTACAAAAATTGAAATGATCAGGGCGGAAAGTTGGTTTTATTAAATAAACACCCTCGATTACTGCTGGACTTTCGAAGACAAAAGACTCTACATTTACATTGACAACAACAAACAAGCAAAAAAAAAGTTACATTTAATCATGACGAAGTACTAGCAAAGCAAAAGTCCTATCTTGAATTTTAAATGTCATTGTACTTCGCCCATGGTCTGACATCTCAAAAGAAAGCCATGTGACCTATTGCACTGCCGGAGGACGTCTCAAGTTCGTCCCAGTCCAGACAAAATGTCAATGACCAGTAAAATATAATCCTCTTCAAAACAACATGAAGCTGATGGCCTTCATATACTTAAAAATATGCCACTTGGTTGGGCTCCAAAGGGATGTATATATATGTTATGTGCCCGTTGGAGGAAGTCATCTGGTCACCACCAACCGTGTATGGCCTCCCAGATGACCTCTTCCTCCGACCACTTACCGAAAAAGAGGATTGGAGTGCAATCCAATAGGGCTCGCCGGCTATGAGACTCCCCTGTCCCAAGGATCAGGTTCCCATTATGATTATAAATGCCAAAGACACCAATGGTAATACAGACCAAAAATGAACAAGCTACTAAAGAAGGTAGTCCAGAGTTAAGTAAAAATCGTAGGAAATATATATTAATAAGAAACAACCCCTAACCAAGGTTCAGAGGGTATGAAATCGGCTAATCCGCTATCTAAGTAAACAAAAACAAGAAAAGAAACAACCCCTAAGCTAGGAAATTAACCCTCTTGATCAGTTATATTTACAATCCAAAAATAAAGCAAAGTTGGGGAAACTGGTACAAAAATCCTAATTTAATTACAAAGCAAAATGTAACGATGTTCTGTGAAGAATCATCGTGCCAGAAAATAGTCAAACACGACTGCAAAAATCTAAAGTATACTGGGACCATCCCACATTTACATTAACTATTATCTGTCTAAGCTAAACCTTCCATTACAGAATCATCGAATCTTAAGGGTCCGTGTTAACAACAAAATACTAGTATAACAGTTATTTGATTATAATAGTAAGCATTACAATTTATCTGTTCAACAAAACTACAGATCATACAACAGTAGGTTTCACAAAGGGAAATATGCACTTAAATAAATAAATAAACACAATAAATATTGTTATTGCCCTTCCTACAACGAAATGGAGACTGTTTGTTACATTCGTCATCTAATATGTGTAAGAATCAAACAAAGCATGCCATCAGAGCATGTCATCAACAATAAAGGGTACTCGACACACGAGTTATTTACCTCCAGTCAGCTAATGGCTCCTGTCAAGTCTGTGTGTTTTCTCTCTAAACATTCCCTTCCAGGGACATCTTGTATCAAGCACATTGCATTGGTCCAGGCGAAAAGTAAATACGATCAAAGTTAAACAGCTGATTAAAATTTAACTGTAGTTTTTACCCACGTCGGTTTAATAATAATGAACTTTTATGATTTATGCGTTTGTAATTATTACTATAGTCGTTTAGGAGTTTCTTAATTATGTAGAATGACCAACTATGCAAGGCTGATGGACTGAAGAATAAACAGAAACAGAGTACACTTGGCCTCTGCTTGTTACAATAACACAATTTTATAGACATTAGTCGTTAGTCTGCATTAGATGCTTACGAGATGTATGACCCGACAGATCATAACAATCTTGAGCTCTAAGCGGTTCCAATATCATAAAGATATAATCTAGTCCTCAATAACACTAATACCAGATGGGCGTGCTAAGCTCCATCGAAAACCATTCAAGAAGTATCTAATCACCTCTCTCTACTGGATCACGAAGAGAGGTAATCTCAGCATTCATCCATATGAATCTGCTGGCATGCACCAAAAACGGAAATCACCCCACTATCCTCATGTCAAACCACGGCAAAACATCAATCACCTTAAGTGAGAAAAATACAAGCCTTCTTAAACAAAAGTGTGGTTCATTCCTAAGAATTACTCTGATAGTATTAATAATAATGTAATAATCCTCCTTCATTCGCTTACAACAATGGGAAACGTGACTTTCTAGTCACCCTGTACTCAACAATTAACTATGACATAATTTACATTCCATTCGAGCACCATGAACTGCTCGAAAAAGATTTCCTTTCTAGTAAAAACAAAAGAGGGCTGTGTCGTGTGTCAACTGTCACGCACGGAGATTCAAGTTAGCTGCTGGGACATTTAACTGTAATATAACCTTGAGCGCCGTCAGCTGTCATCCTAGCGGGCTCAAATATTGCTTATAACAGCACCTCGCTTCATTGCGTGGCTATGTCTATCAAAACTTTGATTGAAACATGTGTAAATTCACTGAATAATGTTCCTAGTTTTCATCCATTACACTTGGCAATATAACGACTCTGTTCTTTGTACAAAAGGCATCCTAATTCGCCTTAAAAATCATTGGCAAATATGTGCTAGCTTATAACTTAGCAATGAGTAGCAACAGAAAGTTATGCGTACTCACAAAAGTCTTTGGAAGAGAATCCACTGTATGACAAAATTATTATATTCTAAACATTGTTCGCTATGCACTTCATAGCTTATAAATGTTATTAAAACACCATTCTCCTGGGTGATGGTTGCAAATGATACGATTAAAGTTGAATGTTCAGTTTACAGTGTGTTAACTCACAATCACTCTCATCCACTAATATGATTCTGCTCGAATCTTGGTTCTGAGACCATTAAAAATATTTAGAATATTTTTGTAGACGCGTAAACTTCACAGCATCAAAATGATACGACCGGTTACAGTGGCGTACTCAAATATTTCATTTAATGGGAGCCTCAAAGTAAAACTATGCTTTGAGCATCAGTCAATCAAAGTAAATTATTGCTCCATGTAATAGATTGACGTCCATTCTGTGGACTAAGCAATTGTTACAGATTTAGCACCTGGGTTCAACCCATGAGGTGTCTAACTCTAGGCATGAGCTATTCCAAATCATGTGGAAGCTTATAAGAAAAGTGAAATACGCCGTCAGTGGCATCTACAAGAAACAGAAAAATCGTACCTAAATGACTGTTATTCGTACGGTTATCTACATCTAATCTAGCTCTGATCCATAACCAAATACACGTGAAATTAAACGGAAACTCACGACGGCTGTTGTTCACCTCTAACCATCTCTGGTTTCATTTTGAGGGGTCAATCCTTAAATTCCAAGAGTAGAATAGTACCTCCGCGGCCATGGTTAACGAAATCCTTCTATCGGCTTCCATCCTGCAGGTGTTATAAGGTGGTCAATGGCTCCTCAATTGTGGTGTTTAAGCCCCATCATCATCCTCGTGGTACGGGGATTAAACGGCATGTAGATTAGTTCAGATATCTTTGAAGTTCTAGTCTAATTGATGAAACAATTATAGGTGATAATTCACTGATTTTAATACTGGTGGCACTTTGCAACACAGGCTTTACACTGGGCAAGCTTTATACTAAAAATGGCCATGTGCCTGCTTTCACTGAAGCTATATTTTTCACAGATTCTATTTTTATAGTGAAGCACTATCACTATACTCATTTCTATGGAGCAGGAAACTGAGTGCTCGAAAGAGGCAATTACCATCCCCTTTGACCATATGTGCCTGGAGGTGCGATCGGGGAGGTATTTCCTGCACTGTATTCTGGCGAGCGGAAGTTGGGGGGATTTGCGGCTCATGGGATCGGAGAGGGCAGTTTTCCTGTGGGGGTTGAGTGGAGCGCTTATTGGTTACCGGGGAAGGGTTATCCGATTGAGTGGGTGCTGGCCCTTGTCTAGCTAATAGTTTTTTGGCTGGGCATATCCTCTGTTATCTGTATAGCGAGGCTGTCCCCTGGGCGCCTCGTCTCGCCAATTGTTTGTCAGGGGCTGATATTGGGGGTTGGGATGTAATACCCGTCTATCTCGTGGGGGTGAAAGCCTTCGTGAATCCCGTGGGGGGTGGTCGGGCCATGGATAACCGTCCGGTCCTCTTTCTCGTTGGACAGGGGCGTATTGAGGGTATGCTGGGGTAGGCCTTTCGTATTGAGGCTCATATCGTTCCTGCTGCGGGGAGTGTTTGGCCGACGGTATTGAGGGGTATTGGGTGGTTGTGTGTATCTGGTGTTTTGGTTACGATGCCAAGTTCGGTCGTCCCTATATTGGGGATGACGGTTTGGTGTATGATCTGGGGATGGATTGCCACGTGGGCGAGTATTTGCCAGATACTGTGTCTGCGGGAAGGGATGGGATCCGTTGCGGCGTGGCATTTCCTCCTGGTATTGCGAATAATAGTTCGCCTCTCTTACCAGGGGTGAATTGCGCCAATGGGGGTGGTTAGGTCTACCATGCTCCTGTTGATCGCCCCTTGGTGATCGCCATGTATCCCGAGGATCATCCCTGCGAGGACGGGTTTTAGGGCTAGCGTGGATGGCCGTAATTTGCATCTCCTGCATCTGTTTGGTCAGATCGCGGATTTGCTGATGCAAATTGCCGTTATCCGTGCGGATGTGCTGGTCCACGGCTTTTTGAGTCATTTTATTGCCCTCTTCGATAAATTTAATATTGGCCTGTAACTCTGGTACGGTATTGCTTTGCAATGTGCAGAGCTTGTCCACCAAGGTAGGGCGCATTCCCTGCATAAGTAGCCGTACTTTCTGCCTGTCTGGCATCTCCCTATTATACCTCTCACACATTAATAATTTGTCATTATTGTATGCCTGTGTGCCTTCCGTGGGACCTTGTGTGCGAGCGCGGATTTTGTCATACAAGTCATCCTCGTCAGGGGTTAGTTGAAATGTATTGACGAGGGCGGCTGAAAATTGTTCCCACGTGGCATCGGCCAAGGTGGCTTCATGGAGTTCGTACCACGTGAGGGCCGATTTAGTGAGGTAGGCTGGTAAGAGGCGTTTCTTATCCTCAGCTGTCCATCCGTTAATTTTAGCCGTTCGATTGAAGGCTCTTAAATATTCCTCGGGGTCCTGCTTGTCACCTGGGTATTTAGCAGGTTGTATCATCGGATATTTTGTTGGCATGGCCATGTCCGCGCTGTAGGAAGTGTTGGGGGGTAATTAAGGGAGTGCGCTCAACTTGGGAATCTAGGTCGCTGTTATTTAATGCAACGCTAGAGTGTGTGTGGCTTATGGGTTGCTGGTGAACCTGAACTGGTGTTATATAGGTGTTTCCGCTTTGGGAGGTGCCTGGGTGGTTAGGGGTAGAGTGTGGAGCGTCCTGAGGGTTGAATTGCTCAGTACCCTGGATATTATCCAGCGATAAGTTATGCTCAATGTTAACCGCCTGTAGTGTGGAAAGCGCCTTGTTAATCTGTTCGCCTAGAGTTAAGGCAATGGCGTGTATATCTTCGATTAGTCTCCCGTGTGAAGAATTGTGTGGAATTTCGTTTAACTGTTGTAACAGGACCTGCAACCCGTTGTAGGTTTGCTGCGTGTCACTGACGTGTTGTAATTTAGCGTATGGTAATGTGGGGGTTAATTCCTCACTATCACCGCTATCTGAGGACGACTGTTGAGCGTTCTGTGTTTGTGCTCGTGTGAGGGGGCGTTTTTGTCTGATTGCGTTTGGGTACTTGAGCTTAAGGTTTATAACTGCGTCCTCAAGTTCGGTAAGTATTTGGCCTGCGTTGTGTTCTGTTATTAAGTCAGGGTTTTTAACTATAATTTTAGGGCGTAGTGGTTTGGTGGTAACGGCGAGGTTGTGTGCTGCATCTCTGATTACACGCTTGACCTTACTAATATGTTGATATCTGAGCATGGATCTTTACTGTACGTCCTTCTGTAAGGGCGTATCTATGGGGATATAAATTGTGTATGGCTAGGTAAGGGTGGCGTTTAAAAATGTACTGTCTTTCGGGGCGGGCTTGGGTTGGGTATAAAATATTATCTGACTCTTATTTCAAAAAAAATCCCAATTTTGGGTGGCGTTTGCTTGGCTAGAAAGAGGTTTTAGGTTCTAGGGATCTTTTCCGCGGAATACGTTGTATGTACTCCTTTAGGCGTTGTCTTTTGACAACGTCGCGGTACCTAGTGCCTCCACCATTTGTAAGGTACCTGGGAGGGTAGCCTGTACAAGGAATTAACCTAAGGGATGAAATAAGAGTGATTAGGGGGAAAGCTTGGCAATTACTTGTAAGAGATATCGATTATCTAGTGGTTTGAGATCGTCAGTACGATCTGCAAGGAGAACTCCCCAATGTGCTGCTTAGCGGGGGTAGTTCGAGGTACGCGTGTGGAAAGAAGGGTAATTAAATTGGTAATCTATGCGCGATAACGGTACCACGCGGTCTGCTGCAAGTCGTGAGCAGGCGAACTAAGAGAGAGCCTGCTGCGGTCAGCGCTGTGCTGTGACGCTCTGCTGACGTCACGAAACAATTAAGTATTAGTGCTAATTCTAGATCCTACCTATAGGGGAAGCTAAGAGGGTAGGATCTTATCAGCTAATTAAATAAAGGGCAAGACCAGTGAGTTCTATTACCTTTGAATTTAATGAGTACTTCGATCTGGAAGTACTCTGTCAAATAGCAATTCAGTTAATAGAAATAGATAATTAGTACAATCCAAGCACAGGGGGATGGGAGTGTAGTGTGACTGTGTGTGTAGTGATCGCTTGAGACACTTACCCTTCAGCTAGCAGCAGCGGTTCGTCACGTAGGTAGCACTGAGACAGACTGATCCGGGGGCATGACCTTCCGGAGTTCTTATAGACGCCTCATGCTACGTCTGCGGAATCCGCACATTTCTCCTAAGTCATAGCCCTCCCTGGGGTCGTTGGCTGGGACACGAGGCTACCTGAGTTCATAGAGGTGATAATTTATTGGGTTTATAATTCTGTAACTGTATTTGTAGATTTCTGAAGTAAGTGTTTGGCATTTGGATTTGTCGGGGGGTATTAGTATTAGGGAATGATGGTAGCGTACCTTAGGGGTACAACAATATCAGTGCAATCCGTTGCTTTTAAAGATCCGCCCTTGCACGGCGTGTTTCTTGTAGATTGTAGAAATATTGTAGCAATTAATGGCAATGAATATTGCTAATATTTTAACACTTGAACAATTTTTCCTGACCCACTGTTCACCATGCGGTGTCGCGTTGCACATGTGCTTCTAGCACAACAAATTATCAAATTCACAGTTTTGTCGAAATATCACTTTCCCGTGATTAATCTTTGTAAAATTCCTTTTTCACTAGCACATTGGTGCTTAAATAATACTGGATGCTTTTACAATCCGTCGATGATGGACTCACTAGTCCTGTGATCAGTCTACTTGACCGGACCTGAAACATATATGTCCGTGCGTCTCAAGCGCACATTGGGTTGTCGCTTCCGCCTAGCATGGCGTGTTCAGTCTTCGACTACCATCGAAGTCATTTAGCAACTAATTCATTGTTCTTCGCGTTTCTGCGATGAAAATACCTTTTAATTACCAAAACACAGTGAAAATTATTCCATTTTAATGTTGCTGATAATGCAGAATTACATATTATGCCATTCTCAAGTATGCACATCGTAGATAAAAATCTGCGATCATGAATAATATAATCCAGGCTTTCAAATAAATGTCAAAGGTTCTCCTGAAGCTGAGACAAGCTTCTAGAGTGCGTTCAGTGATTCATGGTTGGAGTATTCCATGTTGCTACGAAAAATCATCACCAGCACGAGCTTGGAACGGCTCATTATATCTACTTGTAGGTGACTCTAATGACCTACATAGGTGGGCACATTATTATGACAAAGCCGATTAGAACCAAATTCGTTATCGCAAATTAAGATACAATGCAGATACATTTCATTTCAGGGAGAGTTTCCGTTGCAGGACCTTTATTTGCGGACTTTTGTGATGTATTCACCAAATGCGCTACAAGACATTTCGTACGAATCAACATCTTATGCATTTGCACATTCAACTTTAAACCACTTTTATCTTATTTTCTATTAGACAATAGACATTAACGGAAAAACCTTAAATAAAGCTAAACGGTCGGAACTTAACCTGACCTAAAACCAAATCTGTCGCAGTTGCGAGTGGCATAGGCTACGAATACCGTATATAGAAGGAATTATTTTACAGCAAATCATCATCGAAAGCACCAAAACAGGCCTCCCTACACATCAACAACATATCGTACAACAAGTATCTTCCATCAAATATCTTGGAATTTAGTGAACCAGTATTGTGATTCAAAGAGTGAAATCTTATCCAGGATTGGACAAGCAAAAATATGTACAATACCATGAGGACCTTATTCATCAGCCGAGAACTCAACCTTCAGCTCAGAGTTCGAATGTTACGTTGCTACGTTTTTCCTGTCCTTTTGTATGGTTTCGAAGTGTGGACGCTCAGCCCATTACTGGAGAAGCGGATTGAATCTTTTAAGATGTACTTATACAGAAGAATACTCCAAATATCTTGGGTAGAAATGAAAACAAATGAAGAAGTCCTCAACATCTTGAACAAGAAGAAAGCTTCTCACAACCATCAAGGTGCGTAAGCTCAGCTACCTCGGGCACATCATGAGAGGTGAACGATATGAACTTCTCCGGCTGATCATTCAAGAGAAGATTGATGGGAAAAGATCTGTGCGAAGACGGAGACATTCCAGGATGGAAGACTTGCGGCGGTGGTATGGACATACGTCGATAGAAATCTTCCGTACTGCCGTTTCGCGTGTAAATATAATGAATTGGATTGACAACCTTCAGAGGGAGACGGCGTCATATGAAGAAGAAATCATCAACTCCTCCCTCAGCGTCTGGTACCTTGACGAGGTGGGAAGTCCTGTGTGTCTCGGTGCCGGCTCCTGGCAGGGTGTCCCAAGCCTGTAAGGTCAAGGGTGAGAGACCAGACCACACCATGATGGTGGGCAGCAGCGTCATCAGCAGGTTATTTCCAGGCGGAGCTGTAATTCAGCGGTATGGTTGGAAAATTTTGGGGGCTCGTTTTCAGTCCTTGAGGTGGCAGCCCTGTTGGCTAGTAACTTGCACTCTCCGAAGTTGATTATTATTAAAGAAACTGAAAACAATGAAAACCGGACTGATCTCAAGTTGACAGCCTTCGCAAGAAAAGGTAGACACGAGTAGGTTTCTGGAATGTGAGAGTAGAAGGCTGAGGCAGGTGACCAGAGAAATGGGAGCTCTAGACTGGAGTCCTCAAGGGGCTTGGAGCCGAGGAAGTCCAAGGAAGACCTAAAGGTACCATGGAAGGAGAGGACAGGAAGGCTTGGAAGACCTGTAGAGATGTGAAGAACTTGGCAGCAAACAGAGTCAGATGGAGATCATTCTTGGATGCTCCGCATGGAGCGAAAGGAAATTAGTCAAGTAAAATCATCGACTGGAAATCATTAATTTAATTAATTTCCAACCGCGTAAGCTCAATTGGCGGCCAACACTGATCTGGTTAGGATGCCACTAAACACATTCTCTTCATCAGAGAAATCTACACTTTGTTGAAGATTCTATGTATGAAGTAACAATAAAGAAATTGGTTTTATTCAGCACTATCATAATAATTTGGCCATTTGCATAATAATTTGGCTGTTACCCCTGAGGCCCGTGCGCGATTCCCGACACTGCCAAGGAATTACATTCTAGTCTGAGGGTTGGAACGGGGTATACTCAACTAGGGATGCAAAACTGAGAAGGGGTGGGTTCGATTCTAGCCTCAGCCATCTGGGAAGTGGTTTTCTGTGGTTTCCCACTTCTACTACAGCTAAATGCCGGCATGGTTCCAAACATAACCCTACGGCCACTTCCTTCCCAACCCTTACGTGAATTAAAAATAAACATATTATCACAGACCGCGCAATAGCACAGGTTATCACACATGTTTTATTTATATATGTATACCGGGTGTATCACCTGCCCTAATAATAATGCCTTTGCTTTATGCAGCCAAAATGACGAACATTGCTATGAAGATCGATATTTCTTTGCTTGCATCCCGTATGATACTAACGCACTGCAAGCATATCCAGCAAACGATACTGAACACTATTATACTTCCCTCGATCATAATATTCGAACGGTCTGTAGTCACATCGAGGGAAAGTAATAGTGTTCAGTATCGTTTGCAGGATATGCTTGAAGTGCATTAGTACCATACGGGATGCAAGCACAGAAATATCGACCTTCTTGATAACGCACGTTAGTTGGGCTGCATAAACTATATTAATAGGGGCAGCTTATTCACCTGGTATACACACATCCATGTACACGGGCTTTAATGACCATGATGTCCAAGTTCCTCAAGTGAATCAACAACAATAATAATTTCAAGAACCCCCTCATCTGGAAATGAGCGTGCCCCCGACATTGGATAACCTCCTCCCTCCCCACACAGACAATTCATTGGTACAAACATGGTTTGCATGTAACAACAAGTAGTGGGTTAAAAATCCCTCAGTATGCCTTCCTTCAGAGGGGAAGTAAAGCCGGCGCGGTTGGCCCATGTCATAGATTTATGGCATGAATAAGAACCTTTCACTAACTACAATTGTGTGAAGCTGAAACTTGTAGGTTAGTTTGATAACGCTATATTAGTTTCAACGTTCGACGCCAGGTGCTGACTGTGATGCCATCTTGTAGCCACGTCCGCATATAGGTGTCGTGGACGGCAGCATTTCGTAGCAAAAGTAGGAACTACTTGAAAAATTGTTCGTCTGCAGTCCTTCTACAGATAGCACACACTAATACAGTCATCACAATTAACACCGGTTATCAGGCAAATTCTATACACACCCAAAGTACACGGGGCTACATGACCGCATTGACGCAGCCTCTAAACTAAGAAACCAACTAATCAACACGTAGTTCCGTGACGAACTAAAGAGTCTACGTTTCTTAAACTTTACGATCAACCCTATTCCTCTAATTAGACCTGTTTAGAATGCTGGCATTATAATATTATCTTAAAATAAAACTGAACTATTGTGGCCTAATACAGTAGAGCAGTACTGTATGATCGAAATAGTTTCTTTGCATGAATCTGAGATGTTTCTTTGCCGTGACATGCAGCAGTTTTACTTTCGTTGGATTGCGGTCCCTTTTGACCTCTGGCGCCCACATGCCATGCTCTGTTGCAAGGACGGAACGCAGCCCGGACATAACATGGAGCCACTTTCGCTCATTCATGCCAAAGTTTCGACCGGCACGCGTTGCTATGCTACTTACCTTACCGTTACCTGAAAGGTCGACCTTTCGTCTCAAGGCTGTGTTCGCATAGGTCAGGGGTCAATGAGTTAACATTTTTAAACAGTAATGCTTGCATATTTCTTTACATGTTATCTTGATTCTCTGACACGTTTAGCTGAACAGTCATTCAACCGATGTAATGTTAATAATAGGTTACACTACGATGGTGATACGTAATGTGTGGTATGTTGCCGTCAAGGTATCAGATAGCAGTTCGTCCTTGGCATTCTATCGTATAACAAACAACCAGTGAAAATGAAAATACACAGCCTGTTCCAGTCGTCCAACCGGATCAGGGATGGAATTAATGAAGCCCCATCTTTCTAGCGGCGAGGATATGAAATGTGCCGGCTGCCGAAGCCTGTCGCACTCCTCAGGGGCAATGATGAAATGAATGACAGATGAAATAAAATGATAGTGGAGAGTGTTGCTGGAATGAAAGTTTTGACAGGGAAAATCGGAGTACCCGGAGAAAAACCTGTCTGCTCCCGCTTTATCCAGCACGAATCTCATATGGAGTGGCCGGGATTTGAACCACGGAACCAGCGGTGAGAGGCCAGCTTGCTGCCACGTAAGCCACTGATGCTTGAACGAACAACTTGTTATAATGATAATACAGGTATTGTTTTAACGTCCCTTTTAACTACTGCGGCTTTTAGTGACACCATGGTGCAGGAATTATGTCTAGAAGGGGATTTTTAGCGTGGCAGTAAATCTACTGACACGGCTCCCTCGCATTTTCGCACCGTCAAATGCCAGCTGACTGCGCCAGGATTCGATCCTGCAATCTTGGGGTCAGCAGGCGAGAACGTTACCGCTGAGCCTCGCAGCCAAACAACTTGTAACTTTATAGTGTAGCTTCTCCTACGATGGTCATGCATTGTTGCTGTTGTTTCATTTGAGGGGCCTATATATCATTTATCCCCGTCTACTTTAGTGTGTGTGTGAAATTTTGCATGATAACCTGGATTATTGTGATAGAAGAATTAATGTGTGCATTTCTAATTTAGTTGGGTATTGGAAAGGAGGTGAACGAGGCCTTGAGTAACGAACCAAACCAGAATTTTCTTGGGGCAGAATTGAGAAAGCACGTAAAAGCACTTCTGGGATGGATGAGGTGGTTATCAAACCCGCCTCTTCTCAGTTTTGTCTCACGAGGCTGAGTGTACCCCGTTTTAGCCCTCAGACCAGAAACACTTCTTGGCAGAGCTTGGGATTGGACCCGACTTCCGTGGCGACTGGTCATACATTGATACGTAAGAATTGAATTGATGTTACAATTGGGATTCGAATCCGAAACTTGAACACTCAAGACAGCTCCGTAACCGATTGCACCAACTATAGAGGAAGGTCGTTGTGACTGCCTGAAGAGACTCCATACTCTCAAGCCATTCCTATGAATTTAACGTTATCCACCTCGTAACATAGTGACTTACATCCCTGCCTGTCAACGTAATTGTCCGAATTCGAGTTTAATTCCTGACTCTCCAAATAAATATAATTCTGGCCTGAGGGCTCGAACGAGTTCACTCAGGATCGTGAGACCTCAGCTATTCTAGAAGTGGATTTTCGTGGCTACCTAATTCTACCTCAGGCAAACGCCAGGGGTGAAACAAAAATGCTAGAACATTACCTCGTCCTATCCAAATTCTAACCTCAATTACAAATACAAAAACTAGTACAGAGATCACAATGACACAGGTTATCAGATCGTTTCATCACACACCTAAATACACGGGGCTAAATGATCACGATATCACAAAGTCCCTAAATGAATCAACAACAACAACACCAAATCTAATATTTTTTAAGATGGTAGTTACGAGCACACTAAGAAAAGTTATTGAGCGTTGGTCATTGCCCGCATAGTTATCTGCAGCTTCAGCCATTACAGTACATTAAAGAGTTGAGAATGAATTAATGAGTGTGGCGCAGTCGGTTAGCACACCTATCAGGAACAGAAGGGATGTGGATACGAGTCGCGATGGTGATCTCACTTTCATTTCTAACGTAATTTTCAATTAAATACCCCTCCTGTATCGATGTTTATGTAGGCTACATCTTTCTTTCGAATGGCTTTCTTTCCCATGGATATTTTATTTTGTGACTGAAGACTAAAATTTTGACAAAATATTCCAATGACATTAATTGGATTTAAGATCAGACATTCGGCTATTGGTTGTCTCGTACGAGTTCAAATACTAAATTATAGAGCTATTTTGGACATAAAATGTATGTATGTCTACCCCTTATTATACCCGTTTCCAACGGGGGCGGGGAAGAGATGGAATGGAATTCGATGAGGCTGATGGTTTTTACGGCCAGATGCCCTTCATGACGACCAAACTCATGAGAAGAGTTAATGAGAGGTGAAATGAATGAAGATGAATGAAACTGGGCAAAGACGTGGCAGGAAGCGGCCGTGGCCTATTTGAAGGTGCCGTCCCAGCATTTGCCTGGAGTTGAAAATGGGGAAACCACGGAAAACCTTTTTAAGGACGACAGGTAGTGGGGGCTTGAACCGACATCTACCAAGTCGGCAGAGAGCTTGTCCCCATGGCCTAGTGTTGCGCGTTAATAAGCGTAACTACCGCTGTTTTTTTGTGGACATAAAATGAACTTACTTTGATGTTTTCCACCGGGGAGGATTGCACTACATCGGACTAACAACAGCAGTAAATTAGAAAGTCAAAATAAACCAACACTAAAATTAAAATGAAAATCCACAGCCTGCTTCCAGTCGACTGACCGGGTCAGGGAATGGAATGAATGAAGCCCCCATCTAGCGGCGAGGATATGAACTGTGCTGGCTGCCGAAGCCTGTCGCACTCCCCTGGGGCAATGAGTAAATGAATGACAGATGAAATGAAATGATAGTGGAGAGTGTTGCTGGAATGAAATTGTGACAGGGAAAACCGGAGTATCAGGAGAAAAAACTGTCTGCCTCCGCTTTGTCCAGCACAAATCTCACATAGAGTGACCGGGATGTGAACCACGGACCCAGAGGTGAGAGGCCGGCGTGCTGCCGTCCAAGCCACAGAGGCTCAAACCAACACTGAACTATTATTGTTAAATAATATTATAAGTACCGTAACAAATTCAAAACATTTCCCGGAATGATTCCTTACAATTACCTTTAGAGATATCTATAAAGCCAATATTGTTATTTCATCAAATAAATATTTGGGACTGCCAAATGTTTCAACAGACATCACAAAAAACAAATTGAGTAGTCCCTCTGGAACATACTGTATGATCACTCCAACAACCTCGACTTCATTTACTCTATATTCTGATGAAAAGTAGTTGATTGTTGGTTCATATATCTCCTTCTCGATGTTCACCTCTTTCAGCTGTGCAGCATTCATCTGATACCGCACTATTTTATGACAAGTGAATTTTGATGCCCCGAAAGAAATTCATACTCTACTGGGATATTAGTTATGAAGGAAATGAAAGGATATTTTATTGGCTTGGTTTAAAGTTGAAGCGTTTATAAGGTAAATTAGATTTTAAAATTTAATTAAATATGCTTGACCAACACTAATCGAAAATTATACGTACATTTGAAATATTTACATTAAATTGACGGGAATCTGTATATATTGTAAATCAAAGTCCCTGATTCTTGGATGTAACGGGTAATCTCGAGAACCACTGGATGGAATTTGATGCGGTTTCCACATTCTGTAAAGGATTTTTGAGGAAGGTTTTTGTAGAAGAACATTCATTTATGACCAAAGTAAGCCGAGCAGTAACGATTTCAGACAATCGAGTCGAAGAAACACCTGCCGTCCATGTGCCTTTTAAGGTTACGCTGGGTAAACCATTAAAACTATCTATATACTATGAGTGTAAGAATTGTTCAGAATGAAAAGTTTTACAAACAAGTCCTCGACTGCATATCTCTATCTTTAATACAGTACATCGATCACTATTAGTCATTTTATTTTTCATTTCTTCCAACCATCTCCATTCAGTGGAAATTTAAATGACTGGCTTTGGAGCGCGTTTACGAGCTAGCGAGTGAGCCTATCACCCCAGGTTCAGTAAGCATCAAACTGTCGAGTCGTGTCGAGTTTAGAATTCAGAGAAGAGTATATGTGCTTGGAGATTCGCAGTTCACCTCGGCTTTTCTGAATTGCGTCTGGTAACTGTCGTCCGTGCGTCTTTTAAGTTTACGCTGGGTAAATCGCTAAAGATGCCGGGGGAAGGCGGGGAGGGTTGCTAGTCTCTACTTAGTATAAAACAAAGTCCCCGATTCTTGGATGTCACGGGTAATCTCGAGAACCACTGAATGGATTTTGATGCGGTTTTCACCATTCTGTAAAGGATATCACGAGGATGATTTCTGTAGAAAATAATTTATTTGTGATCAAAGGAAGCCAAGCAGTAACGATTTCAGTGGAAAAGTCGAAAAAAAACCTGGCGTCTGAGAATTTTGTAAGCTTACGCTGGGCAAACCGTTAAAAATATCTAAATACTATGAGAGTAAGAATTGTTCAGCATGAAAAGTTCTACAAAAAAGTCCGCGAGAGCATATGTCTATCTTCAATAGGCTACATCGCCCACTATAAATGTTTTTACGTTTTAATTTTTTCCAACCATGTCCATTCTACCACTGAGGCGACAGTTTACGAGCTAGCTAAGGGCGAGTCTATCATCCCTGTTACAGCCTAGCTAGCGGGCGAACCTATTGACCCAGATACAGCCAGCAGAAAACCGTTCAGTCGTGTTGAGTTAAGACTTCTGAGAAGGGTGGTTGTGTTTGGAGTTTCCCTGGAAATGCAACTCGGCTTTTCTTAATCTCGCCTGTGAACTTTTCGTTCCGCAAAATTCACAGTCAACTTAAGATTGGACGGAAGGGGGATTTGTGTTTCATGCACCTCACCATTCTTAAATTACGTCTGACAAGAATTTGTTGCACATGCATCTCCATGATATAGTCCAGTCAGTGATTTTAACCCATCTTGCTGAGACGTAAAAACGGATATTGGTCGTTGTTCATTAACATTGGAAAAAAGCGCTTATCACGTAATGCATTAATAACTGTTCCCGGGCGAAGCCGGGTCGGGTTGCTAGTTAATGAATAAAATACAGTTGGTAGGGGAAAACCTCCCTCCATTCACTAGTGCTTCATGAGAACACACATGGCGATCTGCTGGTAAGAGTGGTTTATTTTGAGGCTCAAGTCAATTCAGATGTACTCCAGGACTGTTAGACACACATAACATCGCTTGATGGGTATGTGGGACAGCAGCAGGCAGGTTGCTGGTCATGATCTGCAACTGGCGAACATCTGTGTATCGCAAATATGATGACATACATCTCTGCTTCAAGATGACTTTCTTCACTGTGCGCTACATACTCGGAGATTAAGCTGGGATAACGTTAATGAAGTTGCAGCTGTAGCTAGCTTGGTTTAATATATTATAGATTCACATGCGCGAGGAAACTGAGGATGTCCAAAAGGTGTGATTGATAAGCAGTCCCAATTTGTCACATTACTACCAAATCTTCAAACACAATGCATTGCCTGACTTAATGTTTCCAGTACTTATCTAAAGGATTTCAAAAGTACGAATTATATTTATAGTGACTATTCAAATTGGAATAAATGTCTTTTATATTCTCGTCGGAATATACTGTAACATTTCAATATTAAGAGCAACATTACCGTGTTTTAATGTATTCAGTAACATACAATCTATTTGTTGACTAAGTCTTGAACATATGGCCGTAGGCGGGATTTGAACCGAAATCTCCTGCTGTTTCTGTAAGTTCGTCTGTTCGTTTCTGTACGAGTAAACGTTATGATTCTCAATCCATGTGATACGCACATGTAGACACCAGTTTAATTAAAACCCGTAAATTGGAAAGTTGAAGTACGGAGGTATTTGACTCCGAGTAACGTAAAGAAACATTGTTTAATGTAAGACGAATTTCCCCAAATATCGTTAGAAAGTGTGATATGGATCTTATTAGTATGTGCCAGGGCCATAATAAAAGTATGTTGTGAATAGTTTGTGCACTCATTGTAAGGGGTGACAACAAATCTTAGTTAGAAATAATGAGTTATTTGTGTTAAGTGTCGAGAGTTAAATTAACTCTTAATTTACAGTTGTAACTGTTTGGCTTGTAAGGCAAAGGAAGTAACGTTACGCAGTAGAATTGCGTGCGATAATTAGGGACCCAGTCGCATAGTTAGGGAATTCCTTATTTCTTAAATATTGCAGTATTCACCTCGGACGGCATATCGCTGTCAAATTTGGAGAAACACATTGGATGTCGTTCAATCGTCGTTTAAAACATTATCATACATATTGACAAATAGTTGATGACAAATTAAAGTTATTATCGCAAAGTATGATAAATTAAAATAATGATTGCAATCGTTGATGTTGTAAAACTTAGTAGTTTATTCCTTGGGAAAACATTAATTAATGTTGTATTGTCCAAGATTCGATAATATTGAAAAACCGGAAGAAAGGTGTGCAGTTGCCCATTCAATGTTGAGCAGTGTGTATAGTAAAGTGACATGTTCACAACGAAGGGCACACATTTGGACGTACTGTATTTAAGGGATTTTGTTGTTGCACAGATGTTGTAACATAAGGAGGAGCGGTCCTTGTAAGGAGCTCAAGTTTAACCTACCACATGTATCGTCAAGTGAGTTTGAACAGTTGTATTAGTGTATTTTGATCTTATTTGATGTCACTTTTTAGTATTTAAATATTTTGTTGTATATGTATACATCCACCCAAGTATATGTGAGTTTATTCAAGTACAGCAGTTCTGATAATCACAATACTTGAATTAGTGCCAACGTGATTATAATATACATGGAGATTATTTTACTGGAGCGGGGACGGTGACCGGCAACCGGGCGCGCGTGCCTTCCGTCAGCTAACCGAGCTTGGGCCGCGTGCAGGTGGAAACCGTAACAAAGTACATTAATTATTGGTAAATTCACCAGCAAATCATGACGAAAGAACTTATCTTTTCACAGAAGATACTGAGAGTGTTCTTCAACTGACAGACAGGCGTTGTACCGTGTAAATAAATTAGCGTTTACACGTTGTAATTCCCTTCTGTTGTGAGGGATATCTGCTGCCGTATATTGTTCTCCAGCTCCACGAGTAAGGGTAATTGATCTGTACACTTCGTACTTTAAATTACCCCGCAATTAAATATCAAACGAGCTTAGATACGTGCTTCGATTAATTACAGTAAACACGCAGGGGGGTACAGGAGTCGCTACATACTGTAAAGATGTAACTTCCAAAGTTACTGTCTGTCAGCTGAAGGAGAACATTTTCAGCATCTTCTGTGAAAAGGTAAGTTCTAACCTTTAACTGGTGACGTGAGGTCAGCCAGGTTCCCAAGAAATAAAAAAAACACATCTGTGCTTCTTTAATTAAATCTTGCAAGAAGCTGTTGTTTATGTTACGTTCTTATCTGTGCGCTGACACTTCACACCTTCGTTGGTGAAAGTTAAGTGACTTAATGACTTTAATGAGCCTGGTTATCTCGTCTGCACGCTATCCGCGGACCGAGCTCAGTTGGCTGGCGGAAGGCGCGCGCGCCCGGCAGCCGGTCGCAGTCCCGGCTCCAGCAAAATAATCTCACTGTAAAACCCGGCATTCCCCGAGTGACAAATTAAAGTCTATACCACCGACAAAAGGTTACAATATACTACTTTACTATATTGTTGCGTGCCACCCCCTAGTGGCACTTTTGTTAACTGGATTACGGTGGGGTACAAAGCACAACACCAATTACTGCTTAAAGAAATAATTAACTTTATTGTGGCCAGAAAATTACACTAATCAGCAAATACAAGCAATTAGGAGCCTTACTCCAGTTTCCTCAAGTCTCTTTCTTGAGCGCTCTTGGCCCTTCCACTTGTCAACATACCACAGAAGTTAATCAGTCCTAATGAGTACGGTGGCCTTGACAGAAACTACCTGCTCCTCTCCTTTATGTTCACCGACCACAATTACTTACGATCACTTGCTGCAGGCTATTTCGCTGTCCACAAGCTGGAGAAACAATGTCACTGGATTTCGTAACTCGCACAGCACTTCGTCACCACACTTCTGTCGCACAAGATAATCGCTCGCACTAGCTCGTAAAACACAACAACCACAACTGCTTCACGGGTCACTCTTATATAGCCGGCCGGTGGCTCAATAAATGCTTCTAGATCCATCCAGAGTCCACGGCTTCTCGAGGTTTCCAGCGCTGGTCCAGTCACGAATGTTCTGGACTATCCCTTAGTAGCCCTGTTGCATAAGGCGCGCGCAATACAGGAGGCAGGGCACAGCCCAGCCCTGGGGCAGTTGTGACTCACGCGGCGAGTGATGACACAAACTCACAGCCGTAACACCACCCCCTTCCTAAAAAGGCTGATCGTCCCGATCAATCATTGGTCCGTCTGTGTCCCTCCGTAGGCTGCCAGGCGATCTCGATGCACGATCTTCATCTTCGCCCTCGGGCTCCGCTGGATCCTGTAGACGACATCGTTGATCCGTTTCACGACTCGGTACGGGCCCTCCCAGGACTTCTGCAGTTTGGGTGACAGGCCTTTCTTCCGTAATGGGTTGAAGAGCCAGACCAGGTCGTTCTCGTGGAATCCTCCGGCATCCGTCTGCTGGTCGTATCGGGTCTTCATTCGGTCGGTATCGATCCGCAGTTTCCTCCTCGCGAACGCGTGCACGTCCTCCAGTTGGTCGACCAGTTCTTGACAATACTGGCTTACCGGGATGGGATCATTCCCAGGTCGGCCGAAGGCAAGATCGACAGGTAGACGGAGCTCCCTCCCAAACATGGCCCGGGCTGGTGTGCACCCGGTGGCTTCATGCACGGCGGCGCGGTAGGCCAGGAGAAATAGTGGAAGATGCTTGTCCCAATCCCTCTGGTGCTCGCTGACGACCATTCGGAGATGGTTCTCGACGGTGCGATTGAATCGCTCTACCATCCCGTCGGACTGAGGGTGTAGCGGCGTTGTCCTTGTCTTCCGGATCCCCAGCAGCTGGCATAGGTTCTGGAACACCTGCGACTCGAAGTTCCTCCCTTGGTCGGAGTGCAGCTCCAGGGGTACTCCGTACCGGCTGACGAATTCCTTCACCAGGGTCTCTGCGATCGTCGCGGCTTCTTGGTTAGGGAGCGCATACGCCTCCGGCCATTTGGTAAAGTAGTCGCTGACGACTAATATGTAGCGGTTCCCTGCCTCGCTTAACGGGAATGGCCCAGCAACATCGATGGCCACTCTCTCCATGGGGCCGCCCACGTAGTAGGTCTTCAGTGGACTCCGTCGTCTTCGTCCTGGGCCCTTGCTGGCTGCGCAATCCTGGCACCTCGCGCAGTGGTTCTCCACGTCTGTTCGGCATCCGATCCAGTAGAACCGCTCTCTCAGCTTCTCCAGGGTCTTCTTTATCCCTAGGTGTCCACCAGATGATCCTCCATGAACTTCCTTCAGGACTACCTCCGTCATAGCCTTTGGAACGACGACTTGTTCCCGAGATGTCTTCCCGTCGGTGCTCTCCCAGGTACGGCAGATGAGGCCATCCCTTACAATCAGCGAGTCCCACTGCCCAGTAGGACTTAAACTTTGGGCTGCAGTCACTCACAATGTTCCACCCGGGTCTGGGGACACAGGCCCTCTTCCATTCGGCTATCAGTCCCAGGTCATGATCTTCCGCTTGCGCCCGCGTGAAAGATTCGCGGCTCCAGCTCCCTTGAAGTTCCACGGTAGTCCTTCGGCACTGTATCCCGGTGTTCTCCTCCCTTCGGGCACAGAAGGTGCAGTCTTCGGGGCACGGTCTTCGTGACAGGGCGTCGGCGTTAGAATGCAGTTGGCCTTTCCTGTGCTGAATCTCAAAGTTATACTGTTGAAGCCTCTCTAACCACCGCGCGAGTTGACCCTCGGGCTGCTTGAAGTTCAGGAGCCACCGCAGGGATGCATGGTCGGTCCTGATGAGAAATTCTTGCCCGTACAGGTACTTGTGGAAGTGTTCAATGGTCTTCACGATGGCGAGCAGCTCCTTCCTGGTGACGCAGTAGTTCCTTTCTGGCTTTGACAAGGCCTTGCTGAAGTAGGCCACTACTCTCTCCTCGCCGTCCGCTACCTGCGACAGGATTCCCCCCATGCCAAAGTCGCTGGCATCGGCATCGACGATGAACCTTGTTCCAGGTCTGGGGTAGGCCAGAATAGGCGCGGTGCACAGAGCCTGTTTGAGTTGTTCGAAGGCACTGTGGCATTCTGCTGTCCACGTGAAGAGTTGGTCCTTCTCAGTCAGGCGATGTAAAGGTTTGGCGATGTCGGCGAATCCCCTCACGAAGCGACGGTAATAAGTGCAGAGTCCCAGGAAGCTTCGTAGTTGGGACTTGTCCTTCGGAACTGGCCACCCCCTCACAGCTGCGGTCTTTTCTGGGTCGGTGCGCACCCCTTCCTCGGAGACGATATGCCCAAGGTACTGGACCCGCTTCTGGAAGAGCTGACACTTCTTGGGGCTCAACTTCAGCTGGGCAGCCCGTAGCTTCAACAAGATCTCCTTCAGGTTGCTGTAGTGCTCCTCGAAGCTTCTCCCCAGAACGATGACGTCGTCTAGGTAGACCAGGCAGGTCTTCCAGTGTAGTCCCCTCAGAATGGACTCCATTAGCCTTTCGAAGGTCGCAGGGGCGTTGCACAGACCGAATGGCATGACGGTGAACTGCCAGAGCCCGCTGCCCACAGAGAACGCCGTTTTCTCGCGGTCCATAGCGTGGACCTCCACCTGCCAGTAGCCACTCTTCAAATCCAAGGTGGAGAACCATCTTGACCCTGATATGGTGTCCAGCGTGTCGTCGATCCGGGGTAGAGGGTAGCTGTCCTTCTTCGTGACGTCGTTCACCCGCCTGTAGTCCACGCAGAACCTGGTGGAACCGTCCTTCTTCTTCACTAGCACGACCGGAGAACTCCAAGGACTATGTGATGGCTCGATCACCCCTTGCTCCTTCATCTCTTCTACCATCCGGTCGACTTCGGCTTGCTTGGCGAGCGGGACACATCGGAATGGGGCCCTAATCGGTGCGCTGTCCCCAACGTCGATTCTGTGCTGGACCAAGCTTGTCCTGCCAAAGTCTTTGCTCCCCACGGAGAAGACATCCTGGAATTCGCGTAGCAGGTCCTGAAGTTGGCGTGATTGTTCCTCGTCTAAATGGTCCTGGGATCCTTGGTACAGCTTCTGTAGTTCTTCTGGCAGTGTGCGTCTTCTTCGGTTGTCCGTCTGCAGGTGTCCGTCCATCGTGTCGGTGATGCGGGCAATCCAGGTAACGGGCTCGCAGACTCCTAGGTTGGTGTCCCGGTGAACCGTAATGTCGTAGTCGTTCAGGTTGGACAGGCGGACGTACGGCCGAGACGTCGTGTTGATGAGGGTCTTGGCAACTAGCAACCCTTTTGTCTGGATGTCCTCATATTTTGGCTCGATGACAGCCGCCACTCCCTCAGCAGTTCCGTCGACAATTACGGCAGCGCTGACTTCCGTACTGGCGGGAACGATGACGTCTTCTCTCAGCCTTACTCGTCGTGCGGTGATGGACTCGTGCGCAGGTTGCAAAGCAAGTTCCTCACCTCCGAAGTGCAGAGTGTTGGTACTCAGGTCCAAGATGATGTTGTTCTGGTCCAGGAAGTCCAGTCCGATGATCACTTCGTTTGATACGTCAGCCACAAGCACTGGATGCTTTATCACCCGTCGACCAATGACGAACTCCAGTGATGCTTCGCCATGTACCGGTGCGGTCTCTCCGGTCGCGGTTATTAGCTGGAGGTTCCTTTGTGTGGGTTGCACTCTCCACTTCGTGATCACAGTGGGATTGACGATGGTCCTCGATGCTCCCGTGTCGATCAGCATGGGCCAGCTCACTCCGTTGATGACTCCGTCGACCATCAGGCTGCTATTGTCCCTCCGTAACTTCGTCACACGCACTTGGACTGCCGGGGCTTGACGACTGTCACAAGCCAACCTTTGCCCCCCAAGGCTGGCTAATACTCGTTTCCCTGGGCGGTTTTCAGACGACTGATTTCCCGTCGGATACCCTCGGCGGCGGCGATCACCGCAGTCCTTGCTCAGGTGGCCTTTCTTACCGCAGGCCCAGCAGGTCGGTAGTCCTCTTGCAGGCCGCCTCTCCGGTTGTCTTCCGGCTGTGTCGTTGCTGGTGGTGCCGCGACTATCGAAGAAACGGCTTAGCGCCTCCATCAATTCGTCGGCCAGGTTCTTGGTCTCGTTGGTTTTTGCTGGTTCGTCGACGTCCACTTGACGCACCCGCGCGTGCATTCTGGATGCCTGTTTTGCCGTCTCGAATTCAAGTGCGTGGCTCAGCGCATCTGCCAGGGTCTTATTGCGCGCGAGTCGCAGCGCCTGTTGAGTGTCCGAGTCCCGTAGCCCGTCGGTGAAAGTCTGCGTCGCTATCTGCTCCAGAAAGTCGGCCGGCGCTGTTGGGTAGGCGAGCCTTACGAGGCGTGCGATGTCCATCTCGAACTCCTGCAGGGTTTCCGCGTTCTTCTCTACCCGGGTCCGGAGCTGCATCTGGTAGGCCTGCTGAAGATGGCTATCTCCATATCGGGACTCCATATGGGCGATCAGTGCAGCGTAGTCCTGGGATCCAGTCGGGATGGCCTGAAGGACGTTAAGGGCGTCGCCTCTCAGCGCTACAATGAGAGCTGTAGCCTTTTCTGTGTTGTTCCAGTTATTTATGGAACAGGCTGCCTCGAACTGACGTAAGTAGGTGCTCCACGGGACCTTTCCGTCGAAGGTTGGGGGCGTCACTCTGCTATGTCCCGTTCCTGATATTCCCGGTGTAACGGTGGGCGGGCGTTGGCGCAGCTTTGCAACTTCCTCTCGTAGAGCGTTGAATTCCTCTTTCACCCCCGTCAGTGGGCGTTGGCGCAGCTCGGCAACTTCCTTTTGTAAGTCGTTGAATTTCTCCTCCACCCCCATCAGCGGGCGTTGGCACAGCTCGGCAACTTCCACTTGTAAGGCGTTGAATTTCTCCTCCACCCCCATCAGCGGGCGTTGGCGCAGCTCAGCAACTTCGACTTGTAAGGCGTCGAACTTCTTTTCCACTGCCGTGACTTCCTCACGCAGACCCAGTTCTAATTTCTTCAGGTCCTGTGTCAACTTATTCTGACCGTCTTCCATCTTCTTCTGGCCGTCCTCTGTCCTCTTCAGGTCCTCCGCTAGCTTCTTCTGGCCGTCTTCTAGTTTGGCAGTTAGGTCCTCGGCTAATTTCTTCTGGCCGTCCTCCATCTTCTTCTGGCCGTCCTCCATCTTCTTCAGGTCCTCCGCTAACTTATTTTGGCTGTCCTTCAGGTCCTCTGCTAACTTCTTCTGGCCATCCTCCATCTTCTTCTGGCCATCCTCCATCTTCTTCTGGTCGTCTTCCATTTTGGCAGTTAGGTCCTTGGTTAAATTCTTCTGGCCGTCTTCTATGCCATTTAACTTTTCTAGCAATGCTGCCAATTGCGCCTCCATTTTAGTTGTTTGCCTTGTAAAGGGCATGCACTCACAGGAAAATTAGAGAAAATGACCTGCTCGGGTTTTGAAACCAGGACCGTCAGGTGTTGTGCTTGAGTTCGTAATCCGGCTTCTGACACCAGTTGTTGCGTGCCACCCCCTAGTGGCACTTTTGGTAACTGGATTACGGTGGGGTACAAAGCACAACACCAATTACTGCTTAAAGAAATAATTAACTTTATTGTGGCCAGAAAATTACACTAATCAGCAAATACAAGCAATTAGGAGCCTTACTCCAGTTTCCTCAAGTCTCTTCCTTGAGCGCTCTTGGCCCTTCCACTTGTCAACATACCACAGAAGTTAATCCGTCCTAATGAGTACGGTGGCCTTGACAGAAACTACCTGCTCCTCTCCTTTATGTTCACCGACCACAATTACTTACGATCACTTGCTGCAGGCTATTTCGCTGTCCACAAGCTGGAGAAACAATGTCACTGGATTTCGTAACTCGCACAGCACTTCGTCACCACACTTCTGTCGCACAAGATAATCGCTCGCACTAGCTCGTAAAACACAACAACCACAACTGCTTCACGGGTCACTCTTATATAGCCGGCCGGTGACTCAATAAATGCTTCTAGATCCATCCAGAGTCCACGGCTTCTCGAGGTTTCCAGCGCTGGTCCAGTCACGAATGTTCTGGACTATCCCTTAGTAGCCCTGTTGCATAAGGCGCGCGCAATACAGGAGGCAGGGCACAGCCCAGCCCTGGGGCAGTTGTGACTCACGCGGCGAGTGATGACACAAACTCACAGCCGTAACAATATTATAGTAGACTAGTATTATAGTAGACTATAATTATATACAACCAATGGGACTTAGTATTTTGCGAGTTCAACAGTCTCATGAGGAGATAGAACCATACGGAAATGACCTTTCATCTTGAAAATCTCACGTGCATTGATCGGCGGGATTGAACCATGGGCCAGATGGAATTTCAACAGAGGGGCATATCTGGATCTTGGGACGTAGTTTTGTCGTCCCTGGCTTAGAATTGTCTTCATTTTACATAAAGAGAAATACGTGTTTAGCCTACGTCTTTGAGTGATAAAGATGATGATGATGTTGTTCGGGCGAACAAGAAAATAAGATAAATTTTAATTTGTAATAGTACCAAGGACACGTTCTAAGTGATATAAATAATGAAACTACAGCATCGTATCACAATAGAGTACTGTTCCAAAATTTAGAATTCATAAGGGTTTTGTTTGTTTTGCTGGGAGGAGGTTCTGTGGCGTATCCATGTTCGTTAAATCGTGCACCACGGCCGTGCAGACATCTGCTGGAAGTCGGATATCACAGGTTCGTATCTCGGCGCTGACAGATGATATCCTGAGTGTGGCTCTTCTACGGGGTTTTACCACACTCCTTCTATGCAAATGCCAGGATAGTACCTTATCCGGGGCACCTACCCCATCCCTGTCCTTCATCCAGTTACACACACTGCTACAGTCATCTCATAAATACAGGTTATCACACAAGTTCAATACACACCTTACTACACGGGGCTGATGACCAAGATGTTCCAAGAACCTAAAAATGAATTAAAACAAGTATATTTCAGGTATAAATTTCTCTTTCATTGTAGTAATAATAAAATACATTCCGGTGATCTTACGCGAAACATGCGTGAGGAAATAAGAGGAACTATCGAGACCTCTGTCCAATAGGACTTTGGTTAGAATCCCAGACTTGCCAGGAATTTAATTGTAGCCTGACGGCTGGAATGGGGTGCATCAACCTGGTAAGAATGACAGAGAACTGGTGTTTTTGATTTTCACAATGATTTTCCGCAGTTTCTCTTACTCCAACAAAATGACGGAATGGGGCCTAACTCATGGTCACGAACGTTACCTAGCTCTACTTACAATTACATTAGAACAACACAGGTTATCTGACAGATACCTCACGCGCTGTTGACAATGATGTCACAAGTCCCTAAATGAAACAAAAACTGCACAACTCCTGTTTTAACCTCACTGTAAAATAAGGCAACCTTCTCTGAATGTAGGAATTGCGTCATGACTTTGGTATGTTTTCCAGTAATCTAATGGGAACACATCCAAACTTGTGAGTCACTTGGTGGTTCCGGCTCACTACATGATGCGGACCTAAAGGTTACTCCATTCGTTCACTTCACTACGTGCGTCACCACTTAATATTTATATTTATAAAATCGCTTATCTTCCCAGCTTGGCCTACCCCACAGGGGCCGCGAGGGATCATTCCTCTACCGTCGCACGGACGGTGTCTGGGAGCTAAACATACTTTGTCAGCAGATACAACTGGGGATGGTGACATGCGACCAGTAAGTTGGGTCAATGAAGGAAGGGTCAGGGAAGGGATTTTTGGAAGAAGTCGGCCGTAGCCTTGTTGAAAGGAACTGTCCTGGCATTTGCCTGGTGGTGAAAATGGGAAACCATGAAAACCTATTTCAGGACAGTGGAGGTGGGATTCGCACCCACACTCTCCTGATGCCAGCGAGGCACGAGCAAGAGCGTATGAACCTTCGGCCACCGTGGCTGGTTAAAATAATAATACTTAACATTTTCAGTGAAATGATGTTTGATTTTACTCTTGTGTACATTTCGTTATACCATGTGAATCAGCTGCCCCTGACAATATTGCTTTATGCAACCCAACTAGCGTTGTTGTCAGGAAGGTCAATATTTCTGTGCTTTCATCCCTTATGGTACTACTGCATTGCAAGCATATCCTGCAAACGATACTGAACACCCTTACTCTTTCCTCGATGTGACTACAGACAAATAATAGTGTTAAGTATCATTTGCGTGCATTAGAATATCATACGCGATGCAAGCAGTGAAATATCGACCTTCCTGATAACACGGTATTTGGGCTGCATAAAATAATATTATTGGGGGCAGTGGATTCACCTGGTATATACGTGCATGTAAAGATTTCCTCTTGAATTCGTAGACCAACTAGAAACATATTCGTGTATGAATGTGTGAGTGAATGACAATAGTAAAACTTTCTTAAACCTTCGGAAATTGTTATTGCCTGAAGTAATTCTATAGGTTGGTTAATCGTTAAATTCTAGAACCGGTATTTATGTTTAGTAGGTTAAGAATGATACATATGAATATTTACTTATAATAAGATGCATTGTTTGTGGTTAATTGTAAGGGAGGTCCAAGGGCCCTAATCTCAATAAACCACAAGAAAGGCACCAACAATAATAATACATAATAATAATAATAATATGCTTTAGTGAATGAAGGGCAATTCAAAATATTATATTTGGGTTGCAATTTTATGTGGTATGTTTGGCTGCGTTGAAATTAAAATTATTTATTTTTGATTACATTGGTCTTGGAGGAGATATGCTTGAAATAAAAATTTAAAGCAGTGGGGAAAATCGCAAATAAAATAAGACAAACAACACTATTCCAGCATAAGAAAGTCATAAATGATCTAAATTGAAAAAAATAAAACAAAACTAGAAAACAAACGAAATTAATGTGATGTTAGTAATTGTTGTTTTAAGCGGTGACACATCTAGGTGATCTGCCCTTAATGATTTGAATTGTAGTGAAATTGAATAATAATATGGAATAAAAAATACAACTTAAATCAACCGCTTATAAACACCTAACCTACATGCTAGAAGGAGAATAGGAGAAACTAAAATATAAAGAGTAGGAATAGACTAAGGCATGTACAAGACAAAGCATGAACGCCCTCAACCCTAGAAGAATAAAGATTGAGAAAGTTGGAAAGGAGTGGAGTTATGAAAGGCATATAAGACAGGGAGAAAGAAACTGCTTCTCTCCAAAGTCAATGAAAAAGTGTAGAAAACGTACTCAGCACAGGAGTACCTTGGGGTCTCCAACACACGAACCCTTGAGCCCTTGAGAGTGTAGCACTATCCAAGGTGCACCCCTCCCCCATAAAAGTCTCGTATAGAAGGCAGCAGATACCATGAAATGAAGGAAGAGGTTTCACCGATCAAAAATTGAGTGTACCAGAAAAACAAAAAAACAAAACGTACTAAACGTCAGTTGACATGTTAAATTCTATGTGTTAATAAGGCTTTATATACAAACATAAACCTAAACAGTTTCTTGTAGTACAAGCATTAATTTTAGCCCAAACCGTCGTCTAACCTTGTAACGACCAATACTTTTGTCTTACAATGGCCTTACAAGAGTGAGAATCAGCCTTTCAATTAAATTATTGATATTCGCCATTACGAGTTGGAAATTATATAAACGCACCAGTTTTGAAAAAAATATTCAATAAATTATCACAATTACTAAATTCAGTGCTGATTATATATAATAACCAGCAATTATACATAATCTCCAGTTTATCACATTTATAATAGCATAAAAATTAATTGAATCTTTGATCTCATCCTCCGTACCACAGATCTTCCCGACCAGGGCTTCCTTCAAACACCATAACACAGATTATGGAAAATTTTGGAAATATGCATAATGTGATGCGCAGTGCACCTGTCACAAATCCAGGAAATTCGGATTTGATTTTTGAAGGTGGTCTCATTTTCTACTCTTTCTCACCAAAGAATGACTGTTTTAAGTTATACACCTCGCAGCATAGTCGCGCACCGTGACTGCACTGGGGGGGCTGGAAGTACGAATTTGGAGGTTCAAATACCAACGCTAACAGCGGCCATCCTGTGAGTTGTTTGCCCCAGGGGCATTTCCACATTTCCTCCACTGGGGAGCTACTTTGTTTTAAATCCCAGTGGTCTTACTCGAATCCTAGAATATAAAAATGTCAGTTGCGCACACTACTACAGTCACCACAAAAACGTAGCAACCCCACGTACAGTATACGGAGATGACGATCAAGATGTCCTATGCCCCTAAACAACATCACACGTATATTAATGAGATCTTATTCTTCCTAATCACAGGTTTACGTGAATCTTTTCCTCGTTCATACGACGTACCTTGGTTACAGCTATGAATGTCCTGTAGCTTATATTCTGAAAGAACGTTTGGAGTAATTTTGTCCGGATAGGTAAGACTGGTTAAGGGGAAAGCGATGGACGTCAACAGCGGTGGATTTGGGACACATAATATGAGCAATATTGTTTATCCTAAGAACTGTATGTGAAATAAAATGGAACTTGCCATAAATTACGCTCGTGTTTATTGCATTTTATACACTCATGCCTCAGGCTCAGGACTGAAACGTAAATAAGACCGACTTTCTAGTCTGAAAGTCTATGGTTCATATCCTAGCTTTACAGGGGGTGAAAGTATCTATTGGTAGAGTTTCATGCCTTAATGCACTTTCTGTACACGGGTGTATCACCTGGTTGCTCTCTTCTTCTTCTTCTGCTTCTTCTTCTTCTTCACACGTATCCTCGTAGGACACATTATGTGCCGTGCAGCCACACTTGTATAATTCAGTACTAGCATTCTTGCCTGTCACCGCGGAGGCCTGGGTCCGATTCTCGATTATGCCAAGAAATTTAATTCTGGTCCGAGGGGTGGAATGGGGTACACTCAGCCTCGTGAGGCAAAACTGAGGGTTCGACTCCTACCTCATCCATGAAAGTGTTTATCTTTTTTGTAGTTTCTCCACTTCTATTCCAGCCAAAGCCGGGATTGTACCTAATGTAAGGCCACGGCCGCTTCCCACCCAAATCCTACCTCGATTACAAATACACACATTAGTACAGACATCATAGTGACACAGGTTCTCAGATAAATCCTACACACACCTAAGTAGACGTGGCTACTTGACCACGATGTCGCAATACCCCTAAAGAATCAACGACAAATTCTAACCTCAATTACAACACATAATTACACTGAGCAGCTTGTAATTGTTGTTCATTTGTTTAGGGTTTTTGCGACTACCTGGTCGACTTCCTGTTTATGTAGCCCCGTGTACTTTGGTGTGTGTACAAGTTTTTTAATAACTTGTATCACTGTGATATCTGTACTAGTGTATGTATTTTGTAATCCAGTAGGATTTGGATAGCAAGCGACCGTGACCCTACGTTAGGTACAATCCGACATTTGCTTGGTGTGGAACTGGGAAACCACTGAAAACTACTTCCAGGAAGGATGAGGCTGGAATAGAATCCGCCTCCTCTGAGTTTTGCCTCACGAGGGTGAGTATACCCCGTTCTAGTTCTCAGACCATTTTTTTTTGGCAGAGCCGGGAGTTGAACCCGGGTCTCCGTGGCGACAACTAAGAATACTAATCACTACGCAACGAGGCGGAAAAACCCATAACAATGACATGGGCTATCAGACAGATTCCACTCACACAGATACACGGGCTACATTATCACAATGTCACAAATTCCCTAATTTTCTTTTTACACCAAACTATATCCACATGTTAAATGCAACGGCTTCGGTGGCGTAGTCGGTAGCATGCTGAGCTTCTATGCCCAAGATCGCGGGTTCAAATCCGGTCGAAGTCATCGGATTTTTTAAGAGCGTTAAAAATCCCTCAGTATGCCTTCCTTCGGAGGGGAAGTAAAGCCGGCGGTCCCATGTCATAGATTTATGGCATGTTAAAGAACCTTCCATTAATTACACATGTGTGAAGCTAAATTGTATATGTTAAGAATGTAAACAACGCTCTTAGGTTCCTACGTTCGTTGCCAAGAGCCGACTGCGGTGACGTCTGGTAGCTAAGTTCTTAACTAGAAGTCGTTGACCGTGGCGTTTGGCGGCAAAAGTAGGAACTACTTGAAAATTGATCGTCTGCAGTCCTTACTTGAATTAAAACAGATACACACACACTAATACAGTCATCACAATTAACATCGGTTATCAGACAGATTCTACACACATCCAAAGTACTCGGGGCTACATGACCGCGTTGTCGCAGCCCCTAAACTGAGGAACCAACCAACCAACCAACCAACCAACCAAGTACGGCTGTCACTGTGAGTACAATACGGAATTATTCTAATATGCTTGCCATGGGGGTGAGTGGTTATCGTGTCGGTCTACTAACCCCAAGATTGCACGTTCGCTCTTGGCCGTGGTAAGTGATTTTTGAAAGGCGGGAAAAATTACGACACACATGTCATACCATGTTGGCATGTTAAAGACCCCATTTGAATTCAGTAGGCCGTGTTCATAATGGCAAAATTATAAATCTAGGGATTTTCCGCCAACACAAAGTTCCTCATTTCTCTACTAGAAAGCGCTATAGTGTCAAGGAGCTTAGATATCTAACCTCCTTGACTTTCTTAGTGCTTCAAGGAACAACAAAAGATTCGAGTTACAAGCTCTCCTCTGGGTGTCAAATATCAAAGCTTGGACAGGACACCCGAGGCCATACGATATTATTATTATTATTATTATTCAAAAATGACATTTTTTTGGTATCCAAGAAATATGTTTGCAACATCCCGGGAACGTCTGTATCTAACTGGAAGGATGTTATAACATGTGTGGGTAGTTCCCGTAGTCGCCAGGTGACAGTGTGGGTGGGGAGGCGGTGCCGCGAGGCAAGCGGCACAGTATATGAATCACGATGAGACGCATTGTGTAACGGTCAGTACTATTGTCTTTGCTAGGTACGTGAGTATGTACTGTTAATAATTTTCTATGGCTTACATCACACTTAACATGTGAATGAAACAAGACCTTAGTCACCACATGCACCTAAGTGCACTTAGATCGATAGGTATCAATAATTTCGTTATGATCTCGGTGGGTGAGTGGTTATCGTGTCGGACTACCAACCCCAAGCTTGCAGGTTCGCTCCTGGTCGTGGTAAGTGATTTTTGAAAGGTGACAAAAATCTCGACACGCTTGTCATACGTTGTTGGAATGTTAAAGAATCCATTTGAATTCAGTAGGCCGTGTTCATAATGGCAAAATCAATCTCGGAACTTTCCGCCAACATAAAGTTCCTCCTTTCTCTACTAGAAAGCGCTGTAGTGTCAAGGAGCTTCGATATCTAATCTCCTTGACTTTCATACCGCTCCAAGGAACTACAAAAATTCGATATGAAAGCTGCCCTCTGGGCGCAAATAAAAAAAGCTTGCACCCAGAACCCAGAACCCGAGGCCATACGATATTATTATTATATTATTAATACCGTTATCATCACCCACCGTGCATTTATTATTTAGCAAAGCCATTTTGCTGCACGTATTTATCTGTTCGAAGTCAATAACTAGGAGTTATTATTATTACGTTTATGGCAAAGTACATAATATACGGTATATAGCATAATTACAAACAATACAGGGACAGATGACCTTGTAGTTCCGCCCCTTAAAACAACAATAACTACTAACTATCTACAAGCAATACACATCTTTAAAACAATCAATTGGGCAGCTGATTTAGAGTTTTAAATCCAAATTGTTCAGCCACTCTATAGCCTTTATAGAGGCTTGCGCTAAGTCTTCCTGCGATCCTAAGTAATAATAATAATAATAATAATAATAATAATAATAATAATAATAATAATAATAATAACCCGTGGCACTACAGCCCCTGAAAGGCCTAGGCCTACCAAGCGACCGCTGCCCAGCCATTTGGCTTGCAGATATTGGGGTGACGCGTGGTCAGCGCATCAGGTCCCCTCGGCCGTTAATCTTGGTTTTATTGACCGGGGCGCTGTCTCACTGTCAGACAGCTACTCAATTGTCCTCACGAGGCTAAGTGCACCCCGTTCCAGCCCTCACGTCAGTTTCTAAAATCCCCGACGGAGCCAGGAATCGAACCCGGGGCCTCCAGGTGAGAGGCAGGCGCGCTACCCCAACATCACAGGGCCGGCCGATCCCAAGTATGCCATGTTATTTAAATACGAATCGCAGCCAATGACCATAGCAGGGTATTTTTGATTGAACGCCCAGTGGCTCCCAACAAGTTCAATTTCAAGTAGTTCCAACTTTGGCTACCAGATGCCACTGTTACTAACACCCAGCGGCGAACTTTGGAACTTGATAGAGCGTTGCTAACTAGCCAAATATAACCTACAAATTTTGCTACACACTACCAATTGCAGTGGTAGGTTCTTTTACATGCCATAAATCTATGACATGGGCCCGCCGGCTTTACTTCCCCTCCGAAGGAAGGCATACTGAAGGACTTTAACGCTCTTAAAAATCCGGCGACTTCAGCCGGGTTTGAACCCGCGATATTGGGCATAGCTTCGGCCACCGAAGCCGAAGTATGCCCTGTTATAACACTCAGTAACAATGAGACGGGTGGTCTGTCTCGGCGCACAGCAGTCACAGTTAGGTGACGTCTTAATGCCCCACGAGCCACACGGCCCAAGGTTGGTTCGTACCCTGCTAAGGGCAACCCATATTTTATGTGGCAGATCAAAAGCCTGCTGTTGGATACAAAGCAGTGACTATGATTCCTTTGGAGCTGCGTTGTTCCACTCCTCTCACCGTTCTGCTGCGACACTAAACTCTCTCCTAACCAACTCTTACTAGGAGTAACTTAGTAGTGTTGAGTATCTGTACATTCAAGTATTTCAAGTATTTCAAGTATGGTATAGTCTATGCAAAGTATCAAATTGAATACTGCACTTGAGATAAAACATGCAGCCTGTTAACGAATGAGAATCTGTTTCAGATGAGATGGACTTCCTACATTTTTCGATTTAAATTTTATTTAATAGGTAATGCGCTCTTTGGGAATGTTTGAAGCTATATGTTATTAACACAACAAGTAGTTCCGTGAAGAACTATACAGCCTATTTTCATATATCCTACTTATGTTAATTGCCTCTATCAACATACACAATTTCAGTTTGATTGCTGTAATAGATTCGTAGATATTGAGAACCGAC
The DNA here is from genome assembly GCA_946902985.2 of Meconema thalassinum. NCBI lineage: Eukaryota > Metazoa > Arthropoda > Insecta > Orthoptera > Tettigoniidae > Meconema > Meconema thalassinum. Next base: position 1,183,667,473 of record OX336388.2, on the reverse strand, counting down.
TAAATATTTCGGATGGTCGCCATGTTGGATTTTATATATGTAGGTCCTAGAGTTATGTACTGTTACATGAAGATTATTGTGAACGTGTAGTATTCAAACTTCAATCGCATAATTAGGACAAAAGAAAAAACAAGGAGATTTAATTTTTTTCACAGCTGCCATCTTGAGGTTATGGAAACAATTGAAATAAATCAGATGCCAGTGGATTAACATTCGGATAAAGATTTACTGTACCAAGTTTCACTGCACGCGGATGGCTAAATTGCGAGAAACGTCCATGTGAATATTTATAATTCGCGTCACCGCCATGTTGGATTTGTGATCACCAGGTTATTTAAAGTCCTATAGGTGAACTTAAGTTCATAGCCCCTATGAACATTAAAAAATGCAGATTGATTGCTAAAATAGATTCGTAGATATTCAGTATCGTCTAAATATTTCGGATGGTCGCCATGTTGGATTGTTAAATGTATAGGCCATAGAGTCATGTACCATTAAAGGAAAATTATTGCGTAGGTTCATTATTCAAACTTTCACTTCGATCGCATGACTACATCACAAGAAATAAAAACTTAATTTTAAAATTCGCACTGCCACCATCTTGAGGTTATGTAAACAATTGAACTAAATTAGATACCAGTGGATTACAATGTGTATAAATATTTCCTGTACCAGGTTTCAGTGCGCTTGGAACATTAAATCGCGAGAAAGGCCTATTTAAAATGTTCAAATTCGCTTGGCCGCCATGTTCGTTTTGTAGTTAACCGGTTTTTGAAAATCTTATAGATGGACTTCCAGTAGTGCCCTTTATCTTCGTAAAAAATTTTAGGGAGATACCGCTAATAGTTTCAGAGATATAGAATGCCAGTGAAATATTTCGCACATCCGCCATCTTGTGGTTATGTAAACAATTGAACGAAGTTAGATGTCGGTGCATTACAATGTATATAAACATATACTGTACCAAGTTTCATTGCGTTTGGTTGGTCAAATCGCGAGAAACGTCTATTTGAAAGTCGCAAATTCGCTTGGCCGCCATGTTGGTTTTGTAGTTACCAGATTTCCAAAAGTCACATAAGTGAACTTATAGTAGTTCCCTCTATCACCATTGAAAATGACAAGGTAATATCGGTAATAGTTTCGGAGATATTGAATGCTGGTGAAATATTTCGCACAGCCGCCATGTTGGATTGGTGAGTCGTAACAAAATTTGATGGGCACGGTCGAGGTCGCCGGGAATAGTGCTATGAACTTTCCGAGTTTCATTGAAATCGCTCCTGCCGTTTAGATTTTATTAGGGGGGGACACACACACGAATCACACACACACACACACACACGCACACACACACGGACAAAAGGTGATCTCATAAGTCTATTTTTTCAAAATTGAAAATAGGCTAAAAAAGGGATCAAAATGTCCAGCAAAACTCCACACATTGCTAGCGTTTCACCCCAGCGTGCCAATTGGGCTCTTCAGTTGGTAAAGGCAAACCTATCAAGACGCGTAGCAGGTACACACTGAGAAGGCCATGCACGACGCCTCGCCACATATGTGGCCACATCACGAGCATGCCAGTGCACCACGGGAGTCAAAAACCCCACTTCCAAAAACAATAAACCTTGCTTTGGCATTGAATATAATCAAATGTTCTCGAAAGAGAATCAAAATGAGTATTGTTCGTTGAGCCATTATAATTAACACAAAAAGTGATAAAAATGTCCAGCATAACTCAACACATTGCTAGCGTTTCACCCCAGCGTGCCAATTGGGCTCTTCAGTTGGTAAAGGCACACCTACCAAGACGCTCAACGGACAATACTAATTTTGATTCTCTTTCGATAACATTTGATAATATTCAATGCCAAAGCAAGGTTTATTGTTTTTGGAAGTGGAGTTTTTGACTCCCGTGGTGCACTGGCATGCTCGTGACGTGGCCACATATGTGGCGAGGCGTCTTGCATGGCCTTCTCAGTGTGTACCTGCTACGCGTCTTGGTAGGTGTGCCTTTACCAACTGAAGAGCCCAATTGGCACGCTGGGGCGAAACACTAGCAATGTGTTGAGTTATGCTGGACATTTTTGTCACTTTTTGTGTTAATTATAATGGCTCAACGGACAATACTCATGTTGATCCTCTTTCGAGAACATTTGGCTATATGTTATTTAAATGTGTTATTGAGGAACTGAGCAGTACCGACAGTAGTGGCTACGCTGGCTAAAGCGCAGCATTAGGTCATGGGACCAAGCTCTCTGCTGACTCGGTAGACGCGTGGGTTCGAGCCCCACCGTCGGCCGTCCTTGAAATGGTGTTCCGTGGTTTCCCATTTTCAACGCCAGGCAAATGCTGGGACGGTACCTTCTGACAGGCCACGGCCGCTTCCTTCCACATCCTTGCCCAGTTTCATTCACCATCATTCATTTCATCTCTCATTAACTCCTCTCATGAGGTTGGCGTCAGGAAGGGCATCCGGCCTTAAAAACCATCGCCACAAAGACTTCCATCGCATCTCATCCCCGACCCCGTTGGAAAAACGGGAATAATAAGGGGTAGACGTACATTGAGGAACTGAGCAGTGCTATTTATATCTTGAAATGCGTGGAGCTCTCATTGAAGGTGAGACGACACGAGAATATGAGGCAAAAGTGCATATTTTAGTGCCTTAAATAAATGCATCACATTTCTATTATTGCAATATTTTACGGCATATTTATTGGACTCTCAACCATGTTTCGGCAGTGAAAATAAAAACAGTTTCACTGAGGAGTTTATTTTGTACCTATACACATTTCCAAATTAACAATTGCCATTACCTTGTCGAAAACTGTAGAGATTTCTTTAAATACGACATTCGCCGTTTATCAACGAACAACGTTTAATTTGATAAAAGACGAAGAAATGTTTTCAATGAATAATACATCATCTATTACTTTAGAACAACAAAATTATCATTATAAAGTATTTTCCTGTAACAGCAATGAACTGCCGAGATAGTGTTAAGATTTTTTTTCGTGTGGCCTCCTGAGAGGCCGAGAGCAGGTCTTTCTAGGTGACACCCGTGGGCGACCTGCGCGTCGGGATGAGAGATGGAATTGATGAAGTTGAATGAAATTGGGCAAGGATGTGGAAGGAAGCAGCCGTGGCCTGTCAGTAGGTACCGTCCCAGCATTTGTCTGGTGTTGAAATGGGAAACCACAGAAAACCATTTCAAGGACGTTCGACGATGAGGCTCGAACCCACGAGTCTACCGAGTCAGCAGAGAGCTTGTCCCCATGACCTAACGCTGCGCTTTAACGAGCGTAGCCACTGCTGTCGGTGTCTTAAGAATAAAAACCACACTCACAGATAACAAACATTCTCTCTATCGATAATCTACGTCGTCGGTTGAGAATCGCAATACTTCCCTTTTAATGAACAATAGGAAGAGAATGGTTTATTATTAGAGATAACCATGATACAACACCATCATGTCCAGACACAAACGTAGATACAAACGCCACACCCTACTCTGTGATGAATTTGGTAACCCATGGATGTGGTGGAGTCATATTTCAACATTGAAGTAAAGGAAGGAAGTTTGTAGTTTTATGTGACTGTTTACCTCGCAATCATGAGACACAAGGCCTCTTTTTTACATGGAATTTGAACTACAGGACATGCCATTTCACTTTGAAATGCATTGACCGGGAATTGAAGCCGGTCTGCCGTTATAGGCAAATACTGTAGCTTGACTGCTGCGCCACCACGCCCCCCGATTGAACATTAATTGAAATATTAATTCAACAGGATTTTCCAAATTACCCAGAAATACATCCATTTTCATCTATTCTATTATTTCAAAGGCCATGCGTGAGAAATCATGGGCTCGTAGTTACGGCTTCAAGACGAGAGAATAAATCACGGTCATCAGTGGTAGCTCTCCTTGGACTGGATGGTCTCTTCATTGGCAGATATGGCAGATCACGTCATCACACATGAAAACATTCATTGCTTCGTCAATAATATAAATATATCGCGATGTGGATTTGACGGCACTGGGTTATAAAAAAGGGGAAACCCCGATAATGAAAACTCACTTGTTAAGGTAACGCGAGTCATACATAACTTCAGTGAAATTCCTTGATGTTGTCAGTTTCTTCCTAATTTAAGATTAAGAATTGATATTTTTGTTTCAAATGTTCTGGGTATTTTCCCATTTCTGCCAAGTAATTACATTCTGGTCTGAGGGCTAGAACGAGGTTCACTCAGGCTCATGAAGATAATGAGAAAATTTTAAAGAATTGTGTAAAAATGTAGACTTCCACGACCGGCGTTGAAATAGGAATCTCTGTTTCGCGGGCTTATAGGTCGTGTTCCAAGGACATTTTGTCGTCCTGACGTTTCGCTGAATACTGCGTTCAGCATGTTCACAGGTTACATAAAGCGAGGTAAAACAAGTAAACAGAAGATATATAAATAGTCAACAACCCACACATAGAGGCTACCATAGCAACGGCGTGCCACATAAAAGTAATGCATCAAGGACAGGGCTGCTCGTCTGTTGCATCTTCTCGTCTACGACGGTCAATAAGGGCAGGCTTGACGGGATTAAGGACTGGAAGCCAAGCTCTGTTCACACGTTCTGCTTCCTCCTTAAGATTGAAGCTGTTAGTATGCTTCAGGATTTCAATGGCCTCCCTTTGTAGCCTGGCATGATAAGACATCGTGGTGGACAGAACTTCGGTGTCTCCATATCTTATCGTGACCTGCAAGTAGCGAGTGTGCTGCTACAGTGGATTTATCTGTTTGTCCCAGCCGGCTGTGTCGTTCGTGCTCCTTGAGGCGAGTGGCAATACTTCTTTTCGTTGTTCCAATATATACTTGGCCACAATCACACGGGATTTTATAAACCCCTGCCGCGGTATGAGGATGTCGCTTATCGTTAGCGGACCTAAACATGTTCTTAATTTTTCGTGTAGGCCTGTATATGGTCTTTATATCATGGGACTCGAGTAGCCTCCCTATTCTGTCCGTGACCTTTTTTATATATGGATGAAAAGCTCTAGCCAGGGGCTGCTTGTCTCCAATTACCCTTGTAGTTGGACGTCTCGGATGGAGTGCTCGCTGGATATCGTTCTGGCTGTACCCATTCGCGCGTAAGGCCTCGTTGAAGTGTTCAATTTCTTGTTTTAGGCACTGCTTTTCACAAATTCTTTTAGCGCGGTCAGCCAGTGTTTTTATAACTCCGTATTTCTGTCGTGGGTGGTGGTTGGACGTCTTATGTAGATATCGGTCAGTATGGGTCGGCTTACGGTAAACTGTATGTCCCAAAGTTAGATCAGCGGTCTTCGTTACCATAACGTCGAGAAACGCGATTTTCTGTTCATTTTCTAACTCCATGGTAAACTGAATGTTCGAGTTCTGGCTGTTAAGATGTTGTAAAAACAGATTTAATTGATCTTTACCATGGCCCCATATTACAAAGGTATCGTCCACGTATCGTAGCCACACTTTAGGTTTCAAAGGTGCACTAGAGACACCGAAGTTCTGTCCACCACGGTGTCTTATCATGCCAGGCTACAAAGGGAGGCCATTGAAATCCTGAAGCATACTAACAGCTTCAATCTTAAGGAGGAAGCAGAACGTGTGAACAGAGCTTGGCTTCCAGTCCTTAATCCCCTCAAGCCTGCCCTCATTGACCGTCGTAGACGAGAAGATGCAACAGACGAGCAGCCCTGTCCTTGATACATTACTTTTATGTGGCACGCCGTTGCTATGGTAGCCTCTATGTGTGGGTTGTTGACTATTTATATATCTTCTGTTTACTTGTTTTACCTCGCTTAATGTAACCTGTGAACATGCTGAACGCAGTATTCAGCGAAACGTCAGGACGACAAAATGTCCTTGGAACACGACCTATAAGCCCGCGAAACAGAGATTCCTATTTTAAAGAATTGTGTTTTTTTAATGAGTTGCTGACAATGGCTTCACATGCATGTACCTCGTCCAACCATACAGACTAATCAGTAGGCTACTGGCTATTGTGTCCAAGGCTGGAGGATTGAATCCCGATGCATTTGTTATCATTTTATAGGGTCATAGTTACAAGGGGGTTAGGGGTTATATGACTAACGTCCCTTTTATTGATGCTAGTTTTTTTATTTATATGTATATTTATTGTTTCTTTTTCTTTTTTTAAATTTCATGCGAATTGACCTCTTAGGATCACGCAATAACTTTATTTCTTTTTTATTTTCCTTTGCCAGGAGTTTCCTCTGTCTCCAATATGCGTTCACTAGCGTGTTCCCTTTCATCTTCTGTCCAAGTTCGTCCACTTCTCTTAGGTCTTCCTTTGTCTTGAAATCCTTTACTCTTAAATTCACTTCTTTCTAGCATTTGAGACTCTGTGATTTTCAACTTTTCTAAATCTTTCCTAACTTCTTTAGTCCACGTTGGAGTGGTCTCTTCTTCTTTGTTGCTTCGCGGTCCAAACTGCACCCATGATTTTTCTTAGAATTCTCTTTTCCAGGATTTCTAGGTTTTCGAGGCTATAGTTCATTGAGAGGTTTTCACTGGCAAAGAGGCATTCCGTTTTTACGATAGTGTCAGAAGTCGGTCAACATGAATTTGACCACGATTGGGCAGTAAGAGTGGTTCAGTTCAAAAGTGGACCAAGTCCAAAAGTAACATTCTTTTGTTCTTCTCTGTTAGGATAGTAAATGTTAGTAATTATTCGCTGTAATAGTTGGAATTTCAATACCAATCCCCCAGAGTGCAGCAGTTTCTTAATGCTTAATGTTCAATTAAATATATAGCGTTAACTTTGCCTCATGTTTTGTCAGAAGTGTATAAAGTGGACTTGGTCCACGTTTGCTCTGAACCACTCGTAATGAACACTCCTGGAAAAAATTACGTGATTAGTTTATGAACACTATTATAATGGGCAATTTTTAGAATTACACGTTTCGACCTTCAAGCGGTCATCATCAGATCTGATCCCTGTGTAAAGGTTTACATTTATTTTTTCCAGGAGTGTTCTTTACATATTATATACATCGTACCCATTGGGCGAATTCATGTTGACCGGCTGAAGAGCTACAAATTACAGTTTGTATGGCAACACTGAAGAAATGGCTTCAAAACTTTACATTTAGTTGTCTGATAGTGTCAGTGTGTCTTTTATCGAACGTTTACATCCATTAATTTCTTTCATTTTATAGTGATTTATTGGTAAATTGTTTTCATCTGACCACGCCGTAATCCTTTGAAGTTCCTTTATATAGGCTGATTCTATCGCCATATAATCAGCGTTGATGATCGAAGTTGCAGAGCTGTTTCTGGTGATCTTTGTGATATCGTCCGTCATTACGTTGAATAGCACCGGACTGATGGGATCTCCTTGTAGAACCACTTATGTTAGTATTATTCAATCCCGTTATGCTATTTCTAAACAATCAGTGCCGGTGTCTTCACACGTATAATTTAGTCTCAATCTGTAAAAATGAAGAGTTACCCAATCGTTTGTTTTCACGCTATGAATTTCAATCGTGCATTGCAGGACGTGCAGTTCCTAACACTGATGCTGGTTAATAGGTTGGCTCTGGACGTGTGCACTTCCAGTTGACAAGGAGCCAAATGACCCGAATAGCCACCAGCGATTACATATCTGTGCTCTTTCATAACTCACTTCCTGAACAGTAGCTCCTGCTACAGGTGACACTTGGAATCACTCGATCAACTTTCCTTTCAGCACAATTAGTGACTCTTTGATTATCCACATGTCAATATAAACACGTCTAATTGGCACAGGATTGAGTGCCAGGTAAAGGAGCAGGTAGACAATAATTTCAAGTAGCTTACTGTACTCAGGCTGAATTTTCTCCAAGAATGGCAGTACGGTGATAGATAAAGTCACCAAGTGAGTTGTCAGTTGTGTTTTGCTCGTAATGAAGATATAAAGGGTAACCTAGAAATGGACATGGGACTGTTCGCCTTACATAGTGGAGTCATGTAATGTGAAGGGCTGAGGTTAGCTGATCTCTGAGAGCATTTAATTCACATATAGAGGTAATGAATGAATGATCGTGTGGCCTCCGGAGAGGCCGAGTGCAGGTCTTACCAGTTGACGCCCGTGGGCGACCTGCGCGTCGTAATGAGGATGAAGTGATAATGAAGACGTCACATACACCCAGTCCCCGAGCCACGGGAATTAACCCCAGGAGATTAAAATCCCTGATGGCTCGGCCGGGAATCGAACCCGGGGCACTTTGGGCCAAAGCCTAGCGCGCTAACCCTCTAGCCACGGAGCCGGACATATAGAGGTAATGCAAGCAAAGAAGACACTTCTTCATATCGAAGAGGTATTTAAACATGATGGTAATGATGATAGCAATGATTAAAAGGTGGGTTGCACGGAGGACATGTTTCGTCATCAAGTCCAGGCCAATCAAAGCATCGTATATTTATACAAGACAACAAAATGCACTACATAATCCACCAAGAATATGTGTTGACCGACTGAAAGCTATCAATTAATTGTCAATTTCGTAACACTGGAAATTGCTTCAGAGGTTTTAATTTCTTTAATATTATTTCTTTATTTGCTTCCTCAACTTACAAGGCTGTTTATATAGACTATGATTATATGGAAGCTTTGAGGTATGGGTGGTGCTGAGTGATGGCCTTCAGGACATAGCTAGTACTGTTAAGGTAACGCGAGTCATACATAACTTCAGTGAAATTCCTTGATGTTGTCAGTTTCTTCGTAATTTAAGATTAAGAATTGATATTTTTGTTTCAAATCGCGAAATGCTATAACTCGCGATGAAAGGTCCAGTGCTTTGTTCTGACTCAGCGAGGGAAGCAATGGCATACTACCTTAATCCTCACCTTGCCTAGTATGCTCAGTATCGTGCTGCCTTAGGTTTTTGTGGATATCTACTGATCTATCCTATGGTGGTACATTTTGTGGATCCAACCAGTCTATGGGCTGATTACCTAACATACAGAAAGAGCTTAACATCATAATAAGGTGAAGGAGGAAAAATTACAAGGTCAACAAAACACTAAGCTATGAAATGTATTTCTCATGTATAATAAATAAACTGAAGATTGGGCCAAATATACACTCAGTGGCCAAACGTCATGGGAAGGCACGGATGCTCCTCCGCGAGCTTTCAAAACAGCAGCATTGCGACGAGGCATCGACTCGACACGAAATGGGTTCCTGACTCCCAACATTCAACTGGGCGGTGATCTGACTCACAGAAGCTCTTCGATCGCCCCGACTGGTTCTGCTGAGATGACGTGATGTCCGTTCCTTAAACACCTGTGGTCGTCCCGTGCGGCGGATTACGTGGATACTCTGCGATATTGAAGATCACCCTCGACACTGTTGATCTCGGAAACCCAAATTCGCGTGTGATCTCCGAAATGCTATGACCCATGCGCCGTGTGTCAATGATCATCCCACGTTCAACTCGCAGCGTGTTGCCATATTCACTACACTCATGTCTGCTCCGCCGCAACGCTCAGAAGTCATACACGGCATATGTTCTCATGGGACTACCCTTCCCGTGACTATTGGCGACTCACTGTAGTTAATAGTGGTAAGCACTGAAAATTTATATACAATTAAACCGTAACTAACATTAATAATTAAAATAGCTGTTAAGCCTTAAAATGTACATAATTCACGAATATAAGTCATGTCTCAAACTACTGATTGATCATTTAAGAGGTGTTACTGCTATGGTGTTCATGTTGTATCAAAAAGAGCAAGTATTGTTCCCCGGGTCCTCACTAGTAACCCATGTTTTTTTGGTTGGTTCCTCAGTTTAGGGGCTGCGACAACGCGGTCATGTACCCTGTGTACTTTGGGTATGTGTAGAATTTGTCTGATAACCAGTGTTAATTGTGATAGCTGTAGTGTGTGTTATCTGTGATTCAGGTAGAAGGACTGCAGACGATCAATTTTTTGAATATTTCCTACTTTTGCTACCTATATGCTACCGTCCACGACACCTAGTTGCGGACTTGCTTACTAGATGACATCGCGGCCAGCACCTGGTGGTGAACGTTGAACTAATGTAGCATTATCGAACTAACCTACAAATTTTAGCTTCCCCAAGTTAGTTAGTGGAAGGTTCTTTTTCATCCCATTAATCTATGACATGGGACCACCCGTTTTACTTCCCTTCCAAGCGAAGGCATACTGATGAATTTTTAACGCTATTAAAAATCCGACAACTTTGGCCGGGTTTGAACCTGCGATCTTGGGCATAGAAGCTCAGCACGCTACCAACTACGCCACCGAAGCCACCACTAGTACTCCAACAACTTCTTTACATTGAAGAAGGTATTTCTCTTTTTATCCGTAGGATCGTAAAATTCCTACTGGATGGTATCATTTGTCTGGAGCTGAAATGCAAACTAATGGAAAACTGTATAAAGGACGACCAATGGTGGAACTCAAGCCCTCTTGTCGGGAAATAGCCAGAAACTACGGTCTTACGCCTTAGTGTGCCTAGCTACCCCGGTCGATATAAGTCCAAGTCGTAGTATTTAGAAAACTCTTGCTTGTAACATAAATTGTCTACGAATAGTCAGAGGAAACAAAGCAACAAGAAACAATCGTTAATGTTAAGTGTAAGATATGGGCGATAATTTACACTCGCGGCGAGAAATTTGCATGAGCTCCTTAAGTTACTAAACCATGACCGTAATTAGAAGAAGAGTTGTGTTCTTGTTTTTTAAAATTTTTAATAACACTCTGGAGAGTCCAAGGTTAACTCTCACCCGCGCTCATTGTACAGTCGGTAATAATTCAAGTTTATTCTCTACCCAGAGTACAGTGGCTTACGAAAGTATAACACCAATGGTTCATTTCTCTTTACTGGCAGGCCCCTAAATACCTCCCTATTTATTATTTAGTTTGGATTTACTGGTTCTGCAACTACAATAAACCACCTCGTGGTGTAGTGGCTAGCATTCTTGGCTCTCGCCCCAGAGGCCCGGGTTTGATTCCTGACTCTGTAAAGAAATGTAATTCAGGTATGAGGGCTGGGACGAGGTACACTTAGCCTCGAGAGGCAAAACTGAGAAGAGGAGGGTTTGGTTCCCATCTTAAGCCATTTTGGAAGTGGTTTCCTAGGGCTTCCCACTTCTACTCCAGGAAAATGCCAGGATGCTTCCTAACTTAAGGCCACGGCCTGATCTGAATCTGAATTACAATTACAATTACAATTACATCCATCACAATAACACAGGTTATCAGACAAATTCCACATGCACTCAAGTACACGGGGATAAATGACCACGATGTCGCAAAGCCCCTAAATCAATAGGCAACTCTAAAAAATTGAAAGAAAAAAGTCCTTTAAGCTTGAACATTTTCTAATTCACTCAACTTGTTGACTTGACATGTGTTTTACTTATAGAGGTGAAACAGGATGTTCAAGACTTTGAATGATCAGATTATAGGCACCAATGCAGGCAAGAAGTAAAGTAATGGTACATGATCTCTCAAGATTCAACCGTTTCAGTGACATAATGGAAGAATAAATGGTGAGAATATTACAATGAAATTTCGTACTATACATACCTCGGAACCATTTCAGGAATGACTGGGGATGGGATTTGAATATCAACGCACTGAAACACCCGGCCGATAAATTACTGTAACGTTATAACAAACGACATACGATATTTAAACAATATTTTCTGGTAGAGATTACAAGTTTGTCTTGGAGCTCAAAGGTACTTTATCAACATTTTATGTTTTTCAGTCGGTCAACAAAAGTGTACACAATTGTAATTGGTGGTTCTCTAATTAATAAATACATAAATACTGATATAATATTTATGGCTTCCAACACGATCAAATACTTTATGTTTTGTCGCAGTTACTGTGTCATTTAGGTCAAGGATACATCTTAAGCACCGGGCACATGATGGAATAAAAAGTAGTTTCCATTTTGTGGTTTATATTTTTCCTTTGGCTTGAGCGTTTATTTTATTTTCAATATTTATTTTATGATGACTTCATAAACACCCAGCTCCCGAGCCAGGATAATTAACTTTAGGTTGTTAAAGTCCCATCAGCCTGGCCGTGAATGAAACCCGGGACCCATCAGGCCAAAGCCAAGCATAATAATCAATTAGCCAAGGAGCCGGACATGATCTCAGGTGTTTGTGAAATTTAGTAACATGCACGGGGGCTGTTTTTTTTTAAGTAAGGGCCGTTTTTGTTTTAAATTAACCGAACATTTTATCTTGAAACCACATTTATTTTCAGGTTTTACATACTGTTACGTGCCACCCCCTAGTGACACTTTTGTTAACTGGATTACGGTGGGTTGAAGCACAACACAGATTGTTCCTTTAAAGAAATAATTAACTTTATTGCTGCCAGAAAGATACACTACTCATCAGCAAGTACAAGCAAGTACAACAATACCTCTGTCGCTCAGTGAAATCACACTCGCTCAAAAAACAGGCAGTCCCCTGTATGCTTCTCATTCCCTCGCTGTCAAGAGAATCAGCTTCACTAGGAGTTTCGCAAGTCACGTCACCACACTTCTGTCGCTCAGGATAAACGCTCGCACTAGTTCGAAAATCACACACACACTGCTTGACAGGTCGCTCTTATATAGCAGGCCGGTGACTCAATAAATGCTTCTAGACCCATCCAGGGTTCGCGGCTTCTCGAGATTTCCATCGCTGGCTGGGTCACGAATATTCTGGACCATCCCTTTGTTCTAGTAGACCTGTTGCATAAGGTGCACGCAATACACTGAAGCAGAGCACAGCCCAGCCCTGGGGCAGTTGTAACTCATGTGGCGAGCGATGAAACAAACTCACAGCCGTAACACCACCCCCTTCCTAAAAGGCTGATCGTCCCGATCAATCATTGGTCCGTCTGTGTCCCTTCGTAGGCTGCCAGGCGATCTCGATGCACGATCTTCATCTTCGCCCTCGGGCTCCGCTGGATCCTGTAGACGACATCGTTGATCCGTTTCACGACTCGGTACGGGCCCTCCGAGGACTTCTGCAGTTTGGGTGACAGGTCTTTCTTCCGTAATGGGTTGAAGAGCCAGACCAGGTCGTCCTCGTGGAATCCGCCGGCATCCGTCTGCTGGTCGTATCGGGTCTTCATTCGGTCGGTCTCGATCCGCAGCTTCCTCCTCGCGAACGCGTGCTCGCCTTCCAGTTGGTCGACCAGTTCTTGACAATACTGGCTTACCGGGACCGGACCATTCCCAGGTCGCCCGAAGGCTAGATCGACTGGTAGACGGAGTTCCCTCCCAAACATGGCCCGGGCTGGTGTGCACCCGGTGGCTTCATGCACGGCGGCGCGGTAGGCCAGGAGAAATAGAGGAAGATGTCTGTCCCAATCCCTCTGGTGCTCGCTGACGACTATTCGGAGATGGTTCTCGATGGTGCGATCGAATCGCTCTACCATCCCGTCAGACTGAGGGTGTAGCGGCGTCGTCCTTGTCTTCCGGATTCCCAGCAGCTGGCATAGGTTCTGGAACACCTGCGACTCGAAGTTCCTCCCTTGGTCGGAGTGCAGCTCCAGGGGTACTCCGTACCGGCTGACGAATTCCTTCACCAGGGTCTCTGCGATCGTCGCGGATTCTTGGTTAGGGAGCGTATACGCCTCCGGCCATTTGGTGAAGTAGTCGCTGACGACCAATATGAAGCCGTTCCCTGCCTCGCTTAACGGGAATGGCCCAGCAACATCGATGGTCACTCTCTCCATGGGGCCGCCCACGTTGTAGGTCTTCAGTGGACCCCGTCGTCTTCGTCCTGGCCCCTTGCTGGCTGCGCAATCGTGGCACATCGCGCAGTGGTTCTCTACGTCAGTTCGGCATCCGATCCAGTAGAACCGCTTCCTCAGCTTCTCCAGGGTCTTCTTTATCCCTAAGTGTCCACCAGATGATCCTCCATGAACTTCCTTCAGGACTTCCTGCGTCATAGCCTTTGGAACGACGACTTGTTCCCGAGATGTCTTCCCGTCGGTGCTCTCCCAGGTACGGCAGATGAGGCCATCCCTCACAACCAGCGAGTCCCACTGCGCCCAGTAGGACTTAGACTTTGGGCTGCAGTCACTCACAATGTTCCACCCGGGTCTGGTGACACAGGCCCTCTTCCATTCGGCTATCAGTCCCAGGTCATCATCTTCTGCTTGTGCCCACGTGAAAGATTCGCGGCTCCAGCTCCCTTGAAGTTCCACAGTAGTCCGTCGGCACTGTATCCCGGTGTTCTCCTCCCTTCTAGTACAGAAGGTGCAGTCTTCGGGGCACGGTCTTCGTGACAGGGCGTCGACATTAGAATGCAGTTGGCCATTCCTGTGCTGGATCTCAAAGTTGTACTGTTGAAGCCTCTCTAACCACCGCGCGAGTTGGCCCTCGGGCTGCTTGAAGTTTAGGAGCCACCGCAGGGATAGATGGCCGGTCCTGATGAGAAAGTCTTGCCCGTAAATGTACTTGTGGAAGTGTTCAATGGTCTTCACGATGGCGAGCAGTTCCTTCCTGGTGACGCAGTAGTTCCTCTCTGGCTTTGACAAGGCTTTGCTGAAGTAGGACACTACTTTCTCCACGCCGTCCACTATTTGCGACAGGATTTCCCCTATACCAAAGTCGCTGGCATCGGTATCGACGATGAACCTTGTTCCAGGTCTGGGTAGGCCAGAATAGGTGCGGTGCACAGAGCCAGTTTGAGTTGTTCGAAGGCACTGTGGCATTCTGCTGTCCACGTGAAGAGTTGGTCCTTCTCAATCAGTCGATGCAGTGGTTTGGCGATGTCGGCGAATCCTCTCACGAAGCGACGGTAATAAGTGCAGAGTCCCAGGATGCTTCGTAGTTGGGACTTGTCCTTCGGAACTGGCCATTCCCTCAGAGCTGCGGTCTTTTCTGGGTCGGTGCGCACCCTTTCCTCGGAGACAATGTGCCCAAGGTACTGGACCTGCTTCTGGAAGAGCTGACACTTCTTGGGGCTTAACTTCAGCCGGGCAGCCCGTAGCTTCATCAAGATCTCCTTCAGGTTGCTGTAGTGCTCCTCGAAGCTTCTTCCAAGAACGATGACGTCGTCTAGGTAGACCAGGCAAGTCTTCCAGTGTAGTCCCCTCAGAATGGACTCCATTAACCTTTCGAAGGTCGCAGGGGCGTTGCACGGACCGAATGGCATGACGGTGAACTGCCAGAGCCCGCTGCCCACCAAGAACGCCGTTTTCTCGCGGTCCTTAGGGTGGACCTCCACCTGCCCGTAGCCACTCTTAAAATCCAAGGTGGAGAACCATCTTGATCCTGATATGGTGTCCAGCGTGTCGTCGATCCGGGGTAGAGGGTAGCTGTCCTTCTTCGTGATGTCGTTCACCCGCCTGTAGTCCACGCAGAACCTGGTGGAACCGTCCTTCTTCTTCACTAGCACGACCGGAGAACTCCAAGGACTATGTGATGGCTCGACCACCCCTTGCTCCTTCATCTCTTCTACCATCCGGTCGACTTCGGCTTGCTTGGCGAGCGGGACACGTCGGAATGGGGCCCTAATCGGTGCGCTGTCCCCAACGTCGATTCTGTGCTGGACCAAGCTTTTCCTGCCGAAGGCATTGCTCCCCACGAAGAAGACGTCCTGGAATTCGCGTAGCAGGTTCTGAAGTTGGCGTGATTGTTCCTCGTCTAAATGGTCCTGGGATCCTTGGTACAGCTTCTGTAGTTCTTCTGGCAGTGCGCGTATTCTTCGGTTGTCCGTCCTCAGGTGTCCGTCCGTCGTATCTGTGATGCGGGCAATCCAGGTAACGGGCTCGCAGACTCCTAGGTTGGTGTCCCGGTGAACCGTAATGTCGTAGTCGTTCAGGTTGGACAGGCGGACGTACGGCCGATTCGTCGTGTTGATGAGAGTCTTGCAATCAGCAATCCTTTTGACTGGATCTCCTCAATTTTTGGCTCGATGACAGCCGCCACTCCCTCAGCAGTTCCGTCGACAATTACGGCAGCGCTG
The DNA here is from genome assembly GCA_946902985.2 of Meconema thalassinum. Classification (NCBI taxonomy): domain Eukaryota; kingdom Metazoa; phylum Arthropoda; class Insecta; order Orthoptera; family Tettigoniidae; genus Meconema; species Meconema thalassinum. The sequence continues at coordinate 1,183,651,492 of OX336388.2, read as the reverse complement.
ACCTCCGTCCTGGCGGGAACGATGATGTCTTCTCTCAGCCTTACTCTTCGTGCGGTGATTGTCTCGTGCGCTGGTTGCAAATCAAGTTCCTCACCTCCGAAGTGCAGAGTGTTGGTACTCAGGTCCAAGATGATGTCGTTCTGGTCCAGAAAGTCCAGTCCGATGATCACTTCGTGTGATACGTCAGCCACAAGCACTGGATGCTTCACCGCCCGTCGACCAATGACGAACTCCAGTGATGCTTCGCCATGTACCGGTGCAGTCTCTCCAGTCGCGGTTATTAGTTGGAGGTTCCTTTGTGTGGGTTGCACTCACCACCTTGGGATCACGGTGGGATTAACGATGGTCCTCGACGCTCCCGTGTCGATCAGCATGGGCCAGCTCACTCCGTTGATGACTCCGTCGACTATCAGGCTGCTATTGTCCCTCCGTAACTTCGTCGCACGAACTTGGACTGCCGGGGCTTGACGACTGTCACAAGCCAACCTTTGCCCCCCAAGGCTGGCTAATACTCGTTTCCCTGGGCCACGCGGTTTTCAGACGACTGATTTCCCGTCGGATACCCTCGGCGGCGGCGATCACCGCAGTCCTTGCTCAGGTGGCCTTTCTTACCGCAGGTCCAGCAGGTCGGTAGTCCTCTTCCGGGCCGTCTCTCCGGTTGTCTTCCAGCGGTGTCGTTGCTGGTGGCACCGCCACTATCGAAGAAACGGCTTAGTGCCTCCATCAATTCGTCGGCCAGGGGCTTGGTCTCGTTGGTTTTTACTGGTTCGTCGACGTCCACTTGACGCACCCGCGCGTGCATTCTAGATGCCTGTTTTGCCGTCTCGAAGTCAAGTGCGTGGCTCAGCGCATCTGCCAGGGTCTTATTGCGCGCGAGTCGCAGCGCCTGTTGAGTGTCCGACTCCCGTAGCCCGTCGGTGAAGGTCTGCGTCGCAATCTGTTCCAGAAAGTCGGCCGGCGCTGTTGGATAGGCGAGCCTTACGAGGCGTGCGATGTCCATCTCGAACTCCTGCAGGGTTTCCGCGTTCTTTTGTACCCGGGTCCGGAGCTGCATCTGGTAGGCCTGCTTAAGATGGCTATCACCATATCGGGACTCCATATGGGCGATTAGTGAAGCGTAGCCCTGGGATCCAGTCGGGATGGCCTGAAGGACGTTAAGGGCGTCCCCTCTCAGCGCTACAATGAGAGCTGTAGCCTTTTCCGTGCTGTTCCAGTTGTTTATGGAACAGGCTGCCTCGAACTGACGTAAGTAGGTGCTCCACGGGACCTTTCCGTCGAAGGTTGGGGGCGTCACTCTGCTATGTCCCGTTCCTGATATTCCCGGTGTACCTGTGGGCAGGCGTCGGCACAGCTCGGCAACTTCCTCTTGAAGAGCGTTAAATCTCGCTTCCATCCCCGTCGGCGGGCGTTGGTTCATCTCAGCAATTTCTTTTTGTAAAGCGTTGAATTTCTCTTCCACCCCCGTCAGTGGGCGTTGGCGCAGATCGGCAACTTCCTCTTGTAGAGCGTTGAATCTCGCTTCCATCCCCGTCGGCGGGCGTTGGCTCAGCGCAGCAATTTCCTTTTTTAAAGCGTTGAATTTCTCTTCTATCCCCGTCAGTGAGCGTTGGTGCAGTTCGGCAACTTCCTCTTGTATGGCGTCGAACTTCTTTTCCACTGCTGCGACTTCCTCACGTAGGCCCTGTTCTAATTTCCTTTGGCTCCCCTCTAATTTCGTCAGCAGACCCTCTTCCAGATTTTTCTGGCGATCCAGAAATTTGGCGGTTAGGTCCTCTGCTAACTTATTCTGGCCGTCCTTCAGGTCCTCTGCTAACTTCTTCTGGCCGTCCTCCATCTTCTTCTGGCCATCTTCCATCTTGGTTCCCATGCCGCTTAACTTTTCTATCAATGTTGCCAATTGCGCTTCCATTTAAGATGCTTGTCTTGTAAAGGGCATGCACTCACAGGAAAATTTAAAAAAAAAATGACCTGCTTGGGTTTTGAAGCCAGGACCGTCAGGTGTTGTGCTTGTGTTTGAGTTCGTAATCCGGCTTCTGACACCAGTTGTTACATGCCACCCCCTTAGTGACACTTTTGATAACTGGATTACGGTGGGTTGAAGCACAACACAGATTGTTCCTTTAAAGAAATAATTAACTTTATTGCGGCCAGAAATATACACTACTCATCAGCAAATACAAGCAATTAGAACCTTACTCCAGTTTCCTCAACTCTCTTCCTTATGGAGAGCTCTCGCCCCCTTTCACTTGTCAACAAACCACAGAAGTTAATCCGTCCTAATGAGTCCGGTAGCCTTGACAGAAACTACCTGCACCTCTTCCTTATGTACACAAACTACAGTTACTTACGATAACCTGTTACACGCTGCTTCGCTGTCCGTGAGCTGGGAAACAATGTCACTGGATTTCGTAACTCGCACGGCACTTCGCCACAATACCTCTGTCGCTCAGTGAAATCACACTCGCTCAAAACACAGGCAGTCCCCTGTATGCATCTGACTCCCTCGCTGTCAAGAGAATCAGCTTCACTAGGAGTTTCGCAAGTCACGTCACCACACTTCTGTCGCTCAGGATAAACGCTCGCACTAGTTCGAAAATCACACACACACTGCTTGACAGGTCGCTCATATATAACAGGCCAGTGACTAAATGCTTCTAGACCCATCCAGGGTTCGCGGCTTCTCGAGGTTTCCATCGCTGGCTGGGTCACGAATATTCTGGACCATCCCGTTGTCCTAGTAGACCTGTTACATAAGGCGCACGCAATACACTGAGGCAGAGCACAGCCCAGCCCTGGGGCAGTTGTGACTCATGCGGCGAGCGATGAAACAAACTCACAGCCGTAACAATACCTTCCTCTATTTTTCTACATAGTTGCCTTGTTTATTTAGGCACTTGTCTTACCTTAAAACTAAGTTCTGCATAAAAATTTACCGCCTGTTCTGACAACCAAGAATTTACACTTGAGGAAAATCCATTAATAGTGTGATTATCGTGAATCGTCGGTCCTCACGAATTTTCGTGTCAATTGCAGTCAGCAAGTCATCTGTGAGCACAAACCTGAGCGTTCATCGTTATGAACATTTTCACGGCCACTTTTGAACTCGCGTGCCCATTTTTGCACTTTACCTTCCGTCATTGCATTATCACCATACACCTCACAAAGGTGACGATGAATGTCTGCAGCCGACATGTTTCTTGGACTCAAAGAACGTATCACAGATCGTACCTCACACGCGGCGGGCGAATCAATAATCTTGAACATTGTAAAGATGCACAGTTCAGCGTACAGGTTAGCTACACAGCTGCAACTGACGCCTGCTTATTCGCAAAGGATGCCGAGATGTAGCGCGCACGTTTGTTGCGGCGTGCGCACTAACTACGGGCTTAAAAGAAACCGCCCTTAATTAAAAACAAGCCCTCGTATAATTATGACGTCTTAAGTAATTTGTCTAGGCCTAACTAGAAAAGTTTGAGGGTTAGGTTCTCCGGAAATTTAAATAAGGTACCATTCTAGCATTTACCTCATGATTAGTGGAGGGAAATCAGGGACAAACCACACTCAGCATGGCTGTTGTGAGCACTGGAATGCAAAGGTAGGTTCTGCGAACATTCTACTACCCATTGAGGAATGTGACTTGCAGCTTAACGCTATCTGTTACGAATGTTTTATTTCAATGGGACATCTCGTACGTGGCAATGCGCCTAATTTCTAAGCATCCCGTTAAATAGAAAACAGGATCCAATGCTTCCAACTTTGCCAAATAAAATAAACAATTGGTGCAGAACATCCTCTTCTTGTGAATAGGGAGTGTGAAGACTGGTACAGGACAGTCTGTGAACCCCACGCGTGTGCAATTGATAGGTGAGTTTTAAGTTGCACGGAAGCAACTCATGTATCAATTTCGCATGCCTGAAGTTTACCGCTTGGCCTCTGTATGACTCCACAATCGGGGGTCACCGGCCTAAAACCGTGGCGTGAACTGTAGTATCTCGTTTCATCACTAACTCCAGAAGATTGTTCCGGATTGCCTGGACAGGTAAGGGGCATGCAATCCACCACACAGCCGAAGAAGGAAAGGCGCCTCCACTTCCCGCCTTTATCCAACACCTTTTAGACTGCATAGGGCAGGACAGAACTACCGTTTGCAGCTGTTCAGCAACCTTTCTGCCTGTAATGTGTGAAAGGTTGCTGCACCTCAGGCGAGAAATGACAGCGAATGTGATTTGGCATTTATTGACAGTAAAATTGTTTAATTTACACATATTATACGTAAGGTCATCGTGTTAAACAACTGTTAATTTCGTAGCGTAATCCATTAATAAATTTAGTTCAAAACTCATTCATTTTACCTTCTCAGTTAGTGTCTTCCAGAATATCTCAATGTCTCCAGGCATTATGCAGTGCATGTTAAAGTGGCACAATGATATAATTATATTCCCCTCGCACTCCCACCCGTAACTATGTTTTGTAATTTGTTGTAACCTTATGCTATGCGTGTTCATGTTTACAGGGAATTGCACAAAAAACTGGTGCAGATGTTTAGGCCCCATTACTTAATTTCCAATCTGTACCAACAATTTAATGCATTAATATCAGTATATATTTTGTGATCGATCTACCAGTTGATGATTTTTTTTATTATTTTATTTTATTTTATTTTATCGTATGGCTTTTAGTTCCGGGAGTATCCGAGAACATGTTCGGCTCGTCTGAGTCTGTAGCTGCTTCCGGCGGACACCCTAAAGGGTGAGCTACAAGTTCCGTTCAATTTCAAGTAGTTTCAACTTTCGCCTCCAGATATCAATGATACCTAGTGGTGAACGTTGGAACTTTGTTACAGCGTTCTGACGAAATCTAGCCAAACAATTTTGCTTTACACAAGTTTAGTCTGTGAAAGGATATTTCACATGCCATAAATCTATGACATGGGACCGCCGGCTTTATTTCCCCTCCGAAGGAAGGCATACTGAAGGATTTTTAACGCTCTTAAAAAATCCGACGACTTCGGCCGGGTTTGAACCCGCTATCTTGGGCACAGCAGTTCAGCATGCTACCGACTACGCCACCGAAGCACCAGTTGATGATGATAATTGTTGTTTAGGAGGAGGAAGGCATGAAGGTGCAGTGGTCAAGCTTATTGCGTCTCACCAAGGTGCACTTGGCTCGATTAACGGTTAATGCATGTGGGAATTTTGAAGTTAAATATCATGACCAGAGGTTCGAATTTCACGTAAAATGGAGAACTCGTGGTTTATAATTCCGAGGTTAAGGTTCACGTAAAACTGCCAGCTTCCATCCTTGTTTTAAGGTGCTTAACATGGAGGTTATCGTGGGCTGCGTGGTGCAGTCGGTAGAGGCGCTGAGCTTCTTACTGAAAGGGCGTGGGTTCGATCTGCTCCCAGGTAGTGGATTTTAGAATCAAAACTACCATTTTCGGAAACGGAAATAGCCCTGGGGTTCACTCAGCCTACAACAGAAATGAGTACCAGGGTAATTCCTGGGAGCAAAGACGAACGGGCGTAGAACTTACAAATCCATCGCATCTAGTGCCGATGTCACAAAAAGTGTAAGCCTGTACCTTCCACTACTTCTAGGGCCTCCATGGCCTGTACGGAGTTGGCTTTGATTTTTTTTGCTAACATGTAGGTTATCACCCCAACCGTTAAGTAGCTGATGTATGAGCGTTATAGAACATGATAAACGAAGCAGGATAAATTATACTGTACCTAATTTCTTCGTGATTTTCACATTCTAACAGTTAGTAAATCGCGGAGCAATGAGAACTGTAGCTCCCACCCATGGTCTCACAACTTGTGGGCGACCTCGGGACCCCAGCTGAGTCCAGCATGGTTCCCATTTACTTGTACTGGGCTTCTCTCTGTCTTCTGTCCCTTCCTTGGACAACTCTTGTTCTCATTTTACCCCCAACGATATTAGGGTATCCAAGGCTTAGGGAGTCTTTCACTTTCCCGCCTTAATTGTCCCTCGTCTCATCTTCCCTGATACAATCATTCCTCGAGGGGTCAGACCTCTTGTTTTTATTTTCATGATATCTCCTGCCTTCTGTCCTAGGCCAAGCAGGGTGTGTGTAGTCGCACCACTTATGATACAACCTGGAGAGTGCTACACCCTCAAGGGATCACGGCTGGTGAGCTCGAGATTTGGCAATCCTGAGGGATTCCTGAGCTGGGTATGTATTTTTCCTATTTCCACTGACTCTGTAGAGGAACCTCTTCGCTTTCTCATCTGCCTTTCATGGCCCTCCGTCTTTCGGTTGGCTGCGTGGCGCAATGGTAACGTTCATGCTTGCTGTTCGCAACGTTGCAGGATCGAATCCTGGCACAGTCAGCTGGCATTTGAGGGTGCGTAAATGCGAGGGAGTCGTGTCAGTATATTTCCTGGTACGTTAAAGATCCCCTTCGGGGCAAAATCCCGGCACCCCGGCGTCTCTATAAGCCGAAGTAGTTAAAAGGGACGTACAAATGATAACATTGCTTGATCTTTTAGTTCTCGCAGTCAAGTGGTGCAGTTGCACCTAATATAAAGGGAGGTAGCGCGCAGTTCGTCACTCCTGTGGGGGTCCGGGCGGGGACACCAAGAGCCCGCCGATGAGCCAACTTGGTGTCCTAGGCGAAACCCCACACAAGACACGGCACAAGCCTAGAAGAATTGCTGAGTTTTAATTATTATCTTCTTCCTTTCAAGCCTCTCAATCTTTATTCTTCGTGGGTTGAGGCCATTTTTGTTTTCCTCCTCATTATTTTACTATTCTCCATTTCTTCCTCTTGTACGTACGTCAGTAGTTAGTTTTACTGTAGCATTAGGGGCCGATAACCTAGATGTTAGGCCCCTTAAAGAAACAATTATCATCATTTAACTGTGGCTCCTCAGTCGAACGTGTACTCTACCGGCTGCTCCATTCCTTTGACTCAGCGTGGGTGATCAGATTAAGCAAAAATAAATAGCGGTGCTACGAGAATATGGATGACGTGATTTGTACCGTAACGTCCAACTACGCATGGCGCGAGATAAACCCAAGGACTCGAACACAAGTGCTGGTGACACCGAGGAGGGAAGCCACAGGTGTGGAAGGTCGCCTCGCCCAGTGACCCTGCCCTGGTTCTGCTGGACAACCTTCAGTGCCCGGTGACCCTCCAAACATCCTTTACTGTGTGTGACATTTAGCAGGCTTCAGCTTTACATTTGATCTGTTCTCATTCCAACTACCACGTGACACTGCCCAGAAATGGAACAGAACGTAGAAGAAACCACTTACCTTGGACTGGGTACTTAGTTCAGTGACCTGAGACATGGCATGAGGTTAATAAAAATACAATGTACCTCCTAGGCCTTCTTTTACCACCAACGTAGGATGTGTTCAAATATTGAAATACTGATCTGATGTCATTAAATTTCCACTTCTTGGTGTAGTGACTAGTATTCTTGGCTGTCACCGTGACGGACCGGGTTTGATTTTCAGCTCTGCCAAGAAATGTAATTCTGGTCTGAGGGATGGAACGAGGTACACTCAGTCTCGAGAGGCAAAAGCGAGAAGAGGCGGGTTCGATTCGTGCTTGGAAGTGATTTATCCGTGGTTTCTCCACTTATACTCCAGGCAAATGCTGCGATGGTACCAATTGTAAGGCCAAGGTCGCTTCCTACCGAAATCCTACCTCAATTACAAATACACACAGTAGTAGAGACATCACAGTGAAACAGGTTATCAGACAAATTCTATAAACACACACATACACAGAGATACATTACCACAATGTCACAAAGCCCCTTAAAGTACTACCAATAACATCAACTGCTCATATGCTTGCAGGGTAATCACGTAATCCCATGATCCTCATCATTTGTTACAATATGACAACAACAAGGCCGGTTTTCGTCCAAGTGGGGCAGAGGGGTTCCAGCACAATCCATGTCAAGCGGTACCCTAGTATTCAGAACATCATTTGTTATAGTTATCTATATACATAAAGCTGAATGTTGGTTTGCTTGTTTGTCTGTCTGTCTGTCTGTCTCTCTGTCTGTTATTTAAACAAATCTACACCGTTTCACCGATCTGAACCAAATTGTACGTACTTACCCATTGGAACCCGTTGAGTAACACTGTTTACTTGAAATTTTGGACAGCCCTCTCCATTCCCTCTATTTAGGTCCTTTGGCACAAATCTACACCGTTTCACCGATCTGAACCAAATTGTACGTACTTACGCTTCGGAACCCGACGAGTAACAATGCCTACTTGAAATTTCGGACTGCCCTCTCCATTCCCTTCATTTAGGCCCTTCGGCACAAATCTACACATTTTCACCGATCTAAATCAAATTTTACGTTCATACCATTTGTAACATTGGGGGTAACACTGCCTACTTGATATTTTGGAGAGTCCTCTTCTTTCTCTAGATGTTGGCCATTTAGCACAAATATTCACCGTTTCAGTCAGTTCTGTAGAAGTATTCATTATCATCCACAAAGAAAAAAATATCCACCGGGTGGAGCTGGGTACTACTACTAGTATATTATATAAAGGAACACCCCTGGAGAGGGGGGGGGGGGGCGCGGAGGTGGAGGTTTATTCACCTGATATATTGTTTAGAACTTACACATTCCATAAACCTTGTTAACATGAAACATGCCCTGATTAAATCATCTCATCTAATAACAAATGGAAAGCCACTTTTCCACTTTCTTTCCTGCAACACTGATCAGTTGTTTCCACCACCAACATAAAAATACAAAATATCTCTCATAGTCACGGCCCCTTAATAGGACCCATAGGCGGTGCAAGCAATAACTCAAGAACTGAAAACAAAAAGAAGATAAAATAAGACATCCCCCGTGGCACCACACCCTGGCCTACCAAGCAACCGCTGCCCAGCCAATTGCCCTAATTATTATTATTATTATTATTATTTATTTATTTATTTATCGTATGGCTTTTAGTGCCGGGAGTGTCCGAGGACATGTTCGGCTCGCCTGAGTCTGTAGCTGCTTCCAGCGTATACCCTAAAGGGTGAGCTACAAGTTCCGTTCAATTTAAAGTAGTTCCAACATTCGCCACCAGATATCAATGATACCTAATGGTGAACGTTGGAACTTTGATAGAGCGTTCTGACGAAATCTAACCTAACAATTTTGCTTTACATAAGTTTAGTCTGTGAAACGATCTTTTACATGCCATAAATCTATGACATGGGACCGCCGGCTTCACTTCCCCTCCGAAGGAAGGCATACTGAAGGATTTTTAACGCTATTAAAATTCCGACTACTTCGGCCGGGTTTGAACCAGCACAGCAGTTCAGCATGCTACCGTCTACGCCACCGAAGCCTAATGATATGGAGTGACGCATGGTCAGCACTCTGGATTCCCTCGGCCGTTAATCTTGGTTTCAGGGGCAGATGACCTCGTAGTTCCGCCCCTTAAAACAACAATAACTAACTAACTAACTAACAATCTTGGTTTCCATGACTAGGATGCTGCTTCACTGTCAGACAGACTCTCAATTGGTCTCACGACACTGAGTGCACCCCGTTCTAGCCCTCACGCCAGTTTCTAAAATACCTAATGCAGCCGGAAATTGAACCCGGGGCATACGGGTAAGAGGCAGGCACACCTCAGGGCCGGAGAAAGAAGACGATCGAGTTTAAATAAATTAATCTTACAATAATTATATTATGTAATAATTTATATTTCTGCATTAGAGTTTTTCTTTGCCTTCTGGAAGGGCTCGAGACAAGTTTATCCTCTGCTCCTATGTAAATCCGGCCCTGCCCAATAGAAACTTCTTGTGCTATTCAAATACGCGATCTCTCAATAACGTCTGGTCACAAGGGGCATTCTGTATCATGTCCTATGCTACACAGGTTTTCTCCCCAGCTTAACCAAGAACTTGATGTTTACTCGTTGCTTCACCTCCCTGTTAATTACCGTATAGCTGTAGTACCATCTAAACGCTCCAACAAGATGAACAGTGAGTTGTAAGACGCAACCCTGTCACCTGGTGGTGTAACACAGCACCTCTTCAAAGAACATGAGTATATAGACTAGAACACGTATCACGTGACTCAATTGCAAATTTGCGTCTTCTGTTTAAAATCAGTCCTGGAAGTTTTCAGACATTGATTGCATGTGTATAGTATTCCAGTGAGAATCTCAATTTTAACACCCTGTTATGAATGGGGTTGGTATTGACGGAGCACACCCATCCAGACTTGCAAACATAAATCTTTATTTGCTAAATGAGACCTTTTCTGAAGGAATGCTGTATCGATTAGTTTGGAGTTGCGTAGGGTGTTTGATCTGTATCTGGCCATGAGACATCATAAACTGTCCTGGGCAGTTGGTCAGAGATACATATGTGGGTATAACCTCGTATCTTCTAGATGCCAAATTAGAGATCAAGCCACGCGAGGTGATCTGGCAGTGACCTTGAGGTCACCTCAGGGTCATAACAGGTGACCAATATGAATATCAAGGTTGGGTACAGTAGCGTGCAGACTGGCTGACACGATATGATTCAAATCTCGAAAGAAGAGTTCACATTTCTCACACTATTTCCCAATCATCTGCCATTGGTTAATTACAGTATTTTTAAGCCTTAACTCTAACGAAAAAAATAATGGAACAACACACTCTCCTTATCCGACAACATACAGGGCCTGATACAGATATTTAATATTTTACTTTTAATTTAAACTGGACACCAGGGCCGAGAGCCTTAACGCGCTAGTTCGAGCCTCACTGGCAGCGAGAGAGCGTGAGTTCAAATCTCACCTCAGCCGTCCTGAAAATGGTTTTCGTGGTTTCCCTTTTTCACCACCTGGCAAATGCCGGGACAGTTTCTTTCAACAGGTCCACGGCCGACTTTCTTCCAAAATCTCTTCCTTGACCCTTCCTTAATTAGGGGAAGATGACCTCGTAGTTCTGCCCCTTAAACCTCAATAACTTCCTTAATTAGACCCAAGTTAGCGCTCTGTCACCACCCCGTTGAATCTGCTGACAAAGTGTGTTCAGCTCCCAGACATCATCCTTGAGACGGTAGAGGAATGATCACTCGCAGAATCCATGGGTGAAGCCGAGCGTGGAAGATAAGCGACAAAGAAATCCTGTTTAATTAGTTATAATGTAAACAGAGGAATCATAGACCTGGTTGTTAAAGACTATAAACATAAACATAATTATTGAATTACTTGTAAGCCGATGTTGTTGAATCATTTAGGGGCTTTTCCACATCGTGGTTATGTAGCCACGCGTACTTGGATGTGTGTGGAATATGTCATATAATCTGTGACGTTTATGACGGATGTAGTAGTGTGGGGGGAGTCGGGGTTTGGATAGGGAGGGACATTGGCTTAAATAGGTACGGAACCATTCCAGCATTTACTTGGAATACGAGTGAAAAATCATTGAAAATCACTTTTAAAATGACTGATTGTGAGGTGGGAATTGAACCCACCTCATCTCAGTTTTGCCTCTCGAGTTCACGTGTACTCCGTTCCAACACTCAATTTACAATTAAATATCTTGATAATGCCAAGAATCAAACCCGGACCTCATCGTGACAGCCGAGAATGCTAGCCTCCATAACACGAGGTGGTTTTGAAGATAATTTTATTAAAAGGTAGAAAAGTAATTTTGATGAATGGAACTTTACTTGATGATAAATATAACGGCATTATCATCAGCAAAACTAAGTTGATGATGAGAAGACCAGTGGCGTAACGAGGATTTGCTTCTGGAGGGGGATGAGCAGATTCAAGTCCGAGCTAATAAGCTATGAAGAGCTTTTTACCAAAACTGGACTCTTTATAGGGCACAACTATTACTTTCATATGATTTATTTCGTTTTTGTTTTAAGTTAAGGTTTTCCGTCTGTTTTTTTGTGTTTTCTGTTTTTATTTTGTGTTTGATTTTGTTTTTATTTAGTTTTTTATTTAGTTTTCACTGTGATTTTTCTTAATGGTTTCGTATTTGTTGTTTTCTGCGTTGGTTTTATTTTTGAGTTTTTGATCTTAGCTTTGTGTTTTTGTTTTGTTTTTACTTTGCGATTTTTCTTAATGGTCTCGTATTTGTTGTTTTCTGTTTTTGGTTTTAATATTGAGTTTTTGAATTTTGCTTTGTGTTTTTGTTTTGTTTTTACTCTGTGATTTTCCTAATGGTTTCATATTTGTTGTTTTCTGCTTTGGTTTTATTTTTGAGATTTTGATTTTTAGCCTACTTTTCACATTTTGCAAAAATGAGGAAAAAGTAGACTTATTAGCCTACTTTTCACATTTTGCAAAAATGAGGAAAAAGTAGACTTATGAGATCGATCCGGGAAAATGTGTGTCTGTCTGTCTGTCTGTCCTTCTGTCTGTCTGTCTGGCTGGCTGTGTGTGTGTGTCCCCCTATCAACTCCTAAACGGCTGCAGCAATCAAAACCAAATTTAGTATGAGTAAAGATGTGCACCGGAATAGCTCACGTCCATATTTGAAAATGATGTCAGTGCTATCAACTGCTGAAAAAACGCACTAGAAATTTGAGCTCCATGTTGGATATCTTGAAAGGTATGCATGGGAGCTATTCCAAAATTGGCACACATGTAGATAACACTATTTCAGTTTAATTTCCATGAGGCCAACCATGACAGTGTTGCCAAAATAATTTTAAGCCTTCTGATAGGTCCAATGTTTAATTGCATATAACTTCTACACTATCAATTGGATTTCAACCAAATGTTGTATGTAATATCTGTACGTAAACTGATATGACTGAGCGTATTCTTAAGAGCCACCAGGGCTGCCAACTGTTAATAATTGCTCTCTCTATTTTTTTTAATCAAATATCAATATATCAGAAAGTATGCAAGCCAACAGCTTTAAACTATGCACACGTATATTCTGACATTTTAGATTAATTTGGAGTAACTTATATACGTCAGTTCTACCAACATGATTATAAGCCTGCTGATAGTACCAATTTTTAAATACATGTAACTTCTATACTATCAGTTGGATTTCAACCAAATTCCGTATGTGCTATGTGTACCATAACAGATATGACCATAAGTATTGTTAAGAGCAATCAGGGCTGCGAACTGTTAATAAATGCTGTCTATATTCTTTTTACCCTAATATCAATATACCAGAAAGTATGCAAGCCAACAGCTCTATACTTTGCACACGTATAGCACCTGACATTCTAGATTAATTTGGAGTAATTAATACAAGGCAGTGTTGCCAACATGATTCTATGCCTGCTGATACGTCCAATTTTAAAATGTATGGAACTTCTATACTAACAAATGGATTTCATCCAAAATTGGCACAACAAGATATCATAATAATTTAGATTATTTCTGACCAGCACACGCATGGTATTGTTGGCAACATGCTTTTACGCGTGCTGATAGATCCAGTGTCTAACTGCATGTAACGTCCATTGGTCTTCAACCAAATTTTGTATTCTGTACCTTAAGAGGTGGAACTAAGAATATATTCAGTCACCAGGGCTGCCAACTGTAGTGCTCTATTAGGCTACATTATACCAGGTATATTTTGAACTAATTAGATATTTCGATTTTACCAACTTAATTTCGTCATTATTCTAGATAGGTTCATATACTGTAGAATAATCATTGGCATGAAAAGTAGGCTATATAGTTCTTCACGGAACTTCTTGTTGCTTTGTGTTTTTGGTTTTGTGTTTTTTTTTTCGTTTTTGATTTCTTGGTTTTGATTTATTCGGGGAAAAAAGGGACATAATCAAGGAAGGTAAAACTGTTTGATCACGAATGCACTTGATACGTTTTATTTGCATCTAACAGTATACAAAAGCTTGAAAATGGATAGTTTTACTTAAAGAACTGTTAGGATTAGATAACACTAAACGTTTCACACGATAAACAGAATTTTTATCGAATTACTAAGTAAAAACTTACACAATTCAGTCGTTTGTCATCAAGCCGAAGATTGGTTGTATTCAAAATAATCATGTCATCGAATTAAGCATTTTTATTTGATCCCCCTGATCACCCCTCGTAGTTACGCCAATGGTGAGACCAGTATTTACATATTATGCAGAGACCTGGGCACTGTCTAAATCAGTTGAAAGACAACTGGGCATATTTGAGAGTAAGGTCTTGAGGTATATCCTTGGGCCAGTGGATGAAAATGGTGTCTGGAGAAGAAGATTTAATTATGAATTATACAACTTGTAAAAAAGCAGACATTGTCAGATTTATTAAGATCTGAAGGCTGGAGTGAGTGGGACATGTACTGCTCGAGTTCAAGCTCCGTGAACCTGAGAGGAATGTGGATCGCGGACGATCAGGAGAGATGTGTGGGGTTCCCGGTCCGTGCGTAGTAACAGAACCAAATTACATTGTTTGGTGACTTACTCATTCGCAACACCTTACACCACACTGGTTCAGGCAACGGTCCTATGTTAGCAGTATTGGAATAGGCAGGAATTCCAGATACGGAAGGCTGTTGACTGGCCCTTCTCTTCCTGCCTCCCGCGTCACCTCACCTCCCAAGCTCGAGGAACTTGGAACCGAGCAGTACTGTGCGCTGAAGACAGAATGATAAAGAAGATATTTAATAATATTTAATAGGGAAGTTGGCAGGGGAAAAACTAAAGGAAGTAGGAGACTTATTTTACTTAGGAAGCAAAATAACCAGCGATAGACGAAGCAAAGGGGATATAAAAAGTAGGTTGGCTCAGGCAAGGAAAGCATTTCTACAGAAAAGGAATCTGTTGACATCGAATATAGATTTAGGTATTAGGACGACATTTTTGAAAACCTTTTTCTGGAGCGTCGCACTGTATGGAAGTGAAACTTGGACTATTGGTGCAGCAGAAAAGAGGAGAATTGAAGCGTTTGAAATGTGGTGTTACTGGAGAATGATGAAGATCAGATGGGTAGATAGGGTTACAAACGAAGAGGTATTAAAACGAGTGAAAGAGGAGAGATGTTTCTGGCAACTGCTAATGAAGAGAAGAGATAGGTTGGTAGGACACAAACTAAGACACCCAGGAATAGCAAGCTTAGTTATGGAAGGAAGGGTCGACGACAAAAACTGTAGGGGTAGACCAAGGTTAGAGTATGTTAAACAGATTGCCTCGGATATAGGGTGTGGTAGCTATATAGACATGAAACGATTAGCTCAGGACAGGGAGGAATGGAGGGGTGCATCAAACCAGTCAAAAGACTGAAGACTCAAACACACACATAGGAAGGTTATGGCTGCTTGAGCTTTTAGTTCTCGCAGTGAAGAGGCACAGGTGTGCTTCATAAAAAGGGAGGTAGCACGCAGTTCGCTACTCCTGTGGGGGTCCGGGCGGGGACATCAAGAAACCGCTGATGATCCAGCTTGGTGTCCTAGGCGAAAACCCACACAAGGCACGGCACGAACTTAGAAAAATTGCTGAGTTTTAATTCACTGGCCGTGAAAGCCAATATACCATCTATTTAAGATATTTAATGCCATGCCAGAGGGAACCAGGTAAATTGGAGGACCAAAGCTCAGACGGGAAGAAGTGTGTGAGAGGGTTTTAAGATTACCAATTGGATGAGCTCGGCACTAAACAGGGGACAATTGAAGAAACTTCTTCATAAGGCGAAGGTCCACAGGGTCTGTCGGGCCAGTGATGATGATGATGATCGTCCCTGGTCACTAGGTTTCTTCCTCCCCCCAAAGGGCTGTCATTTGAAAACATTTTAATGCACATTGAGAAGCTGTTGATCCTGGATGTGTGACTCTCCTTGGACCAGATACGACTCATTAGTACGAGTATCACAACCTTCATTAGGTGCGATGAACAATGCAATAAGTTATACTCTCATTAGGCGTTGTTTTTAAACAGAGGGGATTGGGGTCATACGCATCGCACATCTCACAGGGAGGAGTATTGTCTCTGCACCTCCCAGCTGGAATTGTTTGCAAATTACAACCTCATATACATACCCGTTAGTTAGTAAGTGAGAAATAATAGCCTGAATATATGGTGCAGACCATTAAATGATCAGAACTCATTATTATTCTGTAATCTAAATCCGCTACGTTTCGCGGTATAGTGTTAAGTATTGCTGGCTGTCACTCACGAGGCCCGCTCGCTCTGATCATCATCATCATCATCTTCATTTCCCTTTTCCAGCTGACACTGGGTGGGGGCAAATATGGTTCCTCTCCACTTTGTTCTGTCATTCCACCATTCCCCTTCCGACACGGTGTTCCAATCCAGGTTCCGTTTACTAATGATTATTTATTTAGCGAATGGCTCATTATGAGTAATGTATATATACATCTATATATATATACATATTTACAGATGAGAAACAAAGTAACTTAATTTGAGCTTCACAACTGAATATCCAGATTTTCAATCCAGCGTACAGCATCTGGAGTTACCAACATGAAGTCCACTTCATCACCGTGATAGGCTCGAATATTGCATTCTCTGACAATGTGATGAATAGTCTGGTGTGGAGCTCCGCAGTCACAGTCTGGATTAGGTCTCTGCACCGACCATGTCCTGTTCTGATTCTGTTTAGGGCAGTCCAGGTCTTCCGTGGTAGGTGGAATCCACTTAGAAATCTGGGACCTGAGAAGAAGGTATGCAGGCGCATATCTGTTGCTGCTTTCCAACGACCTTTCCATTCATCAAGAGATTTAAAATCCTTAGCATCCATGTCAGCAGCATCACGCAGAGTTGGATGGCGTGATTTTAGTCTTTTAAGATTCACAAGTGGCAGGTCATTATGCACGGGTAGACTAGGATTCCTGGAGATCTTGTGGAATTCCTTCATAAGGGCATTAGACCGGCGTAGATCAGGTGGCATTATACCGGTTAGCAGTGGTAGCCAATGAACTGGAGTAGATGTGATTGCGCCAGATATGGTGCGCATTGTGGTATCAAGTTGGGTGTAAACAAGCCTTGTTTGATGACTGTTCAACCAAACAGGTGCACAATACTCAGTACTTGAATACACCAAACCCAAGGCTGAAGATCGCAAGGTGGTTGCTGAAGATCCCCAGGTAGTTCCACATAGTTTATGGAGGATGTTGTTTCGAGTTCTCGACTTTTGTGCTAAGTTCAAAAAGTTTGTAGCAGCAGCTAAGAAGGGCGATGGGCCGATAGCTTTCTACCTTGTTGCTGGGTTTGCCAGGTTTCAGGATAGAAATTATCTTCACCTTCTTGAACTCCAATGGAAGTTGACCAGTCAGGAGGATGTCAGTTGAGAACTCTGCCAGCCATTTCTTAGCATATCCTCTCATATGAATCAGGAATTCTGGATGGATGCCATCGAAACCAGGTGACTTGAACGGTTTGAGGTCCTTCAGTCCCAAATCAATGTCTAAAACTGTGAAGGGTCGTGTATATTCAGATGAGGGAGATGTAGTCTTTTTCAGGTCATGAAGCTGCCGTCTAATGTGTTTGGTATGTTTCTTGTCGGAAGGCACTCTTGATGTGGTAATGATGTGGGAAGCAATTTGGCCAGGTGTTCCTTCTGAAGGTTTTCTGCATACTGGCCCACTTCCTTCCAATGTTCTCAAAAGGCTCCATGCTTCCCTGCTTGGGGGGGGGGGGGGTAAAGTCCATACTTTCAACTGTTTCTGTCCATTTCTGCCTCCGAGATAAGTCCAAGCTGGTCAAAGGTTCTGTAGCTATCTCTTGGTCACCACTTTGCTGGAAGTGTTAATACTGTGTTTCACTTTCATCGTTCCATCCTGGGATATATTCTTGCCTGTATCCTCTTGGCATACACTTTTTAGCCGTAGCAGTTACTGCACCGAAGAAGCGATGATAGTTCTTATGAGATGGAGGAATCCAGCGAATGCACTTATTCAGTTCCGTTTAAAATTTCGCCCAGTCAGCCTTCTGAAAGTTCCATCGAGCTTGTGGAGTTGATCGTATGACAGGGACCGTGCAACCAATTTGTATTATTACAGGTCTGTGCTGGCTGTTGGGGAAGGCATCTATTACCTTTCTTGTGGCATTGTGCCTCTTTCATTGCAGGTAACAAAACTTAAGTCAGGTTTGAATCCTTGCCCCAAGCAGATGACCTGAAATTACTTTGATCTTTGGCATCAAACACTAGATGAAGATTGTTCTCTTCAGCCCATTCTACAAGAATGCTTCCACTTTCATCATTGTCAGAGTACTTCCAAAATTCGTGGTGACTATTGAAGTCCCCTACATAAATTGCAGGATGTTCTGCAGTTTGTAAGACAAAATCGGGCCAGGGTGTCTTGGGTGGCTTATAAAGATTTGTGATAGTGATATCTTGCACTTGTATGACAACTGTATGTATATCTTCCTTCACATTAACAGAAATTAGTGAAGCCTCGTTTAAGTAGCTTCGAACATACGTAGCAATTCCATATACCTCGTGATAAGTTGCGCCAAGTGCAGTACATCCAGGAATTCGACCTCTGCTTCGGAATGTTTTTTCGCTGGAAACTTGAGTTTCCTGAATGGCGAAAATATCGATGTTGTTGTCCAGCAGGAATTTCGACAGATAGTCACACTTTTCCTTGCTAATGCTTTCGACATTCAGTTGAAGGAGTCTGATAGACCAATGTTTCTCATTAATGAGTTCTGAGAAGAACTGTTTCTATTATGTCGTCGATATGTCATTGTCAGGAGATCCTGTGGATAGTCTGGCTGCCTGTTTCGCTGTTGCTCAGTTAGCACCAGCCAGGAGGCACGTGTAGGGCAATTGAAGGTTAAACCTACGGGCGTGAGCAATGCTATTCTTCACCGAGTCTATCCAAAGCATTCTTGGTCCTCCTCGTCCTCCCTTCCCTGTCATCCGTCGTTCCAGTGCTCGTCTCGGTAGCCTTATTTCATTCATCCGTTTGACATGTCCAAACCATCTCAATCTGTTTTGGTTTGAGCTACTGGAACGGTATCGCTGTCATCCAAGTTAATCAAAAGATGTCAGTTCAGAAGGCTTTGGACATCTTGGACATCGTGGTCATTTAGGCCCAAGTACTTGGATATGTCCAATAACCTGTGTTATTGATGTGTCTGTAGTAGTGTCTGTATTTGTAATTCATGTGGGAGATTGGGAAGGAAGGATATTGCTGTGGCCTTCAGTTAGAAACCTGGAGTAGAAGTGGGAAGCCACTTCCAGGATGACTGAGGTAAGAATCAAACCAACCAGTTTTGTCTTATGAGGCTGAGGTAAGAATCTAATCAGTGTTGTCTTATGAGGCTGAGTGTACCCCGTTCCTGCCCTCAGACCAGATTTAAATTCCTTGCCGGAGCCGGTAATCGTATCGGACCTCAGGGTGACAGCGAAGAATGCTAGCCACTACACCACGAGGTCACGGTTAGAAGACTTGCAGAAGGTTAGTGTGCTACACGAATTTTACTTTGTAAAAGGATGCAACGTTGGAATGAAATTTAATCAAACTGAACTAATAATGGCCTACCTCAACCTGCATGGGGCAGATGACCTCGTAGTTCCGCCCCTTAGAACAACCACAACCATATAACTCAACCTGCATACAGCAGTAGCAGAGGCATAGCTGAGCACGTAATTCACCACAAATGCAGTTGGAAGTTACAAGTTCAGAGATTCCAGGTTCAAATCCCGGCGCTGGTAGGGAACACCTTCACTTGGATATTTTCATGAGAGCTTCCACATTTCCTGCATACAAATGGCGGAATGGTACGAGTACGTTATTTTAAGTCCTCGGACACTTACCCCAGTCCACTACTACAGTCATCACATTCTTCCGTCTTCTTCTTTTCTTCTTGTTGTTGTTCTTCTTATTCTTTATCTCACCCTTTTTCCACACCATGTAAGGTCAGCGTTACTTTGCTGGATTATTCTCTTCCATAAATGTCTATCCAATGCTTCCTCCTTGTTCCATCCCTTTTCTCTGAGATCTCCTGCAATCTTATAATTCCACCTCATTTTATTAGATGTAAAGGTGTAACTTTCAGTGTGAGCATACTGTGTCTGTTGTTGTTCGTATTGTATTCTCTAATTTTTAGCCTATTTTCAATTTTGAAAAAATAGGCTCATGAGATCACATTTTGTCCGTGTGTGTGTGCGCGCAAGCGTGTGTGTGTGAGAGAGAGACAGGTGTGTGTGTGTCCCCTAATAACTTCTAAACGACCAGAGCGATTTTTATGAAACTCGGTAAGATCATAGCACTATTCCAGGCGACCCCGACCATGCCCTTCAAATTGTGTTACGTCTCACCAATCCAACATGGCGGCTGTGCGAAATATTTCACCAGCATTCAATATCTCCAAAACTATTCCTGATATCACCCTGCAATTTATTACGATGATAAAGGAAACTACTAGAAGTTCACCTATGTGACTTTTGAAAATCTGGTAACTACAAAACCAACATGGCGGCCACGCGAATTCGCGACTTTTAAATAGACGTTTCTCGCGATTTAACCAACCAAACGCAATAAAACTTGGTACAGTATATGTTTATACACATTGTAATGCACCGACATCTACCTTTGTTCAATTGTTTACATAACTACAAGATGGCGGAAGTGCGAAATATTTCACCGGCATTCTATATCTCTGAAACTATTAGCGGTATCACCCTGAAATTTTGTACGGAGATAAAGAGCACTACTGGAATTTCATATATAAGACTTTCAAAAACCGGAAAACTACAAAACGAACATGGCGGCCAAGCGAATTTTAAAATTTTAAATTGACCTTTCTCGCGATTTAATGTTCCAACCGCAATGAAATCTGGTACAGGAAGTGTTTATACACATTGTAATACACTGGTATCTAATTTAGTTCAATTGTTTACTTAACCTAAAGATGGCGGCTTTGCGAATTTTAAAATTAAGTTTTTATTTCTTGTGTCGTAATCATGCGATCGATGTGAAAGTTTGAATAATGAATCTATGCAATAATTTTCCTTTAATGGTACATGACTCTATGGCCTATACATTTAACAATCCAACAAGGCGACCATCCGAAATATTTAGACGGCTCTGAATATCTACGGATCTATTATAGCAATCAAACTGATTTTTTTTATGTTCATAGGAGCTATGAACTTAAGTTCACCTATAGGACATTAAATAACCTGGTGATAACAAATCCAACATGGCGGCGACGCAAAGTATAAATATTCACATGGACATTTCTCGTAATTTAACCATCCGGGTGCAGTGAAACTTGGTACAGTAAATCCTTATACGAATGTTAATCCACCGGCATCTGATTTATTTCAATTGTTTCCATAACCACAAGATGGAAGCTGTGCGAAATTTTAAAATCTCCTTGTTACTTGTTGTGTCCTAATCATGCGATTGAAGTTTGAATGCTACACGTACACAATAATCTTCATATAACAGTACATAACTCTAGGACCTACATATATAAATTCCAACATGGCGACCATCCGAAATATTTAGTCGGTTCTCAATATCTACGAATCTATTACAGCAATCAAACTGAAATTTTGTATGTAGATAGAGGCAATTAACATAAGTAGGATATATGAAAATAGGCTGTATAGTTCTTCACGGAACTACTTGTTGATCTTCATCTCCTCCTTGACCCCTCAATCTTTTCCCCACGTAGTCCTCCTCTCTTCTCAGCACATGCCACTTCGGTGGCGTAGTTGGTAGCATTCTGAACTGCTGTTCCCAAGATAAAACCCGGCCGAAGTCGTCGGATTTTTAAGAGCATTAAAATCCTTCAGTATGCCTTCCTTCGGAGAGAAAGTAAAGCCGGCGGTCCCATGTCATAGGTATATGACATGTAAAAGCTCCTTCCACTAAACTTGTGTGAAGCTAAATTTCTAGGGTAGATTTCATTGAAATGATCTATCAAAGTTCCAACGTTCACCCCTAGGTGTCAGTGATATCTGGTAGCGATAGTTGGAACTACTTGAAATTGAACGGAACTTGTAGCTCATCCCATGGGTGACCGCTTGAAGCAGCTACAGACTCTGGCGACCCAAACATGTCCTCGGATACTTCCGGTACTAAAAGCCTTGCGCAAAATAAAATAAATAAATAAATAAATAAATAAATAAATAAATAGCAAATGTCCATACCATCGGAGTCTACTCTCTTGAACCTTCCTTCCTATGGGTCCCACTTTTACTGCTCCTCTGATGTAATCATTCCTCATTCTATCCATTCTTGTCACTCCACTCATCCACCTTAACATTCTCACCTGTGCCACGTCCATCTTCCTCTCTTGGGCTTTTGTAATCAGCCAAGTTTCTGCAGTATAGCCCAGAGCATCGCCACAGCTCGCCTTCTTATCACACAACACTCCACTCAGTTTAGGCCTACTCCAGCTCATCCAACCACTGTTTATATATAAGTTTTACTGCAGCCAAACGGCGAAGGAAAAGGAATTAGAGTTGAAATAGAATAATAGAACATTTCCACTAAGTACATCTGAACTGTCACTCTGAACAGAGTTATTACATAAAATGCGCACATAAAGACTTATATTCTATATACAATGTTTGACACATTTAGATCTAGTCTTTGCTATAGCCAATGATTGACTTAATCCTCTTATTACATTTAGTTAGGTGGTATTTTTCCCAATGTTCGTTGCATAGTACGCATACACATGCATTGTTTGGTTCGTGAAATCTGTCATTTCTACATATCTTGTGGTGATAGCTGTGAACTCAAAGTCAGGTTAGCACCGATCGCAGTTCTTGGTTCGCTTTTGCCCATCTCCTGTCGATCGTGGCGTCAGTAGCGTAAAAGTCTTCGGGTATTTCTTTTGTTTTTTGTTTCCTTAGCTCTATTAATTGAGATACTTGCTTGGTGTGTGGTAGGAGCAGCTTGAGTTTCAGGTCCTGTATGTAGAACGGTTCCCTTGCCAGTTCATATCCCAGTTTAGACTTGGTCGTTCTCGCTACTCCAAGAGCTCTCTTCAAATATCTAGATTTGATTTTCTCAAGGTTGGTAAAATCCTTTAGAGTCGGTTTTCCCATATTAGTTCAACAGCGTATGTTATAACTGGAGATATTTTGGCATGGAATAGGCTAATGGCCGTTTGTAGTGAGAGTTTGGTGATGTTTTTGATTTTATACATTCCCCTGCTGTATTTCAGCCTCCAGTCCCCCATCACTCTGCACGTAGGAACCCAGATATTTAAACTTTCTGACCAGTGGTAGTTCTACACGTAATGGAAATCGTGTTGTTTCTTCATACACATACGCTCTGTTTTCTCCTTGCTGATCCTAATTCCTCTTTAGTCATGACAACAGTCATCACAATAACGCAGGTTATATATATAATATACATGAGATGTGCCAATCCCCTAAATGAAGCAACAACAGCACATTGACACGCTCGCTAGCTGCGAGATGTTTAGAGAAAGTGTATAACAGAGGACATATCCTAGTGCACGGGGCGTTGTCATTTAGGGGACTAGGTCAGAGTTCAGCACTTTGTGTGTAGAAGATGTGGAACTCCACCTTCTTACACAATATCAGCCTTGCTATTGGAGTGTTACCCTCTAGTTTACAGTACAGTATCACTGTTAAGGCTAAACAGGACCACCTAGTGGTGTAGCGGCTAGCATGTTTGGCTGTCACCAAGGAGATCCGAGTTCGATTCCCGACTTTGCCAATACATTTAATTCTGGTTTGATGGCTGGAACGCCGGCCCCATGGTGTTGGGGTAGCTCACCTGTCTCTCACCCGGAGGCGCCGGGGTCGATTCCCAGCTCCGTCTGAGATTTTTGAAAACTGACGTGAGGGCTGGAACGAGGTGTACTAAGCCTCGTGAGGACAATTGAGTAGCTGTCTAACAGTGAGGCAGCGCCCCGGTCACGAAACCAAGATTAACGGCCGAGGAGACCCGATGCGCTGACCACGCGTCACCTCAATATCTGCAGGCCAAAATGCTAGGCAGCGGTCGCTTGGTAGGCCCTTCGTTATTATTATTATTATTTTTATTATTCTGAGGGCAGGAACGGGCTCCACTCAGCCTCGTGAGGAAAAACTAAGAAGAAGTGGGTTTGATTCTCACCTCAGCCATCTTGGAAGTGATTTTATGTGGTTTTCCGCTTCTACTCCAACCAAAAGCCGGGATGGTTTTTAACTTGAAGCAACGACCGTTTCCTTCCCAATCCTCGAAATTAATCTGGAATATTATGTTCTATAAGTTAACAATATTTACACCTGTTGGCCTGCATACTTTCTAATCTACTGAGACTTGGGTTCGAAATTGTGGAAGGTATTTATCAACAGTTGGCAGCCCTGGCAACTCTTAATATATTCTTAGTTCCATCTCTTAGGGCACACACAATTTGGTTGACGTCGAATAGATAGTATAACGTCACATGTTGTTAAACTTTGAATCTATCAACATGCGTAAAATTATGTTGGCAACACTGCAATTAATGTGTTGCTCTAAATCAACATGAAATGGTATGATCTATATACGTGTCAATTTTTGAAGAAGTATATTTGTTAGTATAGATGGTACATGCAGTTCAACACTGAACTATCAGCACACGTACAGTAGATTGATGTTGGCAGCACTGTCGTATATTGGTTACTCAAAACTATCTACAGTTTTAAGTACGTGTGCAAGGTTTAAAACTGTTGGCCTGCATACTCGCTGATATATTGAGATGGGGATAAACGTCATTAAGACCATTTATGCAGAGTTGTCAGCCAAGATCACTCTACAGCATACGTATAGTTACAATATATCTGTTACGGTACAAAATGCATGTACGAAATTTTGTTAAAATCTAATGGATAACATGGAAGTTACATGCGTTTTAAAATTGAATCCATCAGCAAAGCGTAGAACCACGTTGGCTATACTGTGCCCAATTCTAGGAATGGGTATTCCAAGATTCAGACACCTAGGTATCAAGGGAAAGGCTACAGCCGCTTTTGAAAGTTGAGATATTTGAATATCGCGCTCCTTTCCTTCTAGATTGAAATGGAAACTTTATGCAGCCAAGAAGATGTTAAGTGACGTGGCAAATAGTAACAGAGGTCGAGACTATTTGGTGATTAAATACTTAGCCATGGAGTAGAGACTTGATTCTTGGATCAGATTACTGGCACGGCCAAATGAAAGAGGATGCACTTAGTCTCAAGTGAATCAGACCATAGACACCGGAGATATGAGGATTTACAGATTTCAGTGTGATCCAGCGTGGAGCCGACCGTTTTGTATAAAAGCCGCTCGGCCCAAGCATAAGCAGCTCACTTCAAACCAAGCTCTTGTAGGACAAGGGGCTGCTGCTACGTCGAGCCAAGGCACATGGTTGCCGAATCTACGCAGAAGATATCTTTGAATCGTGATAGTCACAAAAGTGCTACGATACGTGGGGAACGTAGTAAGTTTCCGGTAGAGGGAATCACTAAGGTGATTGTTATTTTCTACGGACATTGGTGAAACACTTTGTTTCTATATGGACATATGCTAAACTTTGTCTAGATATTATTCTGTCACAGTCCAGTAACAATAATTCAATACTTGGATATTTTAATCCAACTTGTCAGTTTCACAAATTGTAACTAAATAACCACTCAGATCTTTCAGTATATTGAAGGCCAGTCTATCACGGTGTTGTTCATTAGCCGACAAAGGGAAACTATATGTTGCTTCGCGCATGATAGATGGTGTGAAGCCATGCCCAGGGAACGATCTTCAGAACAGCCGTTGATTGTTTTAGACTATCAGTGTTTTCCTGTACTGAAAAGATTACCGTGAGTTATGTTACAACTGACGCTTTTGAGAAGAGATCATTTGGATCTGACCCCATTTAAGCAAACTGCTATGGATTTAATTGAAGTCAATATTAAAAAGGATCAGCAGTTACTTCAAACTTCAAGAAATATTTCCACTCTGTCGTGCTAGACAGATTGTGGGTATATAATGGCGGCCGATACAAGGATTAGACGTGCGTGTCCAATAGGGCATGTATCTGGATAAATCTGGTACAGACCAGGTTCACTACGCTTCAAGACCAACGAGAAATGTAAGCCACATTTGACTTTTATATTATGCCTAGCTAATTGGAACAAACTCATTTTCTGCAGATGACCAACACATTTATTTTTCTTCGTATTTAAATCTTGCATTGATTTACGCAAGACACATTAGGGTTATTCTGAGTATTTTCAGCACTCAGAACAGTTTAGGATCGATGACCGAGCATACCGAGCATTTATTTGAATGTTCATATTGTTTGAGAATCACGGTAATCAGCCGATATAACTGTAGAAGTTAATATTTATTTTTGTTGAGGAATGGATATTTTGTCCATATTCGAAGAGTCGAACATGTGGTTTTTTTCACATAAGGAAATAATAATTAAACATATTTACGGAAATAATAACGATAATAATCCAATAAAAATAATAATAATTTTCATATTTTTTCTAAATAATTATTGGATCTTACATTTTCTAATAATCACATTCGTTGAGAGAGAGCTTAAGGATTAGTTTAATCATTCCTAGTTTGGAACAGGTGATTTTCCGAAAGCTAGTGGATAGCGCAAGCCCGTATTCCACCAACATTATAGTTCTGGTTGAACAGTTAATATTTGCACTGAGCAAAGTATATTTTTCAGATAACACGGAAAGGCATGAGACAGGAAGCCAATGATATTTGTATCAATTAGGATTTTTTTTGTGTTTACATAAAATCATGACGTAGGCACACATTCGAAAGTGAAATAGAGAATATCACAAGTGTGGTAACTTCACGGTTTGAACTGAATGGTTAAATAAAATAAACTTGTAAGTTTATAGATCTTCCAGTTTTGATAACAAGCAGAGGCTTGATTTATTGTATAAATTTTGGGAAGAAAATTTATGTGTGTGGAGTAGTTGAAATGCCATTCCCAGGTGCGCATGTTTAAGTCGCAGGAATGAGGAGGTTTTTTTTGAGCATCAATCAAATAGCAGGTTCGATGACTCAGGTTTATAGGAGGAGTATTGGAACCACACATTTCGTCGAATGAATGACCAAACCATCAGTAATTATTTCAAACTTGTTTACGTATTCCATTAATATTTTGGATTTGCTAGAACCCGGTTTTGTGATGATAAAATTTTATTCTTCTTCAGAGGAAGACCTTTGCCGTTGTTGTTGGGATATTGTGTTCTTACACAAATAATTGAATGGGCCACTGCCAAAAAACAAAAACAAAATTCTGTATCCACGAATTACTTCAAGGATGTTTTCAATCCTATTGTCATGAACTAAATGAATTTATTATAAAGCTACAATTCTTATTTCCGCATTCTGTTCAAGAATTGCAAGTTGTGAAAGTTACTAAAATAGCAACAAATATAAATATTTTTCTTAATAATAATTCCAAGTGGAAAATCGAACAATTTTTTATGATCAAGCTGATGATTCAGAAATCATATTTCTTTGGAATTTGAAGTTCATAATCGAGTCACTTCTCGAAATGTTTAATTTTGGAAGAATAATAAACTTTGTTGTGCTTCGCACAGTTCTTCGATGCTATGCTCAAGGGTCAAATACTTTTCAGATGTTGTTATTAATATGTGTACATAATTAGTGTTGGGTCAAAGATAATATTTTTGACAATATTTTTGAAACTGGAAAAATAAGTGGAAGTTAAAAATTCTATAAACCATTATAAACAGTGAGAATTTCTACGAGTGTTAATATCATGTTAGAAATTCAACCAGTGAACTACAATATTTCCAGTAAAGACAATTAAATTTGAACTGGATTTCATCGTAAATAATTGATATAATTTTGGAACACAGTCTACAGGACTGATAATCAGACTTGTGTCTCCAAGGACAATTGCTCAATGTGTTGGAAAATTTCTGTACATTGTGTAAATAGTAGTGTGTGCCGTCGCACTGGAATGATGTTACCTTGAGCATCATTTTGCGGTCAATTTTAAAATTTAGAATAAAATGAGATAATTTTTACAAGCTGTGTTATGCCCAGTCGAATCTCCTTCTATCCTTATTGTTGCATTGAGCCAAAAATCAGTAAAGCATTTTTTTATTTGATGTCGTTTTTTTGCGATTAGCTTTAACCCATCTGGCGCCCCGGGATATTTTGACTCTCGTGCTGACTGATTCTTGGTAAAATGCATATGTGGTCGTGCGGACTCCGGTCTAAACGGGCACAATACTGCCATGTATGGGGTCGTGAATTTTCATCCGAAATATTTTTCTTTTTCACGTGTATCAATTTTGAAATGTTTCCCATTAATACCTTCTGAGATATCCAACACAGAGATACAATTTAAGTTGTGACTCCTTTGCAGTTGGTAGCACTGTCGTCATTTTCAAGTATGCCCGTGAAATAATCTTTACTCAAACCAAATTTGGTTTCGATAGTGTACCCGCTGGTACGTGGGCTGACTGGCATCAAACCTGGGTCTGTGAAGAGGAAGAATCAGGCCCATGATTTTCCCAAGAACCGAACCATTGATCTCTGAGGGGGAACAACCACAGTGAACCCATGGAACAATGATACATAATGGGATGTGATAATAAAAGTTTAATTCCACATCTGAGACGGGAATTTTAAGCAATAATAAGTTGGAATATTGTAAGAACTGCAAGTCAGTATTCTAACATTCGAGCAAAGCTACAGAAAACCGAGCCCACTTGACAGGTGATAAAGTGGAGTTGAAAGTAGGAGGCGCAGACAGTCTCCAGTGGACTATTTCTTGGCGTCAATGGGGTGGGAAGACTGTGAATAATGACCAAGGAAACCCCCGTCGGACAAGGCAGAGAAGCAGAGAGGGGATGGTCATCGAGAGAAATTAATTAATTACTGGAAAATGAAGCATTCTAACGGGATGAAACTTACATCCAGATGCTTATATTCAGAGAAATGTAATTTAGGCATGTCAAGACACCTGAATTATAGCCTGTATGAGATTATAGGATAATTCACAGGCACACCGCGGAGGGGCATTGGTTAGTCTCGTAGCAGGAGGGGATTCTCCAGAGATAGCGTTACCAAGCCATGCAGGAAAGCAATTAATATTAATTAATTGAGCGAAGGAATCACCGGCTTGCAAGTGGATCTGAAACCTCCATGGAAAGACGATCAAGAATCACGCGTTATCTTGTCGGAAAACGTGATATATCAGAAAAGATCCGCTCCCGAGATGAACGAGAACTATATTTTGTCAGAATCCCTTATATGGAGGATGGAGCTGGGGAGAGTCAGTTATTCTTTGACTCAGCTCGTGGGACGACGTGCTGTCCATCGACAGGAAATAAGTACGCGCAGTACGCAAACACATTATAATCAGATTCTTTGTGATAGACAATGAAAGATGCATTATGCAGTCCATTTAAAGTATTTCTGCATAAATATTAGGAACAATTTACGGCAGACATATAATCAGGCAGTATACGCGAGTATTATTCAGTACAGCGTAGGGAAAGTTGCATTATGATTATGATGAACAATGAACTTATCTACAGTGATAGTTATGATTTTTAAAGTGTCAGATAATATAGTAACGAATACTACAGATCAAAGGGACCAGGAAAGTATCACAAGTATTTGTGATAAATACATAAGCAACACACTAGAAGCTAGAAGATAGGAACAGTAGGAGTTGGGAGATGAACGCAGCTACTCAAGATAGACTTTCAGAGGAGACAGGCGGAGGTCAGAATTTCGCCGCATCGCACATCTGAAATCACGTAGTAGTGGAAAGCCCAATAAGGCTTCGTGTGTACAAATCAAATGTAAAGCTTGTGATAAAAAGTGATAACCTAAAGTGTTTAAAATTGTGTGATCAAGAAAATGTATTATATTTTAAAGTGTAAAATGCATGTATTGCAAGATGTGGTCAACACGTTCAAACCATATTCGATGTTCTTTGTGAAAAGTGTTATGATGGGTTAGAAGACATCAGAATGGGGGGCGAAGTGTTGTACTATTGGACAAATCCAGCCAGAATGAAAAAGTGAGTACCATCCAAATACTGTTACCATGATTCTAGGGCTCACCATACAACATGTCATTCCATCAAATACTAAGAATTTGCAGTATTTTGTGTTCGAGTTCACATTCCTCGTATCTTAGTAAATATATTGCTTTGAGAATGATAAACTTACGACACTTAATGCGTAAGATGTTGGTAAAAGTAACTGTAATATTAATTGATAATAATAGTAATAATCAGAGGTCAATGTCAATAATAAATGTAAGAATTGGCATATTGATGCCTTAGGAACGTGCGAGTGTGTCATGTCCGTTAAAAGAATACAGTGTTATTGTGAGGAAAGAAAGAGAGAGAGAGATATCAGGGAGATAAAGAGATTTTTTAGTGTAATTGAGATATTAAATAATGTTAATTGATAAATTATTGTGTTTGAGAGCCATTAAGGCAGATCATATAATTGCCAGTAAAATGATACATTCTTTATTTAGAGCTAATATAAAGCCTTGCTATAATAATTGAATTAAGGGCGGATATGAGTGCATTATGAATTGCGTCGTCTAACAGGAATGTTATTTTAGCCGCAATAAGCGTGCATGTATAACCTAGAATCCAGAGATTTGCGTAAATAATGGCAGGGACTATCCAGATCATTCGCGCATTGATGAATCTAGTAGGCCAATCTTCAAATCAACGACGTGATTGTATAGCCTGAGAGCATACATATTATAGCAACAGAGTTGGGCCAGATAGCATCTGTAACCCACTGTTAGCATATTCTTCGCTACCAGGGTTAACTGTGACCCCTGTGTAAGCCATTGGAATAATTGATCTACCTGTGGAGGTAAGACAATTTCTTCGAGTAGGAAACATGGTGGTTTCCTTAATATATTCGTACCTGTACAGCGAGATAACAGTTTGAAACTCGACTGGTAAGCGTTCAGAGCCACTGATTGTATCTTAAAACGGCGACACTACTGGAAATCCATCCCTTGCTAAGAATATTAATTGAGAGCCGAATTGAGCCAATTAAATACCCTAAGTGTAGGTGTTAAATACTTAGATCGACTCCGTTCATAATGACACATCCAATCATTACCCCCCTGAAAGAGCTGCACGGAGAGTGAAAGCATATGGCAAGTTTGTTGACAAGTTGAATATCGATCAGGGAGGCCAGGACTAGGGTGTAGATCGCAGTAGCCATGTTGGAGGGGCGGACCTTAGTGACCCTATTGTGTACACAGCGAGGGGAGCTAATTGACCGTGTCCCTTTGCCTTTTCAAGTTTGTACTGGAACACTGAAAAAATCCCGTCATCTCTGGATATAATTGAAAAGTGCTTGACATTATTATCTTCAATAAATTATATGCATCATATCCATGGGGATAGGATGTTGGATCATAGAAATCGGATAATATTTGGCCAAGTTGATGTCTGATGATATCGTAACTGCACCAAATAATCAGATGCAATTGCAGAGAGTAATTACCCAGTTTATGATAATTTACTCGGACGGGTAGCGTTATTGCACGATATGACACACTTGTAACGAATGTAACGACATGACCAGACCTAAAGATTGTTGTATGGTGAAGCTAAAATCAGTAATTATGTATATTTTGGAGGGGGGAAGGTTATTCATAACAGCGTTTGAAATCTAAGGGAAAAGAAACGATGGTGCACAAAGACAACATAATATTAAACAAAAACAAATGTAATGAGATCAATATTGTTGAAGTTAAAAGGTTCCGATTCTGAACGGACAAATATTTGGATCTGTAATGATTACATACACCGTAATGATTATTCAGTCATAATTTGTGTTTTTATTGTTGTTTTGTGTTATGTTAAATTAAGATTATTAAGTGATGTGAAGGACACAATGAACATTCGTCAATGTCAAAAGCGTATAAATGTTAGGAAGTATAGGATATATTTAGGTGCGGAAGACCGCCAACCATAAGAAAAGGGACTCACAAGAAATGTTGCAGCATGCCTGGAGAGACCAGTGCATTTGAGTGGATATAATCCCTGTATTATTGTAATACAGCTGCGGAGTGCAGATGAAACATGCTAGTGTTTGTCTTATTGTTTCGAATTGTCATCTGCGCACTCCAGAGATTCTTGATCTATGTTGTGGGAGTGTAAATGTAACTGTAGTTTTTGTGTTTTTTTGTGTTTGCCATGATTTAATATCATTAAATTCTATATTTAGGAATTTGTTGTTTCTTTCAAGTAGAGTAGTTACCTGACAGACTCAAGTCCTGAACATGTGATCGTATAGTGGGATGACCGTGAACTAGCTGGGATACGAACACATGTTCCATATAATGACGCAAGGGTACAATAGCTGCAGCCGTTTAGGAGTTGATCGGGCAAGGGGGAACATGCATCATAGAGTCAGACAGACACTCATCTGCTCGGATGATCTCATAAGACTACTCTGTCATCATTTTTGCAAAATGTGAAAAGTAAGCTAAAATCGCGTAATATTCAGCTACCGTACGATATATTTGCCTTGAAAATGCCCTCTATTCATGAGGGCTACACGCCAACTTTTAAATTACCTGTCGGTCGACAAATGTGAAGCAATAACAAGTGTAATGACCGTGAAACAATTAGGAATATTAAGTGTTACTTGTACCATTAAATTACTCTAGTTATATCTCATTACTTTCTCACCTTCCGATCCATCTGAAATTTAGATCTTACCGTCACGCAACTGTAGCAAGCAGTCAATTAATGTTTTAGAAGGTTATACAGTACTTGTCGTGATGCGTGTGTTATTAAATTTGAAATCATTCCTCAATCAGGTTTATCAATAGTTTGAACACTGACAAATTGCCACTACCTCAGAACAGTGAATTGTTTACTTATATTTTAACTGTTTTATGATATGAAATTACCTTCTACCTTACAACTATTTTCTGAAATTCGATTAGATGGAGAAATGCTTTTCCGTTAATTATAATAATAGTAATAATAATAATTTAAGGTAGGGGCAAAACCTAAAAGACGGAGGGGGATCTCTTTCAAAAGATTGGAAGAAGTGATGGGCTCAAGAGATACTAGCAGGACATCAAAACTGGCAGACGAACAAGAGCAAGACACAGAAAATTATATTGATTGTTAACTCGTAGTCCATAGTCGCTCAATTTGTGGTTGGTTACTCAGTTTAGGGGCTGCGACAACGTGGTCATGTAGCCCCATGTACGTTGGGTGTGTGTAGAATTTGTCTGATAACTGGTGTTAATTGTGATGACTGTATTAGTGTGTGTTATCTGTAATTCAGGTAAGGACTACAGACGATAAATTTCAAGTACTGTAGTTCCTAAGTTTTCTACCAAATGCAACCGTCAACGACACCTAGCTGCAAACTTGGCTACTATATGCCACCACACCCAGCACCTGACGACGAACGTTGGAACTGAATAGAGCGACAATCAAATCTAACCCACAAATTTAGCTTCACACAATTGTAGTTAGTGGAAGGTTCTTTTACATGCCATACATTTACAAGCTTTACTTCCCCTCCAAAGGAAGGCATACTTAAAAAATCCGAAGACTTTGGCCGGGTTTGAACACGTGATCTTGGGCATAGAAGTTCAGTATGCCAACATGATTTAAGCCTGCTGATAGGTCCAATTTTCAAATACAGGTAACGTCTATGCTAATAAATGGATTTCATCCAAAATTGGGACAATGATAGATCATAATATTTCTTTCTAAGCAACACATTCCTGACATTGTTGCCATCATAATTTTACGCGCGCTGATAGATCCAATGTAACATTTCATTTCTGATATATAGATTAATCATTGGCATGAATCTTAAATTTCAAGAAAATTAGGCTCTATAGTTCGTCACGGTACTACTTGCTCAGTGTTGCCAGGGTAAACGAAATTTAAATGCTTTTCAGTTGGTCAAGAAAAGCAATTAAATTTCGTTTAGAATTTATTTTCTTTGATTTATACTGCATGGACCCACACCACGCAGATGACTATTGTAGTTGTTCTTGATTCATATTGGAGCTTTGCAACATCGTGGTCATGTAGACACATGCACTTGGCTGCACGTGTGTAAACTGTCTTACGCTGCTAGTGTGGATTTGTAATTGGGGCTACGATTTGTGTATGAGGCATCCGTGGCCTTAATTTAGGTAATTCCGACATCCGCCTGGAGTAGAAATGGGGAGAATCACGTAAATCCACTTCTAGGATGGCTAAAGTGGGAATAAAACCCACCTATTCTTAGGTGTGCCTCACGAGGCTGAGTGGAAAAACGAGAGTACCTTTGTGATTTGCTATACCAAAGGTTTTCTTAATACTTCTAGGGCGTATTATTCGCGTTTTTACGGGGCCGTGGTTGAGGTGATGTAAGTCTCTGTGTGGTGGAGGATGTACTTTCTGGTTCTTCTCTGTACCTCTGATATGTTTCCCCACTAATACAGGTCACCAATATATTGTCTCGTCAGCTGAGGCTATACGCTATCGCTTCGCACTATAGCGGTCTCCGGCGATGTGGTCGTCTACATATTACGTATTCACAAAAGGAGGTATTTGAAGCTTATGATTATTATTATTCTATCAATATATGATTGCCGCTGAACTTGGCTGTGTCAGCGTTTCTTGATAATAACACCAGGAACCTTGTAGGACGAGCAGGGGGACACAGCGATGACGGAGTGCAGTCTGCACATAAAGCAACCTTAATTGCGTGCGCTACTTGTGTTAGACAGAAGTTATATTGTGAAATTTCAACAGAAACACTATGTAAATGGTGCGTTTCTAATTTGTTTTGCAACAGCACAGCTAAGTGTGACAAGAGCTCATGTTGTCGCCATGGAAATTCAGTGACACAAGAGATCAATAAGAGGATCATGGCTGGAAACCGAGCATACTTCGCTAATATTAAGCTTTTAAAATCATCACTTTTATCCAGGACACTGAAAGTTAAACTTTACAAGACTCTCATTAGACCAGTTTTGACATATAGCATGGACTATGTCAGATGCTGATCAGAATGCTCTAAGAGTCTTTGAACGGAAAATAATGTGGAAGATTTATGGTCCTGTGGGAGAGAGAGAATGTTGGAGATCAAATAGAAAAACAGAAGAGATTCTCAGAGGTGAACACATAGTGAGGTTTGTGAAGTCCCTGTGGTTAACCTGCTTAGGTCATGTGGAACGAGTGAGTGATGACAAGATTAGTTACCAAAGAAGTTGCGAACTGTGGCCATGGAAGGAAGCAGAAGACGTGGGAGGCCAAGGAAGAGATGGATGCAGGACCTGGTGCAAGGTTTGAAGATTATGCAGTTCAGAAGATGGTGGGAAATGACACAGAATCGAGGAGAGTGGACGAGAATCGTGAGGAAGGCCAAACCCCACCCAGGGCTGTATCGCTGAGGAAGTAAGCAAGTGGTAATTGGTGTCTCTGAGTGTCTGACAGTGTGTTCCTTGTTTCATTTAATTATACGGATAAATCGTGACGAAATCAGTAATATTAGGTGTTGCTTTGTGTTTACATAATTCAGGGAGGGCAGTAAAAAATCGACCAAAAACGATGACGTAATATGTGTTGTTGTTGATTCATTGAGGAGCTTTGCGACATCGTGGGCATATAGCCCCTTGTACTTGGCTGTGTTTGGCATTTGTCTGATAACCTGTGTTATTGTGATGGCTTTATTAGGGAGTGTATTTGTAAATCAGATGAGGATTGGGAAGGAGGTGGACGTGGACTTAAGTTAGGAACCATCCTGGCATTTACCTGGAGTAGAAGTGGGAAACCACTGTAAACCACTTGCAAGATGGCTGCGTTTGGAATCGAACCCACCTCAGTTTTGCCTCACGAGGCTGAATAGACCCCGTTCCAGCCGCAGAGCCGGGAATCGAACACGGGCCTCCTCGGTTACAGCCAAGAATGCTAGCCACTACGCAACGAGTTGGAGGACAAAACGTATAGTTTAGCGGTTGCTCAGTACCGGAACTGAACACTACCGTTCGTCTCAGTATTGCCTTCG
Organism: Meconema thalassinum; assembly: GCA_946902985.2. Taxonomy (NCBI): domain Eukaryota; kingdom Metazoa; phylum Arthropoda; class Insecta; order Orthoptera; family Tettigoniidae; genus Meconema; species Meconema thalassinum. The sequence goes on along the minus strand of OX336388.2, from coordinate 1,183,615,561 downwards.
GTGGGATGAACAGGGTTACTAGACGAGGTCAGTGAACCCTCCCGATGATAATTTCGTTTTCTAAAACCGTGGGAAATTCGAAGTGATGTAAACATGATTAGTAGGCGGGGTTAGAGTTGCGACAGAACTTCCGGTGCCTGCGGGCAAGCAGTGGTGTGGAGTCTTACTTGACAGCACGTGTCACAGTAATGACAGGTCTCTTGTGACCTACTCTGTCTTTGATACCAACATACAGATCACAGCGGCTATCATGCCCATGGCACCTTCTCAAGAACACATGAACGTTTCTTTATGATCACAGGTCTCTTGCTTTCCTTTACTCTTTCCGACTGCTTTCAGTCGGTCCTGTAGGTCGAACATCCGATGAAAGGCCAAATGTTACAGTGGAACGTGTGTGTTCTCATTAAGACCACCTCGTGGTGTAGTGGCTAGACATCCTTAGCTTTTGCCCCGGAAGACCAGGTTTGATTCCCGGCTGTGCCAAGAAATTTAATTCTGGTCTGAGGGTTGGAACGAGGTACACTCAGCTGAGAAAAGGTGGGGCCGATTTCCACCTCAGCCATCCTCGCAGTGACTTTCCGTGGTTTCCCACTGCAGTCCATTTCTACTCGAGACAAATGCTGGATTGATTCCTAACTTAAGATCATGACCGTCTCTGTCCCAATGAAAAGGAAAATCCACAGCCTGTTTCCAGTCGACCGACCGGGTCAGGGAATGGAATGAATGAAGCCCCCATCTAGCGGCGAGGATATGAACTTTGTCGGCTGCCGAAGTCTGTCGCACTCCCCTGGGGCAATGATTAATTATGACAGATGCAAGGAAATGATAATGGAGAGTGTTGATGGAATGAAATTGTGACAGGGAAAACCGGAGTACCCGGAGAAAAACCTGTCTGTCTCCGCTTTGTCCAGCACAAATCTCACATGGAGTGACTGGAATTTGAACCACGGACCCAGCAGTGAGAGGCCAGCGTGCTGCCGCCTAAGCCACGGAGGCTATCTCTGTCCCAATCTTCACCTGAATTACAAAAAAAAAAAAAAAAAAGTATTCGTATTATATCTATGCCGGTGAGGACCGTTGCATTTCTGAGAATTCGAGCCATCAACTCCTCTACTCCTATTCATAAGACACAACCCCACAGTGTGGGGCTCGGGAGTTCTGACGGCCGACTTAGTATAATATACTCGGCACACTCATTAGTGCTTGCTACACCATTGTTGGTGAGCCATTTTGAGAAATATCTTTGGTGAGGCCAGTACAGTCGGTATAACTTTTCTGGAAGTAATGACGTCGCTGACCGACAGAGATATAACGTGGGAACAGAATAAATATACACAATACTACAGAAACCAATTTATCACAGGTTATCAGACAAATTATTATAAGTATTGTTATTATTATTAGACTATTATATATGTGTAGTCTATATAGGCAATAGAGCAGGCTGTTCCAGCCGAGCTGCTCGCCAGTGAGCAATGGATTACTCGCCGCCTTGCAACATGCAACATGCAATACAGCTCTGCTGTGGGGGCTGCCATCACTGCGTGGTGGATACATCAAGACTGGGAGGAAGCGCATGGACTTGTGCTATGACCTTCGCCCAGTGACGTATAGGCTATCACCCCCAGTCCCTCTCCAACCGTTCTCCGAGCATCACTGCTGAGTACCCGAGTGTACACATACTGAAACTCGTGGATTTGGAACAGCCTGCTATAGAGTATATCATATGAATTATTACGAGTATAGTACTGCTCGAGTCCGTGCTCTGTGAACCTGAGAGGAATGTGGTTCGCGGACAATGAGGAGAGACGTGGGGGGGGTCCCAGTCCGTGCGTAGTAACAGAACCAAATATATTGGTCGGTCACTCACTCATTCATTTGCAACACCACACTGGTAAAAGCAACGACCCTATGCTAGCGATATTGTAATAGACGGGAATTCCAGATAACATCGTGGGTTCTTGACAGGCCCTTCTCTTCCCACCTCCCACGTCACCTCACCCCGCCAGAAACAAAAATGTTTAACAAATAAACAAGGTGTTAGCCCCTGCCAAAACTGTGAAGCATCAAGTCCGCATAACAGTGAAGCCAGGCTCGTACACAGTCAGTCCCTGTCAGAACTGTGCCGTGACGAACCCAACGACAATGATGTTGAAATGCGAGATTTCACGCATGGGTCCCCTGGTAGATATATACAAGTACACGGGGCTGAAATGACCACGATGTCCAAGCCAAGCAGCAGAAGTGTGTGTATTTGTAGTTGAGATTAGGATTGGGAAGGACGAACCATCCCGCCATTTGGTTGGAGTATGTAGGGAAAACCTCGGAAAACCACTCCTAGAATGAATGAGGTGGTAATCAAACCCACATCTTCTCAGTTCTGCCTCACGAGGCTGAGTGAACCCCGTTACAACCCTTAGACGAGAATGCTAGTCACTACACCAGAGGGCAGACTGTAAAATAATTCATTACTTAGCAGCACGGGTTCAGTGATTATTCCAGCTTTCCAGGGCCTTTGGGACATCGTGGTCATGTGGCCCTGTGTACTTGGGTGTGTGTGGAATCAGTCCGATAAGCTGTACCATATCATTGGCTGTGGTAGTGTGTGTATTTATAATTTAAGTTTGGATTTGGGAGGAGGAGGCTGTGGCCTTAAGTTAGCAACTATTCCGGCATTTATCTGCAGTAGATGTGGGAAACTACGGAAAACCACTTCTAGGATGGCTGAGGTTGGAATCGAACCCACCTCTTCTCAGTTTTGCCTCACGAGGCCGAGTGTACCCCGTTCCAGCCCTCAAACCAGAATTAATTTTCTTGCCCGTTACACCACGAGGCTGTGGCCATGTATTTTGTGTAACCGCCTTAACTTTGCCATTGCACTATAATAACCGTACATTAAAGCGTTACCCAACGGAAGCTGTCAGAGACCGCACAGCCCGCTCATCAGCCTTGGCCTTCACACTCGTGGTTTCACGGCTCAGCCCATGCTCTGATAACCTGCCCGCATTGTTCCACTCTGACTCCTCATCTTACTCATCATGTCAGAGAGGAAATGATACCTTTCCCGTGGAGATGGGAAATTATAATTGGACAAGGAGAAAGCAGCATATTTCCTTAGCGAAGATGTATGCTAATAATGAAATAAACCTCTACAAAGAAATGAGAGAATAATGATGGACGTCTCCTTCCGATTTTCGTTGTTATTGCTTTTTATTTATTTAGGGGCTTACAATATCGCGGTCATTTACCCAATGTATTTGGGTGTGTGCCTAATAAGCTGTGTCGCGATGGTTCCTAACTAAAGGACAGAAATACATTAGCCACTCTACCACACATTAACTCCAGCTGATGATGTCAGTTTAGCGATACTCTGTCATAGTCAATGGCTCTGGTCGTTCCCTTGAGAAAATGGAACTCAGTCTACTTGTGATAGAGTGATATCACCATAGACATTTATCTGACAAGATAAAGAAATATAAACGAACAGTGCCCAGCGGCGTGTCCGTTAAGAGTAAGTTGCATGCAGAAAACCATTGAGAAATGTCGGGAATTATTGAAATCAATAGAAAATTAGTGTACTACTTTTGGTCACTGAATGCCTCAACCAGGTGGACATTGATTATATCTTGCCGTTGCTTAGGAATACTGTGAGAGCTCGGAATTCAGAGGGCACTTAGTCCTAATTGTCCAAAGAATAATACAAAGTGCCTCTAATGTGGGTGGGACAAATTTCACAAATTTAGAACAACTCACGAGCATTTATAATAATTTGTTCCTCTTATATTGTGAACGGATTACATGACAGTTCCCCACACTGACATTTCCACACACTGCCCAAAATACTGACACTTCCCCACAGCCCTTGGACGTGGCTACCTGTTTAATGACTCAGAAATAATCTCCACTGACAGTTCCACACACATCCCCCCCTAAGGCTATAGGCTTCAGCGATCATCTTTACAGCCGCACCATTGACAATGCACCTTAACATAATACTCCTTTGGAGTTAAGAAAAGCGCTCGGTCTATGTAGGCCTACTTCATTACTAACACGGTCTCGAAAATATAATTGTGATGTAGTGTAATTTCCATCAAAATAAAATAAATGCAGAGTCTGATTTCCATCACACTTTATCCAGGCTGTGGACTGGCAAAATAATAACAAAACCGATCATTTTGATGTTGTTATCATTTTGGCGTGTTTAAAATTTACTTTCTAGGCTTCGTCAGTTGTTTTTTATCTTTTTGTTTGTTTTTGTTATAGTAGTTCAACAATAATATTAACCTACTCCATTTTCTGTGAATAGGCAACTACCTTCAGCCTTAGGGGGGGGAATGTGTGGAAATGTCAGTCGAGATTATTTCTGAGTTATTAAACAGGTAGCCGCGTCCAAGGGCTGTGGGGATGTGTCAGTATTTTTTGCAGTGTGTGGAAGTGTCAGTGTGGTGAACTTTCCGGACACCTGTGACCGTGAGATTATGTTCCACAGTTCTGGGAAGTAATTCTATCACTCTATCCCGCTTTGTTTTTATGGATCTACAACGTTTCTGAGAAAACAATTATAGTGTACACAAATCCTGGAACTGAATTTCTTATAGAAAATTTTCCAAGGAGATGTACACTTAAATATTGAGACTCAAATAATTTGCAACTATGCCCATATCAGTGATCAGTCTGTCTTATAAACAGAATTTGTCAACCACGGGGTTAAAGGCTACCTGTATTTAAGTTTCGTAATGTATGGTAGTGTGGCAATGGACAAAGCAGTTCTTTACGCCGATTCAGTATGATGCGTTCTGTGGTTTTCTGTATACTGTTGACATTCTCCCTGCTCATGTTATGTAACCAGTGATGTAAGAGGTGCAGCTACCCTCGTCCCACACGGGTCAAGCTGAGGTTATATATTACTTTAGAAAGTATCGCTGTGCTGTCCTTTTATCTCCTTTACGATGAAAGCAGCAAAAGACTCTTCGCTTTGTTCATTTCATCTCCTCACAGATGTATTCAACTGCTGCCTTTTGTCGTCCGAGAGAAAGTAGATTGGAGATGTCTGAGATAATCATGTATCGCCCTTTAAAAATAATACCACGTACCTGAATTCGTTACTTACACAATCTTAAGTTATTTTAAAATACGTTGTATTGTGTAAGTTGATATGTATAAAATCATGATGAGTTTGGATCCGTACTGCCTTGTTACAATTCGAGTATATTGTTTTCAGAATGAATAATTTGTAAATTTCTACATATCGTCAATACATAAAATTATTCACTAAAGAAAAATTTAGGGCTTGTTTGAAGTCTGAGGCCCTTTGTTACAGATATATCTGGATGTTGATCCATACTAGAGAACCTATTAACAAAATGTCATTATTTTACTCAAACACGCATGAGCTAGCTAATGTTTATCCTGTCTTCTTGCTGACTTATCTTATCTGGTAATAACCAGCCTTATTTTCCATCTAAAAAATATTACTTCACTTAATTTGATGATAAATAGTCCTATTTTGTACATAAAAATAAATAAAATATATACTGTATGTTTAATGAGAATGGTGATACTGTTACTGTAAGTGTTTCTAAAATCATGTAGGCCTACAATGGGTTGACCATATCCTATTATTAAATGTATGTTGTCTTAGGTAATTTTAATGAATTATTGATAAGGAGGAAAATTAATTCATTCATTTTGAATAAAATACATCGTGGTGTTGTTTCTTAAGAGAATTCCTCTAAAGCAAAGACTGGGCAACTAATGAATAGGGGTAGATGACCTCGCTGTTCCACCCCTCAAAACAACAATAACTAATTACCTAACAACTAGTGAATGCCGATTACATCTTAAAGGTGCACATAATGCGTGTATATAGACATTTCAGTATAAGGTTCAATTTCAGCTGCAACATGCGCCAGATGCACACGCATGTACATTGGTATCTAGATATTGAAAGACACTACCTAGTGTATAGTACGCGTTGCTGTCAGAGTAAACTCATAGCAGGCCATCAGTGCAAGAGATACTGGTGCTGTTACAATGCAATGGAGCAACGTGTAAACATCAAGTTCTGCTACAGATTGAGGAAAACGGTGACGAGACGGGAGCTATGTGCATGTTTACGACTGTGTATAGTCTACGACTAGTTCAAATACTTTTGCGACAGAAATTAAACTTTGAGGATGAAACACGTTCAGTGAGTGAGTATTACACACGCTGGCAAGAGATCAATGACTGATCACAATTTGATGGTGGAGGATTTGCATGGTAGTAGGGACACGGTGCACACTGTATTATGTGGACATCAGTGTAGGTGGGAGATCTGTGCCCGATTTTTGTCACACAAGCTGACAGATAGCCTAAGCTGCTAGTGAATCGGATGAAAAATTCTGGAGATTTCATCGACCAGAATCGATCCTTTCTCTAAACCATCGTCGCTGAGGATGAGACGTTAGTTTGATCCTGAATACAAGTGGTAATCAATGGAATAACGTACAATGTCTTCTCCGCGACCTAAAAATAGTTACCTGCAAAATCCAATAACTTGTGATAGTAGTTCTGCGATTGAGATAATTGATAACTGTTTCCAGTATTGTATTTCAATTCTTATCTGACACCATTCACAAGACTTTCAAGAAACGTAATGCATATTTAGAGCAATGCAGTAGCAGCGCAAGTCCATGAATTGGTACATGAATGGGTTCTGACCCCATCATCGGCCATCCTTGGAATGGTTTTCCGTGGCATTTAATTTTCAACTCTAAGAAATTGTTGGGACCGTAACTTATAATAAGCCACTGCTGCTTTTTTCCAACTACTTGGACAGTTTAACATCTCATTCAATTTAACCCCCATTAAATTCTGCTAATGAAGAGAAGAGATAGGTTAGTAGGATACATACTAAGACACCCAGGAATAGCAAGCTTAGTTATGGAAGGAAGGGTCGAGGACAAGAACTGTAGGGGTAGACCAAGGTTAGAATATGTTAAACAGATTGCCTCGGATGTGGGGTGTGGTAGCTATGTAGGGATGAAACGATTAGCTCAGGACAGGGAGGCATGGAGAGTTGCATCAAACCAGTCAAAAGACTGAAGACTCAAACAACAACAAATTCTCTCGTGAGGTAGTGTATGGAAGGGCATCTGGCCTTGTAAACCTACCCTCACTTCTTAATTCATCGCATCTCATCTCCGAACCCTTGAGGGTTAGCTTTACACACTTAGTGACACAGTTATATAATGCTTCAGAAAATGAAAGAACTTCTTGGCTTCATAATTTACAACGCAATGAAGAGAGTCTCAAATATTCCCCTTGCAAGCACAACCGATATTGATGATGAAAAAGTTAGAACATATTTTCCATCATTGCCGTATTATTCGGAAAGGCACCCGCTAGACAATATTCAGGTGATGGATGTTTTATTAGGTTACAGGGGGGCAAATCCCATAAAAATGTGATGGAAACTAGTTGTGATTTAGTCCACTTAAATGACCTTATTTAGAGAAGTGTATAAAACAGCGTATGATTAATCTTCAATTTAGGATAGTTTTTTAAATCGATTATCCTCCCAGCACCGCTTCACCCATGAACTCTACAAGGGATCCTTCCTCTACCGTCGCAAGGAGGTGTCTGGGAGCTGAACACACGTTGTCAGCAGATTAAACTGGGGATGGTGACAGGCCGATTGCCCAGGTGACCGCTAACTTGGATCTAATTACGAAAAGTCGGAGAATGGATTGTAAGGAAGTCAGCCATTGACTTGTTGAAATAACCGTCCCGGCACCTGCATGATGGTGTAAATGGCAAACCATGAACATCATTTTCATGACGGCCGAGGTTGACGAGAGAGTCTTGTAATATTACGTGACCGTTAATCTGGCGATCATGAGCCATGGGACCTCCATTTTTACGTGGAATCCGAAATCTCACTTGTATTGACTGGGAATCGAATCCGGTCCACCTTGATGAGATGTAAACAAGTTGACTACTGTACCATCACGCCCCCAACCAAGGTGGAACTTCACCGATGACAACGAGGCACGAGCTCTCGGCCACCGTGGTTCGGATTAGTAAGTGTGATTAATAATTATTATTCTCCAACCACAATTGGGCACAATATTGTATTTACCAATTGAAAAGCAATTCTTTCTCTAGTTAATATCAACTGGCCAACATATTTGATACACAAATATTACTGTTATTCTTACAATGTTTAATCTTGTTTTGTTTCAGAATCATGCTGGTTAATAATGATAATAGACTAATGTTATTTGTTTTACGTCCCTTTCAACATCTACGACTTTTAGAGACGTGCGCTGTGGTGCCGGAATTTTGCCCCGAAGGGGATCTTTAACGTGCCAGTAAATCTACTGACATGGCTCTCTCGCATTTGCGCACCCTCAAATGCCAGCAGACTGCGCCAGGACTCGATCCTGCAACCTTGGGCACAAGTGAGAAAGTTACCGCTGAGCCACGCAGCCAGCCGAATCACACTTAATTACAAATCGTACATTTTGTAGACATCATATTGTTTACAATTTCATATATTGTTTTCAGAGTTTCAAACTTACACTTCAGGTGTTACTTTTTAGAATCAGTCTTCATTTTTTGTGTATTCTTATAGTCTTCGGGATGCCAATAGCTGGAGGAAGATATATATATATATATTTTAAAAATTGAGTAGACTACCGTGATACTTTCCTCCACCACCACCTTGTATTATGTAATTGATTACGTTGTGTCCAGCACAAGATATATAATCCTCCACAAAAAGCAGGCATCGTGACCTGGTACTTGGTTAGCTTCGATAATATCTTGAGGTGAGAAGCCCTCGTGTCAGTTCAGAAAGTGTTACAATGTATCAAGGTACCACAAGGATCTGTCTTAAGCTAATATTCTTCCTATAACTAATCTGTGTTTACATAACGCACCGTGCTGTAATTTCTTGGTCTTTGGTCTTTTGACTCCTACGCTTATACGTAACGTAAAGGCCGCCTTCTGTGGTCTTGGTGTACCTATGGAGACTCCGAGTTCAAAGGCCCTGGGTTCGATTCCCAGCTCTGTCATGTGATTTAATTCCATTCTGAGGGCTGGAATGGGGCACACTCAGCCTCGTGAGGTAGAACTGACATCTTAGTAGTGGTTTTACATGGCTTCCGTCTTACATTGCTGACAAATGCCATAATAGTTCCTAACTTAAGACCATGGTCGCCTCCTTCCCCATCCTAGCCTCAGTTGCAGACACACACACACACACACACACACACACACACACACATGTACTCAACACTGAATGACCACGATGTCGTAAGTCTCTAAATGATTCAACCGCAGCAACAACGACGTAAAGCACAAAGTTTGTTAGATTATATTTTTATAAATTTGGAGCAAGTTTTCAAATTTAAGGGTATAATTTCAGACAGAAAATGGCCGTCTTACTACAACATCAATGATTACCAGAAAAACTGGAAACTTCATGTATAAAGGATGGATCCTGAAAGACTACCAAAGAATATACTACGCTACCAACCGAGAGGACGTCCGATGAAGCGATGGAAGGAAAGTTCAAGATCGAACGGGACACTTGGTCCAATACTTGGAAGGAAGATGATGATGATGATGATGATGATTTAAACATTAATGGAGCCCATGAGAAGATCAATTTTGTTAATATGTGAGCAGCATCAGTGTAGCGTCTAGGAAGCGACCAGGATAAATACCACCAACAAGCTCCGGTCATTTCGCTGGGAGAGTCTGGACCAACCAGCTAATAGTCAGAACCTCGCCCCTAGTGATTTCCACGTTTTTGGTCCGCTTAAGAAGTTTCTGGTAGGGGTGCGATTCACGTGGAACGATGACGCCAATACAGCAGTCCGACGATGGTTCCACAGTCAGCCGGGCATCTCAAATGTAGTGCTGCGATGGGACGAATGTCTGAACAAATGTGGAGACCATGTGGAGTGTGAGGTACGCAGAACAGTGCGTTTATTTGTAATTACCTGTATGTATTTTTTTGCTAAAAAAATAGGGGCAAAGACTTTTCGATCCGTCCTCGTAGAAGTAGAAATAAGTAATGTATCTAGGAGTATATAATTTCATAAGAGTTTCCGATTGCGTATGGTAATGGTGCCAATCTTGTTGGGTGGTATTCAGTCAATCTTGATTGGCATGGTGGGCCGGATAGAAAGTGTCGGGGGGGGGGGGGGGGGGGGGGGCAGATAGATGTTGCCTGTAGGCTGCGGGGTGCTTGTTCATGCCTTACATCCTGCACGCAAGGCAACATGTCCATCTATACTAATATTTGATAATGACTGTTCCATACAACACACCGACAGTAGTGGCTACGCTGGCTAAAGCGCAGCATTAGGTCATGGGGCCAAAGCTCTCTGCTGACTCGGTAGACGCGTGGGTTCGAGCCCCACCGTCGTCCGTCCTTGAAATGGTTTTCCGTGGTTTCCCATTTTCAACACCAGGCAAATGCTGGGACGGTACCTTCTGATAGGCCACGGCCGCTTCCTTCCACAACCTTGCCCAGTTTCATTCACCATCATTCATTTCATCTCTCATTAACTCCTCTCAAGAGGTTGGCGTCAGGAAGGGCATCCGTCCGTAAAAACCATCGCCACAAAGACTTCCATCGCATCTCATCCCCGACCCCGTTGGAAAACGGGAATAATAACGGGTAGACATACATACATACTGTTCTATACAACACAATTGAATCGGCTATTTTTGAAACCCCGTAAGCTACTTATAAATACAAAACTACATCAATACTGTTACGGCTGTGAGTTTGTGTCATCGCTCGCCGCTTGAGTCACAGCTGCCCCAGGGGCTGGGCTGTGGCATGCCTCCTGTATTGCGTGTGCCTTATGCAACAGGGCTGCTAGACAAAGGGATAGTCCAGAAGATTCGTGACTGGACCAGCGATGGAAACCTCGAGAAGCCGTGGACCCTGGATGGATCTAGAACCATTTATTGAGTCACCGGCCTGCTATATAAGAGTGACCCGTGAAGCAGTTGTTGTTGTTGTGTTTTACGAGCTAGTGCGAGCGATTATCTTGTGCGACAGAAGTGTGGTGACGAAGTGCTGTGCGAGTTACGAAATCCTGTGACATTGTTTCTCCCAGCTTGTGGACAGCGAAATAGCCTGCAGCAAGTGATCGTAAGTAATTGTGGTCGGAGAACATAAATGAGAGGAACAGGTAGTTTCTGTCAAGGCCACCGTACTCATTAGGACGGATTAACTTCTGTGGTCTGTTGCAAGTGAAAGGGGCCAAGAGCGCATAAGGAAGAGATTTGAGGAAACTGGAGAAGGCTCCTAATTGCTTGTATTTGCTGATTAGTGTAATTTTCTGGCCACAATAAAGTTAATTATTTCTTTAAGCTGTAATTGGTGTTGTGCTTTGTACCCCCACCGTAATCCAGTTAACATAAGTGCCACTAGGGGGTGGCACGTAACAACTGGTGTCAGAAGCCGGATTACGAACTCAAGCACAACACCTGACGGTCCTGGTTTCAAAACCCGAGCAGGTCATTTTCGCTAATTTTCCTGTGAGTGCATGCCCTTTACAAGGCAAACAACTAAAATGGAGGCGCAATTGGCAGCATTGCTAGAAAAGTTAAACAGAATGGAAGACGGCCAGAAGAAGTTAGCAGAGGACCTGAAGGACAGCCAAAATAAGTTAGCAGAGGACCTAACTTCCAAATTAGAAGAAGGCCAAAATAAGTTAGCGGAGGACCTGAAGCAGATGGAGGACAGCCAGAATAAGTTAGCGGAGGACCTAACCGCCAAATTTCTGGATGGCCAGAAAAATCTGGAAGAGTGTCTGCTGACGAAGTTAGAGGAGAGCCAAAGGAAATTAGAACAGGGCCTACGTGAGGAAGTCGCGGCAGTGGAGGAGAAGTTCAACACCTTGCAAGTGGAAGTTGCCGAGCTGCGCCAACGCCCGCTGATGGGGGTGGAGGAGAAATTCAACGCCTTGCAAGTGGAAGTTGCCGAGCTGTGCCAACGACCGCTGATGGGGGTGGAAGAGAGATTCAACGCTCTACAAAAGGAATTTGCTGAGCTGCGCCGACTCCCGCCGACAGGGATGGAAGATAGATTCAAAGCCCTACAAGAGGAAGTCGCCGAGCTGCGCCGACGCCCGCCGACCGGGGTGGATGAGAAAGTCAAAGCCCTACAAGAGGAAGTTGCCGAGCTGCGCCAACGCCCGCCCACCGTTACACCGGGAATATCAGGAACGGGACATAGCAGAGTGACGCCCCCAACCTTCGACGGAAAGGTGCCGTGGAGCACCTACTTACGTCAGTTCGAGGCGGCCTGTTCCATAAATAACTGGAACAACACAGAAAAAGCTACAGTTCTCATTGTAGCGCTGAGAGGTGACGCCCTTAACGTCCTTCAGGCCATCCCGACTGGATCCCAGGACTACACTTCACTGATCGCCCATATGGAGTCCCGATATGGAGATAGCCATCTTCAGTAGGCCTACCAGATGCAGCTCCGGACCCGGGTACAGAAGAACGCGGAAACCCTGCAGGAGTTCGAGATGGACATCGCACGCCTCGTAAGGCTTGCCTACCCAACAGCGCCGGCCGACTTTCTGGAGCAGATAGCGACGCAGACCTTCAACGACGGGCTACGGGACTCGGACACTCAACAGGCGCTGCGACTCGCGCGCAATAAGACCCTGGCAGATGCGCTGAGCCACGCACTCGAATTCGAGACGGCAAAACAGGCATCCAGAATGCACGCGCGGGTGCGTCAAGTGGACGTCGATGAACCAGCAAAAACCAACGAGACCAAGCCCCTGGCCGACGAATTGATGGAGGCGCTAAGCCGTTTCTTCAAGAATCGCAGTACCACCAACAAAAACGTAGCCGAAGGACATCCGGAGAGGCGGCCCGGAAGAGGACTACCGACCTGCTGGACCTGCCGTAAGAGAGGCCACCTGAGCAAGGACTGTGGTGATCGCCGCCGCCAAGGGTTTCCGTCTGGACAGTCAGTCGTAGGGAAACCGCGCGGCCCAGGAAAGCAAGTATCAGCCAGCCTAGGGGGGCAAAGGTTGGCTTGTGGCAGTCGTCAAGCCCCGGCAGTCCAAGTTCGTGTGACGAAGTTACGGAGGGACAATAGCAGCCTGATGGTCGACGGAGTCGTCAACGGAGAGAGCTGGCCCATGCTAATCGACACGGGAGCATCGAGGACCATCGTCAGTCCCACCGTAATCCCGAAGTGGAGAGTGCAACCCACACAAAGGAACCTCCAGCTAATAACCGCGACCGGAGAGACCGCACCGGTACATGGCGAAGCATCACTGGAGTTCGTCATTGGTCGACGGGCGATAAAGCATCCAGTGCTTGTGGCTGACGTGTCAAATGAAGTGATCATCGGACTGGACTTCCTGGACCAGAACAACATCATCTTGGATCTGAGTGCCAACACTCTGCACTTCGGAGGTGAGGAACTTGCTTTGCAACCAGCACACGAGGCCGTCACCGCACGACGAGTAAGGCTGAGAGAGGACGTCATCGTTCCTGCCAGGACGGAGGTCAGCGCCGCCGTCATTGTCGACGGAACTGCTGAGGGAGTGGCTGCTGTCATCGAGCCAAAATATGAGGACATCCAGGCAAAAGGATTGCTAGTTGCCAAGACGCTCATCAACACGACGCCTCGGCCGTACGTCCGCCTGTCCAACCTGAACGACTACGATATTACGGTTCACCGGGACACCAACCTAGGAGTCTGCGAGCCCGTTACCTGGATTGCCCGCATCACCGACACGACGGACGGACACCTGCAGACGGACAACCGAAGAAGACGCACACTGCCAGAAGAACTACAGAAGCTGTACCAAGGATCCCAGGACCATTTAGACGAGGAACAATCACGCCAACTTCGGGACCTGCTACACGAATTCCAGGATGTCTTCTCCCTGGGAAGCAAAGACTTCGGCAGGACAAGCTTGGTCCAGCACAGAATCGACGTTGGGGACAGCGCACCGATTAGGGCCCCATTCTGACGTGTCCCGCTCGCCAAGCAAGCCGAAGTCGACCGGATGGTTGAAGAGATGAAGGATCAAGGGGTGATCGAGCCATCACATAGTCCTTGGAGTTCTCCGGTCGTGCTTGTGAAGAAGAAGGACGGTTCCACCAGGTTCTGCGTGGACTACAGGCAGGTGAACGACGTCACGAAGAAGGACAGCTACCCTCTACCCCGGATCGACGACACGCTGGACACCATATCAGGGTCAAGATGGTTCTCCACCTTGGATTTGAAGAGTGGCTACTGGCAGGTGGAGGTCCACCCTAAGGACCGCGAGAAAACGGCGTTCTCTGTGGGCAGCGGGCTCTGGCAGTTCACCGTCATGCCATTCGGTATGTGCAACGCCCCTGCAACCTTCGAAAGGCTAATGGAGTCCATTCTGAGGGGACTACACTGGAAGACCTGCCTGGTATACCTAGACGACGTCATCGTTCTGGGGAGGAGCTTCGAGGAGCACTACAGCAACCTGAAGGAGATCTTGTTGAAGCTACGGGCTGCCCAGCTGAAGTTGAGCCCCAAGAAGTGTCAGCTCTTCCAGAAGCGGGTCCAGTACCTTGGGCATATCGTCTCCGAGGAAGGGGTGCGCACCGACCCAGAGAAGACCGCAACTGTGAGGGAGTGGCCAGTTCCGAAGGACAAGTCCCAACTACGAAGCTTCCTGGGACTCTGCACTTATTATCGTCGCTTCGTGAGAGGATTCGCCGACATCGCCAAACCTTTACATCGACTGACTGAGAAGGACCAACTCTTCACGTGGACAGCAGAATGCCACAATGCCTTCGAGCAACTCAGGCAGGCTCTGTGCACCGCGCCTATTCTGGCCTACCCCAGACCTGGAACAAGGTTCATTGTCGATACCGATGCCAGCGACTTTGGCATAGGGGGGATCCTGTCGCAAGTAGTGGACGGCGAGGAGAGAGTAGTGGCCTACTTCAGCAAGGCCTTGTCAAAGCCAGAAAGGAACTACTGCGTCACCAGGAAGGAGCTGCTCGCCATCGTGAAGACCATTGAACACTTCCACAAGTACCTGTACGGGCAAGAATTTCTCATCAGGACCGACCATGCGTCCCTGCGGTGGCTCCTGAACTTCAAGCAGCCTGAGGGTCAACTCGCGCGGTGGTTAGAGAGGCTTCAACAGTATAACTTTGAGATTCAGCACAGGAAAGGCCAACTGCATTCTAACGCCGACGCCCTGTCACGAAGACCGTGTCCCGAAGACTGCACCTTCTGTGCCCGAAGGGAGGAGAACACCGGGATACAGTGCCGAAGGACTACCGTGGAACTTCAAGGGAGCTGGAGCCGCGAATCTTTCACGCGGGCGCAAGCGGAAGATGATGACCTGGGACTGATAGCCGAATGGAAGAGGGCCTGTGTCCCCAGACCCGGGTGGAACATTGTGAGTGACTGCAGCCCAAAGTTTAAGTCCTACTGGGCACAGTGGGACTCGCTGATTGTAAGGGATGGCCTCATCTGCCGTACCTGGGAGAGCACCGACGGGAAGACATCTCGGGAACAAGTCGTCGTTCCAAAGGCTATGACGGAGGAAGTCCTGAAGGAAGTGCATGGAGGATCATCTGGTGGACACCTAGGGATAAAGAAGACCCTGGAGAAGCTGAGAGAGCGGTTCTACTGGATCGGATGCCGAACAGACGTGGAGAATCACTGCGCGAGGTGCCACGATTGCGCAGCCAGCAAGGGCCCTGGACGAAGACGACGGGGTCCACTGAAGACCTACAACGTGGGCGGCCCCATGGAGAGAGTGGCCATCGATGTTGCTGGGCCATTCCCGTTAAGCGAGGCAGGGAACCGCTACATATTAGTCGTCAGCGACTACTTTACCAAATGGCCGGAGGCGTATGCACTCCCTAACCAAGAAGCCGCGACGATCGCAGAGACCCTGGTGAAGGAATTCGTCAGCCGGTACGGAGTACCCCTGGAGTGCACTCCGACCAAGGGAGGAACTTCGAGTCGCAGGTGTTCCAGAACCTATGCCAGCTGCTGGGGATCCGGAAGACAAGGACAACGCCGCTACACCCTCAGTCCGACGGGATGGTAGAGCGATTCAATCGCACCGTCGAGAACCATCTCCGAATAGTCGTCAGCGAGCACCAGAGGGATTGGGACAAGCATCTTCCACTATTTCTCCTGGCCTACCGCGCCGCCGTGCATGAAGCCACCGGGTGCACACCCGCCCGGGCCATGTTTGGGAGGGAGCTCCGTCTACCTGTCGATCTTGCCTTCGGCCGACCTGGGAATGATCCGATCCTGGTAAGCCAGTATTGTCAAGAACTGGTCGACCAACTGGAGGACGTACACGCGTTCGCGAGGAGGAAACTGCGGATCGAGACCGACCGAATGAAGACCCGATACGACCAGCAGACGGATGCCGGCGGATTCCACGAGGACGACCTGGTCTGGCTCTTCAACCCATTACGGAAGAAAGGCCTGTCATCCAAACTGCAGAAGTCCTGGGAGGGCCCGTACCGAGTCGTGAAACGGATCAACGATGTCGTCTACAGGATCCAGCGGAGCCCGAGGGCGAAGATGAAGATCGTGCATCGAGATCGCCTGGCAGCCTACGGAGGGACACAGACGGACCAATGATTGATCGGGACGATCAGCCTTTTTAGGAAGGGGGTGGTGTTACGGCTGTGAGTTTGTGTCATCGCTCGCCGCTTGAGTCACAGCTGCCCCAGGGGCTGGGCTGTGGCATGCCTCCTGTATTGCGTGTGCCTTATGCAACAGGGCTGCTAGACAAAGGGATAGTCCAGAAGATTCATGACTGGACCAGCGATGGAAACCTCGAGAAGCCGTGGACCCTGGATGGATCTAGAACCATTTATTGAGTCACCGGCCTGCTATATAAGAGTGACCCGTGAAGCAGTTGTTGTTGTTGTGTTTTACGAGCTAGTGCGAGCGATTATCTTGTGCGACAGAAGTGTGGTGACGAAGTGCTGTGCGAGTTACGAAATCCTGTGACATTGTTTCTCCCAGCTTGTGGACAGCGAAATAGCCTGCAGCAAGTGATCGTAAGTAATTGTGGTCGGAGAACATAAATGAGAGGAACAGGTAGTTTCTGTCAAGGCCACCGTACTCATTAGGACGGATTAACTTCTGTGGTCTGTTGCAAGTGAAAGGGGCCAAGAGCGCATAAGGAAGAGATTTGAGGAAACTGGAGAAGGCTCCTAATTGCTTGTATTTGCTGATTAGTGTAATTTTCTGGCCACAATAAAGTTAATTATTTCTTTAAGCTGTAATTGGTGTTGTGCTTTGTACCCCCACCGTAATCCAGTTAACATAAGTGCCACTAGGGGGTGGCACGTAACAACACTTTTCCGAATCACTCTCAAAAAAGCCTTTTCATGAATTGTGTGGTACCTAAGAATACTTAATTGGAATTTTGTCCCATTTATTGCAGTATATTCGAACTTTTAGTACGTAATTTTTAAAAGTAAATCATAAGACAGTGTTTATTCCTAGTTCTAGTTGATTGATAGAAATCATATCTGCCAGAAAATTCAAATACCTTCAGCACTCTTCAGCTTATATCTTATTGTTTAGTAATTTGTTGCCAGGAAAATGGGGATACATCTCTTATTATTTCCAAGTTCCCTATTCTACTGTAAATAAAGGAAGTTAATTAAACAAGATAGAGTGTGATAATCATCTCTGATATCCTTGGTTTTATTGGATTTGGATATTTAACATAAATTAAGGACACCAAATATTGCCTAAAAATGTGAAGGTCTCAGTGATAATTTGATAAAATATGTATCATTTTGTAAAATATTTACACACTCGTTGCAATCAGATTTTCTACTAACAATTAGGCATTAATTTTAAGCTTTTCGCAGTTTATATCAACCTTTCTTTACACTTAATACCTAAAAACTATTTAAAACATAATAAAAACCTATTTTATCTCTTTGAAAACCTAAAATGACAATTTTAAAACATAAAAACCCGGTCCCTAATAATAAATAACTGGTACCTTGTTGGACGAGCATGGGGACACAGCGATGACGGAGTGCAGTCGCCACATAAGTCAAGCAGCATTGTGCGCGCTACTTGTGGTAGACAGGAGTTATAATGTGATTTGTGAACGGAATAATAATAATGATGGATGAATAAAGAATGGTGTGTCTATAATTGTTTCGCAACAGCACAGCTAAGCTCATACCACAGCGAAGAGGAGAACGATGATTGAGACTTCTGGAGCTGAGTCATATCCTACCCGTGCGACTGTACTTGTCAACACGCATGAAACAAGTAAAAAGAATAGTTCCGAATTAACCACCGGCAATTGTATCTTGGAAGAGGTATTCATTGCGAAGAGCTGATATCTGGTATTAAATGTTCCTTGAATACTGCCAACCACAAAGGTACTGGTATGTTCACGTTGTCTTGGCTCGAGCGTGCACTAGGTCTGGAGATAGCAGAGTTGATAAATCTCCGCCCCATCCTTTGTCTGAGCCGAGCGACAGGTGTTCTTCGCTTGCAGATCGCACATCCTGATGATATCATACCCGTTAGCCTTGTCGCTGGACCTTCTCGTGAGCGGGCCGTTGGGGACTAACACGCTACTAGTAACCATTATTTTACGGTAACGGTAATGCCGTTATTTTTAAGAACGTTTTAACGGAAATGCCGTTACTTTTAAGAGTAACGATTTAACGGTAAGGCTGTTACTTTTGGGAGTAACGATTTAACGGAAACGCCGTTACTTTTAAGAGTAATGATTTAACAGTAAGGCAGTTATTTTTAAGAGTAACGATTTAACGGTAAGGCCGTTATTTTCAAGAGTGACGATTTATCGGTAACGCCGTTACTTTTAAGAATAACGATTTAACGGTAAGGTCATTATTTTTAAGAGCAACGATTTAACGAAAACGCCGTTACTTTTAAGAGTAACGATTTAATGGTAAGGCCGTTATTTTTAAGAGTAAAGATTTAACGGAAACGCCGTTACTTTCAAGAGTAATGATTTAACGGTAAGGCCGTTATTTTTAAGAGCAACGATTTAACGGAAACGCCGTTACTTTTAAGAGTAACGATTTAATGGTAAGGCCGTTATTATTAAGAGTAAAGATTTAACGGAAACGCCGTTACTTTTAAGAGTAACGATTTAATGTAAACACCGTTACTTTTAAGAGTAATGATTAAATGGTAAGGCCGTTACTTTTTAGAGTAACGAAGTAACGGAAACGCTCGTAACTTTGTCAAGATGGAGCAGTCAGTGACACAGGT
Source organism: Meconema thalassinum (assembly GCA_946902985.2). NCBI lineage: Eukaryota > Metazoa > Arthropoda > Insecta > Orthoptera > Tettigoniidae > Meconema > Meconema thalassinum. Next base: position 1,183,596,276 of record OX336388.2, on the reverse strand, counting down.
GTTTCTCATTTTATTTTGATTATTATGCATACTGATTTTGAAATCATATGTTATTTTATAGAAAGCTTTCCAGTCGGTCAACACAATTGTGCCCAATTACATTAACCAAGAAATCAAGAACTTAAACACCCTAACCTTAATGAAATAATACATGAGTTAGTTATTACAAATTTCACCTCTTTGTGTACAAAATAGGGGGAGCGGTAGTTAATTGGACGACATGTTTCAATCGTCAAGCGGCATCATCAGATCCTGCTCACTTAAGCTTAGATTAGGTACGTTGTTTACGTATTACACCTATGCACTAATTAGTACTCCTATTACTGAATATATGGAACATTTTTATTACTAAAGTTTATAAAAATATGTGTAACGTGTCGTCTATACCCCTCCCCCTTTCTTGTACATAAGAGCGTGTTATTTGTGTTAATGCAAAAATGCCACACGTTTTGTTTGATTACTTTATTCTACTTTTCGTGTGAATTTAGACCTGAGGAATTCAAAGTCCTTTATACATAACATCCGCTCTAGAACGATACAAAGATTCGTGGACCATGGTTTGAAATCACATGAATTAGAGGGCGCATTCCAAAGTCAATGAAGAAGAGAAAATGCACCCAGCTAAGGTATCCCTCAGAATACCCTATTCTGAAAATTTATAGTCGTAATTCCTTATGGGAAAAGTTATAAGTCTACAGAGGAGAAAACTTCACCAAGTAGGGTGGTAAGGGATGTCATCAGTTGTTCAATAAAATGATTTTCAATTTAAAAAAATGACTGATTTAAATTCTCTAGTTGATTCTTTCAGAATTGAAGCGTTTGAAATGAGGTGTTACTGGAGAAATATGAAGATCAGATGGGTAGATAGGGCTACAAACGAAGAGGTATTAAGACGAGTGGGAGAGGAGAGATGTTTCTGGCGACTGCTAATGAAGAAAAGAGATAGGTTGGTAGGACATATATTAAGACACCTAGGAATAGCAAGCTCAGTTATGGAAGGAAGGGTCGAGGACAATAACTGTAGGAGTAGACCAAGGTTAGAATATGTTGAAGAGATTGACTCGGATGTAGGGTGTGGTAGCTATGTAGAGATGAAACGATTAGCTCAGGACAGGGAGGCATGGAGAGCTGCCTCAAACCAGGCAAAAGACTCAAGACTCAAAAAACAAACAGTTGATTCTAATTACTTGCACACCTCTGTATTTCCTTCAGGTTAGGATGTTTAAATACTTGTTTTCCCGCCTAATGTAATTGGACGCAATTATTTGGGTTGACCGACTGGAAGCTTTCTTCAATATAACTAGACAACACTGAAAAATTGCTTCTATAACTTCAATAAAAGAGATATTTCTATTGACATTTTATTAAAAGTTCTATTCCGACGGTAACATATATTTAGGAACTTTTTAAAGTTTCCATTTATCCAAGTGTGCTTTTTGCCTAGGACTAAAGATTGATTGATTCTTTGATTTTATTTTCTCGTCTACACTTAGAGCTTAAGATCTCCTTTACAGTAGCGGCCTACATAAAATAGGAATTGAGCTTACAAACATTATAACAATTAGTAGAAAACACAGCAGTACATTAGAGAGAGAGAAGAACTCATCTTACCTCTTAACTGTCAGTTGTTTGTTGTTAATTAATTTGAGGATCTTGGGACATCTTGCTCATCATCCCCATGTAGTTGGGTGTGTGTCGAACTTGTCTGATAACCCGTGTTTCACTGACGACTGTAGTAGTGTGTAATGAATGGTTTATGAGCCTCGGTACTTGAAATAAGGTACTATCCCGGAATGTTGAAATATCCAGGGGTGAAAACCACACTTAGGACAGGGGTTGTCTGCGCTGGAATTCGAACCTACAATATCGGGACTTGATTTAGCTTCTCATTGTGTTAGTGGTGAGGAAGTCACTTGGTCCCAGAGCCCACGACCTCTCTCCATGAGTCTGGTCATTCATTTTGTTATCCACTAACTGGACTGTCTGCTACTTCTTGTCCGTGTTTCCAGATAGGGAAGATAGACTCGAGTTTGTCTCACTGGTGACAGTAACTGAGCAGCCTTGGTGTACCGTAATCTGATAGCTCCTGATGCTCGGGACTGATGACATTTGAGCGGCCGTGAGACTGCATCTCCAGCCAGTTCCATAGGTCACACTCATCCTCATCCTTGACTTTTCATAATATGAACGATCATCGCTTTCCCGACTGATATTAGTTCGTATAGACATTCAAGCAGTGGCGTGTATGGTAATGGTAAGATCGAGAGAGTCAAAACTATATCGTCAATGGCACGAAGTTTGTAAAGAACTTGCCAGGATTTACCTACCTCAGTCCACTTATACTTCAGTTATTCGCTACTTTCTTACTTATTTTCATTTCTTTATTTCCTTCATCCCGTTAAGTTTCTTAATTTCTTCGTTTCGCCTTTCCTTGCCTCAGATACTGCATTTTTTTTAAATCAGTTAGGCCTACTTATTTCTATCCTTTCTTTAACCCATCTTTCCGTACTTACGCGACTTATAGGCTATCCTTCCTATCTTCATTCCATCCGTCCGTAATATTATTAAAACTCCTTCAAAGTTTTAAATTTCTTTTTTATCTTCTTCCTTCCATATGTCAGTTGCTATATTTTTTAAATCGACTACTTATTTTATGTGAAAAATAAATATACAGTAGGGTGGCTGAGTGGCACAGCGGTAACGTTCTCACCTGCTGGTCCCAAGGTTGCAGGATCGAATCCAGATGCAGTCAGCTGGCAAATGCATGGGTGCGGTGTCAGTAGATTTACTGGCACGATAAAGATACCCTTCGGGGTAATATTCTGGCACCCCGGCGTCTCTAAAAGCCATAGTAGTTAAAAGGGACGTAAAACTAATAACATTATTATTGTTATTAGGCTATTATTAGTGTATTATTATTATTATTATAATGATGATACCAAAGGCAAATCCGTTCAAAATTAAATTAAAACTATATTGTAGAAGAGCAGATATACTGTAGGGTGGGTACAATGTTTCGTCACCCCCGAGCTTCCAATTTCTGTTCATAGGATGCTACTGAAGAGAGCAATTGTGTATTGTGTCTAATTACACGTCACAACACGCACTCGCCAGTTAAGTTCCACTGGACCATTGCACAACCAGCAGCTCTTCCTCATTTCTCCAGCGTGTTATGCAAGCGGGGGTGGTCACGATCCTGCTTGCTTCTTGGAGCGGGAAACTCAATGTCTCTTGGATCAGTGCACTACATATTGTATACTCAGCTAGTTAGACAATGAGTGCATTTCCGCAATTCAAGTGTCATTTCACGTGCAAGTACCTAGTCCTGGTCAGCCACGAGAAGCATAAATAGCACAGCGGGCAAACTCTGTGTGGTTACTAACTTCTAAGATGAGACAGTGATGGCGTAGTGTTCGGGTACGAATGCCACGCACATGGAGAATTCCATCGCCACCTAGCAAAAACTGACCATACATCCAAGCAAAGAATATAAATGACCGAAGGAGGGTTTTGCCGACTATATGTGCCAACTTATACAATGAAAGTGAACTCATAGACGAGAGTTAACACAAACATAGATCATTATTGATTTCATTAAACAACGGATTTATGTATATAACAACGAAAAAATTACAGAATCTGTAATGTTAGGAGGCAACGCGTCTGCGAAAATTAAGATCTGTTCACTAGTTTTGGTTAGATTTCAAATTTAGATAGATCAGTCGCGTTTTAACTGCCCATCTTTAAGCTATAACGAGTATGGGATTACAGGAAAATCGTTCCTTGCAATTGCCAATTTCGTTTAATAATAATAATAATAATAATAATAATAATAATAATAATAATAATAATGTTAACTATTGCTGCTATTCGTAACATTGTAACCTCCAAAGTTCATACCCCTCCCGCTCCAAACTTCGCCCCTAGATAATCAGTAGGACTTGTTCCTTGTTTCGTATTGCTTAAACGTATATTTGATGACAATATCATATTACAATATAGATACGTTGCTTTCTGAGGTTCAATTAACCGTGAAGAGGCCAAGCCATCAGAGCATCTATTTCACGTATGGTATAGAAATACGTGATGTTGATTGCATTCATCAGATTCACATTCTGATTTAATATGAACAACAAAATTAAATAAAAAATAATCCCTCAACTCGCTACGCACACAAATTAATTAATACCTCATTTGAATAATAATACCGTAATTATGAGTATAATTATAATGTACAGAATAGGTACAACAAAAGAACAATATCTTACAGAGCCAAGATAAGACACTATTTCACGGTTGTCAAGCCTGAGGGATTGTATAGTTCAGAATGTTTCATACTGAACAAGAAAGGTGAATTAGAGAAACTGGAGAAGAAAGAAAGAAAAATCTTTAGGAAGATCTTAGGACCCGAAAATAGAAACGAAACGATAGTACATGGCGGAAGAGGCGAAACAAAGATCTTTACGGACAAGCAGAAAAAATCACAGATACCATACGGAAGAGAAGATTGAAGTTCTATGGACACCTTACGAGAATGAGCGATAGTCGACTATCGAAGAAAATCTTTAATTACATCACCAAGATAAAAGCGACTACAAAATTGGTAGATGAAATATGAAAAGATATGGAGGAAGTTGGGGTCAGTCCAAATAAGATCTAGAATAGAGAGGTGTTTCGAGTTTCGATTGATGCATTCAAGGGGTTCCAGGAAAAGCAAAGGAGAAGGGCCAAGAACATCTGGTCGGAAGAAAGGAAGAGAATGCACAGTGAAAGGATGAAGAATTTCTGGGAGCAGAAAAGAGGACTAATCAGCAAGTCAATTGTTTCCCGTGGTCCAAAGTAAGCCAAAATCGAACAAAGAAGAAGAATGTTATTGGGAACAGAACACTGTATGACCACGTTACAAGATGCACCTCTCATATTCGAATTAGCCACTAATCATTTGTTTCTCTTCTGGACCAACACAACGGTCATTGAAGTCACCTGATAGCGTTGGCAAATACGAACATTCCACGTGCTTACTAGGCACTTTTCAATTGTTTCGCTGATTGCCAATGGCTGCCGTTTTGTACCCAAACACAAAATAACGGTCTCCTTACTAGTTACTTTTAAGAGTAACGGTTTAACGGAAACGCCTTTACTTTTAAGAGTAACGAAGTAATGGTAAGGCCGTTAAGAGTAACGATTTAAAGTTCGCCGTTACTTTTAAGAGTAACGAAGTAATGGTAAGGCCATTAAGAGTAACGAATTAAAGGTCGCCGTTACTTTTATGAGTAACGAAGTAATCGTAAGGCCGTTAAGAGTAACGAATTAAAGGTCACCGTTAATTTTAAGAGTAACGAAGTAATCATTTTTCAGATCGCTAAAATTAATGGCTTTAGTAGATCCTATGTCCTCAGCATATTAAAAAAGCATCAGAAATAAGCCTAAAACCCATCTCTGCAAAGAAACGAAAGAAAAAACTACCTATTCTGTTTTCACTTATTTTGACCACTCCTCATACAGTACGAGTAACGAATTTATGGTAACGCTGTTACTTTTAATACTAGTTATTGATGCATTCCTTTGTCCTTGAACATGACAAGACGATATGAAGAGAAAGGTGTGTTACAGTTGATACCGACGTATACAATATGACGAAATGAATCAACAACAACAACACTAACGATGACTAGACTTCGAGCATATGAAACTCGGCTTACTCTATGGTGACGTCACTCTACGAGTGGGAATGCCCGTTTATGAAAGAATACCTGGTAGTGTAAGGTCGTGCTATCTTGAAAGAACGTGTACATTTCATCACATACAACTCAATAATCGAAAAAAAATGTTTCATGGATTTTTCCTGGAAATAATTGTTAATACTTGGAACACTACTGGAACGGAAATAGCGTGTATCTTTAAGATCGCCTAAAGTTGTTCACGAAAGTGAAATTGGTCGCTGATTACCTGTTTCAGGAAACGATGAGGTACACTTTTTTACAGGCTCTCGTCAAGGACAAATTGTGGTAGTGCGTAACGGAAATTCTGAAGAACAAATCAGCTATAACTGAACATGCCCTGTCTTCAGGGCACGATGTATGTTTCAAGGATGCTCATGCTCTTCCCCTTATTAAGCACAACTGGTCTAAAATTATAAGGAAGGCAGTTGAAAATCGTAAAAACCCCCAATAACTTGATAATTGTTGTTTTAAGGGGCCTAACATCGAGGTTATCGGCCCAATAACTTTAACAGAGACACTGGATATCAGCTAAGTGACACTTAGCTACTAATTATTAAAGATCTGGGAAGATAGTTCCTCTCATTTTCTGGAGTTCTTCACCTATTTCAAATTATACGGTTTCCTCTATGGCCACAGGGCCATGATTTGATCTCCTTTGTTCATCACTGGAAGAGTTTCCATCTGTTTTTTGATGTGTAACATCTTTCCGCTCAGTTGCTGGATTTATTTATTTAGCGTATGCCGGGAGTGGATATTTTTGTGGGAGTGATTTTGAAAAAAGGGACGGAAGTGCGATTGACGGAAAAGTGTAACAGGAAACAATGAGCGCGCGCGATGGCGGAAATTGGTACCACGACGTACTATCGCATATGGTTTACTCCAATATTTGGAGGCCCCATTACAGCTATTCATACAATGAATCATCTTCAAGTTGTCATTCTTTGATGTGTAAATATTCGTTATATCATATTTTCTGAAAACAATTACGATTTATTAAGGGTTTGTTTTTCAATCTCTGGATAAAAGTGATGGGCATCCACTCGCCGAGTAACGTGTTTTTCAATGCAAAGTTATGCGAACTCTGGTGTCAACTGATTGAAACACAAACCACATGGCTAAAGTCTTCGAATCAGTATTTAAATGAAGATATGCTTTAATATGAAACATTGTAGCTAGTCGGCAATGCCAGTGTTATGTTTCTGCACAATGACTATTCAGATATTAACCCACATTGCGGTAATGCAGTTATGAATATAATATATATCGATGTGTCTACACGGCAATTGGGCTAGCCTTTCATGGCGGTACGTGAAAATAAGTACCCATCTTGTACTCTAAATGTCTGTGGTTTAAATTGGTGCGCGGATAGCGTGTTGGTCTGCGAATCATGAGGTGTCAGATTCGAACCTCATTCCCGGCAATTATTTTTGCAACCAGATTATCGATTTAAACGATATTTATCATAAAATCATGCGTCGTTTTAACAGAATCCACATGAAATTACCATTTATCTAATTTTTATTACAATATTTTGCACCAAGCAAGTAGGGGGATGATGACAGTTCCAAGCCACCCGGCGTTGCTCGGGCGGCATTCATATTAAATAATTAATAACTCTCGAACCCGTGGTCGGAGATTCACGAACGAGGTGTCGTTGGACTCTGGCTGACGGGGGCTTTGATATGGACCGCTCATTTTAACCCCTAAATAAAACCTACCCCTACTAGGCGGTGAAATTGTAATTTTTTAGTGAAAGTCTCTTTTCAAATGCGACATGTATAAGGTGCGCTGCTAAAATGAACTAAAACGTTGTTGCTCATATAGCGCATGCGCTTTGTTGGATGCCGATATGGATTAACATTTTTGTTTTTGTTTTGTACGCATGCGCACTTGGGATTTTTGTAAGAGGGCGAGCTCTTTGAAAAAATGATTGATAAGAAGAGGTTTTGGTGGTGAGGAGAGAACCAGATAGTCGCCTACTTTCCTACGAAGTTTGCCGATATTTCTCGAACGCAAGGTCGGATTTGGACGTGTGACGTGTCAAATCGCTTGTCTCGAAGCTCTATATATGCTATTAATGGGTTAAAGTTTTGAGAATGAGGGAAATAGGCTTTTTGGGGGTAAAACCATGATTTTAGACTTTTTCCGATATTTCACGAATGCATGGTCGGATTTGGTCCTATGACGTGTCAAATGGCTTGTCTCAAAACCCTCTTTATTTTGGTAATAGGTTAAAGTTTTTGAGAATGAGGGAAACAGAATGTTTTGGGGTAAAACCGTGATTTTAAAATTTTTGCTATATTTCGCGAACCAATGCTAGAGGCGTGTACGAGGGGTCCAAGGACTCGGGCTGACGTTCTCTTTCCTATGGACCACTCGTTATATTTAAAAAAAAATAATTGGAAACTCGATTTTGGGGTAAACAAGTGTTTTTTGTGATTTTTGCTGATAACTCACGAACCAATACGGTAAGCCTAGAGACAAGTGCGAGGTGTCATTTTTTTCACTGCGTAGCCCTCTTACCGAGGATGTTCGTGATGAGAAGGAATGAAAAACCATGTTGAGGTAAAACCATGATTTTTATACTTTTTGCTTTATTTCGCAAACCCAAAACGCTAGAGACGTGTACGAGGTCTCCTAGGACTCGGGATCCCGCCCCTTTTTAGAAACTATGTTTGACATTTTGACAAAGGGCCTAACGCCATACATGTTGAAAAAAATCCTTACTGATACCTGTTTATAATGTTCATGAAGCGTGGTGGTTGAGAGAGACGATACTGCTGGATGTGTGTGTTTCAATGAACCTGTCGCTGACCACGGTGGCTGTGCTCAATAGATTAATCGCAATTTCGACAGGTCGGTTTATGACAGAGCGAGGGTGCGTTTTTTCAGATACTTTACCCCGAAGATGATCTTTAACGTGTAAACGGAGATGAGAACTTGCTTCTATGTTGGTCGAAGCGAGTACAGAAAACAAACTTGCAGAGGAGCAGGAGGTGAATGTCATTTGAGCTTATTGGAATGCGCTGATCTGACTTGACAACAGGTGCAATGGAAAATGACAAAGACGCTTGAAGGTAAAATAATCTGACCATTGTGGTGGCAGGGAAGAGCGAATACACGTGTGAGATGACATGTACGCTAAACAAGTTACATCCTGTTTGCTTCGTACGTGACAAAATGCAAGTTCATGTGAAATTTGATCCGGCACAGGTGTTCACTTTGGGCGTTAGCTGTCCACGTGACCGAAACAGGATATTCAAAGCGTGGGAAAAAATGATTATACATGCAATGTAACATATATAAAGACATGTCGTTATCATTTCCACTCTCACTTAGGTGACTACCTTTGAACACATTGCGTTGCGTGAAACCCCTGGTCTTGTTTAACAGTTTTGGTGTTGGTGGAAAATACTTAATCTTGTTGTGGGGTAGGTATTTATTTATATATTTATTCATTTATACATTTATTCATTTATATATATATATTTACAAGCAATTATTTATTGATTAGGTAATTAATGATTTTATTTATTTATTTATTTGTTTGCAGATAACCGGTATACCTTACATGTCTGAGAGAGAAGAAACAATTGCACTTTTGGGCTCACTAGAAGGAAACAGCAACAAGCCACTGCAAGTAAAGGTGAATGATTTTTTTTTAAACTAACTTGTTTCATTTTTTTGTTTTATGTTTTATTTTATGAAATGCATGTATTAACCTGAATTTAGGTATTTATAGCGGTTTATTTTATTTATTTTTAGAAACTTGGAAAGAAAAGCCTTACCGCCGTAGCAGTTGCTGAAAAAAAACCGAAACGCATTAAAGCGAAACCACTGCCAAAGAGTGAACTGTTTAAAACTCAGGTAAGTCTAACTTAAAAATGCTATTCCATTTTACCACTACTGAAACTCGTAGACAAAAAAAAATCATTTCCTGTACATGACTGGGACAATGATTGCTTTCTTGATTAATGGCTATGTTGTTGTTGTTGACTGGGAAAAGTACAAGGCCATGTTGGATTTTCTAAAAATAAAAATAATAAATTTAATTTATGGGTGGTTCCCTATGGACTCAACGAATATCCACAGGTTTGAACATGATAATGTGAACAAAGTGACATGACATTCATTTTTGTTTATATATTGGTTAAAGGGGGGGGGGGTGTAAATGACTGTAGATTTATAAAAAGAAAATAAGTACATGGGTTACTGTTAGAGCCAACATACAGTTTATTTTTAATGATGTTTTGATATATTAATGTCAATTAACGTTAACGTTTTATTTACAAGTATTGATTGATTGATTGATTGATTGATTGATTGAGTGATGGGTTATTTTGTTTGCTTTTAGGTGTCGTCATGTGCCATTAACATAATGAAGAGACAGTGAACAAGCATGCATTATGCTTTAAAGTACTCTGTGCTCTTGTGCAACGTTAGTAAGTAACAATAAGAAAAAGTTTTATTATAACACATGGCGTTAGTACCAAATACAAGAAGTGAGCAAGTTGGTTTACCACGTGGATTAAATTTAAAATCAGAACATGACCGTTGGTTAACATTTGAATCCTGGCCTGTAGGCTTTTTGTCGTGACATGAACTTGCAAAAGCCTTTTTTTACTTGAACCGAGAAGATGTGGTGCCCTGTGTGTTTTGTCGTATTGAACTTTCACACTGGGAAGAAGGGGATGATCTCTTTAGAGACCATTTGCGATGGTCTCCTTGTTGTCCTTACATGCTTGGAAAACAAGTGGGTAACCTACCTGTGTATTCATTTTACCGAACCACAAGACCATTGGCCGCTACTTACGTTGCTGAATCACAAATAAATAATAATAATGATGTATTACCAGTCAACAACGGTAGTGTCGATATATGTGGTCCATATGCCATAGACAGTGTTGAATTGGCGTGTACTTTTGAAAAATTGGGAGTTTGCAAGACTAAAGCACTAGCACACCCAGAGTACAGCTCTGTTGAAAAACGTTTAGAATCTTATAAAAATGTTTGGCCATTAATATTAAAACACCTTACCAAACAGCTAAGTGAAGCTGGATTTTTTATACTGGTAAAGGGGATAAAACAATATGTTTTATTGTGGATTTGCTTTAAAGGATTGGCAAATGACTGATGACCCTTTTGTGCAACACGCTCGTTGGTTACCTAACTGCAAATACATGGTGCTGCTTAAAGGTCAGGAATTTGTGAACACTATTCGTAAAGAAAACATGATTGCAGCACAAGACTTAAAAGTGCCTTAAAAGTTAAAACACGCGGAGCAAATACACGAGGCTGAAAGAAAAGACTTGTCTCACGAACAGATACAAAAGTGTGACCAACAATTATGTAAAATTTGTTATCAAGATGAACTAGGTGTTGTATTTTTGCCTTGTGGACACATGATAGCCTGTGTCAAGTGTGCATTAGAACTCAACACTTGTGCTATATGCAGAAAAGCAGTATCTGCTACAGTTAGGGCATTTCGTGCATAAATAGTAAAATTTATCAGCCATGCATAGTGCAAAATCCCAAATTGCACAATATTATTAAAGCTGTTTTAGAGTGTAATAGATATGCTTTTCTTTTGTTTATAGACTACTACAATGAATGTTTTGAATGCTGTGGGTCAAGCATGCGGCTTAGAGACAAAGAAGCTCAGCGAATTGCCAACGCATATTCCATTCCGCATTATCAAGATTCGGAAATTGAAAACAGCATATGGTGATCGTGTACTTTGTGTATGTGAAAACTTTGAGACATTTCTACCTATACGGTTTAATGATATGTCGGAGAGTGTTTTTGATGAAGTCAATAATGCTGTGCAACCTGTACATTTAATTTATGAAGGTTTTAAAAACAATAGGTGCATGGTTCGTTTTAATTAAATAAAAAAAACAAATGTCAAATAATAATAATGGAAGATATAAGTGATGACAATGGACTGAAAGAAAAATATGTGTATAGAATAATAATGTTTTAGTTTTTAGTATTATCTTAAAACATATTATCATGTAACCAAAAAAAGGTATATAAAGTTTGTAAATAAATGCAAAATGATGTTACAATGCTGTTTTATTTTATACAAAGTTAGTATATTTAACATTGCAGAGTATACATTATTATGACAATAGATGCCCACCGAATACAAGCCTTTCTCTCTTTACAATCGTCTGTTATAGTTTTAAACACAAGGCTTTTTGTAGATCATTTTATAACAATGCCCATTCACTGTTGTTTTTCGAAAACTGGGGAAGCCGCAATGGTTTTATAGGCATAAAAACCTTATTGTTATTACTATTTAGTAATTTTTATCCTCTTGCATATCAAGAGCAGATGACCTAGTTGTTCCACTCTTTAAAACGACAACAACAACACTACCTCTTGCACAGCTTGTGATGTTGATGGCTCTGGCGACGTGGTAGATGGATTAAAAATAACTTTTAGAACAGGGGTTAAACGTTGCTCATTAAACAATGCACTATTTTGAATAGCAATATGGTTTTCTTGATTTTTGTCGACGGCAACTGTGTTTCATGCAGTACACTACATTGATGATCACTGACACTTAAAACCTCACTATTTTTACTTTTTAGGTCACCACGACAATGTTTGGAACGTTGCTTTGAACAACGCCAAATAATAGTTCAATTTTTATTGGTTCGTTTCGCAATATATGAATATCCTTTATAGTATGCGTAAGGCTTACCATATCTAGTCACTGATACTTCCATGTCAACTGTCAAGCATAGACTAAGCTCTAGTAAAGTCAACTTGGTAATAAGAATAATAGTTTAATGTGAGAGCAAATATGGATCCAAAGAGTTCAGGTAAAAGTGGAAGCAAATAAGCAAATACAAGAACCAAGAGTGGGGGTAAAAGTGGTCGCAAAGTGGTAGACCCATTACACAATAATTTCAGCACGACGAAGCTCTTGTTCAATTTCTTTGATTTCCCAATCGTGACCGGTATGCCCAGCTTGTTGTAAAGCATGCAATTGTCGAAGGCGTTGAATTAGCTTACTGGGTTTGTTCCAGTATACAAATTTAACAAATGGATTTTTAGGTGTAAACAAAGCCTTACCATTATCATCATCATCATCATCATCATCATCATCATCATCATCATCATCATCATCATCATCATTATCATTATCATGATCATCATGACCATCATCACTATTACTATATAGTCCTTTTTGATCCTCTTGCAATACCACTTTATTTATAGTCTGAGTTGATTTTGATAGTGTTGAAGGTTTTTTGGACGTTGACAACTGTCTTAACATGACCTTTTGAAGACATGATAAGTCCTTTTGAACAAACCCTGCACTATCATTAGCCGCAATATCGTTTTCTTGAACTTGCTTTTTAGCATTTTGATAATTGTTTGTAAACAGCAAGCGTGGTTCGTTTAGAGCACTACATTGATGATCACCCACACTTAAAACCTTTCCATTTTTACTTTTTAGATTGCCCCGACATTTTGTTGACCTCTCTTTTGAGCATCGAGAGAATATTATTCCATTCACATTCTGGCGATTATAGTTATAGGAGTAGCCTTGATAGAGTGCACGTAGCCTACCTTTGTTGGTAGTAATAAGTTCCATAGTAGTAACTGACCTATCAGTACGATGTTCACACTACAAATGTAACAACTGTTTTGCTGATGGAGTGACCTACCATAAGCTTATATATTGGCTTATGTGTTGGCTTTTTGTGTTGGCTTTTTGTGTTGGCTTTTCGTGTTGGCTTTTTGTGTTGGCTTTTTGTGTTGGCTTTTTGTGTTGGCTTTTGTGTTGGCTTTTTCGTTAGCTTTTCGTGTTGGCTTTTTGTGTTAGCTTTTTGTGTTGGCTTTAGTATTGGCTTTTGTATTGGCTTATTTGACAAGTTATTTGTGTCAATGTATTTAGTGGATTTTTTTCTTTGTGTTGGAAAGTAGTTGAAAGAGAGGGAATATTTAAAGACTTAACCTCAGCTCACTAACCTAACCTAACCTAACTTTACCTAACCTAACTTAACCTTTCAACTCTCAGATGTTAATTAAATTCTGTGCATAGTCGAGTTGGAACCCAAGACCTCAGGGGTAAAAAACCAATTATTTTTGATGGCTTATTATGGTAACTTATTTTGATGGATAACCTAACTTTACTAACCTAACCTAACCTAACCTCAGCTCACTTTGGATATTACTAGTAAGTGTTCATATCCTCCGCTAGGTAGAATGCTAGTAGTACAGGTAGTGCTCATATTTACCGCTAGGTAGCGGAAACATACTGTTGGCTTTCTCAAATTGTTGTTGTTGTTGTTTTCTGCCAACAGGTGCTTACTGCGTATGACAAGGCTGTACACTCGTGGTTTAGACAGCCTTTCTTGCTAAGGGTCTCCTATATACCCTAAAATGGCTATACATGTTAGTTCTGATCATTTAGTGGTTAATTGTATATTGAGTTTAAATAGAGAACTTATACAAGCACGTCTTGCATGTGACACTTGTGAAATTTAACCAAATGCAAGACGTGCTTTTATAAGTTCTCTATTTAAACTCAATATACAATTAACCACTAAATGATCAGAACTAACATGTATAGCCATGTTTAGGGTATATAGGAGACCCTTAGCAAGAAAGGCTGTCTAACCCACGAGTGTACAGCCTTGTCATACGCAGTAAGCACCTGTTGGCATAAAACAACAACAACAACAATTTGAGAAAGCCAACAGTATGTTTCCGCTACCTAGCGGTAAATATGAGCACTACCTGTACTACTAGCATTCTACCTAGCGGAGGATATGAACACTTACTAGTAATATCCAAAGTGAGCTGAGGTTAGGTTAGGTTAGGTTAGTAAAGTTAGGTTATCCATCAAAATAAGTTACCAAAATAAGCCATCAAAAATAATTGGTTTTTTACCCCTGAGGTCTTGGGTTCCAACTCGACTATGCACAGAATTTAATTAACATCTGAGAGTTGAAAGGTTAAGTTAGGTTAGGTAAAGTTAGGTTAGGTTAGGTTAGTGAGCTGAGGTTAAGTCTTTAAATATTCCCTCTCTTTCAACTACTTTCCAACACAAAGAAAAAAATCCACTAAATACATTGACACAAATAACTTGTCAAATAAGCCAATACAAAAGCCAATACTAAAGCCAACACAAAAAGCTAACACAAAAAGCCAACACGAAAAGCTAACGAAAAAGCCAACACAAAAGCCAACACAAAAAGCCAACACAAAAAGCCAACACAAAAAGCCAACACGAAAAGCCAACACAAAAAGCCAACACAAAAAGCCAACACATAAGCCAATATATAAGCTTATGGTAGGTCACTCCATCAGCAAAACAGTTGTTACATTTGTAGTGTGAACATCGTACTGATAGGTCAGTTACTACTATGGAACTTATTACTACCAACAAAGGTAGGCTACGTGCACTCTATCAAGGCTACTCCTATAACTATAATCGCCAGAATGTGAATGGAATAATATTCTCTCGATGCTCAAAAGAGAGGTCAACAAAATGTCGGGGCAATCTAAAAAGTAAAAATGGAAAGGTTTTAAGTGTGGGTGTTCATCAATGTAGTGCTCTAAACGAACCACGCTTGCTGTTTACAAACAATTATCAAAATGCTAAAAAGCAAGTTCAAGAAAACGATATTGCGGTTAATGATAGTGCAGGGTTTGTTCAAAAGGACTTATCATGTCTTCAAAAGGTCATGTTAAGACAGTTGTCAACGTCCAAGAAACCTTCAACACTATCAAAATCAACTCAGACTATAAATAAAGTGGTATTGCAAGAGGATCAAAAAGGACTATATAGTAATAGTGATGATGGTCATGATGATCATGATAATGATAATGATGATGATGATGATGATGATGATGATGATAATGGTAATGCTTTGTTTACACCTAAAAATCTATTTGTTAAATTTGTATACTGGAACAAACCCAGTAAGCTAATTCAACGGCTTCGACAATTGCATGCTTTACAACAAGCTGGGCATACCGGTCACGATTGGGAAATCAAAGAAATTTAACAAGAGCTTCGTCGTGCTGAAATTATTGTGTAATGGGTCTACCACTTTGCGACCACTTTTAACCCCACTCTTGGTTCTTGTATTTGCTTATTTGCTTCCACTTTTACCTGAACTCTTTGGATCCATATTTGCTCTCACATTAAACTATTATTCTTATTACCAAGTTGACTTTACTAGAGCTTAGTCTATGCTTGACAGTTGACATGGAAGTATCAGTGACTAGGTATGGTAAGCCTTACGCATACTATAAAGGATATTCATATATTGCGAAACGAACCAATAAAAATGGAACTGTTATTTGGCGTTGTTCAAAGCAACGTTCCAAACATTGTCGTGGTGACCTAAAAAGTAAAAATAGTGAGGTTTTAAGTGTCAGTGATCATCAATGTAGTGTACTGCATGAAACACAGTTGCCGTCGACAAAAAATCAAGAAAATCATATTGCTATTCAAAATAGTGCATTGTTTAATGAGCAACGTTTAACCCGTGTTCTAAAAGTTATTTTTAATCCATCTACCACGTCGCCAGAGCCATCAACGTCACAAGCTGTGCAAGAGGTAGTGTTGTTGGTGTTGTTTTAAAGAGTGGAACAACTAGGTCATCTGCTCTTGATATGCAAGAGGATAAAAATGACTAAATAGTAATAACAATAAGGTTTTTTATGCCTATAAAACCATTGCGGCTTCCCCAGTTTTCGAAAAACAACAGTGAATGGACATTGCTATAAAATGATCTACAAAAAGCCTTGTGTTTAAAACTATAACAGACTATTGTAAAGAGAGAAAGGCTTGTATTCGGTGTGCATCTATTGTCATAATAATGTATACTCTGCAATGTTAAATATACTAACTTTGTATAAAATAAAACAGCATTGTAACATCATTTTGCATTTATTTACAAACTTTATATACCTTTTTTGGGTTTCATGATAATATGTTTTAAGATAATACTAAAAACTAAAACATTATTATTCTATACACATATTTTTCTTTCAGTCCATTGTCATCACTTATATCTTCCATTATTATTATTTGACATTTGTTTTTTTATTTAATTAAAACGAACCATGCACCTATTGTTTTTAAAACCTTCATAAATTAAATGTACAGGTTGCACAGCATTATTGACTTCATCAAAAACACTCTGCGACATATCATTAAACCGTATAGGTAGAAATGTCTCAAAGTTTTCACATACACAAAGTACACGATCACCATATGCTGTTTTCAATTTCCGAATCTTGATAATGCGGAATGGAATATGCGTTGGCAATTCGCTGAGCTTCTTTGTCTCTAAGCCACATGCTTGACCCACAGCATTCAAAACATTCATTGTAGTAGTCTATAAACAAAAGAAAAGCACATCTATTACACTCTAAAACAGCTTTAATAATATTGTGCAATTTGGGATTTTGCACTATCATGGCTGATAAATTTTACTATTTATGCACGAAATGCCCTAACTGTAGCAGATACTGCTTTTCTGCATATAGCACAAGTGTTGAGTTCTAATGCACACTTGACACAGGCTATCATGTGTCCACAAGGCAAAAATACAACACCTAGTTCATCTTGATAACAAATTTTACATAATTGTTGGTCACACTTTTGTATCTGTTCGTGAGACAAGTCTTTTCTTTCAGCCTCGTGTATTTGCTCCGCGTGTTTTAACTCTTAAGGCACTTTTAAGTCTTGTGCTGCAATCATGTTTTCTTTACGAATAGTGTTCACAAATTCCTGACCTTTAAGCAGCACCATGTATTTGCAGTTAGGTAACCAACGAGCGTGTTGCACAAAAGGGTCATCAGTCATTTGCCAATCCTTTAAAGCAAATCCACAATAAAAACATATTGTTTTATCCCCTTTACCAGTATAAAAAATCCAGCTTCACTTAGCTGTTTGGTAAGGTGTTTTAATATTAATGGCCAAACATTTTTATAAGATTCTAAACGTTTTTCAACAGAGCTGTACTCTGGGTGTGCTAGTGCTTTAGTCTTGCAAACTCCCAATTTTTCAAAAGTACACGCCAATTCAACACTGTCTATGGCATATGGACCACATATATCGACACTACCGTTGTTGACTGGTAATACATCATTATTATTATTTATTTGTGATTCAGCAACGTAAGTAGCGGCCAATGGTCTTGTGGTTCGGTAAAATGAATACACAGGTAGGTTACCCACTTGTTTTCCAAGCATGTAAGGACAACAAGGAGACCATCGCAAATGGTCTCTAAAGGGATCATCCCCTTCTTCCCAGTGTGAAAGTTCAATACGACAAAACACACAGCGCACCACATCTTCTCGGTTCAAGTAAAAAAAACGGCTTGTGCAAGTTCATGTCACGACAAAAAGCCTATAGGCCAGGATTCAAATGTTAACCAACGGTCATGTTCTGATTTTAAATTTAATCCACGTGGTAAACTAACTTGCTCACTTCTTGTATTTGGTACTAACGCCATGTGTTATAATAAAGCTTTTTCTGATTGTAAGTTACAAACGTTGCACAAGAGCACAGAGTGCTTTAAAGCATAATGCATGCTTGTTCACTGTCTGTTCATTATGTTAATGGCACATGACGACACCTAAAAGCAAACAAAATAACCCATCACTCACTCAATCAATCAATCAATCAATCAATCAATCAATCAATCAATCAATCAATACTTGTAAATAAAACGTTAACGTTAATTGACATTAATATATCAAAACATAATTAAAAATAAACTCTATGTTGGCTCTAAGAGTAACCCATGTACTTATTTTCTTTTTATAAATCTAGTCATTTACACCCCCCCCCCCTTTAACCAATATATAAACAAAAATGAATGTCATGTCACTTTGTTCACATTATCATGTTCAAACCTGTGGATATTCGTTGAGTCCATAGGGAACCACCCTTAAATTAAATTTATTATTTTTATTTTTAGAAAATCCAACATGGCCTTGTACTTTTCCCAGTCAACAACAACAACATAGCCATTAATCAAGAAAGCAATCATTGTCCCAGTCATGTACAGGTAATGAATTTTTTTTGTCTACGAGTTTCAGTAGTGGTAAAATGGAATAGCATTTTTAAGTTAGACTTACCTGAGTTTTAAACAGTTCACTCTTTGGCAGTGGTTTCGCTTTAATGCGTTTCGGGTTTTTTTCAGCAACTGCTACGGCGGTAAGGCTTTTCTTTCCAAGTTTCTAAAAATAAATAAAATAAACCGCTATAAATACCTAAATTCAGGTTAATACATGCATTTCATAAAATAAAACATAAAACAAAAAAATGAAACAAGTTAGTTTAAAAAAATCATTCACCTTTACTTGCAGTGGCTTGTTGCTGTTTCCTTCTAGTGAGCTCAAAAGTGCAATGGTTTCTTCTCTCTC
The DNA here is from genome assembly GCA_946902985.2 of Meconema thalassinum. Lineage (NCBI taxonomy): Eukaryota > Metazoa > Arthropoda > Insecta > Orthoptera > Tettigoniidae > Meconema > Meconema thalassinum. The sequence goes on along the minus strand of OX336388.2, from coordinate 1,183,577,143 downwards.
AGACATGTAAGGTATACCGGTTATCTGCAAACAAATAAATAAATAAAATCATTAATTACCTAATCAATAAATAATTGCTTGTAAATATATATATTTAAATGAATAAATGTATAAATGAATAAATATATAAATAAATACCTACCCCACAACAAGATTAAGTATTTTCCACCAACACCAAAACTGTTAAACAAGACCAGGGGTTTCACGCAACGCAATGTGTTCAAAGGTAGTCACCTAAGTGAGAGTGGAAATGATAACGACATGTCTTTATGTATGTTACATTGCATGTATAATCATTTTTTCCCACGCTTTGAATATCCTGTTATCGGTCACGTGGACAGCTAACGCCCAAAGTGAACACCTGTGCCGGATCAAATTTCACATGAACTTGCATTTTGTCACGTACGAAGCAAACAGGATGTAACTTGTTTAGCGTACATGCCATCTCACACGTGTATTCGCTTTCCCTGCCACCATAATGGTCAGATTATTTTACCTTCAAGCGTCTTTGTCATTTTCCATTGCACCTGTTGTCAAGTCAGATCAGCGCATTCCAATAAGCTCAAATGACATTCACCTCCTGCTCCTCTGCAAGTTTGTTTTCTGTACTCGCTTCGACCAACATAGAAGCAAGTTCTCATCACCGTTTACACGTTAAAGATCATCTTCGGGGTAAAGTATCTGAAAAAACGCACCCTCGCTCTGTCATATACCGACCTGCCGAAATTGCGATTAATCTATTGAGCACAGCCACCGTGGTCAGCGACAGGTTCGTTGAAACACACACATCCAGCAGTATCGTCTCTCTCAACCACCACGCTTCATGAACATTATAAACAGGTATCAGTAAGGATTTTTTTCAACATGTATGGCGTTAGGCCCTTTGTCAAAATGTCAAACATAGTTTCTAAAAAGGGGCGGGATCCCGAGTCCTAGGAGACCTCGTACACGTCTCTAGCGTTTTGGGTTTGCGAAATAAAGCAAAAAGTATAAAAATCATGGTTTTACCTCAACATGGTTTTTCATTCCTGCTCATCACGAACATCCTCGGTAAGAGGGCTACGCAGTGAAAAAAATGACACCTCGCACTTGTCTCTAGGCTTATTGGTTCGTGAGTTATCAGCAAAAATCACAAAAAACACTTGTTTACCCCAAAATCGAGTTTCCAATTTTTTTTTAAATATAACGAGTGGTCCATAGGAAAGAGAACGTCAGCCCGAGTCCTTGGACCCCTCGTACACGCGTCTAGCATAATTGGTTCGCGAAATATAGCAAAAATTTTAAAATCTCGGTTTTACCCCAAAACATTGTTTCCCTCATTCTCAAAAACTTTAACCTATTACCAAAATAAAGAGGGTTTCGAGACAAGCCATTTGACACGTCATAGGACCAAATCCGACCATGCATTCGTGAAATATCGGAAAAAGTCTATAATCATGGTTTTACCCCCAAAAAGCCTGTTTCCCTCATTCTCAAAACTTTAACCTATTAATAGCATATATAGAGCTTCGAGACAAGCGATTTGACACGTCACACGTCCAAATCCGACCTTGCGTTCGAGAAATATCGGCAAACTTCGTAGGAAAGTAGGCGACTATCTGGTTCTCTCCTCACCACCAAAACCTCTTCTTATCAATCATTTTTTCAAAGAGCTCGCCCTCTTACAAAAATCCCAAGTGCACATGCGTACAAAACAAAAACAAAAATGTTAATTCATATCGGCATCCAACAAAGCGCATGCGCTATATGAGCAACAACGTTTTAGTTCATTTTAGCAGCGCACCTTATACATGTCGCATTTGAAAAGAGACTTTCACTAAAAAATTACAATTTCACCCCCTAGTAGGGGTAGGTTTTAGTTAGGGGTTGAAATGAGCGATCCATAGCAAAGCCCCCGTCAGCCCGAGTCCAACGACACCTCGTTCGTGAATCTCCGACCACGGGTTCGAGAGTTATTAATTATTTAATATGAATGCCGCCCGAGCAACGCCGGGTGGCTTGGAACTGTCATCATCCCCCTACTCAAGCAGGAGTTGGAAAATTTGATTGTATTGAACATTATTTCTAGTAGTATATATAGATAGACTGGAGACTGTGGTTTCATTCCTCCTCTTAATTTACAGCATGTGGTGTTTGTTGAAACAAGTGTGACAGTAGCATATCTCCAATTCAATCTATACATTCATCACAGTACCAGTATGCAAAGGGAGCGTAAATTAACATTTTAAGAATGTCCAAGCTGTGTAGTATACGAGTAGGATAACATGTCAGATGACTTCACATACATGTCATCTCAATTTCATAGTAGGATAACATGTTACATATCATATGCGACTACTGTAAGGCTCGTATCTAATTTCTTTCTTCTTCTTTAGTCGGTTTACCCTCCAGGGTGGCTTTTCCCTTGGGCTCAGCATAGGATCACATCTTAACCGCCTCCAGGGCAGTGTCCTAGAACTTGAAACTTTTGGTCGGGGGATACAACTGGGGGAAGTGGGACGAGCACCTAGTCCAGGCGGCTTCACCTGCAAAACGAACAGTGGCTTTATGAGCGATGGGAGGGGATGGGAAGATTGGGAGGGAGAGGCAAGGACGAGGGAAGGTGGCGGCCGTGGCCGTACGTTAGATACCGTACCATCCCTGCATTTTCCTGGAGACGAAGTGGGGAAACCACGGAAAACCACTTCGAGGATAGAGGTGGGAATTGAACCCCCTCTACTCATTTGAACCACCTGAGGCTGAGTAGACCCCGTTCCAATCCACACACCACTTTCAGATTTCATGGCAGAGCCGGGAATCGAATCTCCGACCTCCGGGGTGGCAGATAAGTACGCTGACCACTACACCACGGAGGCGACATATGCGTATTTTCACCCTTTTATATTCCCGGTTCTACGGGGTCGGGGATAAGGTGAGATGACTTTTTAAGTGGCAGATGCTTCCTAACGCCGGATACCTTCATGATTGATATTTTTACTTTTCAGTCGGCCAATATGATTACAATACCAATTATTTGGAAAAATGGAAAACAACTCAAAGAATTACATGTGATTAAAAGTTGTTTGCATGGAGTGCAAGAAGAGGGAGAAAACACACGATGACTAGTTTCGCTCGTTAAGCGAGCATCTTCAGAACCTAAGAAGTTAAACTTACAAAACAAGACAAAATAGCTATTTTGCTGGATTGTCAAGCGAAACATGTCATCTTACAATTTCTTCTCTTCTTGTAATCTGTGCAAATAACTTTTAATCACACGTAATTTTTTTCTTTTTCGCCGTTGCCTGTATGACGTTGGGTATCGTTCGGATCCACTTCCCTTTTGTTTCTGTTTCTTTATATCCATCAAACCCTCCCCCCCCCTCGTCCCCCTCGTCCCCCCGTCATTCTTCGAGGAGTCTCAATATGTTTCCTTCCTTACTACTCTGTCCGCCGTTTTAATTAATATGGCGCGTTTATCTACAAAGGTCCATACAGTACTTTCTGGCGGCTGCTCTCTGGTGACGAACAGAGGGATTTCTCTAGTTTTTGTTTTGTAATCTCATTGATACACTTTCTTTGGTCACATTGTTTTAATCCAATTGAAATGGGAGGGAAGGTTCCTTCGAAACGTCTGGTATTTAATTTAATTCTCACATGGTAATAGCCAAAAAACATGAATAGTGTTAGTAGTAATCCGGCAGGTAAAGGCCTTAATGTACATATTTTAAGCAGTCTACTTCTATGTGTTAACGGTGAGAAATATAACACACATTGAAGGACTAGAGGAGTTTAGATCACGAAGTGGAAACAAATGTGACCCACGAGAGTAATGGATAGAGATACGCTCACATATTCATAGGTACTGAACTTTGTGTGTAGTGCTCTTTGATAAGTATAGTCAAGAAAGCCAATGGATCACCAGTCGGATCTCTTTCAACCCCATAATCCTGATGCTCAGTCCCGCCCAACTTGTTATGACGGTACGGTCTCCTATAATTTTAGGAGGTAATGATAATAATATCGTATGGCCTCGGGTGCCGGGTGCAAGCTTTGTTATTTGAGGCCCAGAGAGCAGCTTGCATGTCGGATTTTGTCGTTCCTTGAAACGCTATGAAATTCAAGGAGGTTAGATATATAAGCTCCTTCACACAATAGCTCTTTCTAGTAGGGAATGGAGGAACTTTGTGTTAGCGAAAAATCTCGAGATTAATTTTGCCATTATGAACACGACCTACTGAATTCAAATGGATTCTTTAACATGCCAACAACGTATGACATGCATGTCGTGATTTTTGTCGCATTTCAAAAATCACTTACCACGGCCAGGAGCGAATCTGCAAGCTTGCGGTTGGTAGCCCGACACGATAACCACTTACCCACTGTGGCAAGGAGGTGAAAGTATGCATCAAAGCAAGAACAGATAAGCATAGCTCCTACAATACCTTCTTTCTGAGATATGAGCACTCGTTTATAGGAGTCGCTGATCACTAGATAATCACCCCTGACATGAAATACTGATAGCCCACTTTGCAAGGAATAATGAAGAAAAAAGTTTGGTTGTGAATATGAGCAAAGTAGTTGTTTTGCAGCTCCGTCAGTTGTGTGGTTCCAGTCATGTTAGTGTACTTTGCTCTTAACTCTGGGTATGCACCGGGTGTCTTACTTTCAGGGATTCATCACACTGAACACATCTTACGAACAAATGTTCAGATCTCAGAAAGTAGGCACTGTAGGACCCGCAGTATCGTTTGCGGGATATGTTCGCAGTACCAACATACGGGATGCAACAACAGGCGTTGGTTGGGCTGCATAAAACAATATTATTAGGGACAACTTTTTCACCCGGTGTACCGGTATACCTCCATATTTGTAGCCTACTTTTCTCATTTTGAGGAAAAAGTAGACTTATGAGATCGATCCGGGAAAATGTGTGTCTGTCTATCTGTCTGTGCGTGTGTGTGTCCCCCCACCTATCAACTCCTAAACTGATGCAGATATCGAAACCAAATTTGGTAAGAGTAAAGATCTATACCTGAATACCTCACGGCCATATTTGAAATTGACATCAGTGCCACCAATTGCTGAAAAATCGCAACTGAAATTTGAGCAATACGTTGGGTAACTCAGAAGTTATGCATGCGAACTTTTCCAAAATTGGCACACTTATAGATAATAACATTCCTGATAAATTTTCAGAAGTCCATACATGCCAGTGTTTCCAACATGATTCAAAGCCTGCTGATAGGTCCAATTTCTAAATGCATGTAACTTCTATACTATCGATTGGATTTCAATCAAATTTCGTATGTACGCCTACTATGTGTACTACGACAGATATGACTGAACGTATTCTAAAGAGCCACCAGAGCTGCCAACTGTTAATAAATGCTCTCTCTATGTTTTAACCCTAATATCAATATATCAGAAAGTATCCAAGCCAAAGGCACTAAACATTGCACACGTATAGTACTTGATATTCTATCTTAGTTGGTGTAACTTATATACATCAGTGCTGCCAATATGATTCTATGTCTGCTGATAGTTCCAGTTTTTAAATGCATATAACTTCTATACTATCGATTGGATTCCAACCAAATTTCGTATGGGCTTTGTGTACCATAACAGTTATGCCGATGCGTATTCGTAAGAACCAGCAGGGCTGGCAACTGTTAATAAATGCTCTATCTATTTGTTTAGTTCTAATATCAATATATCAGAAAGTATACAAACTTAGAACACGTGTAGTACCTGACATTCTAGATTAATTTGGAGTAACTGATATACCTCAGTTCTGCCAACAAATGATTCTAAGCTTTCTGATAGTTTCAATTTTAATTACATGTAACTTCGATAGTATAAAAGGGATTTTATCCAAAATTTGCACTATAATAGATCGTAATATTTCAGATTAATTCTGAGCATCACACACATGACATTGTTCCCAGCATGATTTTACGCGCACTGATAAATCCAATATCAAACAGCATGTAACGTCCATACTATCTATTAGACATCAACCAAATTGTGTATGTGCATTCTATACCTTAAGAGATGGAACTAAGAATATATTCAGAGTCACCAGGGCTGCCAACTGTAGTAAGTTACTCTAATAGGCTACACTATTTCAGGTGTATTTCAAACTGCAGTACTTAGAAATGTTAGTATTACCAACATGATTTCATCATTATTCTAGATAGGTCTATATAGTTGTAGATTGGCATGAATCTGAAACTTTAAGGAAAGTAGGCTCTTTAGTTCGTAACGGAACTACTTTTTTTTTTTGCGTAATGCAGACATCCAAGGGGTGAGCTACAAGTACCGTCGAGTGTGGAGTGTTCTCTTGGGAGGAACGTGTGAATATAAGGACGAAGAATTGGAAGGTAGTGGCTGTGACCTATAGTTAGGGACCAACCCCGGCATTTGCCTGGAAGGAAGATGGGAAACCACAGAAGACCATCTTTAAGATTCCAAACTCCCCGCCTCCCGGATGTGAGATACTGCCTGCAGCAACGCCGTAACCACCACGGCTAACTCACCCAGTAAACCTCGAATATTATTACACGAGGGATGGAATGTACTACTTATGGCAGTAGTTAATTGTTGAGACAGCTACAAGTCCAGTTGGGCAGGTTCTGTGACAGGCCTACAAGACGTGATGTCGTGTGGAGTAATCGTACACTTACATAACTACAAATTGGTTAATCAGCGCCCTGTCTCTCCTGCCACCCGCACGATTTTATACTGCATGCAACCAGGCTCTATGCGTCTAGGGTTACCAACTGGTGGGTCTCTAAATCAAGTAAATCTTCACATTGATAAATATGTTAGCTACGCGCGCTAAGGTGCGGTCCATGGGGCCAGATTAACTCCAGTTTTGGAAGACAAGTGGGTTCGAACCCTTCCATAGGCCGTCATCGAAATTATTTCCCAATTTCAAATCCAGGCAAATGATGGGGCGAAACCTTCTAATAGGCCCCAGAAGCTCCCTTCCAACTCCTTGCTTTATTATTTTATATCATCATTAATTTCAGATTTTCATCAACACCTCTAACAAGATTGGGACCAGATAGGATATATGGCCGTAAAATCCATGATCCACATAGAAAACACATCTCATCTCAGTCCAGATCTCGCAAAAATGGGAATATGATTACGGTAGACATAAAGTTGATTTATTTGCTCATGAATTCATCCTAGAGGCATGCCACATCTTGGATATCAGCCACATGCCCGATAACCTGTGTTTCTGTGATGACTGTTAGTGTGTGTATTTGTATTAGAGACAGGGATGGGGTATGTGCTGTAGGATTAGAAATAAGGCACTATCCCGGCATCTTCCTGGAGAAAGTGTGGGGAAAACCAGGTCAAAAACCAAACTCAGGATAGCATCTGCCAGCGCCGGTACTCGAAACTCCGATGGTCAGACTTAGACGTATATTTAACGGCCTAAGTGTAAAGGATCTGATGATGATCGCTAGATGATAGAAATTGGTCATTCAAGTGTATTTACAAATCTCATGTACATCTTTTTCAGGTTTAGAAAACACCCATTACATTGGGTACAATCTTGTTGACGGACTGAATAGGATTACATTTCAATTAAAAAGTCAACACTAAAAAAATGGCTTCCAACATGTTGAATGAGCGTCAAATCCCATGGGTAGGTTTACACGAGCAGTGTCAGGGATTATACGAATACAGGGTATTCAGGGTATGACAAAGCAGTAGTTTAAAATACTGTATAACGTCACATTCGGCAATACATAAAACTAGGAACCATGAACTGCCGCTTTGGTAGAAGTCAGCAGTTACCTCAAGTTTCGTTACCACGAGAAGATAAAATACGGCAAACTGGTCTTGTGAGGAAACATCAACAAATCTGACTGACGTAAAGAAGGTAACACGTAACTGACAGATGTTATTCAGTAGAAGGTCATCCACACAAACGGTTGATAAGTGAGGGAGCGAACATATCAACAACATGATAGTCCCTCCCCCTCATGAACATGCGATACCTGTAGCGTAGTTAACAAACTGGTTATGTAGAACGGCCTCCCACAAAATGATTGCAATAACTCGCTGTATGCAGATCCACCCCTTTTAGGTAGATTTCTATAGAAAGCTAACTATTGCAATGGGTCCCATGTTTCGACTTCCGGAAAATTTCGACATATCTTCGCGTTTCACATCCCCCAGACCCCAAAACCACCGTCAGTTCAAAAGTTTATATATAATTTATGTATATATGTATCTATCTATCTATATATATATATATATATATATATCAGTTTCTTGTGGACACGATAACAGCCGTAATTTTGGACCAATCACTTTGAATTTTTTACATAATATGTATCCCTATAAAATCTAAGTCGAGTTCGTTAATGGGCAAAATCGGTCAAAGGGGGTAAAAATGGGGGGCTTTTTTAGAAAAAGTGAAATATCGCTATAACTCTCTTAATACATGAAATATCGAATCCCTTCAAAGTTCATAATATGTGTCGGATAAGTGCCAAAAATTTATGTCAAATAAGCTTTTTGATAGCACCAACCATTGACCAAAGGGGTGGGAAAAAGTGGGTTTTTCGGGAAACATTAATCATATCTCTGTTAATAGGCACAATATCAAAACCGCACAAAATGGACAATATTCCTCCAATAATTACCTAAAACTTTTATCTGAAAGAATTTTTGATATGACCCACCATTACGCCACGGGGTGAACAAAATGATTTAAATTATAAGAAAATGCCAAGTGCCAAGAGAGGTTGCCATGACAACTTTACTTTTAATTGATAAGGGATGACCATCAGCAGTTGCTATGACAACGCCACTGCACGAGATCACATTCAGTTTTCATATGTCAGTGGGAAGCGACTTCGGTATCGGAACTGGTAGCATGCTGAACTTCTATGCCCAAGGTCGCGGGTTCAAATCCGGCTGAAGTCGTCGGATTTTCTAAGAGCGCTAAAAAAACTGAGTTTGCTTTCCTTCGGAGGGGAAGTTCCAACGTTCGTTGCGAGTTGCTGATTGAGGTGGCATCTAGTAGCCAAGTTCACAGCTAGGTGTCGTTGACAGCAGTATTTTAGGTAGATTTCATTAGAAAGCTAACTATTGCAATGGGTACCATGTTTCGATTTCCGGAAAATTTCGACATATCTTCGCGTTTCACATCCCCCAGACCCCAAAACCACCGTCAGTTCAAAAGTTTATATATAATTTATGTAATATATGTATATATATGTATATCAGTTTCTTGTGGACACGATAACTGCCGTAATTTTGCACCAATCACTTTGAATTTTTTACCGAATATGTATACCCATAAAATCTCGGACGAGTTCGTTACTGGGCTAAATCGGTCGAAGGGGATGAAAATGGGGGACTTTTTTTTTTCGAAAAAATGAAATATTGCTATAACTCTCTTAATATGTGAAATATCGAATCCGTTCAAAGTTCATACTATGTGTCGGATAAAGCTCAGAAATTTATGTTTGAAACGTTTTTTTGATAGCACCAACCATTGACCAAAGGGGTGGGAAAAAGTGTTTTTTTTCGGGAAACATTAATCATATCTCTGTTAACAGGCACAATATCAAAACCGTACAAAATGGACAATATTCCCCTAATAATTACCTAAAACGTTTGTCTGAAAGAATTTTTGATATGAGCCACCATTGCGCCAAGGGATGAGAAAAATGATTTCGGAATTATAAGAAAATGCCAAGAGCTATCAGTGGTTGACATGACAACACTACTAAATTGATGAGGGATGAGCCATCAGACGTTGCCATGACAACGCACGAGGTAACTGTATTCTCATTCTTTTGGGTGTTTGGCTCTAGATTTGAAAATTAAGCGAGAAAGAAAAGAAGAAAGACAGGAAAAAAGTAAGGAAGAAATATAGGAAGAGAGAAGAAAGAAAGAAAGAAAGAAAGAAAGAAAGAAAGATAGGGAGGAAGGAACAAATATGAGAAGAAAGATAGGAACAAAGAAACAAAGAAAATGACAAAGATAGGAAAAAAGAAAGATAGGAAGGAAGAAAGATAGGAAGAAATAAAGGAAGAAATTTAGGTAGAACGGAAGAAAGAATGAAAGAAAGAAAGAAAGAAAGAAAGAGATGTTATTCTTAATAATTCGTTGTATTGGTTTGGACATCATGATCAACAGCCCCGTGTAATTTGGTGTGTGTTAAATCTGTATAATAACCTGTGTTTCTGAGATGACTGTAATAGTGTGTGTAGCTATAATTATTGGGTTCAGGGATGGGATACGTGCCCCGGGACTTGAAATAAGGTACTTTCGTGGCATTTGCGTTGAAGTAGTGTCGATAAACCTTGAGAGAAACCACATTCATGATAGGCATTGTCAGCGTTGGGATACGAATCTCCTCACTTACTGCAGATCCACATCGCAATCATGGTGCGTATTCAACGCGTACAGCTATGCCGTGGGAAGGAATGACGGAGGGAATAAAGCTATTACTGTGCATTTACCAACAGTACTCTTATTCCTTGTTTGAGCACATGTCTTCTTAGTCTCCCTAGTCAGAGATACCAGCACGGTACTCTACATCGCATCAGCTATGGGTCAATTACAGTAGTTCCCGAGCAGGTCTTGCGATAACTGGACACCAAGGTTGGATAGAACTCCATTTACAGTTACATTCCGTGGAGGACACTTTGCGGCCTTTGGATGCCATATCGTAGAGAGCGAACTAGGTTACTTGTCGGAGACGTGACAGATGACTTGGCTGTAACGCACATTATTGGGCGGTGTGTCATCACTCAGCATTCCTGGCCTGGGCCTTACTTTTGCTCGCACATCTTCACGATCTCCATGAGCATGCGTGTTAACTGCCACACTTCCAATGGTCTCGGAAGTCAAAGTTGAGCGTGATGTTGTGTTGCGCCCATGTCTTGTCGTGGCGTGACTACTGTAGGGTTTGCTACTGTACGTGAATGATGTGAGTCAAAATTACTTTGTTGGGGTAGGTTTTGGAAACAATGTGGCACAATCAATGAATTGGCAGCTTGCCACGGTGGGTGAGTGGTTATCGTGTCGGACTGCCAACCCCCCCCCCCCAAAAAAAGCTTGCAGGTTCGCTCCTGGCCGTGGTAAGTGATTTTTGAAAGGCGGCAAAAATGACGACACGCATGTCATACGATGTTGGCAAGGTAAAGAACCCATTTCAATTTAGTAGGCCGTGTTCATAGTGGCAAATTTAATCTCGGGATTTTCCGCCAACACAAAGTTCCTCATTTCTCTACTAGAAAGCGCTATAGTGTCAAGGAGCTTTGATATCTAACTTCCTTGACTTTCATAGTGCTTCAAGGAACAACAAAACTCGACATGGAAGCTGCCCTCTGGGTGTCAAATAACAAAGCTTGCACCTGGCACCCAAGGCCATGCGATATTATTATTATTATTATTATTATTATAAATTGGCGGCTTCGTTGGCGTAGTTGGTAGCATGCTGAGCTTGTATGCCCAAGATCGTGGGTCAAACCCGACAGAAGTCATCGGATGCTTTAAGAGTGTTAAAAATCCCTCAGTATGCCCTCCTTCGGAGGGGAAGTAAAGCCGGTGGACCCATGTCATAGGTTTATGGCATATAAAAGAACCTTCCACTAACTACACTCTTTAGAAGCTAAAATTTGTATGTTATATTTGATAACACTGTATTAGTTCTGACGTTCGCCACCAGGTGCTGTTTGCGATGGCATCTAGTAATCTAGGTGTCGTTGACGGTAGCATTTGTAGCAAATGTAGGAACTACTTGAAAATTGATCGTCTGCAGTACTTATCTGAATTACTATAACACACACTAATACAGCCATCACAATTATCACCAGTTATCAGACAAATTCTACACACACCCAAAGTACAGGGGACTACATGACCGCATTGTCGCAGCCCCTAAACTAAGTAACCAATCAACCAATCAATGAATTGAAATCATAGAAGCCATTTTCTGTTTCAGTGATGCCTAGTTCTATTAAAGAAAGCTTTCCATATTGCAAAAACATATTATATAGCTCAAAATATATAAATTCCACTCTCATCATTGACTAAAATATAATTCATGAAAACAACGGATACTATCTTAATTAGAGTTAATGATTGTTAATGAACTACTGACAGCAGTAGGTACGCTCACTAATACACGGCGTTAGGCCTTGGGGCCAAGCTCTCTGCTGACTCGGTAGACGTGGGTTCGAGCGCCACAGTCGGCCGTCTTTGAAATGGTTTTCCATGGTTTCTCATTTTCAACTCCAGGCAAATGCAGGGACGGTACCTTCTGACAGGCCATTATCACTTCCTTCCACAACCTTGCCCACTTCTATATTATTTCATCCTCATTAGCACGCGCAGGTCGCTCACTAGAAAGACCTGCACTCGGCCTCTCTGGAGGCAACACGACAAAGAAAATGAACTGGGAAGTTTAATTTTAATTTTAGTAATTTGGCCACGTGTGTACAGTACGGCAGTTACTGAAGTAATACTGCATAATATGGAACAGTCCACCTCTAGGAGCAGTGGCAAGCATTCTTGGCGCTGCTAAGAAATGTATTTCTGGGCTTAGGGCTAGAAAGGGGTTCGCTCAATCTCGTGAGGCAAATCTGAAAAGAGGTGAGTACAATTCCCCCTCCTCAGGCACTCTGGAAGTGGTTTTGCGTTGTTTCCCACTTCTACTCCTGGCAAATTCCGGGATGGCTCCTAACTTATGGCCATGGTCGGCTTCTTCTCCAATCCCAGAATAAATTACACTACAACAGTCATCACGATACCACAGGCTATCAGACTAATTCCATCCACACACACTCAGTATATGGGACTACATGACCACAATGTCACCCACCCACTAATTAAATGAGGTCTAATTAATTAGAGCTATCTTATATTTAAAAGCATGTCGGAAACGGGGCTAACTAGAGTAGACTATGTGTTGACTGTCATGCGGGGGTTTATGGGTACTTTCGCCTTCACCCCTCTCCCGAAAATACCTGCCAGTAATTCTGCAACGCCTAAGCCTACTGTAATGATGGTCGGTAAAGAAGCCACTCCGGACATGGTAAAACAACCCGAGACTCTACAGCATTAGCTCCGTTTGCAAAAGATTACGAAGCAAAATGTATATGGTTGCCCGTTAACCTCTGTGTCCAGCGACTTACTGTACGGTACTGCAATCAACAGTGACATCTCCATACACATGTTGCAGCGTCTAGTGAATGTTTCATTCTCACAACTATAATATTAGCTATGTGGTTAAACTGAAAATGTATTCGTGCTGACTTAATTCCAAGAATATAAATTATAACTGTCAATTAATATTAATCAAAAACATATGGAAAGCATCCTTCCCGCTTGTAACCGCGAGTGGCTAGGTACAGTGCTGACTCCGTGATTGGCTGAACGGTGCCCATGTCTCATTGGCTGCTGGAAAAGTGTCTAGTGGGATAAGGACTATTTGATGATGCCTGCTCACAATGTGTTTTTAGTTCGTTCCATATTTGTAGCTTGTTTTAACGAAGGTTTCTTTAAACTATCTTTGTCGTGTATGCATTCAGTGATAATGTGGTTAATCTACAGATGAACTTCACGATATGGTCTTGAATGTTTTTTAACTGATTGTATAAGAAGTCAATGCAATGATCGTGTGGCCTCCGGAGAGGCCGAGTGCAGGTCTTTCTAGTTGACGCCTGTGGGCGACCTGCGCGTCGTAATGAGGATGAAGTGATGATGAAGACGTCACACACACCCAGTCCGCAGGCCACGGGAATTTAACCCCAGGAGATTAAAATCCCTGATGGCCCAGCCAGGAATCCTACCCGGGACCCTTCGGGCCAAAGTCTAGCACGCTAACCATTTAGCCACGGAGCCGGACAGAAGTCAATTGCACTCATGTATTATTTTTGGGAAAGTTCAATGTTGATCGTATTATCTATTCCTTAATTATGTTTTGATTTCAATTTGTGAAGGTTGAACTAAGCGTGTATATTAATACAATAGAAAGTAACTGTTGCAAACAAATGAGAAGTTATCTATGTTGCCATTCTCACTCTGCTAATTATGGGATTAATATACCCGAAACATGTTTAGATATATTTTATAGTTCTTAACGTGTAATTAAGACTTGTTTTTACAGACAGAGAACATCATGGACTTCGAGTCACCACATGGTAGCGGAGAAAGCCGAAGCGTTACGATCGGTTACGAAGTGAGAAGCGCACTTCAAAGTACAGGGTCTTTCATATAAAGTAAGAACGGCAAGCGGCAGTTTTGTTATTCGCTGCTGCGTTGGCCTTGGTCGAGCTTGTGGCGCGCCATGGCCCCATGCTGTACTTCTTAAAGACAACTTAAACTGCAGATTGCAACCATAATGGACAAAGAGCCTTGCTGACAACCAAAGCCCTAAAAGAAAATAATTGCTCCACAGAGACGATTCTGTTCTACCAAAAAGAAGAAATAATTGTTTTATCCCGTTCCATTTCCAAAACTTGATGCAACAAACGCCCACATCATCGAGATTTCTTTGCTGCAATATAGAAAACCAGCAATTGGTGCCAATGAGGATGATGACGAAATGTCTGATTAAAAAAACAGTTAGGTGATATGTGGCCTGTTTTAGATAGCTTCGAATGAAACTAAACTTAAATCATGTAAACATTGAAGGAAGTTACAAACATAATTTTCAGGACTTTTCCATTTGATTTACTTTTATGCTTGCTTTAGGGGCAGAAGACCTCGTAATTCCGTCCCTTAAAACAACAAAAACTAACTTGTATGCTTGTTATATTTCATTTATGAGCTCAACTGTACTCGACTTTTACGACGCAAACAATGTGTGTGAAGAGAACACGGATATTATTGGAGGCTAAATATTCACGGAGTCAAATCAGCTGTTCATCACGAAAGTCATTCGGCTCTATCCGACGACTCAAAGCCCATGATGTTCTCTGTCTGAAACGTGAAGTGTAAATAAGTATTGATTTGGCGGATAGCTAAACCAACTTTTATATACTCAATTTCAATACGATTTACCTTGCGCCTTATTGTAATTCAATGACACTGAAAATCATGGAAGTTATAAAGACTTATAACTTCAGCTCTAAACGTTGAAAACGTGATTGTTGTAAGTACTTGAACCCAAATCTTTTGTGTTTCCTAAAGAAGCATAAACCGATAACACAAAAAATAATTGACGTTAATAAGTAGCTTACTGTCAGCTCTGGATGCGAAAGTAAAGTTGTTGATTGTAATAAGATTAAGCCATTTTTCAATAGCTTTGCTTGGCGATTGTTGCGCATTCTAGTAGCTATTATCTAAATCAGTCATTGGAAATGTTACACTCATTATGACTTCAGTGAGTAATTCTGACATTCCTTGAAGCGTAGGAGTTGAATGCAGGGGATTCAGGTTTGATAGGTGACTCATTTTCAACTGTACCTCTAATAGTTTGTTCACTCACTTTAATATTTGTAGTGCCAATGCGTGTGTTGTTGTTGTTGTTGTTGTTGTTAGAGTCTTCAGTCTTTTGACTGGTTTGATGCAATTCTCCATGTCTCCCTGTTCTGAGTTAATCGTTTCATATCTACATAGCTACCACACCTTACATCTGAGGCAATCTGTTTAACGAATTCTAACCTTGGTCTACCCCTACAGTTCTTGTCCTCAACCGTTCCTTTCATAAATAAGTTTGCTATTCCTGGGTGTCTTTGTAAGCTATATGTCCTACCAATCTATCTCTTCTGTTTATTAGTAGTAGCCAGAAACATCTCTCCTCGCCCTCTAGTCTTAATACTTCTTAATTTGTTACTCTAAATACCAATCTGATCCTCATCATTCTCCTGTAACACCACATTTCAAAAGCTTCCATTTTTCTCTTTTTGACTGCACCTACAAGCCAAGTTTCGCTTCCATAGAGCACCACGCTCCAGACAAAGGCTTTCAAAAGTGACTTACAAATACTTAAATCTTCCTTTCTTTCTTTCTTTCTTTCTTTCTTTCTTTCTTTCTTCTTTGTCGGTTGGCCTACTGTTGACCACGGGTCTCGTATTTTGTCATCACTTGGACCTTCTATATATCTAAATCTGTATTTGTTATCAACAAATTTATTTTCTGTAGAAAGCTTTCCTTGCCTGAGCCAGCCTACTTTCCACATCCTCTTCGTCCATCACTCGTTATTTTGCTTCCTAAGAAGCAGAAGTCTCCTACTTCCTTTAGCTTTTCACCTACCAATTTGATGTCAATAGGGGTTTCTGATTTCTTTCGGTTGCATTCCAATATTTTTGATTTATATTTATTGATTTTCACCATGAACTCTTTCCTCAATACGGAGTCCATGCCATTTAAAATATCATTCAAATCCTCTGGTGAATCGGCTAAGATGACGTCATCGGCACGTACAGGCTGGGATATGCGTTGTTCCGCCTTGCGGACAAGCTAATGGTAACTTCTGTCCTTCACATAGATGACAAATGTACGGTGAGAGATCCCCTGATAACATCAGGTTTCCGCTGACACCGAGCGTTGCATGCTAGTCTTTAGATAGTGAGAGGAGGTCTACGATATTAAGTGTGTAGTTAAGAAACTCAACGTCTAATTACCAGATTATGGGGCTGCGACAACGCGGTCATGTAACCCCGTGTATTTTGGGTGTGTGTAGAATCTGTCTGAAAACCGGTGTTAATTCTGATGGCTGCATTAGTGTGTGTTATCTGTTTTTAATTCAAGTGAGGACTGCAGACATTCAATTTTCAAGTAGTTCCTACTTTTACTGCCAAACGTCACCGTGAACGACAACTAGTTCTGAACTTGGTTACTAGATGCCACCGCAGTCGGCCCCTGGCGACGAACGTTGGAACCTAAGAGCGTTAGTCAAATCTCACCTATAATTTAGCTTCACACACGTGTAATTCGTGGAAGGTTCTTTTACATGTCATAAATCTATGACATGGGACCGCCGGATTTACTTCCCCTCCGAAGGAAGGCATACTGAGGGATTTTAACGCTCTTAAAAAAATCGATGACTTCGGCCGGGTTTGAACCCGCGACCATGGACATAGAAGCTCAGCATGCTACCAACTACGCCACAGAAGCCGCTCTGCTGGAGTTAGGGACTTTGCAATTGGAATTTCAGCCAGGAAGAAGTTCCACTTTCATCCACCAACTGCCCTTGGCGTGGGCTTACTACTAGCTATAGAGCATCCAGCGTTTAGAAAAGACTGTGGACCCTTATGGCGACAGTGTTGCTAACTCGAGGCAGAGGTAGCGCTGACGTTATACGTTATGTTCACCCGCTTCGAGTACTGTCCTTTCATAAGTTAGCGAGGCAACACAAACCCAGCAGCTACCTGAAGAAGAACACGCACAGGAAGTAACAGTTTTGCAGGTGATAACGGATTGGACCAGTATTAAGGATACAGTACGCGAAGAGAACCAATAACGACATTCATTTCGTTGTGATATGACGCATTACTGATTGACAGTTGTCGAGAGCACAACCCTTCCTTCCTTCTCGGATGTACTGTATGCTGACGATGTTAACAATTTTTACGTCAGCAATACTGTTGATCATCACTTTTTTGTTATTAGTTAGGCTATAATTTAGTTTATTTGAATTCTATTCTTGTTGTATTGTTTAGATTAATATTTGTAATATTGTAGTGAGTTAGCCATGAGGTTAGGGGCGCGCAGCTGTGAGCTTGCATTCGGGAGATAGTGGGTTCGAACCCCACTGTCGGCAGCCCTGATTTGATTGAACAGGAAATAAAACAGTCACATAACAGTAACACCAATGACGGATAGTGCTTCAGAACTTATGTTGCCGGCGGAACTGAGCACGTGCTCCACTGCGCGCGAGCATGCAGCCCTGACGAGGCTCTTCTTTCCAGCGTGCTAACCTCGAAATAGTTTAAATCACTAAGACGTAATATAAACGATATTTATACGCAAAAACAAAGGTAATCAATTGGCGGATAATTGTAGGAAGCTATTATGTCGAAAAATATATAAGTTCAGAGTTCCTTCATGATAAATGGTGTGGTAACAAAACCAGTGTAGGGGGGGGGGGGGGGGTCCGTTAAAAGTAAAAGCCCATAAGACCCACAGTCTTTTCTAAACGCTGGATGCTCCTATAGTTATTGTTAGGCACGAGCCCCTTCGCTATGGGCCTACTCCCAAAACATGATACAAGATGAAGACGTGACTGACTATCGACCACTTAGTATGAAATCAGCCCTTTCCAAAGCTTTGAAATATATCGCGCACGAACAATTTTCCTGTGACTTACAAGTGCCCAATATTCTTGATGAGAATCAATCCGATTTTCATAATATTCTTATTGTAGATTCATTTAAGAGATTGCGATATTATGGTTATGCATTCCCGTGTGCTTGTGCATGAGAGTGAAATCTGTCTCACATCATGCGTCATTTTGATTGCTCCTCTATCGTCTGTACTTTTAACTGGGGTTAGGTTTGGGTAGGAGGCATCTGTAACCTTACATTATCCACAATCCTGGCGTTTTCCTGGAGTAGAAATGAGAAATCACAGAGAACTACTTCTAGGATGACTGAGGAGGGGATCGAACCCACCTCTTCGCCGTTCTGGGTCACGAGGAAATTATAGCCCATTCCAGTCCTCAGACCAGAATTTAATTTCTTGACAGAGCCGGATATCAAACAAGAACCTCAGGGGTGATAATCAAAGACACTTGCCACTACACCATGATTCACAGCACCAGAACTCAGCTACTTCCTGTAAGGTCACAGAATATCAGTTCTGTCTGTCAGTCTGGGAAATTTGGGGTGCGTAACATATGAGAGGATCGCTTATCTTTCCAGATGGATTAATGCTGGCATTTTGAATGCCTCATATAAGGCGGTTCACATGAACAACCCACAGACGAACGTTTTGAGATAGCCACATTGTAGGCACACGTGGGCAAGTAAAATGGAGGTGCAAGTGAGGCTTTGTAAGCAAGTGGAAGCGATCAATCAAAATATAATCGTCGGAGAAAGAAGATGTAGTCTTAGAAAATTATGCTCTAAAGATTTTAATGTTAGATGGGGAACTAGGTAGGAGAGATTGGGTGAGTGAATATTTGATAGACAGCGGAGAAGATGGAGAATACTAAAGTATTTTCCCTGATCTACAGCCAATAACATTGCTGTATATATTGAAAAAAATTGAAGACAAAAACAAGAGCTATCATATTTCGGATAATTATCCGTGATTTTATGCTGTAGATTTATTAGGATTTTATTCCGAATCATTTCAATTTCATTAATGTGGTTCGAGTACCAGGGATTCCAGATTATGGATGCGTATTCTTATCTGCTTCTAACAAAAGAATTGAGAAATGGTTTTATACATTCTGGGTTGACAAAATCTTCAGAATTTCTTCTTATAAAGCTTAACATGTTACAAGCATTAGCTACCATTTCATACGTGTACAATGAAAGTGTTAGTTTGGAATCATAATGCACTCCTAGGACTTAAAAAAAAATATTAATAGTGAGATACATCCGGTACCAATACATCGCCGGGAATTTTTTCTAGTACATCTCATAACTGAGCATTTCTTAAGGTTCAAGCGATTTAGTTTACTACAGGATATTACAATAATGAGATCTTCTTACGGTAATTGACAGTCTTCCTCTGTCTGAATATTTCCAAAAATGTTGCCATCGTTCGCGAATAACAAAACGTTAATATTTATTAGACCTTGTAAGGTCATTGATAAGTAGCAAGAATAATAGAGGGCCTGGGTTTGAACCTTGTGGGACACCTGATCGATTATTTATTTATTTATCTATCGTATGGCTTTTAATGCCGGGAGTGTCCGAGGACATGTTCGGCTCGCCTGAGTCTGTAGCTGCTTCCAACGGACACCCTAAAGGGTGAGCTACTAGTGCCGTTCAATTTCAAGTAGTTCCAACTTTCGTCACCAGATATCAATGATACCTAGTGGTGAACGTTGGAACTTTGATAGAGCGTTCTGACGAAATCTAACCTAACAAATTTTGCTTTACACAAGTTTAGTCTGTGAAAGTATCTTTTGCATGCCATAAATCTATGACATGGGACCGCCGGCTTTACTTCCCCTCCGAAGGAAGGCATACTGAAGGATTTTAACGCTCTTAAAAAATCCGACGACTTCGGCCGGGTTTGAACCCGCTATCTTGGGCATAGCAGTTCAGCATGCTACCGACTACGCCACCGAAGCCGATCGATAATAGTATGAATAGGATTCACACCCATTACAAGCAATAAACGTTTTCGCTTACTGAGAAATGAGGTGAACAACTTCATCATATTGTGGGAGAAGCCATAATATGCCAACTTATTTAAGACGATACAATGATCTACCTTATTTAATGCCTTTATAAATTACGTAAACATGACCTCCATTGTCCACTGCTGCTGATGCTTTGAGAGTTAAAATCCATTAGATTAGTTACAGTTGATCTTTTAGGCATGTTGGGAGTCACATATAATGTACGTACGGTATGTACTAAAATATACCGGGTGGATCAGCTGCCCCTAATAATAGCCTATTGTTTTATGCAGCCCAACTAACGCGTGTTGTCAGAAATGTCGATATTTCTCTGCTTGGAGTCCGTATGGTACTATTACACTGCAAGCATATCCAGCAAACGATACTGAACACTATTTATTATTTTCCCTCGTATTAGTCTATAGTTACATCGAGGGAAAAATAATAGTCTTCGGTATCGTTTGCAGGATATGCTTGAAATGCATTAGTACCATACGGGATGCAAGCAGAGAAATATCGGTCTCCCTGATAACCGCTAGTTGGGCTGCATAAAACAATAGAGCTCGGCAATGGCGGATAGTACTGCCACTGGTCTGTAATTATCAAAATCAGATTTGTGGTCAGATTTATGTATGGGACTTACCCTGGTGATTTTCAATCAACTGTAAAAAGTATCAGTTTGATTGGATATAATACATATTATAAGTAAAGGATAGGTCAACACTTCTGCACAGCCTTTGGTTATGTATGGAGGAATTACTTCTGGGTCAGCGGCTTTGTTTTGAGTCAATTTTAGTATAGCATTGTTACCATCAGAAATACTAATCTGCTTAGAATCCAATACATCCAAGTAAGGGGTGTACATCCTGGTCACTTGCACCTAATCTGTCACACCTGGAGCATTCCTTGGAATAAACTGACGAGAAATAATCACCTAAAACCGTCGATTATCTATTTATCATATCCTTATACTTCCTCATTACTTTTCATTACGGATATTGCCGGGGATCATTTCTTATGTTGAATAAATGGCCATAGGTGATTCGTGTCATCTCTGATCGCATTTTCGACATTACACATGTATTGTCGCTAAGCGGATTGAATATCCCGTTTGAGAGTTTTCCTAAATTCTTTAAACTTTTCACAAGAAAAGTCCTTATTGGCCTGTTCCTTACGCATTTTGTTTTTGTAATTACACATGTGTTACTACCACGAAAATGACTGGTGTGTTCGTACTTCTCTTGGCAACTCTAAGGACCATCCATAGGTGACGTGGTTGATGCAACTTGCAAAACATTAGTTATTTTTATATGATAAAGGTTAGCTAGCTAACTGCTCTCAATTTGGCGTTGTAAGAGCATGGACGTAGTCACCTAATGGGAATAACATAGAAGCAAATTAAAATGTCGCTCTATGATGGGCTTGTGTGGTAAGTCTCATATATCCTGTGTTAAATAAATTGCACTAACTGTACAAAGAATGATGTAAGGTTAAGCATGTTAATCGTAGTTTATTCAAACTAGATCTTTTATTATCTTAACAATACAAAAGTTATTAATGATTGTAATGTATTTCAAAGGGATTGGTTGTTATAGAAAACTGGACAGTTTGAAATGGCATGGAGAAGAATGCGAAGACATGGCAAGCAGTTAGGTTTCCAATAAAAGGAATGCAAACACATTTACCATTGAAAACAAATGATGTTAAATATCCGTATTGATGTTAGAATTAAACGTTTAAAATTATACGCCAAATCAATATATAATTTTAAACGTTTAATAAAAGGAATCAAATTGATTATGGTTATTCAGTAGGAGGAACTAGTGTTCAGGTTCGTGGAGATTGTATTTAGAAATTATTGTGGGAGGTGGTAGTTTTACTGCGGAAGCACATACGAGAGATTAGGCATAATTATGCGGGTGTTTAAAGGTTTTAGTAGGAAAATTGGGGAGAGGGTTTATCTGGATCTAGTACATGCTGCAGGCGTATGGGATCCATCAATCATAGATGATAAATGAGTTAGACGGGCTGCAAAAGAAGGTCGCCGGGTATGTACTGGGGGACCATATGCAAACAAGTAAGTTAGTGTGAGTGACATGATTCAGAATTAGTCTTGGGAAAGTTTGACTGATAGACGTTCAAAAGCAAGATTTAGCGTATGTTTTTATCTTATAAGGAAGAGATGCATGGGAAGATATTCTTGTAAGTTGAACCGTTTTCCTTTTCCATCTGTAGTCTTCTCTTTTTCTCTTTTCTTCGGAGTGTCAATTATCGGAATTGTTCTCTTTTCTTCTGGGTTTTTACTGGCCAGGGTAACCGAGCAGACCAGTGGACATTTCTATAATTGCTGATCAAGGTTCGTTATAGTGATTTCGTACTATGCCGAATCGTGATCAGTGACACCTCTTTCCTTTTACTTTCTCTTTTCCGTCACCTGTAACAATCCTTTGTTACCCTCTCGAGCAGTCTTCTGTTTTTTTCTATCCTGGTAGGACATTTTTGTTTGTGTTCCCGCTCTCGTATTCGAGATGCCTGTCTTTATTTCGGTTTTCTCCCCTTTTCTTAGTTGTTTACATAAAGGTGCGCGTAGAGACGTGTGTTTAGTTTAATTTTATTCTATTGCGTGATGTCGAATAAGCTGGATCCATCAAGGTGAGTCACGGCTTAATATTCCTTGTGTGTGAATGTGGATGTGTGGCTTTTGCATGGAATACTAGGGCATTCAGCCTTTTCTAGTATGTCCATTGTATGCCTCTATCGTTCCTTTATCGTTTGTCTCTTTATCATCGTCCCCTTTTATGTTGGTTATGGCTCGGTTTACTGGATGGTGCGTACATCACAGTAAGACCAGCACCTTACCTGTTTTTCTTTATCGGTCTACCTTATCTTTTCGTACGCAAGTCCATGAGTTTGATTTACCTTTTAACGGAACTTATCGTGATGGATATCTTTGTAATGTGTAACGTTAACTTCCCTTTATATATTTAATTTCGGTTTCTTGCGCCTCAGTTTTGTGTTTGTTCACGTCATGTCTACGCGTACTTTTATTTATTTTCAGACCTTTCTTAGATTCCCTCACCTCTTGCTTTCTTCGGGGCTATCAGAGCTGCCGATCCCTCTTTGACGGCAGACCCACGTTTCCTGACTTCGTGTCTAGCTTTAATAATCTGTCTCCCTTCACAATGTAATTTTACTCATTTACGAGTATATCTTCCCCGTTTACATTCCCTCCCCAACCTTTACTGCATATTCCCACATAACCTTAATGTTACGGTTCCCCGTTCGGTTAGGTTATCTCATGTGTTGTGTTAGACGATCGTATTACAATCATTACCTTACCATGTATACGCTTCCTCGTCATTTATCAAGACCTTTGACTTTGAGAATACATACATTATCGTTCCTCATTTAAAGTGTGGCATTTGCGTACCTTATTTACTATTTGTTTAGATCTTTATTTCTTAAGCAATTAGGCTAACCTAACCTAGGCCCATAGCTCTTATGATTAGCGCATTCGAATAGAACTTGCATTCACATCGCAGTGAATTAACGTTCAATCCACCGCCTCTGATGCCTTCTTTACTTTAGTACGGTTTCTTGGGCCCAGCGCCAGGCTAATAAGAACACACTCTTCCACTGCGACAACATCTGCGAAAGGCCGGACGGCTCAAAGTTTGGGAACGGTAGAGGTTTACAGGGATCGTTTTTATCATTCTTATAAAGGTAATCTAAGTCAAGGAATAGTAACTGGTGCTAATTGTGGGGAAGGGGAACTAGAATGTAACCATTTGCTAGCGGGCATTTTCCGCCCTGTATATCCAAATGTTCGGAGGTTTAATGAGTTGGTGACGCAGTGTCAAGTGCAGTTGTGTTCAAATTAGTGGGTAGGGGAAGGTGTTGTACCTTGGGCCATCTCCACTTCAGTTGATTTAGTGTAATTCTGCTATCTGGTGGGATATAAATGAATTACTGTCATGGAGTAAACTATTATGTATACTCCTTGACCACCATATCATTGAAGCTCTTTGAAAAGTGAAGTACACATATTAATCTGAGAAGTAAAATTCCATCGTGTGAAAGTATTTTTTCTGGTGCCTCTTATTTATTCTGCTGAGAGCACAAAACAAGACGTGTTCAGAAGACTGTTATCAAGGTAAGGAGGGTATTTCTCATAATTTTAATGATCTGTGTGACGTTCCTCCAAATTATAACCTCCAAGTTTGGGGTTTCGTTTCGTAATGTAGTGCTGGTTGTTGTACCTTGGGCCACATCTCATGTTGTACCTTGGTCCATGGCCCAAGGTACAACATGATGTTTTTAATATTTTTGGTTTGACGTTTGAATTTATATTTTACGGTATTTAAGAATCCTACTGAATTATTGTATTATTTCTAGGAATATGCCAAGAAGCAAAACAGGAAAAACCAGAGAGAAAGTGGACAGTGATGCACTTTCTAAAGCCGTGAAGGATGTTTTATCCAATAAAACTAAGGTGAGATCTGCGGCCAAGAGGTATGGGATTTCAAGAACTACATTGGCCAGACGTTTGTTAATTGTGAAGGGTACCGGTAGTGAAGATGAAGAAATTGTATATGTACCTAGGAACGATGTGAAAAGAGTGTTTTCAGAACAACAAGAATCGGAACTGGTTGAATATTTCAAACAGGCAGCAAGAATGAATTACGGACTAACAAAAGCGAAAGCCATGGAACTTGCTTACGAATACGCTGTGGCCAATGCTGTAAAAATTCCAAATACATGGGAAGAAAACAAGTCAGCAGGGTTGATGTGGTTCAGAGGTTTGCGAAAGCGTTTCCCTTCCCTTTCATTAAGAAAACCTGAAGCGACAAGCCTCTCACGGGCTACAAGTTTCAATCGCACTAATGTTTCAGCATTTTATAAAAACTTGAAAACTGTTATGTCTAGGACTCACTTTCCACCAAACAAAATATACAATCTTGATGAAACTGGAAATTCAACTGTCCATATTCCACCAAAAGTTATTTGTGAAAAAGGCACCAAGCAGATTGGAAGCATGACTCCTGGAGAGAGGGGAGTGAATATTACGATGATAGTAGCTGTTAATGCGATAGGAAATCATGTTCCACCTATGCTAATTTTTCCACGTGTGCACTTTAAGGACCACATGTTATTCGGTGCTCCAGCTGGAACAATCGGACGAGCAAATCCATCAGGTTGGTCAAATGACGAGCTTTTTGTAGATTTTTTAAATCATTTCATAGCATGTGAGAAACCAACTGTAGCAGAACCAGTTTTGCTGATCATGGACAACCACGAGACTCATATTTCTTTGAGGGCAATTGATATTTGCAAGAATAGTGGGGTTGTTTTGTTAACTTTGCCTCCGCACACGTCGCATAAACTGCAGCCACTTGACCGCACAGTGTTTGGGCCATATAAAACGTTCTATAACAGTGCTATGAATGAGTGGATGTTGACTAATCCAGGAAAACCAGCATCAATATACGATATCTCAGGCATTGTAGGAAAGGCATTTACCAGAGCGTTCACCAAAGAAAATATTGAAAAGGGATTTAAGGCTACTGGAATTTATCCAGTTGATGAGAATATTTTCGGTGACTTTGAATTCATGCCTGCAAATGTTACCGACAGACCTTATGATTCTGGTGAACGAGAGGAAAATGAAGAAAATGGGAATACTGCTGTCTCTGAGCAGGGAGCAGAGGTGACATCAGGAGGGAATCATAAATCCCCAGAAATGCTGCGTCCATTTCCCAAAGCTGGACCACGAAAACAAACTGGAAGACGTAGAGCTGGGAAGACTAGAATATTAACGGATACACCAGAGAGAAATGAAATAAAAGACAAGAAATCAAAAAAGAAGAAGAAGAATGAAGCAATAGTCAAACGTCGCCTGGATTTTCAAGACTCCACCTCAGAAGAAGAAACTTTCGAAGTAATTTTACAAGATTCAAGTGATGATGATCTGGAAACATTGAGAGAAAAGTACCTCGATGAAGAAAAGGACAATGATAATTTTGAAGAAGGAACAGAATTGAAAGAAGGCGATTATGCTGTGACCTGCGTTGCTGGAAAGAAGAACATTTCATACTATGTCTCAAAAATCTCAAACGTTTATGGTGATGAGTATGAAGTTCAGTACCTAAAGAGAATTGGAAAAACCAATAAATTCACTTTGCCAGAACCAGAAACTTTCACTCTGTCTATGGCAGGTGTTGTGTTGAAGCTCCCTAAACCGTGCACTATTGGAACATCCCAGAGGCAAAGTTCATGGTTGTATTTTCCTGTCGATTTCACTACCATGTATGATGTAAAGTAGGACTATGCATAATGTATTCAACTAAATACTAATAAAATGTTACCTACAGTGTTTATTTGACAAAACTTGGCATATTTTAGTTTTATTTCAAAATAAACTTTAATGGCCCAAGGTACAACCCCTAGTTGTACCTCGGGCCACATTGCAACCTCTGTTTTGAAGGGCTGTATCAAATTTCAAATGTATCATAAACCAGTTTTTGAAACAGCTTCTTCTGCAGAAAGAGGCAGATGTCAATTTCTGATCTTGAGCAGGTCGAAACATTGAAATAATTAAGCTGTAGAAAATAAATATTAAAATTTGGCCCAAGGTACAACACCTTCCCCTATCAGTTATTTTATGAGTGTTTGAGAGAAGGGGTTGGATTTGTATTTTATCATATTAAATTATTGTTCTTATCTATTTGTTTCAGCAGAAATATTAACTGTTTTTCACTAACTTAGTGTATATTTTATAAATTGTCGTTATACTGCAATTTAAATACCGAAGGATAACTGCAAATAAATCTATCCATGACCTGTTTCGTTTCTCATGATACTGTACCCGGATCGTTCACACGTCCGTGACATGTTGACATCATTATTATAAAGCCGAGAGGTTGATTTATTTGAGAGATGGAAAGGCTGATATTTTGAATAGCGCGCTAGGAGACTCCGAATGTTGAGGGAAGTATGCAACGTAGGAGCGAGTGACGTGGAACTGTGACGTTGGAGCTCGCCTACGTAATGAAAATAAGTTTTCTAGAATTTCCTCTAGGAGAAGGAATGGAACCTAGGAAATTAGTACAGTTTACTGGCAATTGAATGAGAAGAAATTTGAGCATGAAAATCCGTTCATTGGAAGCCGAGATACGGAATGGAAGCTTCTAGAAGGAAGACCGCTTGGACTATATAAGGAGCCAGAGAATCGAAACAGTATTGTATTCCATCAGAGCACTTGCTCATGTGCGCATCTACGATACATCAGGTACGAGAGTTTACGCCGTGATTCTGACCGCCGAAGAACTTAGTCGCTGGACGAGCAGTCAGTGGACTTAGTTTTTGTTCAGGTGGATGAACATATATAATATCTGCGAAGGACTTAGAATATCGACTGACTTTATGGTCAATTATTCTAACCAGTCAGGTGATGGTAGTTTTGTAAAGCCATTCACGGACGTTAGCCTACAAAATGATGTGTTTCTTGTGGTGAAACGGTACATCAGGCACTTCAAATAATATCAGGAAGAATTTATTCTTACAGTTCGTTCTATGCAGCTAACAGGTGTTCCTGAAATAGCAGGCGAACGAAACCGCATTGTTCGGATATGGGACTTGTTCTCAATCTTTCAAGAGTACTATATCAGTATAAGACTGTACATTTCAACATGTTAGACTGTACCGAGAATAACATGAGTTTTTTTGAACGAGTACATTAAATATCAACATGCGCCGTTAAACTACTCGAGGATATGTGAGATATGGAGGCGAACGAAGTGATATGGAACAGCAGATGGCCATGGGACGACACTATGGGAATAGTGAATACCGAAGGACACGCTCTACCTACACAGCAAGAATGAAGTAAGACAACTATTCATGTACTATCCACTAGCCTATAGTAGTATTGAGAATTCCATTTTTATACTGTCACTATAAGAAATCAACATAATCATCATCGTAATGAGAACGTCTATTATATTAATCCAGGATGACAAATGGAGCTTGTAATCCGACAATTTATTATTCTATTTTACTATTTTTGTCAGGACGTCAGTCAGTTCATGTGTTTCGACATGAAATGTTTAAGTTATATCCAAGGGATAAGCATATTTTTCTTTAACTATTATTTAGAGAAGAGGCTCGAGTAAAACTTGGATTATTTAAATAATTTGATTTATTTAATAATAATAAATTACTGTGAAATAAATAAGTTAATAATATTAAAATATAACTACACCATTTAATGTTATAAATAACTTGTTTAGGGTGATGATAGCACCAATTTATGAATTAAATTATTTTGTTAATTGTGATTAAATAGTTACTGCATTAATAATGAGAAAGAGAGATGTTATTCATAATCATTTACAAAGAGGATTTAAACATTAATTTATTTATGGATGAAATAGGGCAATAATAATTGTTCGGATGTTGTAGTGAAGCAACGATGCCTAAATATTTTCCAGTAATAATAATAATAATAATAATAATAATTTGTGGAAGAATTTAAATAATTGGAAGACTTTGAATAAAATAACTTTGTATATTTGTGGAATAGAAGTTTGGATTTATAAATAAATTTAAATGAGTTTATGAATGATGATGATGATGATGAGGATAATTGTTGTTTTACGGGACCTAACATAGTTTATGAATGAAGTGAAATAGTAAGATTTTGAGCTCAGTAAAATTTTCCAAAAGCACTAAAAATATTTAGACGAAGAAAAAGAAAGCGGCAGGTATTAAATGTATAAATTAGGGTGAGATTATGTAAATGGGAGGCAAGGAGAAATTGACCAGAATTAAATACATCTTTTCATTGGAAAAATAAAATCGAAGAACACACAGTACAGTAATTATGACAGAATATTACAAACAGAAAAAAAATAAAAAATATATAATGTTTTGAGGAGAAGAATATTTGAAGTCAAATAATACGATGATTTTAGTGTGCGAATTGTCGACACTTAAAGTTGTGTGGAGACCTAGCTGTCATCCAAGAGGGCATTTGTTCCCGTAGTTATGGGCACATAAGGATGTGCGTGTGTCATTAGAAGAGCATGTGGGCTCAATTGTAAAAGAGGGGTTAGGCAAGTAGACCGCCCCATATTCTAGTCGAATTCCATTTAACTGTCAATTCAAATATTTAATATTTTTCTGGATCAACTTGAATTTCAAATAGTATGCCTAAATAATTGAAGAACATGAGTTTAGATTTGATGAACCTGACCGAGAAAAAAAAATCAAATGAATAGTTGCAAATTCAAAGATAAAATAAATAATTGAAGATATTTTTATTTTGTGCTTGGAATAATCATAATAATAATAATAATAATAATAATAATAATAATAATAATAATAGTAACAGTGGAAATGAGCATTAAATATTCACAATATGAGTGGGTAGAAAACTTATCGTAAATAAATTGATGAGAAATTTTGAAATTAATAATAATAATAATAATAATAATAATACACTCTATGATTAACATTTATTTTGTGTGAGATGTTATGTAAATTTTCTGAATGAGAAAAGTTTTGGTGAAGGAGATAATGATTTAATCCACTGATACTGGATAACAACAATTTATATTGTTAACAACAATTGATGCTAATGTTCATAACAAATTTTGAAATGAGTAAATTAAAATTTTGTTTACATTGAACAAATGAATACGAGAAAAGAAAAAGATTTATTTTTCAAATTATTATGATAATGAAAAATGTATAAACAATCTTTGTTTTTGGAAACAAAAATTTTACAAAGACAAAAATATTAACATTCGACTTTATGTTAGCCGAATATTGATATGAGGTTATTATACTTCAATGAAACAGTGAAATAATTTTATCCAATATTTTTTTTGAAACATCATCGAATTAACCAATTGACAATTTTTCGAAATATCTTTACAACATGTACTAGAACAATCAAAGCAATTCTTCGTGAAGTGAAACTACAAACATGTAAATAGAGGGATCACTCGAACTCTTCATTGAATAGTGATTACCCCAGTGTAAATAAATAGAAATTTTCGTTTTTGATATCAGAATGGACTAATAATTTTTCTGAATATCAAT
The DNA here is from genome assembly GCA_946902985.2 of Meconema thalassinum. Taxonomy (NCBI): domain Eukaryota; kingdom Metazoa; phylum Arthropoda; class Insecta; order Orthoptera; family Tettigoniidae; genus Meconema; species Meconema thalassinum. The sequence goes on along the minus strand of OX336388.2, from coordinate 1,183,546,776 downwards.
TGTGCGGAGTTCAAGGGCATTTTTAGGGACTGTTGATTTTTTATGTTCGATTGTTTTCTTTGTGTTTTGAGGTTATTGCTAGTCAATTTAATATTTTAATTATAAATAAATTGAGATTTTTACGAAATGTACTATTTTCAAAATAATTTCTTTCCTTACCTTACTTGTGAACTACCGATATCAGGGATGCCAGATATAGACCTAATATTCACCTAGATAGACCCTGAGATAGATTTTCTCGTGCTAATCTGATTTCGGTATTTTACAAAATGTGGTCTTTGGATCTCGGTCCAAATGGACACATAAGGTAGAGTTTAGGAAGTTTGGCGCCCGTACTAAGGGGCTACTGAATGGGTCTTTCGAATTTGTTTTCGAAGAGGCATTCGAGTAGACTTGTGAATTTTGCCACTTGTTTCGACAATTGACAAAAGTCCAGTAAATTTTTTGAATGAAGGGAGATTGTTATATCCACGTTTGAGGACATAGTAAAGTTTGCATTTTTGGAATATGTATGTTAAATTTTGTTTTGTTGTAACGACTTTGTTTCGTATGGGAGTCTAGTAATTCTTAAGGGAGTTTAATTAAATTAAATATTTTGATATAAATGTTAGAATTGGGAGTTGGTTTTTGGTTAGATGAAAAAAGCACACTTATAGTATCCAGATGGAGGATTTTTGAATTTTGCATAATATTTGTTGTTGGTTGTGTACCCTTGGAAAAAGAAGCACTACACAAGACAGACGTTCGGGGTCGTGATCGGTCCATAAAAAGTAATATGATGAGAAACGTGCTTCTTATAATTTCCAGGATTCATAAAGGAACTTAAAGTTATAAATGAAACAAATGACAGGTTAAAACAAAAACAATTTAATACGGACTAATTGAACATAACAATAAAATATCCACCCTTGTATGGTGTCATGGTTCATTGGCCCGTCACAAGTGACGTGCGAGTGACCCAGTAACCCACACTCGACCCTTAGACAGTGAACACACAGCCAACAAACCAGCTGTGGAGCCGGAAAGTCCCACGTGCGTTTGCTCACCAAGCGTCCCCAGCCCAAGATAGCCGTCAAAAAATAAAAGAGCTGGTTCAAACACCAGCCCAAGAAAGAGCTACCTCATGAACAACAACTTAGACAGTTGTAAAACGGGGCGTACTAAGATGTCACAGAGAATATTACAGTTAACAAAATATCACAAGTACAAAAATTAACAAAGAAACATGTTTATTGTGTTTGTGCGCGCGGTCGGACTAAGAAAGATTTGAGTACTTGACGAGAATTCACTTCCGATCGAACACACGATTAAGTCGTGAATCCCGTGCTGCGAGTTGGAAATCATGTTAATTATGGGAATACACACTAAATGGCTAATATAAAATATAAATGCACTGACATAGTCTACCCTTACCTGTTATTGACTGCCGATCAGTCGGTCTTAAGTCATACTAAAACAAAACAGAGCAACCCCTTGACAACAAGGATATCGGTGCGCCGTCAGCGACCTTTAAACTGACACTTTACAATGCTTGGCGGCAATCCAAGCAACAGCAACAACAAAACAACCTGCCCCAGCGGGCTGAATACAAAAATACAAGTGACATTTCGATTAATACGATCTGAAATATTTAGATGAAGGCATGGGCAGCTTCCCAATTAACACAAAAATCAAGCTATAATTTACCAGGCAAGTTCTCTACTCATTAGTGAAAGGAATGCATAGCGCGCACGCTACCGCATATCAATATTCAAGGATCTGAGTACAAAGGTCTATCAAGCTCCAACGTGCCATATTGTGTGTCACCAGAATCTCCAAGCCTCGGCCTGAATTCTGTATAGCCTCCTGGCTCTGAAATCGCGTAATAAAATACATCATAAAAACATCATATTCTTGACAGACCCCCTTGACTATCAAGATTCATATATAAGCAATACGACCCTCAGGTACGTATACTGAAGCATTAGTAGCAACAGAAAATGGATCACCATGTCCAAATCCAGCTCACTATTTGAAGAATTATCACACATAGCACATACACATCTCAATGCTTGATCAAGAATATAAGAATATAAAAATTTAAACAACAAAATCTAAGATATGACTACAGATATGACTACTATGTCACTTCTGTGACAACAAAATGTTGCACAAAGCAAAACAATACTAGCAATTGCCTGGGCAATTACAAACCAAAAGACGGGAAATTCCCCCCATTATCTAACATAAAATTTAAATTCAGTCCCATTTATCACCCTTATCTAAGGTTTCAGCCGTAAATTATCTCGATAGCGCCTCGCATTCATGTGCGCTAGTAACATGAAAGCAAGCACTCTATAAACAAAGCAACGGGTAAAAACCCAAGAAAAACACACAAGAAAATATATCTAATATTTACAACAAAGTCACGTGATGCTATTTAAATCATTATGTCAGCGAAACGAATCTACATTTACAGTCAGCAAAGCAAAATTATTTACAACACACAATTTCCCAATTAATAAATCATCATCCCTTCCCGTCAAAATTAAATATATTTAATTCGTACTCATCACTTTCTGGACTGCCCGGTGCTGAGATAGCACCCAGCTATCTTCCTTCTGCATTATCTAGCCCATAATGCTAGACATTATATCATGGGACACGACACGGTCCATTTCTTTCTTCAAGGCGACGCTCATCTTGCTGTAGGAGTAAAGTTATTATTATTATATTCAAGATCCTAACTAGACTGCATAAATTGAGCTACTCGGTTCACCCAGAAGTTTAATTGCAGTGCCGTAGACTCTCCCTACAACATGTGGACAGTTTTCCACCAATACACATACATTTATACTATAAGTTGCCTGTCACGCAACACAATAAAATTTTCAGAGTCCTTCGTGCTGCCATCGCACCCGCAAACGTTAGTCTTTCAAAGTGCCTCGTCCACAGACAGAGTGACACCTTAAAAATAGATAAAATTGTGACCGCGTCTATTCACAGACCGCAATATTAATGTGTTTCAACCAAATTTCACGTGGAAGGGGGTAATTCGTTCCACAAAAATAGTAATAATATTCGCACAAACTTCAGACATATCTCATTCGATTAGTTAAAATCAGCACAATCAAATGACACTCGCGTGCAGAAAATTGCATCGTGGGAACACCTATTTATCAGAATTCGCGCCCAAATAATCAGCGCGATCATTGGCTATATTTCAAATAAATCGGTGACATTAGGGTGATGACCTTTCTCCCTCTCTCATGTCTGGTCACAAACTCCTTCTTCAGTTGGGCTACGAGCTCCCTTCTCTCGTGTTTAAGACCAGGAAAAATTTACACTTCTCGTTTGAACAGGTCAACGGTTATTTCGCTTGCACCTGCCTTTCTCTTATTCTAAGAATCGGCTATAATTAACTTGGCGTTGCTCCACTGGCGACATCGACAAGTTACATTGTTCACCCAGACAGACTGATATTTCCAACATGACCAAACTTTTTCTCAACTGAGCTGTAATGTAGCTGAAGAAAAAAAAATATTTGAGGACTTAAATGTAGGCATACATATAAGGGTTCAGTTGAAAGTAAATTTCTATGAGTAGATTTTTTTCCATTAGACATCGACGTAGGGTTTATCTCAATTTATTGTGAATTCTCAAATACTATTAGGCTAGTAAATGTTAAGTATTAAGGCTTCGTTCATCCATAGAATACCTATCCTGTATTTCTCTTTGGAAAAATAATGGATAAAGTGTTGGAGGCGTTGGCTCGAATGGAGTCAAACAATAAGCAGAGCATCGAGAAGGCTACTCAATTGGAGAACATGTTATTGGAAAATTCCAAAAAGTTGGAAAAACAAATCCAAGAAAATTCTCAATATTTGGAAAGTAGAATAGAAATCAAATTAACTAAAAATTCTAAAACATTAGAAGACAAATTAAATGAAAATTCTAAATCACTAGAATCCAAATTAAATTAATCATTTGAATCAAAATTATCTGAAAATTTGTCCGAGAATTCTAATTCACTTAAATGAGATATTGACAGTAAACATTCAGAGAACTCTAAACATTTTGAGGACAGATTATGTATTAGCACAGAATCTTTAAGAGAAACTTTGGAAGAAAAGATTTCCGAACATTCCAAAGCTCTTCATAGATTAACCGAAAGTTCACGCCTCGTGGATTTTAAAATTATTAGTAATTAAGGTTAGATTTAGCTAATAATTCTAAACTGTTGGAACACCGATTGTCAGAAAGTCTGGGGAAACAATTCGCGGAAAAGTCAAAAATTTTTTGGGAAACTCTTGGCGAATTATTTGAAAAATCCAAGAATTTAGGAACTAGGTTAGAGGAAAACAAAGTTTCACTTTAAACCAATATTAATGAAAGTATGAAAAGCTTAGAGGACAAATTAGGAAAATCGCATGAAAAATTGAAGGGCATGGAGGAAAGTTTTGAAAAGCATTCCAGAAGAGTGGCTGAAGACTTGGTAAACTTGGAAATCAAAATTACAGAAGAGTGTAATATTACTGCAAAGCAGGTGTTGCAGAAAGTGGCAACCGATTTTCAGGAGACTATTTTAGAACAACTGAAAGGAGATAAGGTGATCCAAGAACTTATTAAGAATGTAAAAGAAATAGCACTTACTGAGGTCATAAGTTCAATAATGGAGGAAGCAAAAGAGGATGTCCAAGATGTGAGAAGTTCTTTTTCCACACGATATCACGTTGAAATCTGGAGATGTGGGAAAAATTCAAAAGATATGTCTCAAGTGACTAATCTTGTGAAAAATCACGTGACAATAATCGAAAAGGTAGTTAAAGATGTTCAGGAAACGAATAAGACCGTGAGAAAGAAAGAAATGTATCCTGTAACTAAAGAGTTTGTCGAGAAGACAATAGAAGAAATCAGAGGAGAAATGGAAAGGACGACGGATGATTCTGAACTGAAAAGGACAGTAGGAACGTTAGAAGAGAAACTTGCTTCGTACGAATCTCAACTGGATCAAAGAAAATTGGAAGAGATCCTAACTTTCGAGCTAAATATGGATAAAGAGATTTCCAAAGAATTGGAAGATCAGAAAATCATTACAATTTCTATTCCTATTGCCATATATAAGGACAAGGCTGATAAACCAGGGAAGTTTACCGGAACTGGAAGTATTCCACCGGCAGAATTTCTAAGGGAAGTCAAGGATTACTTCCGGGTTGTAGAAGTCGACAAGTGTTGATGAAAAAAAAAACGTCAAAAAGTCGATAAGTAGTTACATTTCGAAGATTGTTGAATGGCAAGTACAGGACGAAGATTTGATAGATTTGAAGGAAGAGAGAATTGGACTTGAGAAAAGATCTAAATTACCTATTATAGAATGTGAAGTCTATGGCTCGACAATTCATACACTGATAGATACTGGGGCTATGCTTTGTGTAGTTAGTGAGAAGCTCTATGCTTTATGGAAGCTCACAGAAAGTTTAGAGGAAGTTCCTGTATCAGGCATCAAGATACAAGGAATTATCCCTAACAAAGTGACTAGATGCAAAGTACAGTTGTATTTAAGGCTGAAAATTGGAGATTGCTATTTTGAGCACATTTTCGTGGTTATGAAGGACATTATCCATGACTTGATCATAGGAAATGATTTTATAACAAAGTACAAGGCTATTATCGATATTAAGTCAGACACCATACGTTTTCATCAAACTGGAGAGGAAGATTCTGAAGGTGACGAAGAGAAATTCACTGAGGGAAATATCCGATGGTCACAGGTTATTCATAATATTGAAGGGGAAGAAGAAGAAGTGGTCAAAGTGGAGGGAACACCTAAATTGAAAAGGATGTTGTTAGAATTTGAGGACAAATTCGATACGAAACCTGGGGAGATTAAGGATTTTGAGTATCACATCCAAGTCAGTGATGAAGCCCCATATCATTGTAGACTTTACCCTATTGCAGAGAATTATCGAGAGCAGGTGAAGGTCATTATTGCAGATTTGGAGAAGGATGACATAATATAAAAATATACAAGAGCTTATGTGAATCCATTAGCGGTTGTGCCAAAATCAGATGGAAGTCTTCGTATTTGTTTAGACGCCAGATCTCTAAATTCCAAAATCATGCCAGAATATGACCGACCCCCTGTTATTAAAGAATTGTTGAGGAAATTTAAAGGCAAGAGATTGTTTTCCACTATTGATCTTACGTCATCCTACCATCATGAGAAATTAAGTGAAGAGTCAAAGAAATTCACGGGATTCATGTTTGACCAACAAACATACGTTTTCAAAATATTACCGTTTGGAATGAAAGCATCAGGATCCGTTATAATTAGAGCATTAGACAAGGATCTTAGTCCAGAAGTGAATAACTCAGTTATATGTTGCATCGATGACATACTGGTTGCGTCTGAGGATGAAGAACAACATCTGTTACACCTAAAGAATTTATTCAATGACCTGAGGAAGTCAAATTTCAAGGTGAATTTGAAGAAATGCCAATTCTTTTAAGGAAGAGATTAAATTCTTAGGGCATATCCTAGGTGGACAGGGGTATCGTCCAAATGAGGCCAAGATCCAAGCAATTGCCAACTTTCCAAGACCCACGAGGATAAAGCATGTCAGTAGTTTTTTGGGGACTTGCCAATTCTTCGCTGGACATTGTCATAACTACACCAACATTGATGCGCCTTTCCAAAATCTTTTGAGGAAAGGAAACACATTGAAGTGGAGTGTAGAACACGAGGAATCCTTCAGACAAGCAAAAGAATTGTTGATGAATAGTGTAAAGCTGGAATATCCTGATTTTCAGAAGAATTTTATTATCGAATCAGATGGTTCAAATGTGGGTATAGGAGCTATCCTATTATAAGAAGACGAAGATCGCACTAGGCATTATTTATCTTTTATAAGTAGAAAGCTGAGACCTTCATGGCGAAACTATTACACGACTGAACTTCAAGCTTTAGCTATTGTTCACGCTCTAGAAACTTGAAAAAGATGCTGATAGGTCATTCTGTCATTATTCGAACAGACCATCATGCACTTGAGTTTATTTTGAAAACGAATTTTGCAAGTGAGGGGGTCACACGTTGGGCTTTGTTTGTACAGCAATTCAACATCACGATAGAGCACAAACCTGGAAAAGCGAATGTAGGAGCTGACTTGTTAAGTCGTGCGGTTGAACCAACTTTTAAGGTGATGCCTATTACTTTGATGCAAGAAGATGAAGACACTCTAGAACGTTCGGAAAGGATATCTGTTACTCAGAAGAGGAACACACCTTTGAGGAAGATATATCGATTTCTAAAAGGGAACATGGATAATACTGACGCAGATTATAAGGAAACAGAATTTCGAGGAATTATGTGGTCATGAATGATATTGTGTATCGGTTCATTGATGCAGACCATACAAAATTGAGAGTAGCGATACCACCAATACTTCAGAAACGGATTATATGGTTAGCACACAGGATTTCGGGACACGCTGGATTGGATAAGACAGTACAACTTGTGCAAGAGAAATTTTCGTGGGAGAAGATGAGGACTACAGTCAGAGAGACGATTAGGACATGTGACTTTTGCCAATGAAGCAAGCACAATTCTAAGCTGTTGAGAGAAGCGCCTCGTCCTATTATCCGCTGAAACCACGGGAATTATTCGCTATGGATATTTATGGACCTTTACCGAAGTCGAAGAGGGGAAATAGATACATTTTGGTAACCATTGATGTTTTTACCAAATTCACAATGTTACACCCCATCCAAAAAGCGAATACAGGTTACATCTTGAAGAGGATTAGAGATAGTGTGATTCCTGAAGCAGGGAAACCTGAATACCTCTTAACCGATCATGGATCGCAATTCACATCTTACGAATTTAGAGATGCTATCGAAGTATTGGATATTAAGCAGATCCTATGTTCAATACGTCATTCTGAAAGCAACCCAGCTGAATGAATTATGTCAGAAATAGCAACATTTTGTCGTTCGTTTTGTTCTGCTGAACATTGAAAGTGGATGGATGTGTTACCCATTGCATCACACTCCATTAACTCTACTGTACATGAGAGTACGAATAAGATACCGATGTTATTGTATCATGGACATAAACCCATGGGATAGGATAATTTCCGTACCACCAGAATTAGAGCCTAGCAGACAACTCAGAGAAGTGCAAGCGCTGGAGAAAATTCGCAAGCAAGCTGACAAGAGGGAAAGGAGAGTCCGAAGGAAGAAATTCAGACGACCTCTGAATGCTGGAACTCTTGTTCTTGTAAGGAATCCTGTTCCGTCTGACGTCATGAATAGAGTATATTCAAAATTTGGTAGTTTATACTACGGCCCATTCATGATTACAGAAAGTTTTGATAACGGAAGTTATAAACTGGTTGCAGAAGAATCTGGTAACGTCGTGGGAAAATTCAACACGGCAAGTTTGAAGATTTATCACTCAAGAACCAGACAACAGTAGCAAGAAAAAACATTATGTGTCATATATTTTTAGCCTACTTTCTATTTTTGCAAAAAATGAAAGTAGACTTATGAGATCAACACAGTGCGAAAAATTGTGTGTCTGTCTGTCTGTGTGTGTGTGAGTCTGTGTGTGTGTGTGAGTGTGTGTACTCTGAATGTCTGTCCCCCCTATCAATTCGAACACGGTGAAACTGAATTGAACGAAATTTGTTACAGTGGTAACACTAGCAAAGGGAACCTCAGTGCCATACTTTTATATTGCCGCCATCTTTACCAAAACTTAATGGCGGCCACTCAAACGTTCAAAACCTAAAATCAAATTATGGCTAAACTAATCATCCGATCTCTACCAAATTTGGTGCCAACATACCTATGTATAGGACGCGTCTTTCACCAAAACTTCAAGGTCATCGTCCGTGCCATTTCAGGATGACGGCCGTGTGAATTATGCAACCATTATAATCAATAGCTTAAGACCCACCAATTCCGATTATCGAGCCTAGGGTGGTTTAGGTATCCTGAAGGTCGTGATCCATTATTTATTATAATTTAATATTATAATATTATACTGTATGAGTGGATTAAAAGAGCTGAGCCGTCTCTGACACACGACAAGATGGCAGCTTTCCTCATGTGCCTGTCTTATATTTCAATAATTTTAGTATGTTGTATGTGATATACCCTACTGATACAATAATATAAACTTTGTATGAAATGACCTATAATGAAGATGTACTGCAGTGAAGAAATCGTTTATTTCAAGTCATTATTTGCCAACGGGTAATATCTAATATGTCAGTTAAGAACACTATGATGTTAAGGATATGGTTAGCTCTGGACTAGCGTGTTAGTCTGTCACGCAGTTGACTGGGGATCGAATACTGATACAGTTAACTTTTTTTCTTGAATTCTTTTACAAATGATGTGCACGAGCTCTTTCCACAGATACTGAATAAAATGTCATTAAATTCAAAGGAGAGGCTAATGTATACACTCGTTTATTAATAAAATCACAGCCCCAGCATCGCACTTAAACAGAAGACATTAGGAAAAGGAGAATAGAAGAAGTAGATCAGATACAGGTTGCCATCAACCACAGCCTTCTTAATGCCTCTGTACGGTGCTGCCCTCTTGTGGGTTATGTGGGTAATATTGTTCCAAACATACCGCTGTGTAAATACCTGGCTTCCTGAAGTATGGCAATTTTGTAATACTGGTAGTTCAACTATTAGCCACGATCGCACTACGATTACCTTTAAACACTGCCAGCTGGATCGCCCCCCTCTTGGCTAGTTTCAACTGCCTACTCATTCAACACCCATAGGCGTACAAGATAATTATTAATTCACTGCTAGGTCGCAGCACCAACCTACTGTGATCGCCGCGGATTTTTAAAGGGGAAGATACTCAAAACGAAAGATTCTTAAGTTTGCAGGCTGGCTTAATATAGAGATTAACGGACGTGAATGCATTACAATAAGTTAGTAGTTTTGTTATCCAATCCTCATAAAGTACATAATATTAGCCCAAGAACGAATTATTTATATAATCCGGGCCGTGAAAGCCTTAATATATATATATATATATATATATATATATATATATATATATAATATTGATTTTGACACTTACTGGCTAATTATCAATATAACTGGCTAATTATCAATATAAAAGAAAACAAACAATACATGGTGGTAGAGGTGATTGTTTTAGGGATGAGGACAAAGAGTTATAAATATACCAATACAATTAGGAGAAAGTAGGCTATATGTTCTTTGCTGAACATCTTGTTTTTATTGGCGTGAGGGGTGGATGTACCCGGATCGTTCACACGTCCGTGACATGTTGACGTCATTATTATAAAGCAGAGAGATTGATTGATTTGAGAGATGGAACGGCTGATATTTTGATTAGCGTGCTAGGAGACTCCGAGTGTTGAGGGAAGTATGCAACGTAGGAGCGAGTGACGTGGAATTGAGACGTGGGAGCTCGCCTACGTAATGAAAATAATTTCTCTAGAATTTCCTCTAGGAGAAGGAATGGAACCTAGCATAGTAGTACAGTTTACTGGCAATTGAATGAGAAGAAATTTGAGCTATCAAGCATGAAAATCCGTTCATTAGAAGCCGAGATACCGAATGGAAGCTTCTAGAAGGAAGACCGCTTGGACTATATAATGCACCGCCCTATTAAAATAAACATATTCTTGGCGTGCCTCCTAGCTGCATCACTGGAACTAACTAGAAAAGAAAGGAGTACGCAGTGGAAATGGATGTTAATTTCTGACCTGTGCTGGGCCCGTACTTGCAGGCCAGATGTGCCGAGCGACTCCAGATTCCGTGAAGGTGGTCCCACGACGAGTGGTAGGAATACCCTCCTGGTGCTAGAATAACTTAGGCCTAGGTTTGAAGAGAGAGAGAGAGAGCGAGCAGCCCGATCGCCAAACACTACTAAATAAGACACATGGGTAAAGAAATGGAAATTTAATGAATTGAAACCGAACACACAAAGAAACCCGGCCAGAATAACACACACAAAAAAGAATACCCTTCACCTAGGGGTCAAATAAAGTCACTTTCAAACGGGGAAGATAAATATAAATAACAATAAATAACTTACGATAGTAAATAACGTTAACAAATTAAATTCATACCTGTGCTCACTTCGGTGAAAACGATGTAAAAAGGGAGGAAGTAAAAGATCAAGAGGCAATCGAGCCGGTCGCTGGTCAACAACAATCACTTCTCTGCCTAGAGATGGATGGTTGTCATGACGACCACAAATAACAAGCATAGCAAAGATAAAACAAGAGGCTGTGTGCGTGTCGCAGAGGCTGTGGCGAGCAATGGGGATGCGATCGAGCTGGCAGTCCCCAGAGAAAAGAAATGCAAAAACCAAAGATACTACAATGAGAAACAAATGACGTCAAGTGTCCGTGAAATATATCATGATACATACACGCAATCAAACACACAAAATGCCAGCCGACGATGCAATAATAAAACACAAAGCAACTCGTGCTTGTAGGTAGTCTAGCAAAATATGCTAAACCTATATAGTCCCCAACTTACGTTCCGAGTTCGAGCTGAATACGGTAAGGCCTACTTAAAGTTACCGCCGTGATCCAGTTGCCCGAAGCATGGAATGAAGGGAAAACATAAGGGCTAAAATATATGGTGTCATGCCTCGTGTTGGGAGAATGGTCGAAACGCCAACGTCCACAAACCACGGGAGACCCATTCGAAGATATGCCCAATCGAAACAGCATCAATGCATCTGGCAGCAAGAAAAACATACACTCACAAAATCACTCGCAGATATATTTCACGGCACAAATAAAAGGTTAAACGAAGACTCAAACAAAATAAAACAGGAGACCGCCATTACGATTGGTTCCACAGCAAATCCAAGCACACGACGAAGATCAAAAAGAAAGATTAAATTTAGGAAATGAGCATAGTGGACACAAGGTTAGATGTATTACTTACATGAGTAAATGGAAGGCTTCGGCATAATAACAATGTTAAATAAAAAGGAAAAACATTACATTTTAAATAATAAGGCGGAGAGCCTCAAGGCACGTCCGGACAGAAAGTATCTCACATGGCGTCTGAGTCAACCGGGACGGCCGCCAAAGAAAATAAAGAAAAGAGAGATGTTAAACATGGCTCAGGATCCACACCACCCCCCAAAAGAAAAATTATTTATAATAATAAAAGATTTTTCTTTTTACATCACTATGTACCACCGCTTTGAAATCAATCATGTCCCAAGTGTTCCAAAATACACAACATCCTTATCACACAGGTGGTTAGTCAACAACTATAACAGTACACAAAATATGAGGGGGGAGGGTGATCGATATAACAATCACTTAAGCAATTGAGCCATATCAGAAAGAATACAGTTATAAAATGAAGTAATATATAAAAATAATCAGATCGCTTCGGCGATCGCAATATCAGGACAGAACTCCTTCGGGGTCCCCAAAGGCGCGCGTTCCTTTGACGATCCCTGGGCTTGTCATAATGGTATTACGGTTCGCCTGAGCGTTACAATGACAAGAAAAGTAGATAGAGACACGGACGAAAATCATAAACAAAAGACTTTCGTCCTTTGACGCCGAAGTCTGCCATTCTCCTTATACCCATCATGAAAGTGACGTATTAAAATAACAAAGAAGCGATATAATGTGTCCATTATTTATAGAATATAAATTCTCTACTGGCCGAATTCGCAAAAATACATATTTTTACAATAAATATTAAGTTACACAGAGTATGTAGGCCTATTTCTTCTTGTATTATTTTCTTTCTTGAGCTCGTAAATTTGTACTTGACTCTGCCTCGGTCAAAATTGGTTCAATAATAGGCAGGTCAAGGAGACGCCATATGAATACTAGCTTCCTTGGATAACATAAGCAAATCATGATTGGCTAACCTACGCAGAAAAAGGACAACATTAATCACAGCAAATAAGAAGGTTACACAATAAATGGTTTCAATTGAGATATGTGAGCTCTGGATACGTCGGTGGGATTCTCCTTGGAGATCAATTCAACAGTGACAGGTGTTAAAAATCTAGTGATAGTTTTGGGCGTGCTCCAGCGAAGCATTAGCTTAGCTGACTCCTTATTCTTGGCCGAACTCTGTGGGTGCAGGCGCACTAGCACTTCGTCATTCACCTGAAAACAAACAGGTTGCCTACCCTTGTTATAGCGAGACGCCACGCGATCTCGTGCCCTTTTCAGATGCCGTACAGCAACTTCCCATTTTTCTTTGACTGAGGTACGGCGGGATGGCGCAGCCAGATAATCTATTTTCCACTGAAGCTGAAGTGGATCGACAATACGCCTTCCTAAACACAATTCCGAAGGGGTAGAATTCGTCGATTCATGAAGAGCAGTGTTAAATCCTAAGGAGAAAAACTGAAGATTTGCGTCCCAACGTGACTGATCTGCGTTGTGGAACGCACTCAAGCAAGCCTTCAAGTTACGATGAAACCTTTCAACGTGATTTGGCTGAGGGTGGTAGGGTGCCAAAAAGACATGATCAATTCCCCAAGAAAAACACATTGATCTAAAAGACTTGGACCGGAAAGCGCTCGCGTTATCGGACACTAAAAACTTTGGAGGACCAAAAACACCAAAAATATGATTGGTCAAAAGCCTAACAGTGGTACGTGTCGTGATTTCCCTGACAGGAAATAACCATACAAATTTTGAAAATCCATCAACGACAGTAAGTATAGCTTGATGACCAGAAGATGACCTAACTAGGGGACCAAAATAATCTATAAACAGGCGCTCATTAGGATATGACATCGTGTCAGCGTGGTGAAGTCCAATGCGAGAATTCTTTGCTGGCTTAGAACGTTGACACGTAACACATTTTCGGACGAAAGCAAAAGCATCCGCTTTCAAATGAGGCCAGAAGAATTCCTGAGAGATTTTATGGAAAGTCTTCGTCATACCTAAATGTAATCCAAAACAGGATTCATGGAAATACGCCAAGAGCATACTTCGTATTTTCTCTGGCACGAAAATCCTGCATTTCGAAGATCGAGGAGCGGTATGCACTATAACATCATTGCGCAATGAAAACTCAGATACACCAGGATCTTTCCCGAGAATTTTTTCACGCAATGTGACACAAAATGGATCATCTGCTTGGTACGTACGGATGTCAGTAAAAGACCATGGAATGTGTTGGAGAAGATTCACTGGCTCGGGGATCTCAACAATGGGAGGAGGTTCCTCAAACATGCGTGACAAACAATCCGCTACAACATTTTCACTGCCTCTGACGTGAATGATGTCAAAGCTGAAAGAGGATAGACGAAGAATCCAACGATTTATACGTCCCAATTTTTTGACATGCGAGCGCATCCAGGACAGAGCTTCATTGTCGGTATACACTATGAAATGCCGATGTTCTAGAAAAGATCTGAAACATTCACAGCCGAATACGACAGCCAGACTTTCTTTCTCGAAAGTGGAATACCGGCGTTCGCAATCATTAAGCATCCGACTGGCAAAAGCGATGGGTGCCAAATTACCATTCACCTGCTGACTAAGCACACAAGAAACTGCGACATCACTCGCATCACAATCTAACATAAAATCTTTCCCAAAATCCGGAGTTCGAAGGACGGGAGCAGAAGAAAGACATTCTTTCAATTTCTCAAAGGCGAGACACTGGTCGGGGCCCCACACGAATCGTACATTCTTCTTCTTCAAATAATTCAGGGGCGCTGAAATGTCCGAAAAGCCCTTAATGAACCTACTGCAAAAGCCTGCCATTCCCAAAAAACGTCGGACTGCTTTCACATTCGTGGGAGTAGGGAACTCTTGGATACATTGCACACGCTCAGGGTTCACTTCTATGCCAACATCCGAAAGAATGTGACCTAAAAATTTGATTTGCTTCGAAGCCAAAGAGATTTTGTCCGGGTTAACAGTGAGTCCGGCTCTGCGAAGACGACATAGGACTTCACGTAAATGGATCAGGTGATCCTCAAAAGACTGACTGTAAATCACGAGGTCATCAAGATAGTTAAACACAGATGAATACTTTAAATCTCCAAATAAGTCGTCCAAAACCCTACTCAATACTTGTCCGCCGATAGAAATTCCCATGGGTAACTTATTGAACTCAAAAAGGCCGAACGGAGTGGAGAACGCAGTTATCTTACGGCTCTCGGGATCGAGAGGAATTTGATAATATGCACAATTCAAATCTAGGACGGAATAGTACTTCGCCCCGTGAAAATGCTGAAAAGCGCTCTCCAGAGTTGGAAGGGGAAAGTTGTCGAACACCACCTTAGAATTGAATCGACGATAATCAACTACTAAACGAAAAGTACCCTCTTTCTTAGGCACCAGGAATGCTGGACTACCATAAGAAGACTTAGAAGGGCTCACAACACCGCGTGCCTTAAGATCATGAATATATTCTCTCATGGCAATGAGTTTGGGTGGAGAGCAAGAAAATGCCGCCGACCTAACTGGAACCTCATCAGTTAAATCAATATGACACTCGTAGCCGATAGCGGAACCCAGTTCCGACGTGAGAACATCAGGAAATTCATTCACCAAATCAGATAAAGCGTCACGTTGACTCGTGAATAAAGTAGGAGGGATTAGAACAGCAGCGATACCAGAAAAACTAAAAGGAACACTCGCTTCACAAGTATTAAAATGAAACCGCTCCTTGGATTTAAACAAAAAACTGAAGGAATGATCCGAAAAATCAAGCCTCAACCCTGCTTTGTGCATAAAATCAGAACCTAAGATCATAGGCGTAGATAAGTCATCCACCACATGGAAGTTCCAATCCCAAGAATAACCACATATCTTAATATGACATGTTACAACGCTAGAAACAGAAATAGATGAATTCACCGCAGAATAAAATTTCAAATCCCCATCTTGTGGACATATCTGAGTAACAGGAACCTGTTCCGCTATGGAGCGGTGAATACATGAACGTGAAGCACCAGAATCCAGTAAAGTGGGTATCGACAATTTCTTAACACTTACAGGGACCCAAGGACAGAAGTTTCCAGTCGTGGAAATGTTCATTTCCCGGCGAACTTCATTGCATGGCCACTCCGGCGGGTCTAAACCGGGGAGCCATGCTCGTTTCCCTGACGCGAAGCACATCTAGGACAGGCTATGTGCGTCACGTCACGAAGACCACATGTGTGACAAAACACACGAGAGGACGCACGGCAGGAATTAAAATGATGCCCCAAACGATCACAATTCCAACATTTTATACGGTTATACATGTTCAGGTTTCGAGGTAACTGTTGATCCCGAGGAGCGGGATTCGCAGAAGAAGTAGCATTGCGAATACTCCCGACAATATGCGAGTGGGGACGGTTAACTGCCCGGTCCTCCTGACGAGATATTGAAGATGGGTGCGCAGTCCTCTGAATCTGGGATTGCGCGCATGCAGTCTCTGGAAACAAACTGTCAGAGGGGAGGGTGGGGGTACATATGACTTGCGCAGGCGCCGATTGAACTCGCATTCACGTCCTTGATCAACAATGTCAGCCACACTATACACACTGGACCGGCGTATGAAAGACTTGTACTCAGGTGCTAGATTTCTATACACAATATCAACAGTTTCAATAAGGGGAAGGGGCTGCGACAACCTTCTTATTAAAGTCATTAGCCCAGTAACAAAATCGTCTACAGGCTCTTCCAAAACCTGGGTACGGCGATGAATTTCAGCCTTCAAGTCATGTTCAAAATCATAAGTCGTAAACCGCTCCTTTATTGACTTACAGAAATCAACCCACGAGATGAAAGATCTGTTGGTAAGTCGATACCATTTTAAAGCTAAGCCACTCAACAATAACGGTAGGCAGACAACAATGTCGTCTGGTTCGAGGTCATAACAATGGCAGAGTTCACTGACCCTGTCTAAGAACTCAAATACAGACGAAACTCCCAGTTCACCAGAAAATGAAATTCCCCACTTGGACACTATATTGGCTACGCCTCCCTTGCGATGGCCTTTCACCTCAGTCAATGGATTAGTGTCTTTCCCACAGACACTTTCAAACGATAGCAGATCATCGTCAGACTGGATGAGCTCCTTCTTCACGTTACAACCTGGGAGAGAATACATGGCTAAACTACAGAAGTACTGCTAGCTACAATTCAAAACAATAACTACAAATGTCTTGCCTCCGTCCTGTACCTGAAATGAGTACGAAACAAGAAGTAGGGTTGGTTAGTACATTACCAATGCTGGGGTTCGTTGATAGGGTCCAACTCATTGCACTCTCCTTACAGTTTGTTATTTTTATGGTCCATACTCCTTGGAAGTTCACATTGACTCTCAATATTTGTTTGCATAGTATGCAATAGGGAACATGAAACAGAATAAAAACAACATTGAAAAATATGCAGCGAAATATTATAATCCAATGGATATGGCTAAGCGACCAGGAGACTTAACCTCGCAACTGATACCATCTGCACCGCCCTATCAAAATAAACATATTCTTGGCGTGCCTCCTAGCTGCATCACTGGAACCAACTAGAAAAGAAAGGAGTACGCAGTGGAAATGGATGTTAATTTCTGACCTGTGCTGGGCCCGTACTTGCAGGCCAGATGTGCCGAGCGACTCCAGACTCCGTGAAGGTGGTCCCACGACGAGTGGTAGGAATACCCTCCTGGTGCTAGAAAGCTAGAATAAGTTAGGCCTAGGTTTGAAGAGAGAGAGAGAGAGCGAGCAGCCCGATCGCCAAACACTACTAAATAAGACACATGGGTAAAGAAATGGAAATTTAATGAATTGAAACCGAACACACAAAGAAACCCGGCCAGAATAACACACACAAAAAAGAATACCCTTCACCTAGGGGTCAAATAAAGTCACTTTCAAACGGGGAAGATAAATATAAATAACAATAAATAACTTACGATAGCAAATAACGTTAACAAATTAAATTCATACCTGTGCTCACTTCGGTGAAAACGATGTAAAAAGGGAGGAAGTAAAAGATCAAGAGGCAATCGAGCCGGTCGCTGGTCAACAACAATCACTTCTCCGCCTAGAGATGGATGGTTGTCATGACGACCACAAATAACAAGCATAGCAAAGATAAAACAAAAGGCTGTGTGCGTGTCGCAAAGGCTGTGGCGAGCAATGGGGATGCGATCGAGCTGGCAGTCTCTAGAGGAAAGAAATGCAAAAACCAAAGATACTACAAGGAGAAACAAATGACGTCAAGTGTCCGTGAAATATATCATGATACATACACGCAATCAAACACACAAAATACCAGCCGACGATGCAGAAATAAAACACAAAGCAACTCGTGCTTGTAGGTAGTCTAGCAAAATATGCTAAACCTATATGGTCCCCTACTTACGTTCCGAGTTCGAGCTGAATACGGTAAGGCCTACTTAAAGTTACCGCCGTGATCCAGTTGCCCGAAGCATGGAATGAAGGGAAAACATAAGGGCTAAAATATATGGTGTCATGCCTCGTGTTGGGAGAATGGTCGAAACGCCAACGTCCACAAACCACGGGAGACCCATTCGAAGATATGCCCAATCAAAACAGCATCAATGCATCTGGCAGCAAGAAAAACATACACTCACAAAATCACTCGCAGATATATTTCACGGCACAAATAAAAGGTTAAACGAAGACTCAAACAAAATAAAACAGGAGACCGCCATTACGATTGGTTCCACAGCAAATCCAAGCACACGACGAAGATCAAAAAGAAAGGTTAAATTTAGGGAATGAGCATAGTGGACACAAGGTTAGATGTATTACTTACATGAGTAAATGGAAGGCTTCGGCATAATAACAATGTTAAATAAAAAGGAAAAACATTACATTTTAAATAATAAGGCGGAGAGCCTCAAGGCACGTCCGGACAGAAAGTATCTCACATGGCGTCTCAGTCAACCGGGACGGCCGCCAAAGAAAATAAAGACAGAAGTTTCCAGTCGTGGAAATGTTCATTTCCCGGCGAACTTCATTGCATGGCCACTCCGGCGGGTCTAAACCGGAGAACCATGCTCTGCTACCATCTGCACCGCCCTATTAAAATAAACATATTCTTGGCGTGCCTCCTAGCTGCATCACTGGAACCAACTAGAAAAGAAAGGAGTACGCAGTGGGAATGGATGTTAATTTCTGACCTGTGCTGGGCCCGTACTTGCAGGCCAGATGTGCCGAGCGACTCCAGACTCCGTGAAGGTGGTCCCACGACGAGTGGTAGGAATACCCTCCTGGTGCTAGAAAGCTAGAATAAGTTAGGCCTAGGTTTGAAGAGAGAGAGAGAGAGCGAGCAGCCCGATCGCCAAACACTACTAAATAAGACACATGGGTAAAGAAATGGAAATTTAATGAATTGAAACCGAACACACAAAGAAACCCGGCCAGAATAACACACACAAAAAAGAATACCCTTCACCTAGGGGTCAAATAAAGTCACTTTCAAACGGGGAAGATAAATATAAATAACAATAAATAACTTACGATAGTAAATAACGTTAACAAATTAAATTCATACCTGTGCTCACTTCGGTGAAAACGGTGTAAAAAGGGAGGAAGTAAAAGATCAAGAGGCAATCGAGCCGGTCGCTGGTCAACAACAATCACTTCTCTGCCTAGAGATGGATGGTTATCATGACGACCACAAATAACAAGCATAGCAAAGATAAAACAAGAGGCTGTGTGCGTGTCGCAGAGGCTGTGGCGAGCAATGGGGATGCGATCGAGCTGGCAGTCCCCAGAGAAAAGAAATGCAAAAACCAAAGATACTACAATGAGAAACAAATGACGTCAAGTGTCCGTGAAATATATCATGATACATACACGCCATCAAACACACAAAATGCCAGCCGACGATGCAGTAATAAAACACAAAGCAACTCGTGCTTGTAGGTAGTCTAGCAAAATATGCTAAACCTATATAGTCCCCAACTTACGTTCCGAGTTCGAGCTGAATACGGTAAGGCCTACTTAAAGTTACCGCCGTGATCCAGTTGCCCGAAGCATGGAATGAAGGGAAAACATAAGGGCTAAAATATATGGTGTCATGCCTCGTGTTGGGAGAATGGTCGAAACGCCAACGTCCACAAACCACGGGAGACCCATTCGAAGATATGCCCAATCAAAACAGCATCAATGCATCTGGCAGCAAGAAAAACATACACTCACAAAATCACTCGCAGATATATTTCACGGCACAAATAAAAGGTTAAACGAAGACTCAAACAAAATAAAACAGGAGACCGCCATTACGATTGGTTCCACAGCAAATCCAAGCACACGACGAAGATCAAAAAGAAAGATTAAATTTAGGAAATGAGCATAGTGGACACAAGGTTAGATGTATTACTTACATGAGTAAATGGAAGGCTTCGGCATAATAACAATGTTAAATAAAAAGGAAAAACATTACATTTTAAATAATAAGGCGGAGAGCCTCAAGGCACGTCCGGACAGAAAGTATCTCACATGGCGTCTCAGTCAACCGGGACGGCCGCCAAAGAAAATAAAGAAAAGAGAGATGTTAAACATGGCTCAATAAGGAGCCAGATAATCGAGACAGTATTGTATTCCATCAGAGCACTTGCTCATGTGCGCATCTACGATACCTGATACCTCAAGTACGAGTGTTTACGCCGTGATTCTGAGCGCCGAAGAACTTAGTCGCTGGACGAGCAGTCAGTGGACTTACTTTTTGTTCAGGTGAAGGAACATATATAATATCTGCGAAGGACTTAGAATATTGACTGACTTTATGGTCAATTATTCTAACCAGTCAGGTGATAGTAGTTTTGTAAAGCCATTCACGGAAGTTAGCCTACAAAATGATGAGTTTCTTGCGGTGAAACGGTACATAAAGCACTTCAAATAATATCAGGAAGAATTTATTCTTACAGTTCGTTCTATACAGCTAACAGGTGTTCCTGAAATAGCAGGCGAACGAAAACGCGTTGTTCGGATATGGGAATTGTTCTCAATCTTTCAAGAGTACTATATCAGTATAAGACTGTACAACATTTCAACATGTTAGACTGTACCGAGAATAACAGGCGTTTTTTTGAACGAGTGACATTACACATCAACATGCGCCGTTAAACTACTCGAGGATAGGTGAGATATGGAGGCGAACTAAGTGATATGGAACAGCAGATGACCATGGGAGGACACTATGGGAATAGTGAATACCGAAGGACACGCTCTACCTACACAGCAAGAATGAAGTAAGACAACTATTCATGTACTGTCCACTAGCCTATAGTAGTATTTGAGAATTCCATTTTTATACTGTCACTATAAGAAATCAACATAATCATCATCGTAATGAGAACGTCTATTATATTTGTCCAGGATGACAAATGGAGCTCGTTGTCCGACAATTTATTATTTTTTTAACAATTTTTTTGTCAGGACAACAGTCAGTTCATGTGTTTCGACATGAAATGTTTAAGTTATATCCAAGGGATAAGCATATTTTTCTTTAACTCTTATTTAGAGAAGAGGCTCGAGTATAACTTGGATTATTTAAATAATTTGATTTATTTATTAATAATAATAAATGACTGCGGAATAAATAAGTTAATAATATTAAAAATATAACTACACCATTTAATGTTATAAATAACTTGTTTAGGGAGATGATAGCACCAATTTATGAATTAAATTAAATTGTTAATTGTGATTAAATAGTTACTGCATTGTAAGTCTACCCCTTATTATTCCCGTTTTCCAACGGGGTCGGGGATGAGATGCGATGGAAGTCTTTGTGGCGATGATTTTTATGGCCGGATGCCCATCCTGACGCCAACCTCATGAGAGGAGTTAATGAGAGATGAAATGAATGATGATGAATGAAACTGGGCAAGGATGTGGAAGGAAGCGGCCGTGGCCTGTCAGAAGGTACCGTCCCAGCATTTGCCTGGTGTTGAAAATGGGAAACCACGGAAAACAATTTCAAGGACGGCTGACGGTGGGGCTCGAACCCACACGTCTACCGAGTCAGCAGACAGCTTGGCCCCATGACCTAATGCTGTGCTTTAGCCAGCGTAGCCACTACTATCGGTTAAATAGTTACTGCATTAATAACCCGAAAGTGAGATGTTATTAATAAGCATTTACAAAGAGGATTTAAAGATTTATTTATGGATGAAATAGGGAAATAATAATCGTTCGGATGTTGTAGTGAAGCATCGATGCCTAAATATTTTCCAGTAATATTTTTTTTTTAGTCGTTTACCCTCCAGGTTGGTGGAACCCACGGACTCAGCGAGGGAACTCACCACTACCGCCTCTACGGGCAGTGTCCTAGAGCTGGGAACATCGAATCGGAAGGGATACAACTGGTGAGGTGGGATTGGCACCTCGCCCAGGCGGCCTCACCTGCAAAGCGAACAGGGGCCTCATGAGGGAAGGTAAGGGATGGTAAGGATGGATAGACAAGGAAGAGGGAAGGAGGCGGCCGTGGCCTTGAAGATGGTGCCATCCCGGCATTTGCCCGAAGACGAAGTGGGAAACCACGGAAAACCACTTCGAGAATGGCTGAGGGGGAATCGAACCACCTCTACTCATTTGGGCCGCCCGAGGCTGAGTAGACCCCGTTCCAGTCCTCGTACCACTTTTCAAATTTCGTGGCAGAGCCGGGAATCGAACCCAGGACCTCCGGGGCGGCAGCTAACCATGCTGACCGCTACGCTACGGAGGCGACAATAATAATAATAATAATAATAATAATAATAATAATAATAATAATAATAATAATAATTTGTGGAAGAATTTAAATAATTGGAAGACTTTGAATAAAATAACTTTGTTTATTTGTGGAATAGAAGTTTGGATTTATAAATAAATTTAAATGAGTTTATGAATGAAGTGAAATAGTAAGATTTTGAGCTCAGTAAAATTTTCCAAAAGCACTAAAAATATTTAGACGAAGAAAAAAAAGCGGCAGGTATTAAATGTATAAATTAGGGTGAGATTATGTAAATGGGAGGCAAGGAGAAATTGACCAGAATTAAATACATCTTTTCATTGGAAAAATAAAATCGAAGAACACACAGTACAGTAATTATGACAGAATATTACAAACAGAAAAAAAATAAAAAATATATAATGTTTTGAGGAGAAGAATATTGGAAGTCAAATAATATGATGATTTTAGTGTGCGAATTGTCGACACTTAAAAGTTGTGTGGAGACCTAGCTGTCATCCAAGAGGGCATTTGTTCCCGTAGTTATGGGCACATATGGATGTGCGTGTGTCATTAGAAGAGCATGTGGGCTCAATTGTAAAAGAAGAGTTAGGCAAGTGACAACCCCATATTCTAGTCAAATTCCACTTAACTGTCAATTCAAATATTTAATATTTTTCTGGATCAATTTGAATTTCAAATAGTATGCCTAAATAATTGAAGAACATGAGTTTAGACTTGATGAACCTGATCGAGAAAAAGATATCAAATGAATAGTTGCAAATGTAAAGATAAAATAAATAATTAAAGATATTTTTATTTTGTGCTTGGAATAATAATAATAATAATAATAGTAACAGTGGAAATGAGCATTAAATATTCACAATATGGGAGGGTGAGAAAACATATCGTAAATAAATTGATGATAAATTTTGAAATTAAAAATAATAATAATAATAATAAATTCTATGATTAACATTTATTTTGTGTCAGATGTTATGTACATTTTCTGAATGAGAAAAGTTTTGGTGAAGGAGATAATGATTTAATCCACTGATATTGGATAACAACAATTTATATTGTTAACAACAATTTATGCTAATGTGCACAACAAATTTTGAAATGAGTAAATTTAAATTTTGTTTACATTGAAACAAATGAATACGAGAAAAGAAAAAAAATTATTTTCAAATTATTATGACAATGAAAAATTTATAAACAATCTTTGTTTTTGGAAACAAAAATTTTACAAAGACAAAAATATTAACATTCGACTTTATGTTAGCCGAATATTGATATGAGGTTATTATACTTCAATGAAACAGTGAAATAATTTTTTCCAATATTTCTTTTTTGAAACTTCATCGAATTAACCAAGTGACAATTTTTCGAAATATATTTACAACGTGTACTTGAACAATCAAAGCAATTCTTCGTGAAGTGAAACTACATACATGTAAATAGAGGGATCACTCGAACTCTTCATTGAATAGTGATTACCCCAGTGTAAATAAATAGAAATTTTCGTTTTTGATATCAGAATGGACTAATAATTTTTCTGAATATCAATTGTGCGGAGTTCAAGGGCATTTTTAGGGACTGTTGATTTTTTATGTTTGATTGTTTTCTTTGTGTTTTGAGGTTATTGCCAGTCAATTTAATATTTTAATTATAAATAAACTGAGATTTTTGAGAAATGTGCTATTTTCAAAATATTTTCTTTCCTTACCTTACTTGTGAATTAACGATATCAGGGATGCCAGATATAGACCTAATATTCACCTAGATAGACCCTGAGATAGATTTTCTCGTGCTAACTTAAACTGATTTCGGTAATTTACAAAATGTGGTCTTTGGATCTCGGTCCAAACGGGCACAATACGGGTATTAAAGACAAATTGTAGAATACCGTGTGTATGTTTCTGTTTAATTTTAACTTATTTCCAATATTTCCATATATCATGCGGTTCACCATTGT
This sequence comes from Meconema thalassinum, assembly GCA_946902985.2. NCBI lineage: Eukaryota > Metazoa > Arthropoda > Insecta > Orthoptera > Tettigoniidae > Meconema > Meconema thalassinum. The sequence continues at coordinate 1,183,522,126 of OX336388.2, read as the reverse complement.
ACACGCCGCGTGAGAATATTCGACTTCTTTCTGCATGATGTAAACACGTGTTGTGAGTTAGTCGCAACCGAAGTAGGACAGTGGAGGTGGTGACTTGTTGATTTCTGAGTGGAAGATTGAGTCATCTCTTCAGGTACCTACGCCGAGAATAATGTGACAAGATGGAGCTTGTCTTTTATGACTTTGCTCAATTTTGCACAGAGGTGTGTTTTGTGGATTTGTAAATCAGACTGTCTGTTCGCTCACGGTTTCAATAAGACATCTTGTCATTCCGTTTCATAACGCCCCAATCTCACGTTTGCTAGCTGGAGCTCAAACGAAGTGAAGATTATTGTTTGTATACAACTGGAACGTGATGACGAGTTGCATCACTGCACTCCATCTGAGGACATTCTATTTCCCAATGTGATGCTGCAAGAGTCACACACACTGGCGACGGGAAGCTACGGGGAGAATTCCTCGGGGCATTCGAGTTGAGAAGAATGTTCCAGTCTCATTACCTTCTTTTAATAGAGCAGTGGCGCAATGCAATGACACGAAGTAAATAACCACTAGCGGTAGATACAGATTACTGTACAAATCTCATTAAAAATGAACATATTCACTTACAGTAATATTGTGTGAGTCAATAATAACATCAACCTCAAATATTCCCTAACTCTTTAAAAATATGAATGCTACGGCAATCGGTCAGTGGGTTTGAAATTTTACATTTTAGGTTTATAGTCTCTTTTCATCGTATGCTGAATATTCTTATGGTATCACATTTTGTACGCATGCGTGTTCAGGTATACTGTAAATAATGCTACGGCACTCACTCAGTGGGCTTCAAGATATTTACACGCTATTTTCATCGTATTTTGTACGCACGCGTGTGCAGATTTACTGCAAGTTCGCAAATGCATATTGTTTATGTGTATTTTTTGAACCCCATGGCACCATGAAACCCCTCGGCTTGGTATGCGTAACTGGGCCGCTGCCTCACTGTAACACTGGACGCCGAAATGCAAAACAGTCTCAAATGAAAATGCATGCATATACAGTATGTACTCGTATATACGAATAAGACAATTCCATTAAGTACCTGCGGTCATTACTGTTAATAGTGTGTTTTGTATATTTGTCCCCCTAATACAATTTAATTAACGGGTGCAAATAGAGTGACACATGTTGGAAACTTCGTACTACTTTGTTCGGCGCTGAATTTGCCTTTCGTATTTCGATAAGTGGCCCTAATCAAAAATGACGACCGAATTAAATATTTTACCGGTATTCAATACCTTGGAAATAACTCCAGCATCAACCTGAAATTTTGCACGATTATAAAAGACTACAACGAAACTTTACATACGTGACTTTCAAAATATAGGCAGCACAAAACCAACATGGTACCTTCGCCATTTGTTGTCCTTTATGGCGACATTATCATCCAAACACAGTAAAACTTTGCACAATGAATCATTACATACCTACACATATTCGTTTGAGTCTGCTTTGCCTTTCAGCGTCCAGTCTAATATACAAACCATTATTTGTGAACAAGTCACCTCCATGATCCCCTATTAGCAGTTTGCACTGTGGCCTTCTCTACTTCTATATCTCTCACTATGAATCTAACCATCGCCTACTAGGTCAACCTCTGCTTCTCTTACCCATTTCAGCCAAACTAACCTCTTAGGTAATCTCTCCTTCCCATTCACTTCACATGACTCCAACATCTGAGTCGGCTCATACGAACCGCTTCATCTAACATGTTCATTTATAACTGTAGCCTTTATTCTTTCATTACGAGTACCTACCTGCGATTGCTCCCAACTGTTTGTTGCAGGAATCATTTATGCTACCCTTATATCATTTACCTCTAGCTTATGTATCAGATCAGGGGCAATGACCTCGTAGTTCCGTTCTTAAAACAACAATAACTATGTATCAGTTATCCTAAATCTGTCGAGCTCTCACTTCTATACAGCAAGGTCAGTCTAAATACTGTGTGAGGTAGGGAGAGTTTCGTCACAACACCAACTTCTTTCTAGCAGAATACTGTACATCGCAACTGAGAACTCGCTGCATTGGCTTTTCTGTACCTCGACTCTATTTCTTCCATCATTCTACCATCTTGACTGAATACACAGCCGAAGTACTACAAATGTTCCACAAGCTGCAAATTAAATCCTCCTACCTGGCATTCTATTTTCTTGCATTTATTCCCTACCGACATAACCTTCGTTTATGAAATGCAGATTTTCATACCATACTCCCTACATTTCTGTTCAAGTTTTAACATGTTGGCTTGAAAGCTTTCGTCGGCGTCTGCCATTACAACCAGGTCATCGGCATAGGCCAGACTGCTTAACTGGTTTCCACATAATTTAATCCAGTTAATCCCAGTTAATTATTTGAAGATAAATGTACCGTACTTGCGTTTAACATTATATACTGCTGATGTACGGTACTTCAATATGTGTTCAATTTTCATCATAGTTACTCTTTCGAATTAGTTTATTAGTTCACCACTAGATGGTATTAAGTTCATTTGTGAATTAGTATTTTATCTTTGATTCATTTTTTGTATTTTTTTGTCTAGGATAAGAAGTCACAATGTGAAACTATCATGTCTTTTTAGTTCTGCTTGTTACCTTTCATAAATGCATATATTGAAATTAATCTGCCTTTCGTATTTAATTCACAACCTATACGGTCCACTAGAAGGTACTTCAAATAACATTTTTAAAACATATCAAGCTGTGTTAAGTAATATACGTATTTTATATAATTTAATGTCTGGATCTAATAACTCTTGCTTACGTTTCGAGAAAAGATTTTGTTTTATAACTCGTCATGAAATGCGCAAACGTTAACCATTTTAAAAATGGTAACAGATTTGTCCGTATTGACTGATGGTAATATGTAATTTGAAATCCGCCTTGTCAATACTATAAAAATGATGTTTAGTAAATATTTAAACATACATGTTTCGGTATGTCATTGATATCTTCTTCAGCGTAATTGAATAATAATATCGTATGGCCTCGGGTGCCGGGTGCAAGCTTCGTTATTTGATACCCAGAGGGTAGCTTGCATGTCGAATTTCGTTGTTCCTTGAAGCACTATGAAAGTCAAGGAGGTTAGATATTTAAGCTCCTTGAACACTATAGCGCTATCTAGAAGAGAAATGCGGAACTTTGTGTTGGCAGAATAGCCCGAGATAAATTTTGCCATTATGAACACGGCCTACTGAATTCAAATGGATTATTTGACATGCCAACATCGTATGACATGCGTGTCGTATTTTTTCCGCCTTTCAAAAAAAATCACTTACCACGGCCAGGAGCGAACCTGCAAGCTTGGGGTTAGTAGACCGACACGTTAACCTATCACCCACCGTGACAAGCTGATATTTAATTCTTAAACTATGTTAACAATGCTAAATAGAAATGGATATCCTTAAAAAGAAATAGAATTTAAATTAAAATGAATAGCTCACATATAGATTAAATGTCATATAATAGAAAAAAAGTTGATATTAAACGATGATGTTATGAATAATATTTTCACCAATATTTTGTCACACACACACGGACATAAGGTGATCTCATAAGCCTATTTTTTTTTTCATAAATAAAAATAGGTTAAAGTGGCTTCTATCACTTCAATTTGCATAATGAACCACTACTATGAACTTAATCGCCTGGGATATGATTCTCTAGCATGGATTTTATAAATCAATTTCATATTATTTTATAAATCATACGTGGCATTCCGGTTAAATGAATACGGGCACCTGAAATCCATGGGAGAAGGTGCCATTTCCACAGGTGTAGTTATAATAGTTAAATAATTTTTGTACGTAATCTTCTTAAGTTGTGGTAGCGATTTATGTATTAAGGAGAGAAACATCGAGGCTGTATACCCCACTTTTCTAGAGTAGTTTTCACAGTTGTAAGTTGCTGTACGCATCTGCCCAGACAGCAGAAGATTGGGCTTCGAGTCTCGACTGTAGTCACATTTCAGTACCAACTGAACGTCTATGACGTTGCAAGAAGAGCTATGCCCTAAATCCGTTTCAAACTCCACCTCCGTGGGCCTTTACCCAGCGTGGCAATTCCTAATGTAGACTAATGTAACTGAGGCTCTGGGCTAAAAGTCCATTGTGTACCATTAGCAATCAGGTCTCTTGTGCACAACTCAAATTGGTCATTAAAAGTGAGAATTAGCACGAGAAACAGTTCTGGTAACATGCCACAGCGATTTACTCACTTTATACATGACTTGAGCAATTAGAAATGCATTAACTTCTTTTCATCTTCATGAACAAAAGGAAAACATGTTGTAGCGCTTATGTAACAGTTTCACACATCAGTAACAGTATTAAGAAACGTGCCCCGTACAGAACTAGCAGTACTACAGGGACCTCGTTACTACATTTCTAAGCCAAAATAGATTCATAAACCCAGCGGAGCAAAACTTACAAAATAAAATAAAAGAAACTACTGTAAACAGATAATGAAATTCTTTGCTACCAGGAAAACCACAGTTCGCTGATATCAGGAGGTGAAGAAGGACGTAGAAGAAATGGCAACATCTCAAGCTGAAATCAGCAACAGTTAAACATACGATACAAAGCCAAAATTAAGAATTTCACGGGTTTTTAGAGTCATCGTACATCGCGGATCCAGACACCATGGACTGAAGAAAGGAGGAGAATGCAGAGCCATAGCCTGAAGGAGTACTGGGCAAATATAAAGGCATAAAAGCAGCTGAAATCAAATTAACGTGGTCACAGTCGGCCTAAACGACAGTAGAAGAAGACGAAGAGGAAGAAGACGAAGAAAGTAAAGTAAAATAAAAATATAAAATAATGTAAAATAAGTTAAAATAGAACAAAGAAAAGTTAAAAAAATAAGTTAAATAACATAAAGTAATATCAAATTAAATTAAAAACATTTAAGGGGACCTACGGAACGGCTAAAATTATCAAAATCAATATTTTTATATTTTTTATATTTTATGAATCTCTTAAGTCTACTCTTTAAAATGATATATAATACATTATAGTTTAACCATTTGAAATTGCCATAATTTTAATTTATACTTGCGGTAACAATGAGATACGGTAATCATCATGTATGAAAGTATTAACTAAAGTTTTCTCAGTTCCATTTTAAAAAAATGTATGTTTCTTTTCCTAGGCGACTAATTATCACAAAGCTGTGACATTTTCACCATAAATTTGTCTTATAGTGTTGAATATTTTAATGGAGAAGTTCCTTTGTTTTAAGTAAAACTGTTTGGATTTTGGCTGTATTTTTCAGTAATTATATTTTATGACAGTTAAAACAAAATCATTTCTGACTCCCCTGATGTCCAATATAAGGAACGCTCCATTAATATGTCAAGTAAGGTTTGATTGAAATGTGACATAAATTTCATCATCATACCTTTTTTAAATTCTGAGGAAATGGAAGATGAATTAAACACATTTAACATTGGTAAGATAGACGATTCTGTATCCTCTTAAAATAAGAAGTTGGATGGTTGGTTCCTCAGTTTATGGGCTACGACAATGCGTGTACTTTGGGAGTGTGTAGAATCTGTCTGATAACCGGTGTTAATTGTGATGGCTGTATTAGTGTGTGTTATCTGCAATTTAGGTAAGGACTACAGACGATCAATTTCAAGTAGTACCTACTTTTGCTACCAAATGCTACCGTCAACGACACCTAGCTTCAAACTTGGCTAGTAGATGCCATCTCAGCCAACACCTGGTGGCGAATATAGCGTTATCAAATAATCTAACCTACAAATTTCGGCTTCACACAAGTGTAGTTTGTTAAAGGTTCTTCGTCATGCCATAAAGCTGTGACATGGGACCAAACGCTTATTTCCCCTCCGGCGAAATGAAATTGGTTTACTTGTATTGTTCAAACATGTCAAGCAAGCTAATTGTACTCTCTGTTACTTTGTGTTTGTTCAATGATTCGCAACATAAGAAAATATAGAAATGAAGACCGGGCTGGATCCAGGTACGGCGAGTGGTTCTTCCAAAAATCTATGTTACTGCTATCATTTTATGGGAGCTGTTCTGACAACAATGTTTGAAGAGTCGAGTTCCAAGCGTCAGAAATGTATTTGGACGGGTTCCCTCCCTTTCCACGAGACCAGCTTGTCAGCGTGACCTTCACCTTGATAGCAACTGGCTATTTGTCTGTTCTGTGTTATCTCGTTTACCTATTTCAGACTTGTTGATGTTACACCCAAAACCTGTTTATCACGCCTTGTATTTTTGTTCCCTGGTTTATACATGGTAGTAGGCTTGCAAGCGTTTTTGCCATATGTGACGTACTTTTCCTGTTGATTTCTCGCCAACCACGCACCTTTTACTGTACGTACTTCAGGTCTCCAATCACTTCCTGATTTAGGGAATCGTATTTTTCTGGCTGCTTAGTGATGCCCCACTCAACCTGTATAGTCAACAGTACAGCAGACTTCATTCGACCCAGATCAGTTATTCTGTGACTGGCTGAGAGATCTGGTTTAATCTTCATTTTTCATCCCGATGTTATCTATTCAAGTTGTCATTAAATCGCTTACCCTCTCAGCTCGGCTTCACCCACGGACTCTGCTAAAAATCATTCCTTTTCCGTCGAAAGGACAGTGTCTGTGAGTTGAACACTTTTTGTCAGCAAATGCAGATGCGGATGGTGACAGGCCGATCATCCGGTAACTAGGGTCTAATTAAGGAAAGGTCAGAGAAGGGATTTTGGACGGAAGCCTGTCGTGGACCTGTTGAAAGGAACCGTCCCGGCATTTGTTTGGTAGTGAAAATGGAAAACCACGAAAACCATTTTCAGGATTCGAACCCACGCCCTCCTGATGCCAGCGCTCTTGGCCACCGTGGCCGGTATTAAAGTATGTGTGTACTTTAATTTGGGAATAGGCTTGAGAAGGAGTCGCCTGAGAAATGTTAGGTAGGCTACCAACCTTACATTTTCCAGAGATGATAACCAGGAGAGATTGTACCAAGCACGGACATCGAAAGTTACCTTGGCTACGATCCAAACAACTCGACATTGAATTGTGTGCCCTCTCATGGAATGTAAGTGCAAGTAGTCGTGGTGGGAGGAATAACTAGTCCTAGATCTAGTTGAATGGAATTATTAACAAAGGTGAGCTACTGGCTACAGACTGCAGCCTTCGGTTATTGAAAGTCTTTCTTTGGAGGAATTCTACGGCCGCAGTGCATATGGTGACAGTCTGCAGCATAGCCAGGAGCATTAAGTTGCGAGGGGGAAATGGAAGTTCAGAGATCATAGGTTCGAATCCTGGCGATGACTAGTGTACATTTTTAGCCTACTTTCGATTTTTGCAAAAAATGAAAGTAGACTTATGAGATCAACACAGGGCGAAAAATTGTGTGTCTGTGTGTTTGTGTGTGTGTGTGTACTCTGAATGTCTGTCCCCCCTATCAATTCGAACACGGTGAAACCGAATCGAACGAAATTTGGTACAGAGGTAACTCTAGCATAGGGCACCTCAGTGTCATACTTTATATCGCCGCCATCTTTACCAAAACTGAATGGCGGCCACTCAAACGTTCAAAACGGAAACTCAAATTACGGCTAAACTAATCATCCGATCTCTACCAAATTTGGTGACAACACACCTTTATATAGGACGCGTCTTTCATTCAAACTTCAAGGTCATAGGCCTTGCCATTTCAGGATGGCGGCCGTGTGAATTATGCAACCATTATAATCAATAGCTTAAGACCCACCAATTCAGATTATCAAGCCTAGGGTGGTTTAAGCTATCCTGAAGGTCATGATCCGTTATTTATTATAATTTAATATTATAACAGTATTCTGTATGAATGGCTTAAAAGAGCTGAGCCGTATCCGCCACACGACAAGATGGCAGCTGTCCTCATGAGCCTGTCTTATATTTCAGTAGTTTTAGTATGTTGTATGTGATATACCCTACTGATACAATAATATAAACTTTGTATGAAATGATCTATAATGAAGATGTACTGCAGAGAAGAAATAGTTTATTTCAAGTCATTATTTGCCAACAGGTTGTATCTAATATATCAGTTAAAATCGCCACGTTGTTAAGGATATGGTTAGCTCTGGGCTAGCGTGTTAGTCTGTCACGCAGTTGACTGTGGATCGAATACTGCTACAGTTAACTTTTTTTTCTTGAATTCTTTTACAAATGATGTGCACAAGCTCTTTCCACAGATACTGAATAAAATGTCATTTAGCTCAAAGGGGAGGCTAATGTATACACTCGTTTATTAATAAAATCACAGTCCCAGCATTGCACATAAACAGAAGACATTAGGAAAAGGAGAATAGAAGAACTAGATACACGTTGTTATCAACCACAGCCTTCTTAATGCCTCTGTACGGTGCTGTCTTCTTGTGGGTTATGTGGGTAATATTGTTCCAAACATACCGCTGTGTAAATACCTGGCCTCCTGAAGTATGGCAATTTTGTAATACTGGTAGTTCAACTATTAGCCACGATCGCGCTCCGATTAACTTTAAACACTGCCAGCTGGATCGCCTCCCTCCTGGCTACTTTAAACTGCCTGCTCGTTGAACATCCAGAGGCGTACAAGATAAATATTAATTCACTGCTAGGTCTCAACACCAACCTACTGTGATCGGCGCGGATTTTTAAAGGGGATGGTACCCAAAACGAAAGATTCTTAACTTTGCAGGCTGGCTTAATATAGAGATTAACGGACGTGAATGCATTACAATAAGTTAGTAGTTTTGTTATTCAATCATCATCATCATCATCATCATCATCATCATCATCATCATCATCTTCCTAGCATTAATCCCGCTTTATTGCAGGGTCTGCTTTTCTGCACTTTTTCTTCCATACTGCTCGATCTTGAGCGTCTCTAGTTGTAGCATTCACTAGTTGCATGTCCTCCCGCATAGTATCCAGCCAGCGCTTTCTCGGTCGCCCTCGTGGTCGTCGGCCTTCTGGACTGATGTCAAGTGCAGTTCTCGCGACTGAAGAGTGATTGCTACGCAGTACATGGCCATACCAACGCAGACGGCTCTCCCGCATTTTTTCATGGATTGGAGCCACACCAAATGTAGCTCGAACATTGTCATTCCTGATGTGGTCCAGTCTAGTAAGTCCCTGTGTCCAGCGAATCATCTTCATCTCCATGACATGTAGTTGTTGTTCACGTGTCTTCGTTACTGGCCAGCATTCAGTACCGTACAGTGCTACTGGTCGAACGATGGTTCTGTAAATTTTCGACTTCAGATATAGTGGCACATTCCGGTCAAAAAGGACTCCAGTAACTTGGCGCCATTTCAGCCATGCAGCGTTGACTCTGTTTCGGATATCTGGGAGTGTTCGGCCATCTGAACAGATTAGCGTACCCAAGTATTTGAATGCAGATGATTTTCGGAGTTCAGTGCCATCAATGTGAATAGATCCTTCACTTGGTACTCCACACTCCATATACTCTGTCTTCCCAATATTAAGTCGTAGGCCCTGGGTGTCTAGTGCAGTTTTCCAACATTGAACATGTTGTTCCAATTCTTGGCGAGACTTGCAGGCTACAATGATATCGTCAGCATAGAGCAAGGTCCAGGGATGTGGTTGCAGTAGTTCGGCTGCGATGGTGTCAAGACAGATGATGAACAGGAGCGGGGACAAAGCTGACCCCTGATGGACACCAACTCGGATGGGAAAAGTTGCGGAGTTTCCTGAAGCACATCGGACATAGCTGGTGACATTCCGATAAAGAAGCTGAACCCATTGAACATATGCTTCTGGTACCCCATGCTGTCGTAGTGCATACCATATTAGATCACGAGGTACCCTGTCGAAGGCCTTTTCAAGATCCAAGAAGGCTATATGGAGTGGTTTCCGCTTTTCTAGGTGCCTTTCCATCAAAAGACGAGCGGCGTGAATAGCATCGATTGTCCCTGTACCTTTCATAAAACCACACTGGTTTGAGGCAATCTTGATTATGTCACGAAGGCGTGTATCCACGATACGCTCAAATATCTTCATAGTGTGGCAAAGCAGGCGAATCGGTCGATAATTTGAGCAGTAGTGCACATCTCCTTTACCTTTCCATATTGGTATTGTTACACTGCTGAGCCAAGTAAGAGGAGCTTCGTTTTCATTGATGATCTTGTTGAAGAGATCTGCTAGAAACTGAGCTGCTTGTGATCCAAGCATCTTCCACACCTCCGATGGGAGATCATCCGGTCCAGTTGCCTTTCCATTTTCATTTTCTTCATAGCAGTCTCCACTTCGGCAACCGTGATGGCTGGTACTGGACCAAGTACAGGATCCACAGCTGGTAGTGGCGGATGCGGAAATTCTTCGTTGCTAATATTTTCGAAGTGCTGTTTCCATCGGTTAAGGATCTCATTAGGTTTCCGTAGAGATTGTTGATTTTCATTCTTAATGATCATAACATGTCCAACATCTTGAGTGGAACGATGGCGATTCTTCGCTAGTCTGTAGATATTATTTGCTCCTTCTAGTGTGTTGAGCTCTTCGTACATGCACTTGTAATGGTCTGCTTTAGCCTTTGCCACTTCCTGTTTTGCCACCGACTTCAATCTTCTATATGGCTGACGATCAAGATCCAGTCCCGATTGGAGCCAGGTCTTATACGCTAACTTCTTCATCCTGATGGCATCTTGGACATGAGAATTCCACCACCATATCTCTTTATTGATAAAACAGCGTCCAGGTTTTGATTTACCCATGATGTCAGTAGCACAAGTCGTAATATGTGTGGAGGCCTTTGCCCAGATTTCATCAACGTGTTGACCTTGTTCTGGCATAGATAAAGAACCTATAGATGTTTTCAGCTGGATGTGATGTTGTTTTAATGTCCACCATTTAATTCGTTCCGAGGTAGATTTAAGACTTTTCTTGCCGAGATCAAGGCGAATCCTAAAATTGAGGAGAAGCAGATGATGTTGGGGTGCAATAATGTCTGATGGTATGACTTTTACATCAGTGACAAACTTCAGATCACTCCTTCGTACCAGCCAATAATCAATCTGCGTATTTCTTCCACCAGTACTGTAGGTAATGAGGTGCGATGGTCGCTTTTTGTAAAAGGTGTTAGTCACAGCTAAGTCTAAGGCCTCAGCAAATTCCAGGATTTTGTTTCTATCCTCATTTCGCTCTCCAAATCCTTGTCCACCATGTACTCTCTCGAAACCATTTCTATTCCCTCCAACGTGGCCATTTAAGTCACCACCAATGAACAGGAGTTCTTCTTCAACAAACTGTAGGCAAGTTTCGAGGTTGTTCCAAAATTCATCCTTCTCATCATCCGTGCACCCAGTTTGTGGAGCATAACATGAAACCACACGTAAGGTTTCCGTACCATTGTCGATCTTAATAGACATCAATCGGTCAGAAAGACGGTTTACTTCAGAGACATGATCTCTGAACTTTGTACTCACAGCTACGCCATTCCTGCCTGATATATTTCCGTGGTAGAATAATTTGTATCCTTCACCAATATCCTTGGATTTTGAGCCAGACCATTTGGTTTCCTGGATGCAGGCAATATCTACTTGTCGGTTCTTCAAGGTATCTGCAAGTTCTCGGCTTCGACTCGTAAGAGTACCAATGTTAATGGTTGCCATTCTGATTTGTTGGACTCGCTTCTTTAGCCCACCCCGTCCTTGAGTGGGGAGCCCTTGCACATTTCTCACACCATTCGGGCGTTGATGATGCGCGTCGCCTACAGCGGGGAACGCCCTAGCAGTTTCATCCATAATATTTATTCTAGCCAGTGCATTGAGATACAACAGAATTTGTTTTACCGACCGGCTTGTTGTTAAGCCTGCCATCGAACCCTCCTCCTTTCTCATCCCGGACTTGGGACCGGGCAATGGCGGAGTTTTATTCAATCATCATAAAGTATATAATATTGATTTTGACACTTACTGGCTAATTTTCAATATAAAAGAAAACAAACAATACATGGTGGTAGAGGTGGTTTTAGGGATGAGGACAAAGAGTTATAAATATACCCATACATTTAGGAGAAAGTTGGCTATATGTTCTTTGCTGAACATCTTGTTCGTTTTGTGCAATCTCTCTCCTTGAAAATACCAGAATAGTACTTATTTCAAGTGGACTGCAACTAACCCAATCGTACAGTACATTTTAACCCTTGAGAACTAGCGTGAAAAATATTACACGATGACTGGTGCCGGGTCATTTTGACCTATAGTGTCGTAGTCATGCGGATTATAAGGAAGTAATTTTACGCCTGGTGTCTTCCTATGAACAATTCAAATTTAACATGCAGAAAAATGACAATAATTGTCGTAATTGGCCTGGATAGTTGCGGAAATGCAGTCATCTAAAATGTTTTGAACAAAGGAGGTGATGATCAAGGTGCTCCTAGACCCTAAACATGGATCAACAAGAACGTGAGCTAGATGATTGTGCTGTACCAAAATAGATGGATTTTCCCACTTATTTTTAGCCTACTTTCGATTTTTGCAAAAAATTTAAGTAGACTTATGAGATCTACACAGGGCCTAAAATTGTGTGTCTGTCTGTGTGTGTGTCTGTGTGTGAGTGTGTGCGTGAGTGTGTGTATTCTGAATGTCCGTCCCCCCCTATCAATTCAAACACGGAGAAACCGAATTGAACATAATTTAGTACAAAGGTAGAACTAGCTAAGGGCACCTCAGTGTCATGTTTTATATCGCCGCCATCTTGACGGAAACGTAATGGCGCCCACCCAAACGTTCAAAGCTTAAATCAAATTACAACCAATGTAATCATCTGATCTCTACCAAATTTTGCAATATTATACCTTTATGTATGAAATATCATTTGACGAAACTACAAGGTCATCAGCCCAATACTTTGCGAATGTCGGCCATGTTTGTGTGCAAATCGATTCCCCCTATGTTTTCAAACACGGTGAAACTGAATTGAACAAAATTTGGTACTGAGGTAGCACTAGCAAAGGGCACCTCAGAGTCATGTTTTATATTGCCGCCATCTTGACGAAAACGTAATGGCGGCCACCCAAATGTAAAAAGCTTAAATCAAATTACGACCAACCTTATCACCTGATCTCTACCAAATTTTGCAACATTATACCTTTATGTATGAAGAATCCTTTGACCAAACTACAAGGTCATCAGTCCAATACTTTGCAGATAGCGGCCATGCATGTGTGCAAATCGATTCCCCCTATCAATTCAAACATGGTGAAACCAAATTGAACGAAATTTGGTTCAGAGGTAGCACTAGCAAAGATCACCTCAGTGTCATGTTTTATATTGCCGCCATCTTGACAGAAACGTAATGATGGCCACCCAAATGTTCAAAGCTTAATTCAAATTACGACTAACCTAATCATTCAATCTCTACTAAATTTTGCAATAACAGATAATCGTATGGCGAACGTCTTTTGACTAAACTACAAGGTTATCAGCCAAATAGTTTTCAGATGGCGGCCATGTATATGTGCAAATAGATTTCCCCTATCAATTCAATCACGGTGAAATCGAATTGAACGAAATTTGGCACAGAGGTGGCATTAGCAATGGGCACTCCAGAGTCATGTTTTATATCGCCGCCATCTTGACGAAAACGTAATGGCGGCCACCCAAATATTAAAAGGTTGATTCAAATTACGACCAACCTAATCATCTGATCTCTACCAAATTTTGCAGCATTATACGTTGATGTATAAAGAATCTTTTGATCAAACTACAAGGTCATCAGCCCAATAATTTGCTGATGGCGGCCATGTATGTGTGCAAATAGATTCCCCCTATCTTTTCAAACACGGTGAAACCGAATTGAACGAAATTTGGTACAGAGGCCGCACTAGCAAAGGGCACCTCAGTGTCATGTTTTATTTCGCCGCCATCTTGACGGAAACGTAATGGTGGCCACCGAAATGTAAAAAGATAATATGAAATTACGACCAATCTAATCATTTGATCTCTTACCAAATTTTGCGACGACATACCTTTATGTGAGAAGCGATCTTTGACCAAGCTATAAGGTCATCAGTCCAATAGTTTGCATATGGCGACCATGTATGTGTGCAAATCCTTTCCCCCTATCAATTCAAACACGGTAAAACCGAATTGAACGAAATTTGGTAGAGAGGTATCACTAGCAAAGGGCACCTCAATGGCATGTTATATTTTGGCGCCATATTGACGTAAACGGATTGGCGTCCACCCAAATGTTAAAAGCTTAAATCAAATTACGACCAATCTAATCATTTGATCTCTACCAAATTTTGCAACAACATACCTTTCTGTGGGAAGCATCTTTCAACTGAACTACAAGGTCATCAGCCCAATAGTTTGCAGATAGCAGCCATGTGTGTGTGCAAATCGATTCCCCATATCAAGTCACACACGTTGAAACCGAATTGAATGATTTCTTTTACAGAGGTACCACTAGCAAATATCACCTCATATTCATGTTTAATACCCGTATAGCACGTTGTATTTCAACAAGCTACTACAACCAACATTCAATTATACTCCTTCAAAAGGACAAAGAGTTATAACAATACCCATGCATTTAGGAGAAAGTAGGCTGTATGTTCTTTACTGAACATCTTGTTTACATATTGTCCCGACTAATGTAAGCCGAAAATTGTCTCACGAGGACTGGCGCATGGGTAAATCTGACCCTACCGTAAATAATATACAACGCTAGGAAGGAAGGTACAGTAAGCGACAGGAAATAAGGGCTGACCAAAACGAAAGTATAGGGACCGTGCGAATGCGAGAAGCGGAAGCAGCGACAACGGCGAGGAGGGAGACCACTGACAGCGCAGATCAACGGAGTTATTTAGCATGCTGAACTGTTGTTCCCAAGATAGTGGGTTCAAACCCGGCCGAAGTCGTCGGATTTTTTAAGAGCGTTAAAAATCATTCAGTATGCCTTCCTTCGGAGAGGAAGTAGAGCCGGCGGTCCCATGTAATAGATTTATGGCATGTAAAAGATCCTTCCACAGACTAAACTTGTGTGAAGCTAAATTTGTTAGGTTAGATTTCGTCAGAACGCTCTAAAGTTCCAACGTTCATCACTAGGTATCATTGATATCTGGTGGCGATAGTTGGAACTACTTGAAATTGAATGGAACTTGTAGCTCACCCTAAGGGTGTCCGGTGGAAGCAGCTACAGACTCAGGCGAGCCGAACATGTCCTCGGACACTCCCGGCACTAAAAGCCATACGATAAATAAATAAATAAAAAAAAAAAAAAAAAAAATAATAACGGAGCCATTGCAATGAGCATTGACATTTGCTTGCAAAACAAACGTGTAAAGCATAATGAAGGCAAGAAATAAATAAATTAAATCCTGATGGAGCAATGGCGACGAGAAATTTTACTGTAAACGAATGTTATGGTGGGTAAACATTAATACACTCTGTCGAAAATTTTGGGGTCTTTCACAATACACTTCACTGCAGTCTATAATGCACGTGCAATTTTTATAATGTGCCATAAAATAAATTGGCATTGTTTTCATCATACTAGATCGCTGTGGCCCGAAAATCCACGCCTTCGTTTTCTCGAATAAGTTCTGTAGAATGAATTCAAAGGCAGCAGAAGCTGTCGTCCTATGGCAACTAAATATTACACCAAGAGCACCAAAACTGATTCCTAGTTTCATCTTCATCAAAACCACGAGCAACATATTTTGTACCGGTATTCTAAGTGTGCAGTTGCGGTGTATCGAAGGTAATAATGACAAAAGAACACGGAACACTGATAATTTTACGCCCGCGATGACCAAGAGCTGCTGTTCATTTCCCTTAACTGATTGGAGCCCGTAAAATGATCTTTAGGTTGTAAAATGTAAGCTTCGACACTGCGATCTCTTTTGGAACAATTGTCTGTCATGGTTTGCTTATTGACTAGGAGCAAAGGAAGACTAGTCTGAGTTTCTGCCTCACCATTGCTTTTCAAGTTACAGAACAGTACATTAACTTAATTTACATCGCGGGTTATTAAACTAGTGTCTGTCTGAATACCGTATCACTACTAGTCGGGGAGTAAGAAGTCACTTCCACCGCCGAAGTGCTTTCTTCTGTTCTGCCATCACTGTGCCTTAGTTTTCATCGTTCTCCCAGGAGCTCACATCTATCCATTGGACTTACCCAATTTTTGTATTCTGTACCTTAAGAGATGGAACTAAGAATGTATTTAGTCATCAGGGCTACCAACTGTAGTTCTCTATTAGGCTACATTATGCCAGGTATTGAACCCTTTATCCACAGGCTGTATAAAGGATTCTAATAATTATTCATCATCTTTTGATACATTTCTACAGACAACAGATATGAGAGTCAGACGGTGTTGGGATATATTGAGAAATCAGTGGCCAAGAGGACACAATGGTTTAAGCACCTGTGGTATTTTAGGAAGAAGCATATATATTCTTGGGACATAGGACAGGTGCTACTTTTAGCGCGGAAGACGGCTTGGGGACGCACATTATGGCCTGTTGCTAGGAAGATTGGCGCCAAGAAGGAAATCGAATGCTACGAAGCAATTGGTCTATCATCATGTTAACCACTCCCTACTGCTGAAAAATATGTAAAAGCGCGCAAAGACATACAAGAGTCTGGGCCAATAATATCAAGACGCCTTGTTTGAGCGGCAACTCGGCTTGGTAACGCACACTGGTAAATTAACGCGGGAGTTATCTACAGATTAATTTCACGATCGATTCAATCCGGCTACAGCATATTCGTAACCTCCACACTGCTACGAACTCAATGATACCGATCGCATGCTAGTCTGATAGTTAGTATGGAATATTTTTTAATATATCCCCTTCCACACCTACCCTAGTCAGTGTCATTTATAAGGATCCAAGATGCTTCGAGGATTATCACTTATTTCTGTGCGTCTGAGGACGTAACACACATCACTTATTTCTGTGCGTCTGAGGACGTAACACAGATCACTCATTTTGTACGTCTGTGGACGTAAGTTTCATACTCTGCATATTTTCATGTTTGTGAACATGGAACAGTGTCGTCAATTTATAAGTGTAACTTCAGTGATTTATTTATAGTCCCAGCACTATCAGTAGGACCAGTTCATCGAAGTAATTCACCAAATAGACTGTCAAGGAATATAGTACTTGATAGGTTAATATAGTAGGAATTATATCGTGTGTGTATCTGACAAAACTTTATTTAATTCAGCACGTGATGACGTCTAAGAATGAGAATGCATCTGGGAACCAGCAGGACATTTGCCTAAAGATGACTATGACCAGATAAACATCTTAAAGGAGATGGCTGCAGACGTATTCCTGGCGCTGTTTAAAGGATTGAGTACCAAATAAATGTATTTATTTATTAAATCAGCTACGGTATTATGGGATATTTTTGTAAATATTTGTTTGCTTGCTTGGTATTGTAGATTATTAGTTTTTGTTTTACTGACACATTAAATATGGGACTAGCCGAGCGTTGCGTAATGTATATATTTTGTGATTGTATTTGGTTTAACTTTACGCGGGGACGCGCAGTCGATGCTCGCTTTCGCTTGCGTAAATCGCAGTCAAGCATTATTATTCGGAGGTTTGCCTTACAACAAAAATGGAACTGAATTAATTTTGAGATTAAAAATGGAAATTGGAGGGTAAAAGATTATTTGTGAGTAGAATTTTATGACGGATCAGGATTATTTTGATAGTTGCTTTCCAGCAGATTTGAACGGGATGGCACTGTGCACCCGAGTTTTTGTTGTGTATTTTTGTTAATGTGTCTATGGACGCAATATTGTTGATCTGTTTTGAGCCGACCCAGTGTGTGTGTATGGGAGTCAGTCCAAGCTATGGGTGCGTAATGTGATTTTTATGATGTGCTAGCGAGAATATATCATGGCGATTATTCTGACCTGCTCCACATTAGCCCAGTTCATGACCTCGCGAGGGTGAACT
The DNA here is from genome assembly GCA_946902985.2 of Meconema thalassinum. Classification (NCBI taxonomy): domain Eukaryota; kingdom Metazoa; phylum Arthropoda; class Insecta; order Orthoptera; family Tettigoniidae; genus Meconema; species Meconema thalassinum. The sequence continues at coordinate 1,183,504,152 of OX336388.2, read as the reverse complement.
TGTGGTATATATTTGTGTTTTCTCGCCATCCAGTGGATGGGTGAGATATGTTGACGTTTCCAGAGCGAAACTGCACCGAGCTTGCCGGACTGAGAAAGTTATTTGAGGCAGTGTTGACTCATACGAGACGGGCGCGCTCAAATCAGATAACGTGACAAGTCATTAGTAACAGGCCTGCTTCCTGTACTGCAATTTAAGATGTTGTTTTAAATTCACAAAACCTGATCGGTTATAATGAGTATTGTTGATTAAATGGGTGCTGTCCATAGTTGTAAGGGAGCTTCCGAGATTCGTGTTTGTCTGGCGTTTTATATAAATGTAAACATCGTTTTTCAGCCGTTAGGCTTGTATTTTGTTGTTGTTGGTTCAATTTTTTTGGTGTGTTTATTTTTGACGCGTTCTTGACCCGTGTCAAGTTAGGGTGCGCGAAGCTATGTTCCCAAGTTATGATGAGAGCTTTTTGGGCCTATTTCTGGCATGCTTTTTTTATTCCATGTGCTCTGGCACCAGCTAGGATCTCAGGGAGATTCTTCTTTCTGTTTATATTGTTAGATCTTGCATGTGTCAGTATTAATTATGGTGTATTAATTAAGGGTGGGTCCCATAGCCGTAGTGTGATTTAAAAGATGCACTCCGTAAGCAACATGAATGTTTCAGTTGTAAACGGACTCGCATCAGTACTCAATTTCTTATTAACCAACAGTACACCACACATTATATAACTTCTTGACCAGAAAATAATGGACGTGTATCCTTATGTTGACGAGTGAGTTCTTACCGCTCAAACGCTTATGTTAAGATTTTTATTTATGTGAAGCTTCATTCACATTGTCTTGTTGTGACGAGCGAGTTCCTACCGCTCAGTGTTATTATTATTATTATTATTTATTAAGGGGGTGAAAGTTAGGGAGGATTTGTTATTATTTATTATTATTATTATGCACATACCTTTCAGTCATTAAATTTCTTTTATTCTACTTGTTATTCATTTTATTTCTAGTATACCCTCTGTCATGAACCTTTCTATTCATTAGAGCAAGTTGTTTTAAGCGAACTTTGCTGTGTAACGCAGTCAGGACTGAACACGACCCCGTAGACGACTCTCGACAAAACCATGCTTTATTGAAGGGTGCAGTATACAGTATTTTGAACTAATTAGAAATTTCGATATTACCAACTTAATTTCGGCATTATTCTAGATAGATCCAAATAGATGAATCATTGGCATGAATCTGAAATTTTAAGAAAAGTAGGCTCTTTTTTCCTCACGGAACGTCTTGTTTCTGATAAGGTCAGGCCAGATAATTTCTATACCGTAAATTAGTACTAGTAGTATTTTCACTTTGAACAGTTTCAAAGCCGTTTCAAGGCTTAATGTTTGTAAGTTTTTTATATCTATAATTGCATTTATTGCTTTGGCAGCTCTTTCTGTTATGTTTGGTGAAGCACTTGCCACTACTGTAGGTTGCATTGTGACACCTAAATATTTTAAATCATTTACTATTTCAAGTGTAGAATTATGGATAGTGATTTGCACTCCGGAGGGTATTTTTCCCCCATTTCTAAAGACCATCATTTCTGTGTTTGATTTATGTAGAAACTGTTTTCTTGACACCATTTAACCACATCAATCGCTTCTTGCAATTTGCGCGGGTTACTAGAGCTAACTGCTCTGTCGTCAGCGTAAGCATAAATGTGAATATCCTTTCTCTCTTGGATGATTCTTATTAATTCCTCAGTTGTAAGAATGAATAATAATGGGCTCATAGAGTCCCTGAAGTACACAATAGTATGTAGAATTGTATCTGATGTTGAAAGGCCATCCAATATTCGTATGGTGGTGTAGGCGTGTATAGATCTAATAATTTCAATCCAGATATTATAAATTCCTAAGGTATCCTCCAGCTTCGATATTATTAGTCTTCTCTCCAGTAGGTCGAAAGCCTTCGTGAAGTCTAAGAATAGATTATATAATTTTTCTTTCTTTTTAAGTGCATCTTTGATGTTATGTAATGGTAATTCTACGGCCATTTGCGTAGATCTGTTGTTTCTAAATACGAATTGAGCATCGGGGAGTGATTTACCGATAGGTTCCTTCAGTCTTTGTGTTATTATATACGTGAATCTCTTGAAAAGATTATTTTCCAATGCGATGAACCTGTATTTGTTGGGATCCTCGGGATCTCCATTTCCATTGAATAAGACTTATATTGTGGAGTTTATCCATTGCTCGGGAATGTTTCCTGTTTATAAACACTTGTTGAATAGTTTGGTCCAAATTGGGAGCAGTATTTCAGTAGATGCTTTCATATGTTCATTACAAATATTGTCAGGTCCAGCAGCCTTTTTGTTCTTAGCTTCATTTATTGTTTTCCGAACCTCGTCTGTTGTTATTTCTGACCATTTACTGTATATTATATATATTTTTTTTTACATGGCACTTTAGTTTCGCTTTTGTTATTTAATATGGCATTGAAGTGGTTTTCCCATGTTTGTAAACTGATCTAGTGTGTCCTTGGGCGCGTTCTAGGTCATAGGGCAATGTAGGGGTAGTTGTCCCAATTGAATTAACAATACCAGCATGTGTCAAGCGCTCACAACAATCTTATTCCGTGGCTTAGTAACATCTTCAGTGACCACTAGTGCTGATGAATCCACATGTTTTTTCAAGAATCTGGTTTTCAAACTACTGTATGCAAATTCTTTAACTTTTGAACTTTTGGCTTTCTATAGCGTTGGCAGGAATAATCATTATTTTAGGGATTTCTAGCAAATCCATATCTTTCGGATTCAACTCGAGTAGTCCCGTGGCGTAGCTGTGCAGCTGAAGCAAGTCCAGAAATCAGAGGTTCGCATCTCGGCGCTCACAGTGGCTAACCTGAGTGTGACTTCTCCCTGTGTTTTTCCATTCTCCCTACAGTGTTTTGCAGCATAAGATAATACAGAAATGATGTCCGGGAGTGGTTCTCCCAAAATTCCATGTTGCTGCAATCACTTTATGGAAAGTTGTTCTATGTACAATTAGCGTGGTAGACATGCACTACAGCCAATAGCCGTTGAGTGCCAGCCTCCGGTGCAATGGCTTGCTCCTCTTGCTGGTGTACGTAATGTTTTGGATTTTTATTTTTTAATATTTATTTTTCTTTTAATTTTGGTATTGATTCCAAACTTGTTTCCATAATTTCGTGTTGTTTGATTTTTATTTTATTTTCTTCGCTGGGGCAGTTGCCGGGTATACGGGGCTGATGAACAAGATGTCCCAATCCCCTAAAGTTTCCCCTGGAAAATGTTAGGTTGGTACCTAACATTTCAGAGCCGGCTTCTTCTCAAGCCTATTCCCCAAAAAAGTGCATAAAAATAACCCCTGCCACTACAGCCCTTCTAGGCCTACCAAGCGACCGCTTCCCAGCCATTTGGCCTGCAGATATAGGGGGGAAGCGTGATCAGCGCATCGGGTTCTCTCGGCCGTTAATCTTGGTTTTCGTGATCGGGGCGCTGCCTCAATGTCAGACAGCTACTTAATTGTCCTCACGAGGCTGAGTGAACCCCGTTCCAGCCTCACGTCAGTTTCTAAAAACCCTGAAGGAGCCGGGGAATCGAACCCGGGGCCTCCAGGTGAGACGCAGGCGCGCTACCCCAACACAACGAGGCTAGTAAATAAAAGTACATACATACTTTAATACCATCCATGGTGGCCTAATATCCCTCATGAGACTCCTGTTCGCTTTACAGTTGAGGCCGCCTGGGCGAGGTGCTGGTCCCATCTCCCCAGTTGTATCCCCCAAGCAGGTGTTTCAAGCTCCAGGACACTGCCCTGGCGGTGGTAATGGTGGGATCCCTCGCCGAGTCCGAGGGAAAAGCCAACCTGGAGGGTAAACCGACTAAAAAAGAAAAAAAAAAGAATAAAGAAAGATTGAGACAGTATGACAGAACATTATTCTGTTACTCTGCGCTAATTGGATATTAGACCACAAATCCACTAACCACCTTTGTGTCAGTAAATATTGCACTACGTTCGTCAGAGATCTCTCGCCCTAATTGAAATTTGTTCTAAGGGCCAGTATCACCCACATATTCAGGCGTTGCCGAGTACTGAACTACAGTACGATAACTTCTGACCTCCTCGTGGTGTAGCGGCTAGCATTCCTGGTTGTCACTTCGGAGATGCGGGTTCGATTCCCGGCTAGGCTTATGTCAAGAAATTTAATTCTCGTGTGAAAGCTGGAACGGGGTATACACAGCCTCGGGAGGCAAAACTCAGAAGAGGGTTCGAATCTCAACTCAGCCATCCTATAAATGATTTTCCGTGGTTTCCCTACTTCTCCAGGAGGATAATGCGGGGATGGTTCCTAACTGAAGCCCACGGCCGCCCCCTCCCAATTTACAAATACACACAGTAGTACAGCCATAACAATAACTCAAAAGTGTTTATCTCGGACTTGTTTATAAACCGGCTATTTCGGATTCACACACGATCTGGATTTCGCGAATTTTTCCCTATTCCAGTATGAACAAATTGGAATTAAAACTGCATATTAAATTCTCTCTCACGAAGCAATAGTTCGCTACTAGTAATCTCCACTATACATTGCCAATTCAGCTCCTGATTACCTTGCAGACTTGGTATACAGCTTTTCTGAGTTACCATTGATCACCAAGTGTTGTATGTCCTGTACCGTACAGTTACTACTTAAACTATATCCTGCATTAAATACAGCAAATTTTTGCCATTTCTCTTTAACACTTCCGAAGCAAAAGCCAGGATTATACTAGTAACAGGGTATCATTTCCCACGTCATCCAACCCAATCTCAGACTTGAATAATTCAAGAGGTTATTTCCAAAGTGACGTAAATCCAAAATTGACGTTTTTTTTTCATTCATAAGTAAGTTTTTAGGTTCTCTCAACGTATAACAAAGGTTTTAAGTTCCTATTCGTCTTACATCCCATATTAAAAGAGTTCTAAAAACTAAGTTTATTAGCAAAGTGATGTAACTCCAACGTCTATTTATTTCCAATGTGTCTTATATCAATGCTGACTAATCCCCTGGCGCTTTGAACATTACGTGATAAGACGCTGAAGATCTACATATTAAAGCATTGAATCTATTTTGTGATGGATGCAGTGCTTAAAATAATAACTACGTTACGCTAGCAATGCTTAGCAAGGTTACTGATCAGTTTTCCATTAATATCAACAAAGATTCCCTGTGTGGGGCATAGTTATTTGCCTGTAGACCGCGTATTTGGAAGGGTCGAAAAGAAACTGTGGAAAACGGAAAATGTCCTTTTGCCTACTGAGTATAACAATATTTTTTGAGAAGTTGGCACTGTACATGTTCTTCGAAGGGACTGGCATGGAAAATTACATGGAAAATATCATCTAGGGAACATATTAAATCTAAACAGGATTTTAATATTTCAGAGTTGAAATCGATTCAGATAAGTACAAACCAAGTGAGAGAGAGGGCGATTATTGAAGATTATGCAATGTACTCCATGTTGAGAACATTATTTCAAAATATATTTTGTACATTTAAGTGCTGTAATAACTGGTGTACTATCTTTACGATCATTATGTGAAATGTAGGTATACATTGTTGTGTTTAAACCATTATATGTTAATAAATGTCACTCAAAGCGTATGATTTATTTCCAAAACGTCCTAACTCCAACTTACCGGAGACGATTACCACAATTTCCATTGACAGGAGATTTTCAAAACATAGTGTCATAAAAGTAATGAATGAAATTACATTATATTCATAATCATATCTGAATTTGAATATGCGGCGAAACAAAAACACGATTTCTGAAATTTCTCATTTCATGGATTTACGTCACTTTGGAAATAAGCTCTTCAATTACAAATCTGATATATTCACCTCAATAACACAGGTAATCAGACAAATTCAACACCCACTCATGTCCACGGTGCTGATGGCCAAGATGTCCATTGCGCCTCAAATGACTCAACAACATTGAAAAGAATGGCATTGTAAGAATTTACTAAAGAGCATTACATTCCGAATACATATTAATCCATGTACAGGTAATGTACAGTATTGTACACTGAACTTTCTTGGATTTTAATACAATATTGATTAAGGATTTAGGATGTTCAGTTAGGGATGTGTATCGAAGAGTATGCCATATTACTCGTATCCTCTGTCAGGGCATCACTCCTGCTCACCTTGAGTACTCACCCCTCGGGGCTATCAGTAACCTTGCTCTTGTAATTGTCTCTGGTCTCTCTTATGGTGGCGCGACGGTCGCCAGCGGCCTTCCTCTGCAAGTCCTTTGCTACAATAAACAAAGGAGAGCTATATCTTATGTATTGCTTCCCAGAAGCTTTGAAGGCATTCAGCTGTTAGGTCCTGTAGTGCAGAAATGGCATTAAATTGCAAACTATCTCACTCCTCTCCTTGCCTAATACTCTTTAATATAGTGCTGCCTTGTGATTTTGTGGGTGTCTATCCACGTGACCTGCGGTGGTGTTATTTTAGGATCCAACCAAGCTCCGGGCTGACTACTTAACAAACAATGCACAAAAAGTGCAAGCTATGTAATTGCAAGATAATGAGTCAAAAAGTTTGATCCCAGCGGAACTCGAAACCGCGTCCTTCTGCTTTTTACAATAGTGCTCAGGCTACCGATTTATAAGGGACACTTTATTTCTCACTTGGCAATTATACATCTATGACGATGGCCTGTGCCACCCTATTACTGTGAATTGTTTCCCGCTGTGGGGTACCAATAGATCTCAAGAATTGGAATTTCACGATCGCTGTGATAGAAATGAATACTTCCAGCAATATTAGGTTTTGAAATCTAGACTGTGTTGACATTAAGCTAAGGGCTGCAAGAGAGGGATTTACTAAGTTGAAATTGTACCATACCGGTGACGGGTGCTCTTGGCAGTGGCAAGAAGCCCTTGTTCCTATGGTGGATTTACGGGGGTTGGAACAGCTAAACACCTTCTAAAGTAAAACACTTTTATCTCTGGTTCTACCATTTATAAACCAATGAAACCTCTTACATGTAAACTATGACCTCGTAGTTCCGCCCCCTAAAACAACAATAACTAACAATAATATAATACCTCATGTGCAGAGTGCATGTGCATTTTTTAAAACTGTCTTCAGCACAGTTAAACATTAACAGATATAAAGATGATGACTGCTAAATTATCAGGTTTCGCCGTTTCATTGACAAGTGAAACGTTTATTAACCTATTTTTGCTCTGTCTGTTGGAGGTTGCTTTGTAAGGTAACAGCTACATAGTGACCTCTTTCAGAAATATATTTTTAAGTTTAGTATTTTGAATCATGTGATTATTATTATTAATCGTATGGCATTTACACATCCCTTTTGGAACACAAATAAAAATATATACAAGATGTACAAATTTACAGATACATTATTCACATAGTCAATCGCATTTGCTGTAGCATGCAAAAAGTCCAATCGGTTACCACAAAACAAGTACTGAGGGCACTCTTCGACTATATGTCTGATTGTCTGACGCGGGTATCCACAGGTGCACTCAGGAGAGGCGATCTTTCCCCATTTGTGTAAAAGGTCACCACATCTCCCACGTATCCTATTCAGAGTACACCATGTCCTAGGGCGCAAATCCAGTTCCCGTGATTTGTTGTTGCTTTGGAGAAAACTGTAAAGCTCCGGTGGAGTGTTGTTATACTATTCTTGTGCCCAGGCTTCGTGAAGATTGAAGGTATGGTTTGCCAGGTTGATTGCTGTTCTGATTGCAGGATGTCTGGAGTGGAGACTGTTGATTTGGATGGCAGGTACGTGAAAAATGAATCTATATATTTAAAACAGTAAGGTGATTTTTGTTATCACGAGATTGAGAGAACGACAGTACCGATTTATTTCGTAGAGCACTCTAACGAAAGCTCTTGGTCTGTAGTTTTGCAGAGTGTCTCTAAAATAAACAAATATATTACGGTATATTTTTAAATTAATATAGAAAATAGCAGAATTCTCACCCCTCACGCATGCGCACAATCCGCCTGGGCTCATGACAAAATGGCGGTGAGAAGTCCATTAAAATGTAAGTTATTTAATAAGCTTCCATGTAATTGAAATCATACATTAGCCAAGTTATGACTATAAAATATAATAACAGTATGAACGTATACGAATGTGCAACATTGATTTTTTTTGATAACGAAATGGATTATTTCCTTCAGACAGCGGCTTTTGAATGTAGTGAATGCTTTTGTCTGCTGCTCACTGAGAGTGCGCGAGTAGCTATGTGGTTAAGGCGACTGGCTGTGGTTCCAAGGAGCACAGGTTCGATCCCAGCCCTCGCCAGTATTTTTTTTACCACTGAAATATTGTTTAATCAAGGAGCATTAGTAAGGTTTTATGTCTGTTAAAGATACATATTTCTACATTCCCTCTAAATACGTTTTATTTCCGTTTTACCATTGCATTGCAGCATGTGATCAAAAGAGCAAACTGTTGTCCGCAGTACGCCGTTTAAATATCTGCAATCAGTTCCTATAACTGACAACAGATGGCAGTACAACGCCCAACACAAGACATGGCACGTTTTCACGTGATGGAAAATTATAAAGGAGGGGGATATTTAAGAAGGGAAATGTTGAGGAACATTAACCGACAGTTGAATGTGTAGGCTAGGTTGTTTATGTACCTTAATATTGCAATTTCTTCCCAATGCTTCGGTGGTTAAGTTATTAGCGTCCTACACTAAAAGTTATAATTATGCATCGTCGATATACTCTTAAATTATTAAAGAAAAAAGTAGTTTTCCAGGCACTCGCGCGTGTCCACAATTGCTTTCGCCATGAGAGACACTTGGCAAATATAATTCGTTTGAAGTGCTCCGACATCGTGGTCAATCATCCACGTGTACTTGGGTGTGTATGTGTGAAATTTTCTCTGATAACCTGTGTTATTGTGATGGCTGCATTACTGTGTGTATTTGTAATTAAGGTGGTAAATGACAAGGAGACGGCCAAGGCCTTAAGTTAGGAACCATCCCGGTATTTGCCTTAAGTAGAAGTGGGAAACCACGGAAAACCACATCCCAGATTGTCGAGGTGGGAATTAAACCTTCCTCTTCTTAGTTATACCTCAAGAGACTGAATGTGCCCCGTTTTTGCCCTCAGACCAGAATTACATTTCTTGGCAGAGCAGGAAATGTAACCCGGGTCTCCGGGGCGATAGACAAGAATAGGTGGGCCTCCATGTGTTAATACGATTTTTGACATGCACGGGACATAGAATTCAAAAACTGCCTCCATCAGGGTGACTTTCGAAGTGAGTATTGAGTGTAGGCCTATGGTCATTCCAGTAGTTGGCGAAGTGATTCGTTGTTCCCCTGCAAAATGTACTGCCATAACCTATAACAGGTGATGGAAATTGCTTATTTAGAGCAGTTTCGTACTGTTTATAACAAAATGAAGAACGTCATTCAGAGCTGCGTTTTCAAGCTATTGCAAAAATTTCGCTGGCAGGAACAATTATAAGGAATTTATTTTAAGCGATCAGTCTCATCGCATTCTCCTCACCAACCAACTTGAGTATGACAGTCTCTGGACGGTCATGTTGAACTTCATTGTATAAGATGATGATGATGATGATAATTGTTGTTTTAAGGGGCCTAACATCGAGGTTATCGGCCCCTAATGATCTGGGTGATAGCGAAAATGATAATGAAATGGAAACCAGAACAAAATTATCGAAGACGGAAAATACGTACAAAAAGGAACTCACATGGAAACAACTCACAATATGGTCTTACAAAAGGGAATTTAGAACGAAAAGTTGCACAAAAAGAATAGATTGAAAAAGACCCACAAAACGTAGGCTAGATTCAAAATACGTACAAAATGAAAAGTAGCCCCGAAATACTTATAAAATGCAACTGAAATTCAAAATACTTACAAAATGCAAATGAGATCGAAATTACGTACAAAATGCAATTGAGGTTCAAAATACTTACAAAATGCAATTGAAATTGAAAATACACAATGCAATTCAGATTGAAATATCCCAGTTCAAATCCAAATTATTCACAAAGTGCAATTGAAATTCAAAATCCTTACAAAATGCAATTGAAATTGAAAATGCTTACAAAATGTACGGTAGATTCAAACGACTCATGTGGATTGACAATACTTACAAAAAGCAATTTAGATTGAAAATACTTTACAAATGTAATTTAGATTCAAAATACCCACAAAATGCAATTGAGAATCAAAATATGTGCAAAATGCCCACCAAACAAAATGCAATTTAGACTCAAAATTCGTGCGAAATGCGGTTTTGGTTGAAAATACATACAAAATGCAATTGAAATTCAAAATACTCACTAAAAGGCCCGGCAACCTGCATTGAAAGACTTACTAAAAAGCAATTTAGATTGTCAATCTTTACAAAATGCAATTGAGGTTGAAAACAATCGCGAGATGTAATTTAGATCGAAAAAACTTACAAAATGCAACATAGATCAAAAATGCCTTAAAAATCGCTAAAAGGGAATTTAGATACACGGTGATTCGAGTAACAAAAATAGTGCGGGAATCTTAAAGAGAAAAGGAAATAGAAGGAAAAGAGGAGAGGAGAGGGGAGAGAAGAGAAGGTCCGCCCCAAAGGGAAGGGACAAAAAGGGGAAAACGGACCCAGCTCAGGAATCCCTCGGGGTCGCCAACGCCCGAACTCACCAGCCGTGAGCCCCTGAGGGTGTAGCATTATCGACGGTGCACCAGAAGTGGTGGGGCTACATACACCCTGCCTCCTTAAGGGCCTTGAGCACAAGGCAGGAGGTAAAAGGAAAAGAACAAGAAGGCTGACCCCTCACAGAAGGAGGGTATCAGGAAAGATGAGACGAGGGCCAATTAAGGCGGGAAAGTGAAAGACTCCCTAGGCCTCGGATAACCTAATACCGTCGGGGTCGGAAGAGAACAAGAGTTGACCAAGGAAGGTCGACAGGAAAGAAGAAAGAGAGGAGCCCGGCACAAGTAAGTGGAAGCAATGCCGGACTCAGCTGGGGCCCCGTGGTCGCCAACCCACAACCCACTAGATGTGAGCCCCTGGGGGGCATTGTATAAGACAATTGTTTAATGACTATTTGTTTAGAGTACTGAGTCTAACTACGCAGTTGATTTCGGCAATGGAAGTATTATTTGCCATTTAATATTTAGCGGCTCCGTTATTGCAGGACACTATAGTGCTATCGAATAATACGAAGCCACATTTAAAATCCAATGTAAATAGGCCATTTCAGAAACAATTCCAGATATTATGCAGTACAGTGTACTGTAAGGTCTTTGACGATCAAATGTAAACATTGTTCTACTTTGTATTTCTCTTGCGTAAAATCTATGCGTGGTTACTTTAGTCTTTACTGTTGTGAGGGTAAAATTGATCTGCTGGAATATAAAATATTTGCCAAGCTGCAACAATGTAATGATATTAATTTAAAAGTCATTGAACTTATATCCAGTAGTTCAAACACATACATCAGCGTTAACAGATTGGATACTGAAGATGAAAGCCAGCTACTTCATTTCCCTATTATTGAATTTTTCAATTCCTTGGAATGAAGTGATTCGCCTCCACATACTCCGAACGTTTGAGCCGTAGTTATGCTCCTTAGAAATCTGAACGTTTCCCAAGGACTCATATATGGTAATATATTAATTGTAAGAAATATGTAAGAAATTGTTTGGATTCGGACATAATAGGTGCAGTAATATTAGGCAGAGAGCTCAAATCCTACGACTTGATTCAACACCTTCCTATAAAACACTTGCAGGTACAGTACATTTTCTTTTAATAGGCAACAATGTCCTATTCGCTCGGCCTACTTTATCACAATCAATCAAGCTCAAGGAGAAACTCTTGAACGTATTGGGCTATTTACCTCATCACGTTTTCAGTCATGACCAGCAGGATAGTGAAGGTACAAAAAAGGTCCTGTATGGGATGGTAAAGAATAAGGGGCGGAAAGATCCTACGGATTATGCTAGAATGGTGATCGAAAGGGGACAAGAGATAGAAAATAGGGAAGAACTGAAGAAAATGTGGAAAGAATATTTTGAAGAACTCCTGAACCAAAATGGAAACCACGGCGAGGAGGAAGAAATCGGGGAAGAGGTACAGTAGATGAACTGCAAACAGAAAAGGACTTAACATGGAAAGAAGTGGAAGATGCAGTGAGGAAGATGAAAGGAGGGAAGGCACCGGGTGTGGATGAGTTGAGTGTGGAGATGGTGAGAGCAGCAGGAGAGGTGGGGATACAATGGTTGTACCGACTGATGAAGACAGCATGGAAGGAAAGGAAGACCCTAGAAGACTGGAAAAAGGGAATAATTGTCCCGATCTTCAAGAAAGGTAGTAGAACAGAATGCAGAAACTATCGGGGAATAACACTGATGAGTCATTGTGCAAAGTTGTTTGAGAAAGTTTTGGAAAGGAGAATTAGGACAAAGATATAAGGAGGGATGAGGGGAGAACAACATGGCTTCAGAGCAGGAAGGTCCACAGTGGATTTGATTTTTGCTCTAAGGCAGTTACAAGAACAGCACTATGAGTATGGAACAGATCTACTGATGGCCTTCCTGAACATTGAGAAAGCATATGACAGTGTATGCAGAAACAAAGTATGGAAGTCCCTTGAGGATAGAGGAGTAGAAAAATGGACTATAAGGAGGATAAAGGAGATGTACAAGGGAAGCGTGAGCTGTGTGAAAGAGGGAGGAGAGAGATTGGACTGGTTGGAACAGAGAAACGGCCTGAAACAAGGAAGTGGACTCTCACCGTTACTTTTCATTGTGGTGATGGATGACATAATGACCCGAGTGGCACAAGTAATTGGGGAAGGAAAGATGAAAGAAATGGTGCCTGCAGATGATTTGATGATTTGGGGAAACAAGGAGGAGGAGGTACAGGAACAGTTGGACGTGTGGGAAGGAATAATACAAGGTTATGGGATGAAATTTAGCATAAATAAGAGTGAGATGGTGATCACAACAAGGAAGAAGGAAAGAACCACAACAGAAATAACAATTGGTGGGGAACAGCTGAAGGAAGTGGAGAGTTTCAAGTATCTGGGAAGCCTGATGCAAGAGAATGGAAGAAACGATAGAGAAATAAATGAGCGGGGGAGAGAGTTAGAAGCATTCCGGAGGTGTGTGAGTAGCATGTTATGGAGCAAGGATGTCCATCAGAACAGCAAAAAGATCATATATCGGACGTACTATGTCCCTATCCTGACGTATGCCTCGGAGGCCTGGGTTATGAAAGGAAGGGAGAAGAGCAAAATACAGGCCAGTGAGATGAGGTTCTTGAGAAGCAGTATTGGAGCTACAAAGAGGGACAGAATAAGAAATGAGAGGACCAGAGAATTAATGAAGGAGGAACCATTACAGGATGGTATAGAGAAATCTAGACTTAGATGGTATGGACATGTAAAACGAATGGAGGAGAACAGGATACCCAGGAGGATACACGAGACGAAGTGGGAAGGAAAGAGACCAAGAGTAAGACCGAGAGACAGGTGGCTGAAGGGGGTGGAAGAAAGCGTGATGAAGAGAGGAGAAGACTGGACAAGGGTGGAGGCTGAGAGATGGTGGGAAGACAGAAGACGTTGGAGAGGCTTGTGTTCCAAACAGACCCGGCCAGTGGCTGGAAACTGTGCAAGATGATGATGACCTCATCACGTTTTCAGTCATGACCAGCAATATGTTGCAATGCTGAGAGTGCTATCTTTTGACGCCCTTAAAGTTGCAATAGTGCTAAAAAGTAATCGTACAAAGAATGTAACTTACATAAGAAGCTTCTTCAGTAATTTTGTTTTCCATTGTCCGTCATGTTTTGACGGGTTTCATCTAGTATAACATAAACTTGCATATTTTTCGTGAAAATACTTTTTTTTTACAAGCAACCATCCAAACCAAGGATCACGATTTTGGTCAGTTTTGCAGACCCTAAGAACACGTGAGAGAAAAAGAATCGTAATACACCTTATATTTTTGGAGTTATACTTTAGTTAGAGGAAACAGATTTGGAAATACAGTTTTCAGAAAATGAGCAACAAAATTATCTGACTCCTTAATTAGCCCGTGCAAGGCCTATCATTTAGAATCATAATTCCTAAACTAAAGCAGATATTTATAAAATGTATTTATTTATTTATTTATTTACTTTATTTTGCGTATGGCTTTTAGTGCCGGGAGTGTCCGAGGACATGTTTGGCTCGCCAGAGGCTGTAGCTGCTTCAAGCGGACAACCATGGGGTGAGCTACAAGTTCTGTTCAATTTCAGGTAGTTCCAACTTTCGCTACCAGATATCACTGACACCTAGTGGTGAACGTTGGAACTTTCATAGAGCGTTTCAACGAAATATAACCTAGAAATTTAGTTTCACACAAGTTTAGTTAGTGGAAGGATCTTTTTCATACCATAAATCTATGACATTGGACCCCCGCACCGGCTTTACTTCCCCTCCGAAGAAAGCCATACTGAAGGATTTTAACGCTCTTAAAAAATCCGACGACTTCGTCTGAGTTTGAACCGCGATCTTCGGTACAGCAGTTTAGCATGTTACCAACTACGTCTCCGAAGCCACTTTTATAAAATTATTCCATCAAAATGAACTAGAAGAGTAGGGGTATATTTTAAAAATAATTTGGAAAACGTGATTTACCAAGGTCCTATGGGTTGGATTCAAAGTAAAAACGTACACTCCTGTACACTAGGCTACCTTTAGATCACGAATTTGATGGTCACGTATGAACTACAAGCTTCCTTCACGTCTATCATCGTATAGCGAGCAGGATACCCTTTACTGAGGGTTACTGTTTTTAATTTACTTTTCAAATTAGGGATGAAAATAATTGATATCGGTTCTATAACTAATTCTCAACGTAACTCAAAAATTTCGTTACGAAGAATATTATAATCTGAGTCTTAGAACAGTTAAGAAGAATGTCATATAAACCGTAACTTTTTGGAACTATAGTCCATAATTTCCAACGTTATAGGGCAGGTCAATTTTCTCCTAAAATTAATTTTAATTTTGATGCCTAATCCACTCTGTTAGATAAGATAGGCGTGGAAATATTGCCATAAATTAGTTTCTTATCTTGCTCTATAATCGGTTGGGTATCAACAGCCTTCTTCAATAAATAAATAAATAAATAAATCCATACATATTTTGAAATTGATTTTGTCGTTCTAGTTAAGGTATCTCGACAGCTTAATTTAGATTATTTTGGTGTGACTTCGCTACGTTGAAAACTTCACATACGCGAAGCAGTCATGCTGACATCACTTCAGTGTGCAGTGGAGATACAATACTTGATATAGCGCCTTAATAAGCACCTTGCGGCATACGTGTTGATGTAACCATTAACATCTGTGCTACGTTATTATATCTTACAGATTTTATCAGGACAGGCCAAACCTTTCTGTAAGAAGGGATGATCACTACTGAGAGAGTTGAGGGCGGACCACGTGACACAATTAGTGGGATAAGTTTGCGACATTTATAAAAGTTACAGTAGTAGATCCAACGATAGTTTTATGACATATACAGAAGAAGTTACGCATATTTATTGAACGAGAAAGATATTATGAACAAGAAGTTTCGTAAAGAACTAATCTACCTTTTTTGCATAAAAAATAGGTCGATCATAAAAATCCCTTCCATCATAGAATCTCCCAGGATCGAAATCTATGTGATCAATTCAGTATGCACGTTTTCTTTTCGTGTGGCCTCATGAGAGGCCGAGTGCAGGTATTTCTAGTCAACGCCCGTGTGGCGACCTGCGCGTCGCAATGAGAGATGAGATGAATGGATGAAAGTGGGCAAGGATGTGGAAGGATGCGGCCGTGGCCTATCAGAAGGTACCGTCCCAGAATTTGCTTTTTGTTGACAATGGGGAAATCTCGGAAAAACCATTTCAAGGACGGCTGACGTTAGGGATCGAATCCACGTGTCTACCGAGTCAGCGGAGAGCTTGGCCCCATGGCCTAACGCTGCGCTTTAGTGAGCGTAACCACCGCTGTCGGAGATCAATATTCATTAACTAGCAGTAGTGCCCGGCTTCAACCGGTGAATTTATTTGTTTTGTGGTTGATAATGAATACTACTACAGAACTGGCACATGATAATTAAACTAACAGAAAAACATATTGTTACGTGCCACCACCCTAGTGGCACTTTTGTTAACTGGATTACGGTGGGTAGAAAGCACAAACACAATTGTTCCTTTAACGAAATATAATTTTATTGCAGCCCACAAACATACACCGTGCACACATACACACACTGAGCCTAACCTCAGAAAACACTACTAGTCACTATTAGTTTCCACATTTACCCTCACACCACTGTCCTCGCTATTTATGTTCTCTCTGTCCGTGAAGCGTTACAGTGATCCAGCTTACACTCACACGTAAAGTCTACACAGGTTCTCTACAGCCTTGCCCCTGTCACTTTACTTACTTCCAGAGTCCACTTGCTGCTCCTTGTGCGCTCTTGCTCGTCCCGTGTCGATCACACGACCACGTATTCCACGAAGCACCGCGACACCTCCAAGCACTCACAGTCCTGACTCAAAGTTGCACCCTGGCAGCCAGGCTTCCACTCTGTTAACGTAGACGTCCAGTAGTAATCGCTGTACTGCTGCGCACTCACTCACTCGGCCACACTTCAATACACACTAACGCTGACTAATACACTGACCAATACACTGCAATACACTCCCATACACACTGCCTCCTCGCCGCGGCTCGCTGGTTTATATGGGATCAGTCCCTGGCCTGGAAAATTCGAATGTCACAACCCATTGCCGCATTGAGTCTGTTCTGGTTGGTTCCACATCCAGAATTTTCGCGTATTCTCTGGCCGGCTCGCACTGACTCACAGGTGTTTTGTTAATGTATGGCCGTGGAAGGAACCGAGAGGGTGTGGGCACTCTCTCCCTTCCCCTGCGGGGTTTGTCCAAGGCCACTAGACTGTCACACTGCCCCTCCCCCCGGGAGCCTCCTGCCGCCCCGCGGCAACACGCAACACTGCTCCCCTCCTTAAAGCAACTCGCCTCGAGTTGTTCATCGTAAAGGCTGTCCAAGGTCTGAGGGGGTGGCATTGACGGCGCTGGCAAGCCCCTGTTTAGGCGGGCCGTCACTCGCTTTTCTAACCGTGAGGCTGTTCCTCGCCGACAGCTGCTAATTAGATGGCCTCTTTCACTCCGTAGCCAACAGGTGACTTTCCTGCTGCAACTGTGTCCCAGTGGTGGTTTACGCTGCTTTGGTGGAGGGTAGCCAACCTCCACCGCCTCTTCGTCTCCAGCGGTGTTACTCCTCCTCGGTGGCGTCACCCATGCTGTCCTCTTCGCCGCCGCCATACCCAACACGATGGTCTTTACCTGCCTTGGGTAGCGCTTTCCACTGAGCATCGAATACTCACGTACCATGGCGTCGCAATGCCCATCCACGAAGATGTACGCCGCCTCTCGGTGCACGTGCTCGGGAGGCGAGCCAGCCAGCACGAGCTCTTCAATTGACTTACTCGCGCGCCCGTTCCTCCCTTCTAGCCGTAGGTGGTACATGGCAGGTAGCTGGTAGTCCCCACGATGCTCCTCCAGCGTCGCGACGATCCCGTTTTACCCAGTCCCCGTCCGGACGTCGTGTAGCACATCCGCCAGGCGAAGTCCTGTGATGAGCTGAACGGCTCCGTCCTCCAGCGTGCACCTGGCATGGTTCGCCACAGTATCGAACCCAGCCCCGAAGATCTGCCATGATGAAGCCTCATCGACGTGCGGCGTCCTCACACTCATGACGCTGTTCCCGGCATCAGAGCTGCTAAGCCTTGGCCCGATTTCCATGCCCGTGACGCTTCCCAGTGGCTCGTCCCTGACTCGCTGAGCATTCCGAACTCCGGACTCCACGAACTGTTTGTCTTGGCCATCAGCGTCCTCTGCCGCGCCACTTTCCATATCACCTCCAAGCTTGTTACACTCCGGTATTGATTTCAGGTCTGATTTCAGCTCGTCCTGACTAGTTCCATGCTCCACTTTCTTTTCAGAATTTTCGGAACTTTCCCCAATTTTCTTTTCGAAATTTTCCGAATATATCACCATTTTCTTTCCCAGGTTTTCAAAATGTTCCGTCATTTTATTTCCAAAGTTTTCGAAATGCTCTTCCATCCTCTTCTGGCCGTCTTCCATCTTCTTCTGGACATCGTCTATCTTGGAAGTTAACTTTTCTAACAGGAGTTGTATTTTCGCATCCATTTTAATTGTCTGACTTGTGAAAGGCATGCACTCTCAGGAAAATTAGTGAACTAATGACCTGCACGAGTTATGAAACCAGGACCTTCAGGTGTTGTGTTTGTGCTTGGGTTCGTAATCCGGCTTCTGACACCAGTTGTTACGTGCCACCCCCCCCCCCCCCCCAGTGGCACTTTTGTTAACTGGATTACGGTGGGTAGAAAGCACAAGCACAATTTTTCCTTTAACGAAATATAATTTTATTGCAGCCCACAAACATACACCGTGCACACATACACACACACTGAGCCTAACCTCAGAAAACACTACTAGTCACTATTAGTTTTCACAGTTACCCTCACACCACTGTCCTCGCTATTTATGTTCTCTCTGTCCGTGAAGCGTTACAGTGTTCCAGCTTACACTCACACGTAAAGTCTACACAGGTTCTCTACAGCCTTGCCCCTGTCACTTGACTTGCTTCCAGAGTCCACTTGCTGCTCCTTGTGCGCTCTTGCTCGTCCCGTGTCGATCACACGACCACGTATTCCACGAAGCACCGCGACACCTCCAAGCACTCACAGTCCTGACTCAAAGTTGCACCCAGGCAGCCAGGCTTCCTTTCTGTTAACGTAGACGTCCAGTAGTAATCGCTGTACTGCTGCGCACCCACTCGGCCACACTTCAATACACACTAACGCTGACTAATACACTGACCAATACACTGCAATACACTCCCATACACACTGCCTCCACGCCGCGGCTCGCTGGTTTATATGGGATCAGTCCCTGGCCTGGAAAATTCGAATGTCACAACCCATTGCCGCATTGAGTCTGTTCTGGTTGGTTCCACATCCAGAATTTTCGCGTATTCTCTGGCCGGCTCGCACTGACTCACAGGTGTTTTGTTAATGTATGGCCGTGGGAGGAACCGAGAGGGTGTGGGCACTCTCTCTCTTCCCCTGCGGGGTTTGTCCAAGGCCACTAGACTGTCACACTGCCCCTCCCCCCGGGAGCCTCCTGCCGCCCCGCGGCAACACGCAACAATATTTTAAAAATATATATTTTTGTGATGGTAGTGGTGGTGGTGGTTGTTGTAGTGTGGTTCAAAGTAGTACAGTATAATGGATGTAACATTCAGGTAATTTTCCCGTAATGATAATAATGAAAATCATGAATAGGGAAACAGCTATTTACTAATTACAGCACTGACACATGTAATTTACAAACAAATTTAAAAAAATGATTAGAAAGAGGAATAAGTGAATTAAAAGACACTGCCTTGGGCCTATATCTCATTGGCTGTTAGAAATGTAGAGACCAATAGTGTCGTCTTCTGTTACATAGCGCCGTAGGAAAATAACAGAACACTTTGGAATACTTCGGCTGTCCCGAGCTACTGAGTTGGCAATAGTGTCATTTATCGCCACATAGCGCTCAATGATAAGGTTCGGAATAAATGAAGGTAAATTTGAAAGCACCAACGCTTATTGCAGCTGGTAACCTCAATGTACCGCACAAATACCATTGCACTTATACAGAGGCATAATATTTTCATGATGATAACTGTTTTAAGGGGCAAAAGAAGTCTTTTTGCACTAATTAATCCCCGTGACTGCAATTTATAAACAGCGCAAGATGCAACTATTTTCGCAATTCTGCACCAGAACACTGGTAGGGGCGACGTGATGCTGCCCGAATTGCCAGCCAAAAATAGACTTATTAAAATATTCTTACAGTTACACTACTACGGACATGAATGGTTCTAGGGCCTTAATACGTGGTTTTCAAGTTCATTTTGCCTGTTATTCTAAATGTAGGGAATGGAGAGCGTTGTCCAAAATATCAAGTGGGCAGTGTTACCAGCAGGGTTTCAAAGTGTAAGTAAAATTTGATGCAATTAGGAGAAATGGTTTAGATTTGTGATGAAGGGCTTAATTTAAAGTGGACAGGGTCACCCGCATGGTTCCAAAGGGTAAGTATACAAAATGAGGTTCAGATCGGTGAAACGGTGTAGAATTGTGCCAAAGGGCCTAAATACAGGAAATGGAGTGGTATGTCCAAAATTTCATGCATATAGTGTTACTCGCAGGGTTCCAAAGGGTAAGTATACTGTGCCCAATTCTAGGAATGGGTATTCCAAGATTCAGACACCTAGGTATCAAGGGAAAGGCTACAGCCACTTTTGAAAGTTGATATATTTGAATATCGCGCTCCTTTCCTTCTAGATTGAAATGGAAACTTTATGCAGCCAAGAAGATGTTAAGTGACGTGGCAAATAGTAGCAGAGGTCGAGACTATTTGGTGACTAAATACTTAGCCATGGAGTAGAGACTTGATACTTGGATCAGATTACTGGCACGGCCAAATGAAAGAGGATGCACTTAGTTTCAAGTAAATCAGACCAGACACACCGGAGATGTGAGGATTTACAGATTTCCGCGTGATCCAGCGTGGAGCCGACCGTTTTGTATAAAAGCCGCTCGGCCCAAGCATAAGCAGCTCACTTCAAACCAAGCTCTTGTAGGACAAGGTGCTGCTGCTACGTCGAGCCAAGGCACATGGTTGCCGAATCTACGCAGAAGATATCTTTGAATTGTGATAGTCACAAAAGTGCTACGATACGTGGGGAACGTAGTAAGTTTCCGTTAGAGGGAATCACTAAGGTGATTGTTATTTTCTACGGACATTGGTGAAACACTTTGTTTCTATATGGACATATGCTAGACTTTGTCTAGATATTATTCTGTCACAGTCCAGTAACAATAATTCAATACTTGGATATTTTAATCCAACTTGTCAGTTTCACAAATTGTAACTAAATAACCACTCAGATCTTTCAGTATATTGAAGGCCAGTCTATCACGGTGTTGTTCATTAGCCGACAAAGGGAAACTATATGTTGCTTCGCGCATGATAGATGGTGTGAAGCCATGCCCAGGGAACGATCTTCAGAACAGCCGTTGATTGTTTTAGACTATCAGTGTTTTCCTGTACTGAAAAGATTACCGTGAGTTATGTTACAACTGACGCTTTTGAGAAGAGATCATTTGGATCTGACCCCATTTAAGCGAACTGCTATGGATTTAATTGAAGTCAATATTAAAATGGATCAGCAGTTACTTCAAACTTCAAGAAATATTTCCACTATGTCGTGCTAGACAGATTGTGGGTATATAATGGAGGCCGATACAAGGATTAGACGTGCGTGTCCAATAGGGCGTGTATCTGGATAAATCTGGTACAGACCAGGTTCACTACGCTTCAAGACCAACGAGAAATGTAAGCCACATTTGACTTTTATATTATGCCTAGCTAATTGGAACAAACTCATTTTCTGCAGATGACCAACACATTTATTTTTCTTCGTATTTAAATCTTGCATTGATTTACGCAAGACACAATAGGGTTATTCTGAGTATTTTCAGCACTCAGAACAGTTTAGGATCGATGACCGAGCATACCGAGCATTTATTTGAATGTTCATTATGTTTGAGAATCACGGTAATCAGCCGATATAACTGTAGACGTTAATATTTATTTTTGTTGAGGAATGGATATTTTGTCCATATTCGGAGAGTCGAACATGTGGTTTTTTTCACATAAGGAAATAATAATTAAACATATTTAAGGAAATAATAACAATAATAATCCAATAATAATAATAATTTTCATAATTTTTCTAAATAATTATTGGATCTTACATTTTCTAATAATCACATTCGTTGAGAGAGAGCTTAAGGGTTAGTTTAAACATTCCTAGTTTGGAACAGGTGATTTTCCGAAAGCTAGTGGATAGCGCAAGCCCGTATTCCACCAACATTATAGTTCTGGTTGAACAGTTAATATTTGCATTGAGCAAAGTATATTTTTCAGATAACACGGAAAGGCATGAAACAGGAAGCCAATGATATGTGTATCAATTAGTTTTTGTTTTGTGTTTATATAAAATCATGACGTAGGCACACATTCGAAAGTGAAATAGAGAATATCACAAGTGGGGTAACTTCACGGTTTGAACTGAATGGTAAAATAAAATAAACTTGTAAGTTTATAGATCGTCCAGTTTCGATAACAAGCAGAGGCTTGATTTATTGAATAAATTTTGGGAAGAAAATTTATGTGTGTGGAGTAGTTGAAATGCCATTCCCAGGTGCGCATGTTTAAGTCGCAGGAATGAGGAGATTTTTTTTGAGCATCAATCAAATAGCAGGTTCGATGGCTCAGGTTTATAGGAGGAGTATTGGAACCACACATTTCGTCGAATGAATGACCAAACCATCAGTAATTATTTCAAACTTGTTTACGTATTCCATTAATACTTTGGATTTGCTAGAACCCGGTTGTGTCATGATAAAATTTTATTCTTCTTCAGAGGAAGACCTTTGCCGTTGTTGTTGGGATATTGTGTTCTTAAACAAATAATTGAATGGGCCACTGCCAATTAAAAAAATAATTCTGTATCCACGAATTACTTAAAGGATGTTTTCAATCCTATTGTCATGAACTAAATGAATTTATTATAAAGCTACTATTCTTATTTCCGCATTCTGTTCAAGAATTGCAAGTTGTGAAAGTTACTAAAATAGCAACAAAATATAAATATTTTTCTTAATAATAATTCCAAGTGGAAAATCAAAATAGTTGAATGGTTCAACAATTTTTTTGGATCAAGTTGATGATTCAGAAATCATATTTCTTTGGAATTTGAAGTTCATAATCGAGTCACTTCTCGAAATGTTTAATTTTGGAAGAATAATAAATTTTATTGTGCTTCGCACAGTTCTTCGATGCTATGCTCAAGGGTCAAATACTTTTCAGATGTTGTTATTAATATGTGTACATAATTAGTGTTGGGTCAAAGATAATATTTTTGACAATATTTTTGAAACTGGAAAAATAAGTGGAAGTTAAATTTCTATAAACAATTATAAACAGTGAGAATTTCTACGAGTGTTAATATCATGTTAGAAATTCAACCAGTGAACTACAATATTTCCAGTAAAGACAATTAAATTTGAACTGGATTTCATCGTAAATAATTGATATAATTTTGGAACACAGTCTACAGGACTGATAATCAGACTTGTGTCTCCAAGGACAATTGTTCAATGTGTTGGAAAATTTCTGTACATTGTGTAAATAGTAGTGTGTGCCGTCGCACTGGAATGATGTTACCTTGAGCATCATTTTGCAGTTAATTTTAAAATTTAGAATAAAATGAGATAATTTTACATGTTGTGTTCTGCCCAGGTGAATCTCCTTCTATCCTTATTGTTGCATTGAGCCAAAAATCAGTAAAGCATTTTTTATTTTGATGTCGTTTTTTTTTGCGATTAGCTTTAACCCATCTGGCGCCCGGGATATTTTGACTCGTGTGCTGACTGATTCTTGGTAAAATGCATATGTGGTCGTGCGGACTCCGGTCTAAACGGGCACAATACAAATTTTGGATGAGATCGGTGAAACGGTGGATATTTTTGATAAAGGGCCTAAATGCAGGGAATGGAGTGGGTGGTTCGAAATTTCAAGCACACAGTGTTACTCGTCGGGTTCCAAAGGGTAAGTATGTAAAATTTGGTTCAGATCGGTGAAACGGTGTATATTTGTGACAAAGGGCCTAAATACAGGAAATGAAGTGGTATGTCCAAAATGTCATGCAGACAGTGTTACTCGCAGGGTTCCAAAGGGTAAGTATACAAATTTTGGTTCAGATCGGTAAAAAGGTGTAGATTTGTGCCAAAGGCCCTAAATGCAGGGAATGGAGTGGTCTGTCCGAAATTTCATGTAAACAGTGCCTCGCAGGGCTCCAAAGGGTAAGTATACAAATTTTGGTTCAGTTCGGTGAAAAGGTGTAGATTTGTATTGAACCCTTTATAAGCCACGCATATAAATTATTCTAATCATTTCTTTCATTATACAGTATTATGATGTTACTGCCTGAATCACTCAGAAGGCCAGACAGGATTGCGAAATGAGGAGCTTATATTGGAGACAGTTCGAGTGGACATGCCCAGCCATGAAACAAAGAGATGACGACAGGTCGAAATGTATTGGCAGGTGTAAGTGTAAGACGAAGGTGGTCTGAGAGTTGACTCATTTCAACCGTACTTTTTTTGTAACCCTCGCGTCCGGAGAAAATAATTTTTGCTGAGAGAAAGAGATGAGAGGATCTTTTGACCAATCTTATGGCAGAGGCTTCTGTTTAAAACTGCGACTTTGACATTATGAACAACCAATCAGAAAGGGACGCCACTTGTAGATCCAAAAGGTGCGTCTGACGTCGACCTGGTGATAAAAAGCGGGAATCTTGGATTGAAGAACCTCATGATCGATCTTTCATATTCCATATTTAGGAAAGTAACACAGACCTCGCATGCAATCGACAATCAGTCTAATCACCCCAGTACGCACAAACTAGCGGGTTTCAATTCAATGGTGCACAGGGCTTTAAACATACCCATGTCAAAAGACAACTATAATAAGGAAATAAGAACTATTAAGCAAATAGCAAAGGAAAACAACTTCCCGCCAAGCAAAATAAACCAAATTATAGCCAAGCATAAAAATAAAGATAAAACGATTCCCAAACCGGACAGTGTTGAGAAAAAATTTGCGCGGTTCAACTATGTGAATGCGAATACATATAAAATCACTAACCTATTCAAAAAGCAAGGCATAAAGATATCTTTCACGACGAAAAACACAACCGCTAGGCACCTCCAAAATAGTAATCTAAATAAACGTGACCCGTATTCAAGGTCAGGGGTATATTCTATAACGTGCCAAGACACCGGTTGTCAAGCTAATTACATCGGACAGAGTGGAAGACGAGTAGACACCCGTTATAATGAACATAGGAATGCGATAAGATACGGAACACATTCAGCCGTGTGCGAATATATGTGGGACGCGGGGCACAGCTTTACCAACATAGAGTCGGACCTTAAAATAATCCATCACGAATCGAAAGGCAGAGCTCTTGACATAAAGGAAGCAATCGAGATACACCTAGCCAAACGAAACAATCCCAACAATCTAAATGAACACACGTTCATGGAGAGCTCACCCCTCTTCACGCTACTAAAAAACACACCCTGTCGGAAACAAGACACAATTTAGCGACACAGCCAAGCTAGATAAAAAGGGGGGAAATTAGGGGTTTTTTAATAGGTAAATGTTATCTGGATCAGGTGTACGATGTACTTTTCTTCTGCAATAAACCAAGGCCCATATTCGCGGCAGTATTAAAGGTGCCGGGACGTCCTCATAAGACCGTCAACGCTTAGTTCGAATGGGTAATGCTCCACGCGTGGCGAGGGCTAATCCACGGTCTTTAATAGTTGTAGATCCACCTCATTCAATAACATACATCTTATCTAGGTTGGCAACACCTCACATAAACACATCGCTATCACTCCCCACAGCACGTAGGGGTAGGGGGGAGAAAGCAGGAAAAACCAGTCGTTAAGATAACCACCGCAGTCGATCGCATAGTGAGTTCCAGTGAGCACGAAAACTGCGAGTAGCTGTAGTACGGAAGACAATCAGATAAGTAGTTAGCCTAAAATTTTATAGTTTAAACATAGTTTACAACCATATAATCTCTCTAAAGTACAAACTCCGGATAGCTATCACCATTTAGCATTTCACCTAACATATATAATGCATTTAGCATACACTGACAGTTGCAGTACCAATACTGCAACTAAATAATTGTACATATTGTAAATACTTTCACCTGTATTCCAAACATAGATTTTATAGCCTAAGTGTAATGGATCTGATGATGATCGCTTGACGATCGAAACTGGTCATCCTAGTGTTTTATTAATCTCATGTAATTTATTTCAGGATTAGGGCATAACCCATCTCTTTTGGGTACATTCGTGTTGACCGACTGAAAAGCACTAAACTCTTGATTAATTACAAGTTGATTGATATCTGTCGCATGCCAATAGTCGCCAAATTACAGAAGTTAGTGCTGGATTTCCCCTTCCCTTTGAATTTTCGCCAGAACCTTATAAATACTGTCGTTTGAGTTGACGTCGAGGCATGCATTCTGAATGGCATTGCATTTGATACCGTAGAGCCTATTCTGCGTTATCCTATTAGAGGCATTCTACTGATTATTATTGAAAACATCAAATGAAGTTATATGCGTACAGCTTAGTGTGGAAAGTTGTAGAGTCAGTGAATTTTGGTAGTTTACCATAAATACAAATAATAGGGACAAGTTCTTCGAATAAATTTGCACAAGACAATTGGTGAAAGTAGTAGCCTTTGGCAAAATTTAGCTAGAGATATCAACGTGTGACTATAATTAACATTTTTAATCCCCATCAAGATGGAACTCCAGATCCAGGAGAAGACTTCGAACCAGCGCTTTTTTGGCCTCATGAGGGCTGATATGAGCTATGCGCTCTGATGGGAGGATGTCTGGCGATGTGAAATGAGCCTGTTGCAGAAAGGAATAAGTTCAAAATAATGAATTTTATTTGTCAAACTGGTTATGGTTTTAATGGGAGTAATTTTTGTGTAAATATTTTGTATGTGTTTTTTAAATGTAGAATTTTTGTTTGTTACTGGCACACTATAGTTAATGCATATAGCAGTGTGACGAGTTGCATTTTATTATTGTGAATATATTTTTGGTATTGTTCAAGTACGCAGGGCCTCACGCACGTCCGAGTGCGTGTTAGCTACCTTAAATTTGAGGCTAAGTCGCACGATTTGGGAATCAGTATTATAGCAGAAGCGAAGCTGAATTAATTAGAATAAATAGTAGTATTGGTGGTAAATCTTTGTTGTGCCTAGTTTTTAGTATTACTCAGGCTAGTGTAGTTGATTGCCATTTTTTGCAATTATTAAGTGAGGGGCCGCTTGCCCACTCAAAATAACGATTTTGATTTAAATTCTTGGAGTGTCCCAGGACACGAAACTAGGGATATCTGGATCGAGTACTGGCCTGTGGTAGACCAGTGTTTGTTGAGCCCAAAGTTTTGTTGTGTCTTCACAAGTCTTTAAAGGGATATTAGCTTTCGGGAATGTCTATAAAGGCTACTGTTTGCCTCTTTCCCTCGTTCCGCATATTAACCTTGCGAGGCAAATGTTGGGAACCCTACGTGATGTTCTTGCAATCAAAGGAATTGGCGAGATCATGTGTGAATTTATATGTCGCGGATGCAGGATTGGAGTTAACGGGGCCGTTCAGGTCACCTGTTATTAATAGCATGACACAAAGCTGGTAAAAGGCTGGTTGAACCCATATGTTGATGAGTGACAGGGTAGAATGTCTACCAGGCGGACTTTGACCAGATAAGAGCAAGCAGTGCTCCTTAGTGCTGACGGACCAAGTTTCCGTGCTTTGTAATATGTTTTTTTAAATTTTAAATGAAAGCCTGAATAATGATACAAGTATTTTAATCGGTAAATGGGAGCTGTTCGCGCTATGATTGATTGATTCCCCGTGTGTTGACTTATCCCTGCTTGTATTTCATGTAAATATCAGCCGGTTTAGACATGTTATTTTTCTTGGTCTGTTTTCTTTCATGTTCATTGACCCCGGATGGTCTTGGTGTTCCGTCGCGTTGTTGTCATGTTTGTGTTTGAGCATATGAGCCCGAGGGCAAGCTCTTGTTTTGTTTGAAATGTTCTGACTCACTTGCGATCTCGTTGGATATCCCTTAATTATGTAATTTTTAAGTGGTTGCGTGTGTCAGTAGATTATTATTCTTGTACAGCCATCCTAAGTGCATATCCCATGAAGCCATGATAATGGTTTGCAGTATGAGGAATTGCGAGCATCCTGGTTGTCCCATTTGTGAGCAAATCTTCATCAAAGTACTTATTCTCTTTCTAGCATAGTTATACGCGTGCATACACATTAACCAGACAAGTGGGATTTCTAATCCACATTTTATTTTCAAGAGTGAACTTTCCTAAGCCACTCATGTCCTTGAATTTTATGTTCAGTGGGAGTCACGTTCAGGGAGGACTGTGTTTATTTTAGTGTTTTATTATTTCTTGTTTTATTCAGTTATTAAATGGCGTTTATTTTATCTGTTTTTCACTCATTTATTAGTTTTTAGATTTGCTTATGAACCTTGTAGTAGTAAAGCAGTCGTTTGGTATTTGAGCTCTAGTAAAAGCCTACCAGGACTGAACGCACCCCGAAGACAGAGTCTTTAATAAAAACACTGTTTTACGCAAGGCCACAGTACCAAAAGTCGTAAATGCAGGGAATGGACTGGTCTGTTATAAATTTCACCTAGACAGTGTTACTCGCAGGGTTCCAAAGGATTAGTATACAAATTTTGGTTGAGATCGGTGAAACGGTGTACGTATACTAACCATAACGCCAGTGCATGCGGATGGAGCAGTTCGGGAGCGCTTGTTCTAGCGACTTACTGAACAAAAATCTACCTTTAAGGTTACCTGAGAGGTGTAGCCTAATGCTACATAGACTCAACTATTCCTCTTGAACCTGGCTATCATATAAAAAATCGAATCGAACCGGTAGTTCCAGAAATTAGCGCGTTTATACCCACAAACACACAAGCACGCAAACTCTTCAGCTTTATTATATTAGTATAGATATTCAGAATTGAACATGCTCATGATAATTGAAGATTGAACTCCACCGAAAGAACTATATAGAAGTAAGTATTGCAATAGAATGTAACGAATTCGACCCCAAACTTTTCAGATTAAAGTAGTGTATAATTACACAAAATTTTGCTGTGATCGAGTGAATAGGAAACAAGTTATAAGTTATGTTTATCGAAATCAGCACACACGTCATAACAACACAGTTAAAGTATTAAATATCAGAAGTTTTGGTACATGGCAAACATCCATTTTATCAACCTTCATCACGAAAGTAGATCGCGTAGAAGATGTCGTTACTTAAAGCATATTAATATGCTTTAAATTTATAATATTCGACATTATTTATGAGACGGGATTACTGTGTGATAGGTTCAGGATATCCACCTCTGAGTAATTGGCATGCATAACATCTGTTTTATGGATAAGCTATTATACTTGATAATTTACGTATTGGAATATTTAACTCATGATATCGGTACAATATAATACTCCTGGATTACACTCAGAACGAATCACTCCGTGAAGAGTTCAAAGTGTTTCAATTTTAGGAGATTGAAATGTGCACCGTCTGTAATAAAGGAAAAGTTCATTATACGAGATATTGCTTGGATTGGTGGTGTATTCATCGGAATAGACGTCGTCAGAGCTAGATCTTGCTGCTCTTTGCTCTCCTTTTTATTAGTTTCATTTATTTAATTTTCCTTCTTGCAGACACCAACAGCGACCCTCTGTATTCCAGTTGTTCTGCAAACATGTGCGTAAGTTGTTTTTAAGTTTGTTCCAGATGTGTATATTCTATGAAATTTACCTAGCGGCATCTCGCAGCGACCCGCCGAAGTTCTTCGGACTTATCGAGCTCAAGAGGATTTACACACCACTCCAACAGACTTCGCCGCTGTCGTGAGCTATCATCTCCTTAAAGACCCTACCTCACGAAAAAAAATTATTTTGTAAAGGGTGTTTACTCTTTAATGTTTCCCACTCTGCTATATGTTCCTTTGTGTTCCTCCCCCTCCTCCTTGCCTACCTAGCCCCCTCGTGTGCTTCTCTGCTCGTTATCGCTTCTCGTCTGGACTTTAAAGTTAACAGTTCAGTCTCCTCTCAGAGGCTCTCTTCCTCTTCTAATGAAGAAAATTTAAATTCGACGCCATGCTTGATTTCTTCGAGTAACGGTCGAAGGAGGCTTCAACTTCGAAACACCACGCAAGTTAAGTAACTATCTACATTGAATTTTAAACCACTTCAAAGGGTTTTTAATCAATATTTGGAATGATTTTACTAAAAGTTATAGACAGTGTTGGTATTTTATAAAATTGTGCAACATCTGCCCCTCGAGGGAATCGCTTTTCTTAGCTAACAAACCTTTCTACTAGTCATGATATCTAGTATTTTCCATACCAAGTAAGGGAATACTTTCCCGCAACGAGGGATTCATGTCAAATTAACCGCTGTCTAAAACTTAACTTGTTTTCGCCGAGGGATTATTACCGCATCATTTAACTGTCACTACAGTTCTGGAATTTTCCATTCAAAATAAACTTCAAACCGCAAAGAACTATGCTCAATACTGTCAAATAGCTGAACCCTCAAGTTAACTGGAACTATTATTTGCAACTTAAAACTTGTATAACCCAAGATACATATTAAAATTCAACTAAGTGCATCTACAAAACAGCAATAACCTTTCTCTTGGTCCACGAATTTTCAGTGCTTCAATAGTGAATATTTACAAACTATCAACAAAGTTTCGTGCTACAAAACCAGTGTCCATTCAACAAGCTACCGCCTCGCGATTCGTTCGTATTAATAAAACTGGCCAGGACTCAAATCCCATGCTCCCTACAGTCCTAATCCCCCTTACTAACAAAATTTGTATAATTTAAACTAGTTATTACTCTACGAGGCCTCGCTTAAATTTAGGCGCCCTCACAAAATTGCTCTACTTATAACTTATTAATTCTGTTTAAATAATAGAGGTTCTAGAAACCTCTTATTAATCCCTTTCTCCTTACCCTGCTTGCTCAGGAATTTATATAACCGTCGTTAAATCCACGTTTTAATAAGCATTTTGTCCTGCCGCGATCAGGTAGTTCTAATTTTCCAATTGTTAAATGTATAATCCAGGCTTCACAAAAGGTGACCTGCCCAATTTGAATGTATCACTTATTCAATTCTGCGTCAATAGCAGTAGTTATAGAAACTACTTATTAATCTTCTTTTTTCTTATCCTGCTGGCCAAGGAATTGGTAATCTTCTAATTGATAACCTTTTTTACCTGATTATTTTTCGATCCAGGCTTCGTTAATACGACCTGACCCTTTTGAATGTAACATTTAGTAACTTCTGTTTAAATAATAGCGGTCAACTCCGCTTGTAAATCTCTTCTTTTCTCCTGCTACGATCAGGAATTTAATCTATTTGTTTATAGCCTTTTCGCTTGCCATAAGGGCATTCTAATAGTGCTTGTATCCTACCTAACTAATTTAACAAAATATTATACTAAACAGTAAATCTTTTATAATTAACCTAACAGGTCTAAAACCTTTTAATTATACGCTTGTTAAATGACTCTTGTAAGTTTTTTTTTGTATAAAGAGGGGTCTTAGACTTCCAAGTTGTTAAACCAAAATTTCTTTCTTTAGCTTGAATAGCTAAATTGTTATTATTCTCAAACTTTGTCAACTTGTTAAATAAATCCTTCATTATTTTGTTTCTATCTCTCTTGCTAGAGTAACTGTTAGGCAGGACATTCTCTTCCTTGATTCTTCTCCTAAAATTTCTTTCTATTCAAAGATAAGGACAATCAGTGAATTAATAAAAGTTCTATCACTTGTTGCGTTTAAAACAAAACTTCCAATAAAAACATTTGCAAAGTTTCTCTTAGCTATTACAGCTAATTCTGGTAAACTATTAAGGCAAGTATAGCTTGCTCTGCCAGCTTCCTACTTGTAGAGATTTTCTTTCCGACTTTTAATTTACCGGTCAAATTTTGGTTTTGTTTAAGTTAAGGTTTGAGGTTTCTCCTCTGTTCTAAACTTTTATTCGGTACTCTGCTGGGTAGGAGTTTAGCCTGCTTTGGATGCAACTATTCCACTAATAATAATAAAAACATTGCTAAAAGCACTAGAGTTGCTTTATCTCTTCCCGCTTTGGGGGCATTCGGCCGTTCTGTCCGAGATCCGACAGTGTCCAGTAATAAAAATATCACGACAAATTCAAATCCTTCTAGCATTTCAGAATGATTTCTAAAATCTCACCCCTTTGAAGGGAAAGTGCCTAAATCCTTTCCTTTTGGCATACCTTGCCTTGCTATAGTACCAGAATACCGGCTCGAGAGGGAAAGAGCACTTAGAGATTGCTTGCAGGTGACCTCAGCTCACGCTGCACACCCCGTTGGCATTGCACAAGTCCCCGCACCCTTTAGGTACTTCACAGACTTCGTGTAGTGGAACCTCTTTCTAAATCTTTTCTTTATTTCTATTTGTGTTGCATTCTCTTCCTCTCTGCCTAGAATTGTTTCCACTCCTAACCTACATCCTTTTCTCTCTCATCATCTTCCCTCAGGTAGTGTTAACACTCAGTAATAACCTACCTAAATATGATGCTGAAACCCGGGAGAATCCAAGTTGTCAATATCTTGCAAATTACTAATATCTACTTTGAATTTTTCAGCTATATCTTTACTGTGCGATGCTGGTGGAGGAGAAAGAAGTCTCTCCTGTCTCCTTCAGTGTCTATCACTTTCAACCTGCTCGCTGCTGCCAACCTGACAGCATTTTCACCGACTCCATATTATCGTAAGTTGTACTCTAATTTACCCACTTCATTATGGCCCCCGCGGACAAGGATAGGGATGATAAGCTTACCGCCAAACGAGCGTCTTATAAGGGACAAATCACCCGATTTAAAAATGCATCAAAGAGCTGAACCCTACAGAATCTCATTTAGACATAATATAACATCGTTTAAAAGACTATGAAAATCTTTCGAAAATTATAACATTGTCCAAACAGGAATTGAAACATGCATGCTCAATCAAACAGATGATCGAGTAGAAGTAGAAAACCAATACTAGGAAGGCATAGGCGCTGCCTTCAAAATAATTCGTCAACTTGAGGAAGATCAAAAAAGGACGTTTCAGTTCTTAGCTCACTCCACGAACAACAAACCTCGTCTCGTGAGGGCACTCATAAACCTAAACCAATACTCTCAGAAATAAATTGCCTCATTTTTCAGGAGACGAATCTGCATGGGAATCTTTTTATGAACTTTTTTGTCCTCTTGTCCATGACAATGAAGATATTCAAGTTATACACAATTTTCATTATTTGAGATCAATTCTCCGTGATCAAGCATTGCAGTTAGTTGAAGCGCTGCCATTAAGCGCCGAAAACTATCCTATTGCCTTTAATCTACTGAAAGAAAGATACGGAAATTTACGTTTACGTATTCAGCGCTATATGAAGGTCCTATTCAACTTGCCCTCCTCACAGCATAATGACGTCACTAGTCTGCGTACCCTCATCGATACAACACAACTTCATGTGAAAGCATTATCCCGATTGGATCAGCCCATTGACCATTGGGACACTTTCTTAATACACTTAGTGGTTTCTAAAGTCGATACAGCTACTCTCAAAGCTTGGGAAATTGAACTTTCTAATAATGATGATTATTCTTATGAGCATTTAGTCACCTTTATAAATACTAGATGTCAGATTTTAACCGCCCTAGCTAACCAAAGTGAACCCGCCTCTCCCAATTCTAAACATGAATCTATGCCACCTAAATCTAAACGCGAATATGCAGCGTCTAGTACTCAAAAACCTGGGTCCAGCTCTTCTAAATCTAAGCCATCCACCACTGGTTACCAAATTAGGTCCAGTGAACATCGTACTGCAAGTTCTCCTGCATTAAGTACCCAAGGTGAACCCCGTAAAATCCTTAATGAACCGTTAAAGTTCATACTATGCAAAGATTCTCACGCTTTATACTTATTCAAATCTTTCAAAGAACTATCAGTTGATGACAGAAGGAAATTGGTATCTCAAAACAAGTACTGCTTCAATTGCCTTTCATCTAAACATTCCGCTCTGTTTTCATTGTGAAAGGGCGCATCACACTTTATTGCAACGTCATGATCAACCGGGGTATTCAGCAGCATCCACTTCTCAAAAAAGTGACAATACTAACAAGCCTAATGCGTCATCTTTTATTCAAAACGCCAAATCTTTGCGTATTGCTCAAGTACTATTGTCCACGGTTCAATTCGAGGTTCAAGATAAATTTGGTAACTGGGTTCGTGCCCGAGGCCCCCTCTACTCAGCGGCGACCCATGATTTTGTTTCCAACTCTTTAATCAAAAAACTGGGTCTTCCAGTAAGCCCCACTTCTATCAATGCATCAGGCATTAACAGTTTAAAATCACAAGCTTTGCAATTCTCAAAATTAACAATAAAGGGTACTTGTCAAAGAAATAATTTTCACAAAATAAATTGTTCATTCTTAACAGCATTGGTGAAAATACCCCTAGTCACTCTGTAGACACTTCCTGTTTAAATATTCCTTCTCACTTAAGGCTAGCAGATCCTCTGTTTAATATCCAAGGTCCTATTGACATACTTTTTAGTGCAAATGTTTTCTGGAATTGCCTTCGAAAGCAAATTCGTCAATTATCTTCCAATGTGTTTGCCAGAGACACTAATTTTGGGTGGATTGTTACCGGTCCGCTCCCTCATTACACCACTCAACCTGTGTCGCAATGTCTCTTTGTAAGTACCGATTTGGAACAGTTCTGGATACTTGAAAATATCGACTCCCCTAGTTCAACCGCCTCAGAAAACGAATTCTGGGAGCAACTTTTCATTTCCACCACTACTCACACACCCGAAGGCCGATTCATAGTCCAATTGCCAAGACTACTCAATCCTCCAAAACTTAGTAATTCTCAGCCTAAAGCGCGTAAAGCTCTCTTCGCCATTGAGAGTAAATTTAAAAAAAAACCTCTTGTCTAACAACAATACACAGAGTTCATGGAGGTGTACGAAGGGCTGGGTCATATAGAAGTTGTTAATATGTATGATGACGAATTTCATCCCCCAGTCGAAACTGTCTTCTTAAATCACCATCCCGTGTGGAAAAACCCTCTTGTTAAATAAAAAAATCGAGTTGTGTTTAATGGGTCACCTGACGCTAATGGTAACAGTCTTAACTATACTCTTCACTCCGGTCCTGCTATTCAGTCCGATTTGTCTACCATACTCTTACATTTTCGCTTGTTCCCTATAGGCATCATTGCGGATATAAAGCAAATGTATCGTCAAGTTTTAATCCAATCTGAGCAGCAAGATCTTCAGAGAATCTTATGGTGTGACGAAACTAGTAAACCCATTAAAATATTTCGCTTAAAACAGTTACCTATGGTCTTAAACCTTCCGCTTTCCTAGCTATTCGATCTTTACATACAGTATCTAGCCTCTCAAGATGGTCATTTATTTCACGCTAAAGCTTCAGAAGCTTTAACTACATCCTTTTATGTCGATGAATACCTTCAATCCTTTCAGCCTCTTGAAGATGCTTCTCTCATATCTCTTGAACTAAAAGCATTGTTAAAGAATGGAGGATTCCCACTTCATAAGTGGAATTCAAACTCACCTGAGTTCCTTGCTCAATTTCCCTCTTCTGTCGAAATTGCCGGAGATTCCGAATCTATAAAAACGTTAGGACTACACTGGTGCACTCGCACTGATACTATCATCTACAAAGTCTCGCTTTCCGAAGAGCTCCCTAACACAAAAAAGCAAATTTTGTGTGAAATAGCTAAAATTTTCGACCCGCTTCAATTTCTTGCTCCAGTTATTGTCATTGACAAACTTTTTAAGCAAGAGCTATGGTCTCTCAAATGTGAATGGGACGAAGCTGTTCCTTCTTCTTTCCTTAAAATATGGCCTTCTTTCCGATGTAGTTTACTTAACCATTCGCTTATTGGAATTCCTAGAAATTTAATTAACGCTTCTTCTAATACACCTTTTGTTTTCATGTCTTTGCCGACAGCTCCGAAAAAGCTTACGGTTGTTGTGCATACCTTGTTTATTGCAATCCTCTAAACGAATCTTTACGTTCAAGTCTTTTGTGCTAAATCCAAAGTTGCCCATCTTAAAAGTATCACCTTGCCCAGACTTGAATTGTGTGCTGCACTCATGGCCGCAGAACTTGCTAAAAATACTGCAGAAAGTTAAAAAAAATCAATTTTCGCAAATCTATCTATGAAGCGATTCCATGATCACTCTTTCTTGGATCGCCAAAACCCCTACTCACTGGCAAACTTTCGTTGCCAATAGAGTTTCTAAAATTCAAACCATTTCTTCGGGATGTCAATGGAGACATGTGCCTAGCGCTGATAACCCTGCTGACATCATCTCACGTGGTTGCTTACCCTCTCAATTGGCAGCATTTCAACTGTACTGGTATGGGCCCTCGTGGTTAATTGAAGACTCTTCTTGCTGGCCTTCTAAACCTCCAGTTACAATTTCCAACTTGCCTGACGCTAAAGTATCTAAATCCAACGCTTCGTGTCTTATTTCCAGCGTTTCATTTCCCTTATTAACTCGCTATTCTTCCTTTCATAAACTATTTCAGATTATTGCTTAACTTCTCAGATGGAAATATTTCGTTGTTAACCAGCCTGTTCTTCCTAAACCGCATGTAACTAATCATGAATTAACTCTTGCTGCTATCAAAGTTTTGCAACTCACACAGCAAGAGGCCTTCCCTATCGAATTGTCTTTGCTTTCAGCTAGGAAAGATCTTTAAAAATCTAGTCGTCTTTGCGCCCTAGGCCCTCCCCTTGATGAAAATGTGTTACTCAGAGTAGGTGGTAGGCTTTCTCATTCTTCACTTTCTGAAGACAAAAATTAAGAATTTATTGCAGCTATACGGCCATAAAGGTACAGTATATGAATATGTTCCAAGCAACCCAATGTTGTGGATCTTATGCACAAAAGTCTACCAGGGATTTCACTCGCTTTTTACAGCTGGTCACGTGGTAACGGTCACAGGGCTGATCGCATAATTCACAAACACAGGTATTCCCGGGCTCGTGAAAACACTTCGTCTTGCATACATTGTGATGGTACCCATGCACAGCCATCGAGGTCACCAGGTGTTGGAGCTCCTGATTCGTGTCGGCCCAGCATCTATTTATCAAGGCTTCTGTTGTATAAAAGTCCAGCCAAATCTCCCTTCTTTTCTTTTCTCTTTCAAGGAGCAGTTTATTTGAGCTGACGGTGAATGGGAGCCTCATACGTAGGACCTCTTTAAAGAAGGGTTCTTTGGCGAGCTCGTATACTAACCTCGACTTTGTCTATTTCGAGACACCTAGGGCGGCTTTCAAGAATCGTGATTTGACTGCTTCCAAAGTCATTAGATCTTTTAGACTGATCTTTTCCCATATTATATCTATCCCGTAGATTGCGATTCGAACTATTTTTGCGTTGAACAAGGCCATAGCAGTTTGCAATGATAATCTGGATATTTCTTGGATGTCGAAAATTGCTTTTGTGGCAGAAGCTGCTCGGGATTTCACGTGTATTCTGAATGATCTGGCAGTGGTTTGTAGAGTCACTCTCAGGTATTTGAAGCTGTTGACTCACAGTAGAGGTTTCAATCCTAGATATATCCTGACCTCCACAGCTTCTAGACCTCCGTTGTGGACTGTCATATGTACAGTTTTTTCGGTGTTAATTTCCATTTTGTTTTCCTGCGCCCACCTCGCAAGTTGGTTTGTGGCTCTTTGTAGGTTATCGGTGTAGTTCGATCCAATGACCATGTAGTCCGCATATATGTAGATTTTGACATCTTCCGACTCTTGTCTAATCATCTGCACAACATTGTATGTGGCGACATTGAAGAGCAGGGGGATTAATGGACCCCCTGAAGTACGCCGTTTGTTTGAGTTATTGTTTTCGATGTGGTTACGCCATCTGTGATCTGAATGAAATTGGCTGTCAACATGTTATGGATCAGCTCTGTGAGTTTACCTTTTCCTGTTATTGATTCCAGCTTTGAGCATCCTGTTATTTTGCCTTCCAAACATCACGTAACTTCTTAAATCATACGTGACTTCCATTATCGTAATTTTGACGTTGGTACTCGCACCTTGCTTTGCTTATTAAGGGAAAAGTACTGGATAATAAACGGAGTTCATGAAGTTTCCTCAGTAATACACAAATTCATCCCCTGCTTTAAGGTGAAACCTAAGGTTAGCACTCACATTATGCTCGATCTACCTTCCTTCCGCTCGTCTCCTAGCCGGCTTTTTGCCTTATCTGGCGTGGGTTACATGGGTCCATTCCAATATCAACGTAATTCCCCTGAAGCTAAACGCAAATTGTTTGGAAAACTTTATGTTTCTCTCTTCGTCTGCATGGTTACTGGTGCGATCCACCTGGAACTAGTAACAAATGCCTCTACTTCTTACTTCCTGTCAGCTGTTTCTCGTTTCACTGCCAGGCGTGGAGTTCCTTCTGAAATGTTCTCCGATAACGCCTCCACCTTGCAAGGCACAGCTTCATTGTGGAAGAAAGCTCTTACATCTTCTCCTGCCATGGAACAAATTTCTAACTTTTCCTAGCCTAAAGGTTTTAAATTGCAATTCATACCCCCTTAAGCTCCCCATCACGGCGGCAGGAGGGAATATTGTGTCCAGCTTACCAAGCGTCATCTAAAAAAGGTTCTAGGTAATCGTATTCTACCTTATGAAGAATTTAACTCACTGTCCATCCTAATTGAAGGTGTTGTTAATTCTCGCCTCTTGATCCCGCTTTCCAATGATCCTGATGATTTACTTCCATTAACGCCTGGTCATTTCCTTATTGGCAGTTCTCTTTCTTCCCCCCCCCCATTCCTAACTCTCACAGAGATTCTCACTTGCCTATTGTTTGGCGTAAAATTGCAGCTCTTAGAAATTCTTTCTGGAAGAGGTGGAAATTGGAGTACTTAACTTATTTGCAACGGCGACTGAAGTGGCTTCTTTCCAATCCTGACATCAAAGTGGGAGATTTTGTTCTGGTGAGGGATGCTTCCCCCCCCCCCCTCCCCCCACTGGTTTGGATCTCTGGCAGGGTGGCGGAGTGCTACCCGGGAAGGGACGGAAGAGTCAGGGTGGTGAAGGTCTTAACCACCAATGGTCATATTATAAGATCAAACTTTCTTATTGCTCCTCTTCCTCTCAATCCTTAAAATCGTTTATTCTACTCTCTGCTGGTGTCTGGCCCTCTCAGCATTGTGTATTCTTTGGAATACACGTCTAGTCAGAGTTAGCTCATGCTGCTCTTTGCTCTCCTTTTTATTAGGTTCATTTATTTAGTTTTCCTTCTTGCAGACACCAACAGCGACCCTCTGTATTCCATTTGTTCTCCAAACATGTGCTTAAGTTGTATTTAAGTTTGTTCCAGATGTGAATCTTCTATGAAATTTACCTAGCAGCATCTCGCAGCAATTCTCTGGAGTTTTTCGGACTTATCTAGCTCAAGAGGATTTACATACCACTCCAACAGACTTCGCCGCTGTCGTCAGCTAACATCTCCTTGAAGACCCTACCTCACGAAGAAAATTTATTTTGTAAAGGGTGTTTACTCTTTAATGTTTCCCACTCTGCTATGTGTTCCTTTGTTTTCTTACCCCTCCTCCTCGCCTACCTAGCCCCCTCGTGTGCATCTGTTCTCGTTATCACTTCTCGTCCGGACTTTTAAGTTAACAGTACAGTCTCCTCTCAGAGGCTCTCTTCCTCTTCAAATGAAGAAAGTTTAAATTCGACGCCATGTTTGATTTCTTCGTGTAACGGTCGAAGGAAGCTTCTACTTCAAAACACAATGCAAGTAAAGTAACTATCTACATTGAATTTTAAACTATTTCAAAGGGTTTTTAATCAACATTTGGAATGCTTTTCCTAAATGTTATAGGCAGAAATTGAATTTTTAAAATTGTGCAACATCTTTCCCTCGAGGGAATCGCTTTTCTTAGCTAACAAACCTTTCTACTAGTCATGATATCTAGTATTTTCCATACCAAGTAAGGGAATACTTTCCCGCAACGAGGGATTCATGTCAAATTAACCGCTGTCTAAAACTTAACTTGTTTCCGCCGAGGGATTATTACCGCATCATTTAACTGTCACTACAGTTCTGGAATTTTCCATTCAAAATAAACTTCAAACCGCAAAGAACTATGCTCAATACTGTCAAATTGCTGAACCATCAAGTTAACCGGAACTATTATTTGCAACTTAAAACTTGTATAATGCAAGAAACATATTAAAATTCAACTAAGTGCATCTACATAAACTGAAATAACCTTTCTCTTGGTCCACGAACTTTCAGTGCTTCAATAGTGATTATTTACAAACTATCAACAAAGTTTCGTGCTACAAAACCAGTGTCCATTCAACAAGCGACCACGTCGTGATTCGTTCGTATTTATAAAACTGCCCAGGACTCAAATCCCATCATCCCTACAGTCCTAATCCCCCTTACTAACAAAAATTGTATATTTTAAACTAGCTATTATTCTACGAGGCCTCGCTTAAATTTGGGCGCCCTCACAAAATTGCTCTACTTATAACTTATTAATTCTGTTTAAATAATAGAGGTTCTAGAAACCTCTTATTAATCCCTTTCTCCTTATCCTGCTTGCTCAGGAATTTATATAACCGTGGTTAAATCCTCGTTTTAATAAGCATTTTGTCCTGCCGCAATCAGGTAGTTCTAATTTTCCAATTGTTAAATGTATAATTCAGGCTTTACAAAAGCTCACCTGCCCAATTTGAATGTATCACTTATTCAATTCTGCGTCAATAGCAGTAGTTATAGAAACTACTCATTAATCTTCTCTTTTCATATCATGCTGGCCAAGGAATTGGTAATCTTCTAATTGTTAAACTTTTGTACCTGAGTTTTTTTGATCCAGGCTTCGCTAATATGACCTGACCCTTTTGAATGTAACATTTATTAAGTTCTGTTTAAATAATTGCGGTCATCTCCGCTTGTAAATCTCTTCTATTCTCCTGCTACGATCAGGAATTTAATCTATTTGTTTATAGCCTTTCCGCTTGCCATAAGGGCATTCTAATAGTGCTTGTATCCTACCTAACTAATTTAACAAAATATTATACTAAACTGTAAATCTTTTATAATTAACCTAACAGGTCTAAAACCTTTTAATTATACGCTTGTTAAATAACTCTTGTAAGTTTTTTTTTGTACAAATAGGGGTCTTAGACTTCCAAGTTGTTAAACCAAAATGTCTTTCTTCAGCTTGAAATAGCTAAATTGTTATTATTCTCAAACTTTCTCAATTTGTTAAATAAATCCTTCATTATTTTGTTTCTATCTCTCTTGCTAGAGTAACGGCTTGGCAGGATCTTCTCTTCCATGATTCTTCTCCTAACATTTTTTCTATCAATGAAAAGGAAAATCACTGAATTAATAAACAAGATGTTCAGTAAAGAACATAAAGCCTACTTTCTCCTAAATGCATGGGTATTGTTGTAACTCTTTGTCCTTTTCAAGGAGTATAATTGAATGTTGGTTGTAGTAGCTTGTTGAAATACAACGTGCTATAGGGATATTAAACATGAATATGAGGTGCCCTTTGCTAGTGTTACCTCTGTAAATAAATTCTTTCAATTCGGTTTCTCCGTGTTTGAATTGATATGGGGAACCGATTTGCTCACATACTTGGCCACCATCTGCAAACTATTGGGCTGATGATCTTGCAGTTTGGTCAGAATATGCTTCCCACACAAGGATATGTTGTTGCAAAATTTGGTAGAGACTAGATTATTAGGTTGGTCATAATTACATTTTAGCTTTTAACATTTGGGTGGCCGCGATTACGTTTCCGTCAAGATGGCGGTGATATAAAACATGACACTGAGGTGCCCTCTGGTAGTGCTACCTCTGTACCAAATTTCGTAGCCATTCGGTTTCGCCGTGTTCGAATTAATAGGGGGAATCGATTTTCACACAAAGATGGCCGCCATCCGCAAAATATTAGGCTAATGACCTATTAGTTTTGGTCAAAGTATGCTCCCTCCATAAAGGTATGTTGATGCAAAATTTGGTAGAGAACAGATGATTAGGTTAATCGTAATTTGATTTATGCTTTGAACATTTGTGTGGCCGCCATTACGTTTCCGTCAAGATGGCGGCGATATAAACCATGACAATGAGGTGCCCTTTGCCAGTGCTACCTCTGTACCAAATTTCGTTCTATTCGGTTTCACCGTGTTCGAATTAATAGGGGGAATCGATTTTCACACAAAGATGGCCGCCAGCCGCAAACTATTAGGCTGATAACCTATTAGATTGGTCAAAGGATGCTCCCCACAAAAAGGTATGTTGTTGCAAAACTTGGTAGAGATCGGATGATTAGGTTAGTCGTAATTTGATTTAAGCTTTGAACATTTGTATGGACTCCATTACGTTTCCGTCAAGATGGCTGCGATATAAAACATGACACCGAGGTGCCCTATGCTAGTGCTACCTCTGTACCAAATTTCGTTCCATTCGGTTTCACCGTGTTCGAATTAATGGGGGGAATCGATTTTGACACAAAGATGGCCGCCATCCACAAACTATTAGGCCAATGAACTATTAGATTGGTCAAATGATGCTCCCTCCATAAAGGTATGTTGTTGCAAAATTTGGTAGAGATCGAATGATTATGTTAGTCGTAATTTGATTTAAGGTTTGAACATTTGTGTGGCCGCCATTACGTTTCTGTCAAGATGGCGGCGATATAAAACAAGACACTGAGGTGCCCTTTGCTAGTGCTACCTCTGTACCAAATTTCTTTCCATTCGGTTTGACCGTGTTTGAATTAATAGGGGAAATCGATTTTGACACAAAGTTGGCCGCCATCCGCAAACTGTTAAGTTAATGACCTATTTATTTGGTCAAAGGATGCTTCCTCCATAAAGGTATGTTGCTACAAAATTTGGTAGAAATCGGATGATTAGTTTAGTCTTAATTTGATTTAAGCTTTGAATATCTGTGTGGCCGCCATTACGTTTCCATCAAGATGGCGGCAATATAAAACATTTTACTGAGGTGCCCTTTGCTAGTACTACCTCTCTACCAAATTTCGCTCCATTCGGTTTCACCGTGTTCGAATTAAAGGGGGAATCGATTTTCACACAAAGATGGCCGCCATCCGCAAACTATTAGGCCAATGACCTATTAGATTGGTCAAAGGATGCTCCCTCCATAAAGGTATGTTGTAGCAAAATTTGGTAGAGATCGAATGATTATTTTAGTCGTAATTTGATTTAAGCTTTGAACATTTTCGTGGCCACCATTACGTTTCTGTCAAGATGGCGGAGATATAAAACAAGACACTGAGGTGCCCTTTGCTAGTGCTACCTCTGTACCAAATTTCTTTCCATTCGGTTTGACCGTGTTTGAATTAATAGGGGGGATCGATTTTGACACAAAGATAGCCGCCATTCGCAAACTGTTAGGTTAATGACCTATTTATTTGGTCAAAGGATGCTTCCTCCATAAAGGTATGTTGCTACAAAATTTGGTAGAAATCGGATGATTAGTTTAGTCGTAATTTTATTTAAGCTTTGAACATTTGTGTGGCCGCCATTACGTTTCCGTCAAGATGGCGGCGATATAAAACATGACCGTGAGGTGCCCTTTGCTAGTACTACCTCTGTACCAAATTTCGCTCCATTCGGTTTCACCGTGTTCGAATTAAAGGGGGAATCGATTTTCTCACAAAGATGGCCGCCATCCGCAAACTATTAGGCGGATGAGCTATTAGTTTGGTCAAATGATGCTCCCTCCATAAAGGTATGTTGTTGCAAAATTTGGTAGAGATCGGATGATTAGGTTAGTCGTAATTTGATTTAAGCTTTGAACATTTTTGTGGTCGCCATTACGTTTCCGTCAAGAAGGCGGCGATATAAAACATGACACTGAGGTGTCCTTTGCTAGTGCTACCTTTGTACTAAATTTCGTTCAATTCGCGTTCACCGTGTTCGAATTGATAGGGGGGGGGACAGACATTCAGAGTACACACACACACAGACTCACACACACATACACACAGACACACTTTTTTTCGCCCTGTGTTGATCACATAAGTCTACTTTCATTTTTTGCAAAAATCGAAAGTAGGCTAAGTTGCGTTTAAAACAAAACTTCCAATAAAAACATTTACAAATTTTCTCTTAGCTATTACAGCTAATTCTGGTAAACTATTAATACAAGTATAGCTTGCTCTGCCAGCTTCCTACTTGTAGAGATTTTCTCTCTGACTTATAATTTACCGTTCATTTTTTTTTTAAGTTAAGGTTTGAGATTTTTCCTCTGTTCTAAACTTATAGTCGGTACTATGCTGAGTAAGAGTTTAGCCTGCTTTGGATGCAACAATTGGTACTCATTAAAGATTCCACTAATAATAATAAAAACATTGCTAAAAGCACTAGAGTTGCTTTATCTCTTCTCGCTTTGGGGGCATTCGGCCGTTCTGTCGGAGATCCGACAGTGTCCAGTAATAAAAATATCACGACAAATTCAAATCCTTCTAGCATTTCAGAATGCTTTCTAAAATCTCACCCCTTTGAAGGGAAAGTGCCTAAATCCTTTCCTTATGGCATACCTTGCCTTGCTAGGGTATCACCCTTCCCCCCATAGTACCAGAATACCGGCTCGGGAGGGAAAGAGCTCTTAGCGATTGCTTGCAGGCGAGCTCAGCTCACGCTGCACACCCCGTTGGCATTGCACAAGTCCCCGCACACTTTAGGTACTTCAGAGGCTTCGTGTAGTGGAACCTCTCTCTAAATC
Organism: Meconema thalassinum; assembly: GCA_946902985.2. Lineage (NCBI taxonomy): Eukaryota > Metazoa > Arthropoda > Insecta > Orthoptera > Tettigoniidae > Meconema > Meconema thalassinum. Next base: position 1,183,459,421 of record OX336388.2, on the reverse strand, counting down.
TTTACTCTCTTTCTGTTTGTGTTGGATTCTATTCCTCTCTGCCTAAAATTGTTTCCACTCCTATATAATTTACGAGAACTACAATTGAAAATTATAACTTGAGCAGACATGTTTAACACATGCCATCGGTTGAGCATACTAGCTTCCGATGAGATCGGATTATTTCGTTGTGAGTACAATAAATTCAACCACATGTGCGCCATCTATAGGTTCATATATAGATATTTAACTCATGGTATTTGTTCAATAAAGGCCTAATAGAGATTACTTCACAGCGTTAGGGCAACTCATTTTTGAATAACTGACATAAGCGCCATTTACAACTTACGAAAAATAAATTAAGAATTATATATAATGAATATGCAATTCATGGTATCGGCTCAATATCAGAGTTCGCTGAGATTGGCTCATTGCGGGAATAGTTTAAAAAGGGTGGTCCGTAAAGAATACAGTTTGATTTCTTTGAAATTCATGATTTTATCTTCTATTTTTATTGTGCAGCAAGACTCAGTGCAAATAGGGTGGTCAAATTTTAGCGCCATATGTATGAATAATACGCTGTGGAAAGTAATGTTCCCTTGTAGTTCATTTTGGTACACACCGGTACACGAGCATTTGCTTGCACCAAGTATTATCGTTATTAGATGGTGAGGATTCAATTTACATATAATTTATGTATTCTAGATGGCAGCTATGCGTAAAGTTCAGTATAACAGTTTGACGTCTTCAATATTTTCCTTTATTTGTGACTCCTCACTAGCCAAATTTCCTGTAAAATTCTCACTTACATTGAGAGTTATCGTGTTTAATGTTTTTATGTTCGACGATGTCGAAATATAAATATTATATGTCAGAAAACTGTACTATAATGAGTCTCATTACAGTACAAGTTTTCATTATGGAACAATTTCTCCCATCAATCAGAGCTCAAGAAACAGTTGTTTGACCAATTAGGTAAGGGTAGCATCGCACCTGCGTTGAGTTCCATGGCCTTCTAATTTAAATTTCACTGCCTAGTGTCATAGTGGTGTAATCGAGGAGGCCATGGTCAAATACAAGGTATTCTCTGCGTCCCATGCGCTCTGTTCAGTACATAAAACTGGTGAAATCTCGACAGATACAGTATTTATGAATATTTATGTTTGAAAATGTCGCCTCCGTAGCGTAGCCGTCAGCATGGTTAGCTGCCGCCCCGGAGGTCCTGGGTTTGATTCCCGGCTCTGCCACGAAATTTGAAAAGTGGTCTGAGTACTGGAACGGGATCTACTCAGCCTCGGGTGGTCCAAATGAGTAGAGGGGGTTCGATTCCCACCTCAGCCATCCTCGAAGTGGTTTGCCGTGGTTTCCCACTTCGTCTTCGGGCAAATGCCGGGATGGTACTGTCCCCGTTTACCTGGATAGTAGGCTGTCAGATATCCGCCCCCTCAATCGGATTGCCAATTATAAATCGCACCGGCACAGTTACATCAATGAAAATGGCACTGACAGATACTATCGAGATAAGAGCACAGAAATACACAGGAAATCATTGTGGAACACACCAAAATAGACGGGGGTTCATACTTACCGTTACTTACCTCTTAATTATCTCGGGGTTTGAGTTGACAACAGGATCACTAAAAGTCTGTTCACACAATAACCTCCACCATGACATTTAAAAATGAGCCAAGACGAAGACGAGAACTTTGAACTGTACAAAAGCTTTATTTCTAATAAAGGGTATGATTTTACCAACACAACAAAATCAACGTGGCTATCAGTAGCCCAAGTCAATCTGACTACGTCCTCCAGCAGGACTTGCAAAATTATCATACAACATGATATAAAACATTTTAGCTCCCAAGAGCTCCAAATAACGTAATATTCATAACACTATTGGATTGGAAAAGGACATCAGGGTGTGACATATATAGAGCATTTGGTTTCCTTTTAATAAACATGAGAATGGTATTTATAGTCGCAAGGCCGGAGTGTGTACGACCTCACTCTCTGTGAACCAGATGTTGGCCCAGCTGCGAGCTAACCTCGAACCTGTTGCATACTGGTTGAATGGACTCCCTTCTCACCTGCTACGTTACGTAAGGGTAGCTTGCTCTCTCAAACTTTTATCTGTCTACAAGACAGATCACATTATATTTACGCAAATCTTTCAAGTACTTTGCTCACATCCTATTGAATCATTCTGTTAATTCCTTAAACATGTTAAGTTTAATCCAAATGTTTAATTAGCTCTTAAATGTTTATAACAAATCACATAAATTATTTATAACAATTAGATATTGTTTATCATATTTGTCAAAGACAATAAAAATATTATAAGCACGCCTTTAACATCACTCTCGTTTCACATTATTTTCAAAAATATTTACAGCAATTATTTACAATATTTAACATTTTAATTGTTTAAATTATTAATTTAATAAATACATTGACCACATGTCCATTCGGTTGGTAATTTTCATAATCGTGATTAATATAATCGACCAATGAAGGTTAGTTATACATGTTAATGTCACAATCTGGTTTAATAAAGGTTTTAATAATGATTTGTGACGGCAACCTTCATTCAAAATCTTATCTCAAATTCTTTCAAAACTCGTGTTAATTTTAACAGTAAATCACTTGATTTATTTTCAACGAACTATGACAATCTTACTCCAGCGGAAAATCCTTCGCTAACAAGTTAATGCACAAACTGCATTAAAAATATGCCCAAAATCATCATATATTAATCTATATGGTATTCAACTTCCACATAACTTACAAAATTTCCACAAATAATTCTTTAACATTTATTCCTGTGGGAACTTCCTTCATATTCAAGGGCATTATACCTCAGCGACTTTCAACACGCGCTGCACTAGCGATTATACATTCATAGTTCCACTTAAAAATTTTTATAATCATTAATTGCTTCAAAACTGTTTTTCTATAACCTTCGTGAATTTCATTCATGAACCGAAATGAAGTCAAAACTTGCCAATCACAAACAAATTTAATAGTGAATACGCTTATATACGTCTGTCTGGTCTATCAAAATTTAAGATTAACATCTTAAAAGAAATGTAGTATGAAAATACTATCTTCAAATAAAGTGCGACTAACATGCAAAGTAGTCGAATAGAATCCAATTAGACTGGGGAATGCAAACATCGTTCTATAAATCTCTAATTGAGAAAAACTCCTAACACAAGTTCTAGACTTTAATGCATTCAATAATTCATTATTAAAGTTACTCTTTCACAAAAGCGTCTGTAATGCAATGTTCATTCATAACTGACGATAAATGTCTGTGTTGCAATCAATACAAATAACGACTAGTATTTCCAAGATCGTCGACGACGTAAGAGATTTTAACGCTCTAAAATCATTTAAATGTTCTTCCTTCTTGATGATGACAGAAAATTGTTCAAAGTAATTAAACTGGGGTAGAATTACTTTAATAAAGTGACACGCTGTCTGAATTTAAATCTGCCATAAAAATCATTAACTTACAGTCAAATCGTGACTACAAAAATATTAATTACTGAAAAATCCAAATATCAGTCTTAACTGATTCAAAATCGTTAACCATGCCCATGACATAACAATGTCTTAATAAATCGTCGAAAAATGCAAAACTCATCAAGGTGTACTGAGAATAAGAATCTCAACAAGAAAATAGGGCAAAAATACATAAGGATAAAAATATGGGAAAAATGGTTGCTCAAACATCATTAGTAAACTCAAATACAATAAACGTTCACGACTACCTTATCTGCCGATTGACGTTCCAGAGGAAAATTCCCCAAAGAAGACTGCTGATGAATCCATTTCACCACGTTAAAGTCGAGCTCCATCCTCGAAATAGGAAATAGCACCCTCGGAGAATCGAACTGCTTCCTTCTCCGTGAATCGCTCTGCTCCTCGAAGACGAATAGACATCCTTCCGGCAATAATCTTCTGTGTGAGTCGGGATATCCCTGACCTCTCTTGAAAAATTCCCTGAAGTTCCAGTAGACAATCGTCATGAAGTTTTGTAGAAATTTCCGAAGAAATTATTCATATTCAGAGTATGAAATTGTTTCTATGGCTGTTCGATGGTATTCAGCCTTTAATTACGAAACATGGGTGTAGATGGTATTCACCGCATGTTCGCTTGTGTGGAATAGCAATTAGCGAAGTTCCATGTCGCTATCTTACTCCGTTGAAGTATGTCCCAATTGCAATAAGCCCTTAGCCTTCCATCTGCTCTTCGGTTGTAGTGTTAGAAGAACAAACTGCCGTATTCAATTGCTCCATTATACTGTATCGTTCTGTAACCAAGCAATCTGAAGTCTTTCTATTCCACTCGCAGCGTCAGCCGTTGCGTTGATTCTGGCTTATACAAAAGTGCTTCTCTTGTGGCGAGATAATCACTTTTCTCAGTCGTATAAAACTGCTAATATCTTTCGAACTAATCGGTTGAAATTGTTCAGCTTTTCTCTATAACTGCATGTAGCACTGCACAATACAATTAGCTTATCGGAGACCGCTAACTGTTCGAAGCTAAACTTGTAGAAGCTTTCTAAGGTCCGTTTCAACTTCACCTAGTTTGACTTAGATCTCGTTAATATAGTGGCCTCGCCACACGTTATAAAGACGATTCTTTTCACTGCTGTTCACTTCAACGTCTCACTATAATGAATGTATAAGAAAAGAACTTTCACAATAGACTTCGATGATCTGAGAATGAAATCTCCGAATGATCAGAGAACGAAAGGAGCTCCTCTCTTCTGCGCAAGCCCTTTTATTAACTTCACGAGGGGCGTTACCATCCCTTCCAAAGCGTGATACTACGTCATCGCTAGAAGTTCCAACTTCGTTCATACATGACGGATTTTCAAAATTCAAAAACTGAAAATAAATTTCACCAAAATTCCAAATCAATGCTATTACTGCAAATGGATTTCCACAATTCTGCATTCCAAAAGTAATAAAAATACCATAGTTTCAGCAATCTCCGTCTTCCTTTAAACTATCGTTGATTGGTTCATGCCTCTCCTCCAATAGCATAGTTTCTTCCTCAGCCGAATTCCTCGTTTCCTGCGACTGCGTCGTAAATCTTGGAACATTCTCGACTAAATGCTGACGTCACTGAGAATCTCAGCTCAAGTAGCCTGCTGGCATAACATTATCGTCATCCGTGCTTACGTCATGACTACCCACGTCATAACTATGACAACCATAACTTTCCTTATAATTTCAAATATAGCCACCGTGGTCTCTATATAATTCAATTACGGGGGCATTCTCCTCCCACCACGTTTTAAAAACAGTTGCAAATTGTTTTTAAACTCAATGTTACAAGTATCTCAACTCTCTTGAACACGAAATTGAATTATTACTGGCTTACTCTAGTATGATATTTCCTCTATGTTCCTTAATCATATTTTTCTTCTACTCTGGGTTGATGTGGTTAATGTATTCTTTCCTCTCTACTTTCTCTTCTGACCAGTATTTCTATTTTCAAAGTTCTGCTGGCTCGTAGAAGGACCAGGATCGATTACAACATCCTGCCTTTTCTTTTGATTGTCAGCTTCTTTATCCCTTAATTCTTTTAAGTATTGCTGGCTTTCCTTTTCTCTTTGCTGATATTGATCGGGTGTCATAACCTGACTTTGAGTATTCTGGTTTCTATTTTGGTTTTGGTTATTCCTATTATAGTTACGGTTATACCCATTATTGTTGTAATATCTGCCTCTTCCATTGTAGTTTCCTCGGTTGTAGTTCCAACCTCTTCTCTGTTGATACGGTCGGTAACCTTGTGATCTGTAATTTCTAAACTGATTATTCCTGTGAGGACCTACATTGTCAGTTTTCTCCTCCTCTGGCTTGTCAGTTTGTTGGACTTGGTCCATGTATACCGTATTGATTTCCTTAAACTCCTGCCTCTGACCTTTCTGGACTACGTTAGGCATTGGACTTGTGTAGTCTAACCTTCTCAGTAATTCATCCATGCTGGATAAATCCCTGATGTTGGACGAAATTATAAGTCTCCTCACCTCAACTGGCAGCATACGAGAAATCGCATCTATTAGTTGCTCCGTGGACAATGGGGGTTGCAAAAATCTCAAGCGGGACAACTGACTCGTAAAGAAATCAGCGTACCTCGTTGGAAGAGTACCTGAGTATTTTCTTGAATACACCTCCGCTCTTAACGAATTCTGCGCTTCTATAGACCAAAATCGCTTGATTAATGCCTCTGCAAACTCGTCAAAGTTACTGAATGTGTATCTAAATGCGCGAAACCATTCAAGGGGTCCTCCAATCAGATATCTCTCTACTATCTCCATCTCTCTCTCTCTGGGAATGTGAGCTTCGATGAAATAATCTTTGAGATTTCTTACATACTCTATAGGTGTCAAACTATCAGTATTACTGAATTTTTGTGGTTTGTCTTCGAAATTCCTGATGACCGTCACGTTCCTCGGATATGAATCCGGATAGTTTTTCCCACTATCTCGATAATTCCACTCAGGTTCCATGTTCCTCTCGTCATCCTCCTCTCTGAATCTGGATACACGTTCTTCAGGAGTCACGTCTCTTTCTTCTGGCTCTAGGTTACGTCTTCTAGCATAATTCCTATTCAATTCGCAAGCTAAGCCTTCTGTATCCTTGTCGGTGATTTCTGTTAAGACTTTCTTGATAATCTCTTCTTTGTAGTTTTCCATTAAACTAGTCTCTCCTAACTTCAAATTTTTCAGTTTACTCGTCGTTTCATTTACATCCGAGACAACTTTATGCATCTGTTCCTCTAATGTAGATTTTAAAGTTTGCATATCCTGATCTAGTTGTGTTCTATCGTCAACTTGTTTTTCGGATAACGAATTTATCCTGACGCTTAAATCCTTCCTAATCTGTACTACTTCATTGTTAATTTCTATCTGCGTACTGGCAAGTTTTCTTTCAATCCTTTCCTGAATTTGGGTTACATGTTCCCCACTTGACTTATTCCACTCGTCTTTCCATACCGCTACGTTTGCTGTTAACATTTCGGCTATGTCTACTTCAATATCCTCTTTTAATACTCTATTGTGGTCTAATACCTGTGTTCTCATGACCTCTACATCATACTTCAACTCTGCTAAAGACGTTGTTGTTCTAACTGATTCATCGACTAACCTAGTCGCTAATGCAGTTATATTACGCGTACAAAGAGTTTTTGAGTTTTCGATTTCTTCCCTGACTTTATTTACATCAGTTTGGACTTTAGTAATATCTACGAAAACTGTGTTGACCTCTACCTGAATCTTAGTTACGTCACTTTGCACCTCAGTTATATCCGCATGAATGTTATTAATGTCTACCTGAACATTGGATACATCAGTTCTAGCTTTTTGAATTTCTTTTTGGACTTCCTCGACCTTGTCTTGGACAGTCGCTACATCGTTTTTGACAACAACTACTTCGGCTCTAGCACAAGAAATATCCCCTCGGACATTAGCTACATCTAGATTTAACATTGTAAGGTCTCTCTGTACCTTAGACACATCATTTTTAACATCAGACACATTTGTGCGGATGTCACTTACAGTATTCTCAATTCCTAGGGTATTAACCTGTAAACGCGACATATTATCCTCCAAATTAGCAGCACTAGTATGAAGAACCTTCAAACTTTCACCCATGCTAGCTGTCAAATTAGCAGACAAAGTACTAGCATTCTCCTCCATTCGACTAGTATTCCTAGCTTCCATCTCCTTCATACTCTCACTCATCTGCTTCATATTAGCAGACATCTCCGCTAACATCGTCTTCAAACTTTCATCTGCCATTACAATATTATTCAAAAATGGATTGCTGTAGGGACATACATCAAAAGAGCAAAATAACAACATTTGAGCAACACTTTTCACCATACATAAATTTGATCAATTTTCTGTCTTAAATCTAACTTATAACTACCTTATAATTAACCTTCGACGATACTTCATGTTGTAACAAACTCAAGCACATGTTCAAATTTCTCTGGCTCATTTTAAAGTATCCTAACACAAATAATTTACATTTACAATCCAAATAATTTAATTTTATCTTTAATATGACTAAAATGTCATAAGCCGGTCAAATAAAATAAGATTCCAGATCATAGGCGATTTTTCTAAGTTTCCAGCCTATTTAACCTTTCTCAAGTTGTATAAGATCTGATCTTTTCTGAGTGTAATTTTCCTAACACAATACAACATTTAATTCCTATATAATCACACTCTTAAATACTACAATTGGCCTAGACATCTAACAAAGAATCAACCTCTTTATTTGAGTCTAATCGAACCCTACGTTTTAGGTTTGCCACTCTTTCTGTTGACTCAGCCCCACGCTCTTGGGTCGCCAATCTTTCTATTGTTCAACCTGGTAATCCATTGTTGTTGAACATGCCCCACACGTTGACGGCGCCAATCTTTCTGTCCCCGTTTACCTGGATAGTAGGCTGTCAGATATCCGCCCCCTCAATCGGATTGCCAATTATAAATCGCACCGGCACAGTTACATCAATGAAAATGGCACTGACAGATACTATCGAGATAAGAGCACAGAAATACACAGGAAATCATTGTGGAACACACCAAAATAGACGGGGGTTCATACTTACCGTTACTTACCTCTTAATTATCTCGGGGTTTGAGTTGACAACAGGATCACTAAAAGTCTGTTCACACAATAACCTCCACCATGACATTTAAAAATGAGCCAAGACGAAGACGAGAACTTTGAACTGTACAAAAGCTTTATTTCTAATAAAGGGTATGATTTTACCAACACAACAAAATCAACGTGGCTATCAGTAGCCCAAGTCAATCTGACTACGTCCTCCAGCAGGACTTGCAAAATTATCATACAACATGATATAAAACATTTTAGCTCCCAAGAGCTCCAAATAACGTAATATTCATAACACTATTGGATTGGAAAAGGACATCAGGGTGTGACATATATAGAGCATTTGGTTTCCTTTTAATAAACATGAGAATGGTATTTATAGTCGCAAGGCCGGAGTGTGTACGACCTCACTCTCTGTGAACCAGATGTTGGCCCAGCTGCGAGCTAACCTCGAACCTGTTGCATACTGGTTGAATGGACTCCCTTCTCACCTGCTACGTTACGTAAGGGTAGCTTGCTCTCTCAAACTTTTATCTGTCTACAAGACAGATCACATTATATTTACGCAAATCTTTCAAGTACTTTGCTCACATCCTATTGAATCATTCTGTTAATTCCTTAAACATGTTAAGTTTAATCCAAATGTTTAATTAGCTCTTAAATGTTTATAACAAATCACATAAATTATTTATAACAATTAGATATTGTTTATCATATTTGTCAAAGACAATAAAAATATTATAAGCACGCCTTTAACATCACTCTCGTTTCACATTATTTTCAAAAATATTTACAGCAATTATTTACAATATTTAACATTTTAATTGTTTAAATTATTAATTTAATAAATACATTGACCACATGTCCATTCGGTTGGTAATTTTCATAATCGTGATTAATATAATCGACCAATGAAGGTTAGTTATACATGTTAATGTCACAATCTGGTTTAATAAAGGTTTTAATAATGATTTGTGACGGCAACCTTCATTCAAAATCTTATCTCAAATTCTTTCAAAACTCGTGTTAATTTTAACAGTAAATCACTTGATTTATTTTCAACGAACTATGACAATCTTACTCCAGCGGAAAATCCTTCGCTAACAAGTTAATGCACAAACTGCATTAAAAATATGCCCAAAATCATCATATATTAATCTATATGGTATTCAACTTCCACATAACTTACAAAATTTCCACAAATAATTCTTTAACATTTATTCCTGTGGGAACTTCCTTCATATTCAAGGGCATTATACCTCAGCGACTTTCAACACGCGCTGCACTAGCGATTATACATTCATAGTTCCACTTAAAAATTTTTATAATCATTAATTGCTTCAAAACTGTTTTTCTATAACCTTCGTGAATTTCATTCATGAACCGAAATGAAGTCAAAACTTGCCAATCACAAACAAATTTAATAGTGAATACGCTTATATACGTCTGTCTGGTCTATCAAAATTTAAGATTAACATCTTAAAAGAAATGTAGTATGAAAATACTATCTTCAAATAAAGTGCGACTAACATGCAAAGTAGTCGAATAGAATCCAATTAGACTGGGGAATGCAAACATCGTTCTATAAATCTCTAATTGAGAAAAACTCCTAACACAAGTTCTAGACTTTAATGCATTCAATAATTCATTATTAAAGTTACTCTTTCACAAAAGTGTCTGTAATGCAATGTTCATTCATAACTGACGATAAATGTCTGTGTTGCAATCAATACAAATAACGACTAGTATTTCCAAGATCGTCGACGACGTAAGAGATTTTAACGCTCTAAAATCATTTAAATGTTCTTCCTTCTTGATGATGACAGAAAATTGTTCAAAGTAATTAAACTGGGGTAGAATTACTTTAATAAAGTGACACGCTGTCTGAATTTAAATCTGCCATAAAAATCATTAACTTACAGTCAAATCGTGACTACAAAAATATTGATTACTGAAAAATCCAAATATCAGTCTTAACTGATTCAAAATCGTTAACTATGCCCATGACATAACAATGTCTTAATAAATCGTCGAAAAATGCAAAACTCATCAAGGTGTACTGAGAATAAGAATCTCAACAAGAAAATAGGGCAAAAATACATAAGGATAAAAATATGGGAAAAATGGTTGCTCAAACATCATTAGTAAACTCAAATACAATAAACGTTCACGACTACCTTATCTGCCGATTGACGTTCCAGAGGAAAATTCCCCAAAGAAGACTGCTGATGAATCCATTTCACCACGTTAAAGTCGAGCTCCATCCTCGAAATAGGAAATAGCACCCTCGGAGAATCGAACTGCTTCCTTCTCCGTGAATCGCTCTGCTCCTCGAAGACGAATAGACATCCTTCCGGCAATAATCTTCTGTGTGAGTCGGGATATCCCTGACCTCTCTTGAAAAATTCCCTGAAGTTCCAGTAGACAATCGTCATGAAGTTTTGTAGAAATTTCCGAAGAAATTATTCATATTCAGAGTATGAAATTGTTTCTATGGCTGTTCGATGGTATTCAGCCTTTAATTACGAAACATGGGTGTAGATGGTATTCACCGCATGTTCGCTTGTGTGGAATAGCAATTAGCGAAGTTCCATGTCGCTATCTTACTCCGTTGAAGTATGTCCCAATTGCAATAAGCCCTTAGCCTTCCATCTGCTCTTCGGTTGTAGTGTTAGAAGAACAAACTGCCGTATTCAATTGCTCCATTATACTGTATCGTTCTGTAACCAAGCAATCTGAAGTCTTTCTATTCCACTCGCAGCGTCAGCCGTTGCGTTGATTCTGGCTTATACAAAAGTGCTTCTCTTGTGGCGAGATAATCACTTTTCTCAGTCGTATAAAACTGCTAATATCTTTCGAACTAATCGGTTGAAATTGTTCAGCTTTTCTCTATAACTGCATGTAGCACTGCACAATACAATTAGCTTATCGGAGACCGCTAACTGTTCGAAGCTAAACTTGTAGAAGCTTTCTAAGGTCCGTTTCAACTTCACCTAGTTTGACTTAGATCTCGTTAATATAGTGGCCTCGCCACACGTTATAAAGACGATTCTTTTCACTGCTGTTCACTTCAACGTCTCACTATAATGAATGTATAAGAAAAGAACTTTCACAATAGACTTCGATGATCTGAGAATGAAATCTCCGAATGATCAGAGAACGAAAGGAGCTCCTCTCTTCTGCGCAAGCCCTTTTATTAACTTCACGAGGGGCGTTACCATCCCTTCCAAAGCGTGATACTACGTCATCGCTAGAAGTTCCAACTTCGTTCATACATGACGGATTTTCAAAATTCAAAAACTGAAAATAAATTTCACCAAAATTCCAAATCAATGCTATTACTGCAAATGGATTTCCACAATTCTGCATTCCAAAAGTAATAAAAATACCATAGTTTCAGCAATCTCCGTCTTCCTTTAAACTATCGTTGATTGGTTCATGCCTCTCCTCCAATAGCATAGTTTCTTCCTCAGCCGAATTCCTCGTTTCCTGCGACTGCGTCGTAAATCTTGGAACATTCTCGACTAAATGCTGACGTCACTGAGAATCTCAGCTCAAGTAGCCTGCTGGCATAACATTATCGTCATCCGTGCTTACGTCATGACTACCCACGTCATAACTATGACAACCATAACTTTCCTTATAATTTCAAATATAGCCACCGTGGTCTCTATATAATTCAATTACGGGGGCAGTACCTACTGTAAGGCCACGGCCGCCTCCTTCCCTCATCCTCGCCTATCTATCCCACTCTTCCATGCCTTCCCATCCCTCATGAGGCCCCAGTTCGCTCTGCAGGTGAGGCCGCCTGGGCGAAGTGCTGATCACACCTCCCCAGTTGTATCCATCCCGACTAGATGTTCCAGGCTCCAGGACACTGCCCAAGAGGCGGTTGTGGTGAGTTCCCTCGCTGAGTCCGTGGCAACCACCAACCTCGAGGGTAAATTGACTAAATAAAATAAAGTATGTTCGAACATAAAATAATTATCGTCGAACAAAAACAGTCGTATGCAACTCGCCTATAATGGCAATTAAGACCCTCGTATGGAAATTATAAAAATCGCATACGCTCGTTGTATAAACATACTCGTGTCTTAATTATTGCCATTATAGGCTCGTTGCATAATGTACTATAATAGTATGTTTAGACTTCAAAAAAGCTTATGATTGTATACATAGATCTTCATTGCTGAAAATACTAAGGAATTTCAGACTTCATCCCAAATTAATAAAAATTATAAAACTAACTCTAACAAACACTAAATCTAAAGTGAAATTCAGAGGAGAAATATCTGAACCGTTTACGATTAAAACAGGATTAAGACACGGAGATGGTTTATCGCCTCTACTTTTCAATTGTGCTTTGGAATATGTAATGAGGGAATGGTACAGGGAAAATCCTAGGAACATAAGAATTGGAACCAAGAAATATCAAATAGACTTAAATTGCTTGGGATTCGCAGATGACTTAGCGTTACTGGCTAATGATATTCAAGAAGCCAGAAATCAAATAATAAGCCTACAAAATACAGCACAAAAAATTGGACTTCAGATATCATTTGAAAACACAGAGATAATGGTAGCAAATCCACTTGCAATCAATCACATAACAGTAAATAACAAGAAAGTTAAAATAGTGAAGCAATTTAAATACTTAGGAGAAATTATAACTTACAACTTGGATGAGAAACCTGCATGGCAAGAAAGAACTAATAAAATTATAAAAGCCCAAAAAATAACATGGTCTACATATAAAAGAAAATGTCTATCAATCGCAACAAAATTAAAACATTACAAGACGGTGGTTCAACCAGAGGTGATCAATGGAAGTGAAACTCTTTTTAAAGTTACTCAGAAAAACAGAATCGACAAAATTTTAAAAGTAGAAAGAAGAATAGCTAGAACATGCATAAATAAAAAATATCAGAAAGATGGACAGTGGCGGATAGTACCAAATGAAGTGGTATACAGAGAACTGGAGCCCATCACTGATACTATTCGGAAGAAACGGCTCTCTTTCTTTGGTCACATCATGAGGACACCAGAAAAAAGGTTATCTAGAAAAATTGTAGTGAAACTTTGGAATATGAAACAACAAGTAGGACGGATTAAGTAAATTAGAGAAGATATGAAAGAATTGGAAATAACCTTGGGTGACTTGCAAAACAAAACAACAAAATTAAAAAAACTGAGAGATATAAAAATAAGATTTCAGGCTAAAATAGACAAACGTAATACAGAAAAAAGGGTATTTACAAATGAGGAACGCCTGAGAAGATCAGAGCGAATGAAGAGCTACTGGGCGACTCGGAAAGGAAACGTACTGAAGAAGAGGACCAAGAAATGATTGACTGAAGTGGTCCAATGAGGCCGTATAGGCAGAAGAAGAAGAAGATAAAGTATGTTTAACTGGCATCTTCAACCTATTAATTCAATGAGTTCTATTCGTATTTCTAATGCAACTTTGACGACTTCCTTAGTTTCTGCTCTGTACTGAATTTTGTGTGTAACCGATGATTTTGTTCAGTGCGGCAGCCCATAATTGTGGATTTTGATGTGTAACATGTTTCCACTGGGTTGCTGGATATTTGTGGGAGTGATTTTGAAAAATGGGACGGACGTGGATCGGACGATCCAGCTGGCAGTGGTGGATCGAATGGAAGTGTGTAAGACGCACTGCCAGCTGGATCGCATTGCTGAACACTTTCATTCTGACGGTAAACGCTCATGCGAACTCTGGTGTCAAGTGATTGAAACAAAGCACATGGAACATGTTCGAAGTCTTCGAATCAGTATTTAAATGATAAAATGCTTTAATATCAAACATTGTAAGTAGTCGGCATTGCCGGTATTATGTTTCTGCACAATGGCTATTCAAATATTAACCCACATAACGGTAATGCAGTCATCAATATAATATACTCGTTGTGTTTATATGAGAATTGAGCAAGGCTTCATGAACTATTGGTGAATACATTCTCTTTACTCACAAGAAGACCTATTCATAAGCCATTTTAAACTCAATTTCACGCAGGAACATTATCGAAACAAGCAAAATATAAATGAAACTTAATTCCATGATTCAGTATTATTGGTACGTGAAATAAGGCACCATCTTGTACCTAATAATCGCCTGGTCGAAATAGCCGTGGGGTTAGCAACATTAACTGTGAATCTAGAGATCTCGGGTTCAAATCCCGGACGGGGTAAATATTTTTGCTATCAGATTATCGTTTTAAACGATATTTATCATATCAATATGACTCATTTTAACAGAATCCATATGAAATTACGTGTTGGTCTGTGAATCAAGAGGTGCGGGAACTGGGCAAGCCTTTCATGATCTACTGCTGTGCACATTGCATTTACTCCCAAGTTGGCCTATTTATAGGGAATTTAAGGTTATGAGCGGTGTCGCGTCTATTAATCTAGTTGATCCATATCGTATTCTTTATTTAGGCTAGTACTGGTGGAAGCACAGAACCTCTAATGAAATGAGTTCCGTATTATAAACTACAATATCTGTAGAACACTCCCTTTTACAATAGATTAATATTTGTGCCAAAAATATTATAAAATACAGGTGTATCAACAATTTGCCGTCCTTGAAATGGTTTTCCGTGGTTTCCCATTTTCAACTCCAGGCAAATGCTAGGACGGTACTTTGTGACAGGCCACGACCGCTTCCTTCCTCATCCTTACTCAGTTTCATTCACCATCATTCATTTCATCTCTCATTAACTCCTCTCGTGAGATTGGCGTCAGGAAGGGCGTCCGGCCGTATAAACCATCCGCCACAACAATTTCAACAATATCAACAATTTCATGTGAGGTTTCTTCTATATCAGATGTTACACATCATATGCGACTACTGTAAGGCTCGTAAAGTTAAAAAAAACTAAAAAAAAGTATATGAGTTATTAATGTTAAAATTTATATATTCAAGTTTTACATAATATTCGAACTGCTATTTTTCTGTACATAGCACAGTGGGTTTGTTATAGGGTTCATTCAACAAACTACAGTATAGTGAAACATAGTGCATGACTTAATATTTTTCGGAATCCACGTCCTAATTTGGTCACTGAGGGACACTAGCCAGGCAAAGCCTAATTCATCAGGATTTTTAAATATGCCCTATTTTTGGTATGCAAAGTGAATTTTGTCCAGGTATTACTTATAAAAATGTAAAATGCCTTCATTTGCCCGATGTCTATTCACACGATGTACGCAATTCGCAGTTGTTTTAATGAAGATATGCCTATTTCCATCTTACTGTCCACAATAACATACTTTTACTCCCCATCTCAGTATTGTAAATGTTTCGACCTAGTTCCATTGTTGTATATTATTAACAATGATGTTCCCTGTAGGTATATTCTCTCCAAGAAGTGTTTTTGAAAGGTAATTACTAGCTTGTCACGTCCGTTACCGACCTCGCTCGATCCCCGGGCGCAGCAAGTATACAAGGAGAGCGCACGAGACCTTCACTCTAACTTCCTGTTCACTTCCAGAGATCAAGAGGTGAACTCTGATGTTAGCAACAGATATACTCTTAGGCTTGTAGCTATACAGTATAGAGTATACACCGATCGTACAATGAAAATGAAACAGCTGATTTGTGATACCTAAAGTTAGGGTAATACACATATTATTCCAATCAGTCCACTGAATTTGAAATCAACTCATATGTACAATTTACCCCACCATATTCGGCCTGTGGGTTCTGGATGCGCAGCGTGCGAGCCTCAAATTCTAGGACATGCGCGTTGATACGTAAATTGTCAGTCGCATGGGGAATTTGACCGGATAACAATCGTGGATAGAGTCCGCGTCATCTTAAATAAATTACTAACATTGTAACCTTACCATTTTTCCTCCATCACTACAAACAAGGTGGTTAATAGTATAATATCTGGCTTTTAGGTTGAATCAGGGTTGCATTCACTTGTTGCCACCCATGTTTCAAAGTCGCCATGTTTGCATACCACTTGCAGATACTTCAACTGGAACTTGGAAGTTGGTAGCTGGGTGATAGTCGTCTGTCTTTCTGGGACGTTTTGAAGGTGGCAACATTGACAGATTTTAGAAAAAACAACTCGCCATCACGTCCCGATAGCCAGTTGCTGATGGTGATCAACCTAATGATCGATACCATCCAAATTTGAGGTAATTTTTACCTAATTTAGTGAAGTGTTGTAATCTCATCATGGTTTAAAGTGCCGAATGTTTTCAACCCATTGCATTGCAACATATCAAATGTTTATTTGCAGGAAGAAGGAAGGAAGATTGTAGTTTGTGATCGTTAATCTCGATATCATAAGCCACGGGACCGGGGAATCCGAATCACAGGACATGGCATTTCACTTCAAAAATTTCACATGCATTGACCGGTAATCAAACCCGGTCTACCTTGGTGAAAGGCTGACATCTCGACCGCTGAGCCACCACGCCCCTAAATGTTTATTTGAGGTTGTTGTGTGGAAATACGGTGTGCAATTATAAAACCCTCTAAATCGCTGGTTGAAGAACATTCTCGGTACTTTGGATTATTTAAAACATTTCAAAAAAAGTACAAACCAAAATTTAGAGTCATTTTGTTTTGTTGTTTTAATATGTTTCATCACTGTAACTGCGATACACTTGATGTGTGTGCGTAGAATTTGTCTGATAACCTGTGTCATTGTGATATATGCATTGCTCGAGTCCAAACTCTGTGAACTTGGGTGGAATGTGGATCGCGGATAATGAGTCGAGACGTAGGAGGGTTCCCGGTCCGTGCGTAGTAAAAGAACCAAATACATTGGTCAGTCACTCACTCACTCATTTGCAACACTACACTGGTATAGGAAACGGGCCTATGTTATCAGTATTGGAATAGACAGGAATTCCAGATATTACGGCGGGCTGTTGACAGGCCCTTCCCTCCCCGCCTGAACTTTCCCTGCCACGCGAGGTCACAGAGCTTGGAATCAAGCAGTGTGTATATTTGTAATTGAGGTAGGATTTGGGTAGAAAGCGGCCGTGGCACTAAGTTAGGTACCATCACAGCATTTTCCTGGAGTAGAAATGGGAAACCACGGAAAACCACTTTCAGTGTGTTTGAGGTAGGAATCTAACCCACCTCTTCTTAGTTTTGCCTCACGAGGCTGAGTGTACCTGAGTGTTCCATACCTCAGAACAAAATTAAATTTATTCACAGAGCCGAAAATCGTACCCGGGCCTCCGCGCTGACACTCAAGAATGCTTGCCACTACACAACGAGGACGTAAGAATCTTGAGAGTTTTCGTATATCTAGTACTGAACCATCAACCATACAGTCCCACCGAAAATAAATTCGAATCATTTTCCTACGTTGCTGTGAAGAGGAGAATTAATGAATAACTTGTTTAGCAAAGTAGCTTTGTGGTCTCACTGCGAGTTTCTGAATACAGGAAAAGACCTGAGAAAGAGAGACCGATGTTACCATCACTTATGCACTCAATAGAGAGTGATAAGGAAATGTTGACCAGTAATATTCTATGTACAGTGTTGAGATGGTCGGTGATAGGACAGAACCTCAGTCCATAGTACGTGATTTGCCTACCATATCCCACAGCGAGCATTGACCCGCACGACGAGTGAAAGTATGTAAATACTGAAGGTCGCTCCTCAAGATACGGAAGAATAGAGGGCTGCATTCTGTTGGACCACAATGCTTACATGAAAAAAAAAAAAAAAAGAATATGAAACAGAAAAGAAAGAAAGAAAGAAAGAAAGAAAGAAAGAAAGAATGATTGGCACAGTAAGAAAGAACATTATTCTGTAACTGCGCTAATCCCTATATCTTTATATAATAGTGAAAATCTGTGTGTGTGTGTGTGTGTGTCTGTGTGTTAGTTTGTTACCTCTTGACACTAAAACGGCTGGACGGATTTGGATGAAATTTGAAATGGAGACAGCTTATACCCTGGGATAATACTGTATATAGGCTGCCTTTTATCCGGAAATAAGTGATTGTTCCCGTGGAACGGGCAACATAAATCAAAAGTCACCAAAAATACTCAACCGGGACAAAATATCGAAGTTGTCGCATAAAGACCGGACAAAGCTCATTTTGCGCCCCTCGATGCAAGAAACAATACTCGGTGCGTCCCTACGGGACACCGAAAACCACATTTTAAGGCCCTAAAACCAACAGTTTCAAAGATATTTGCAGAAAACTATCATCGCTCTGATAAACTGATGAACTAATGACAAGTCCGTTTCCATGGCAACCGTACCCCAAGGTATGACATCCGATTTCCTATATATCCCTGTAGGAGGCAATGCCAATCTATAATTTATTATCTTTTTCAAGATATCTATAAACACAATAATAACAGGCTAGCGCGCCTGCCTCTCATCCGGAGGCTCCGGGTTCGATTCCCGGCTCCGTCAGAGATTTTAGACACTGACGAGAGGGCTGCAACGGGATGCACTCAGCTTCGTGAGGACAATTGAGTAGCTGTCTGATAGTGAGGCAGCGCCCCGGTCACGAAGTACAAGAATAACGGCCGAGGGGACAGGATGCACTGACCACGCGTCACCACAATATCTGCAGGCCAAATGGCTGGGAAGCGGTCGCATGATAGGCCTAGGCCCTTCATGGGCTGTAGTGCTAGGGGCAAAAAAAATAGGGAATGCGCCTTCTAATACCACCTTTAATTTTTAAACACTACAGTAGCGGCTACTAAATAAAGGTAGCGATATAGCTACGTTCAATTTCATAAACACTGGGCTCACAAATCCCGTATAGTTAAGTACAGATATCAGTCTGGTCGTTATTTCAGTAACAACGAAGCTCTGTGGCGACTATTGCCGTTTCCGTAACACTTAAGGCATCCCGCCGTCACATACCTCATTGTGCACTTACAAAATTGTGAACCAGTCTATTTTACTGAAAAGAATTTCTAAGAGCAAGTATCCACTCTGGCAAAAACCGCACTCACTACCTTTTCCAAAATTTACACAAGACATGATTTTTAAAGCACTCTTCTGTATGTTGAGGTACAGAGATATACCACAAGGAAAGTTGCAATAAAATGTTGGCAAATCTGAGTTCAAGGAACTGCTGTTCAGAATAGGCCTTGTGTTAAATCTGCAGAAGCTTTCGGTACAGGTTATGCGGCCCATGTTCGTAACATGGAATGTTTTCCTTTGAAAATGCATCTACACCACGCGCGAGGGCAACGCATTTCAAAGATCTCTAAAAAACACAATAATCAGGAAATTGGAGAAAAATTTACAATGGGAGCGAATATTCAAGGAGAAATAATTTCATCTTTGAGATTTGCTGATGCCATCGTCATCTTGGCCAATACGCGAGAGGATTTGAACGAGTTTTTGAATGGTATGGACTCCGTCTTGAGGAAAGAATTCATGATGTAAATCAATAAATATAAAACAAAATTATTGGAATGCAGCAGAAATAAATCAGAAACCTCTATGGACATCAAATTGGCAGGTGAAACTCTACGGGAAGTAGGAGACTTCTGTTACTTTGGAAGCAAAATATCCAGTGATGGACGAAGCAAAGATGATATAAAAAGCAGGTTGGCTCAGGCAAGGAAAGCATTTCTACAGAAAAGGAATCTGTTGACATCGAATGTACATTTAGGTATAAGAAAGTCATTTTTGAAAGCTTTTGTCTGTAGCGTTACACTATAAGGAAGTGAAACTTGGACTAATGGTGCAGCAGAAAAGAGGAGAATTGAAGCGTTTGAAATGCGGTGTTACAGGAGAATAATGAAGATCAGATGAGTAGATAGGGTAACAAATGAAGAGGTATTAAGACGAGTGGGAGAGGAGAGATGTTTCTGGCGACTGCTAATTAAGAGAAGATATAGGTTGGTAGGACACACGTTAAGACACCCAGGAATATCAAGTTTAGTTATGGATGGGAGGGTCGAGGACAAGAACTGTAGGGGTAGACCAGGCTTAAACAGATTGCCTTAGATGTAGGGTATGGAAGCTATGTAGATACGAAATGATTAGCTCAGGAGAGGGAGGCATGGAGGGCTGCATCAAACCAATCTAAAAACTAAAGGCTCAAACAACAACAATCAGGAATTTTAATTACTTAGAGAGGCATGTGAGGCAAAAGGGTTGTTGGAGAATTTCTATCCCTGGGATGTAACACTGGAAGAGACCTCATAATGTACATCAGCGGCCAAGGTGAGAGATATTTTACTATAGGTCTATTAATAGCGACATGCTGACGTTCAAATCATCAATAAGTGTGGCAAAATTACACCCAGAATAGCTTAAGGAAAAATACTTTTAATTCCCCATATTCCGATAGATTTGCCATTCCAGTGTGCAAGAGTGCAGTTCGCTCTTCAAACATTATTCGCAATTTCTATTAACAAAGCGCAATGACACACACTTAACAGCAAGTGTACATTTAGACAAATGCATTTTTTCCCATGGGCAACTGTATGTGGCGTGCTCTCGAGTATCCGGACAACAAAATCATTATGTGTCAGCAGAAGATGGCAAAGCCTAAAACGTAATTATAAAATGTGTTCACATAATGTAACATCGTACCCTGCAGACTTTCACAACTCTATAAAATTCCCACTTTGCTGCTCATATCAATATACTGTATGTATCCGAATTTTCAGAATTAGAATGGACCCACCTGTAGCCGCGATTGCAGTAATAGAATAGACCAATTGTCAGCAGCAATGCATCGTCCCCATTGTCTTGTTCGCGAGCGAAGCGACGGGTACCTGCTAGTTGGATAATAAACTACAAATCCACCAACCACCTATGTGTGAATGAATTCTGCACAACGTTCGTCAGAGAATTCTTGCCCTAATTGGTTGATTGGTTCCTTAGTTTAGGGACTGTGACAACGCGGCCATGTAGCCCCGTGTACTTTGGGTGTGTGTAGAAACTGTCTGATAACCGGTGTTAATTGTGATGGATGTATTTGTGTGTGTTATCAGTTTTAATTCAAGTAAGGACTGCAGACGATAATTCCAAGTAGTTCCTACCTTTGCTACCAAAATGCTACCGTCCACGACACCTAACTTGCGGACTTGACTACTAGATGTCATCACAGTCAGCACCTGGCGGTGAACGTTGGAACTAATATAGCGTTTATATATTTTCAAAAGAAAAATATGTATTGTCCGTTGAGCCATTATATATTTAAACACAAATTGTGCTAAATGTTCCGGCATAACTCAACAAAATGACTGGAACTGTTTGTCTTACGAGTAATATCACACTCAAAGTATTCTGAAAATGTTCATTGCCAGAGCAGCACATGTTTGTAGAAAATAAATTCATAATTCTATCAATATTGTGAGTATTATTACCCCAATAATTTCTTCAAAAAGTCATATTGTTATTGATTCATTTAAGGCCTTTGCGACATTGTGGTAAATTACCCCCTTGTACTTGGGTGTGTGAGAAATCTGATAACTTGAGTCGTTGTGAAGGCTGTACTAGTGTGTGGGGACAGGGCCGTGGAGAGCGACGACGGGCCCTGGGGCTGGAATCTCCCGGGCCCCTCTCTAAAACCAAATTCTGTAAAATCCTCGCAAATTTGCAGAAACTGATTTTGCAAATTTTTTATTTGCACTAAATGTTCATCACGAAATCAATTACAAGAGCATAAAGAGCCAACAAACAAGCAATAGTAATAATAATAATAATAATAATAATAATAATAATAATAATTGAAGCATGCTGAACTACAAGATACAAGTCGTCGGATCTTTAAGAGCGTTAAAATCCTCCAGTGTGCCTTTATTCGGAGGGGAAGTAAAGCCAGCGGGTCCATGTCTTAGGTTTATGGTATGTAAAAGAACCTACCACTACAATATTGGTAGTGTGTAGCCAAAATTTGTAGGTTATTTGGTTAGAAACGCTCTATCGTTCCCCGCTGGGTGTCAGTGACAGTGGCGTCTGGTAGCCAAAGTTGGAACTACTTGAAATTAAACTTGTTGGGGACCTACGGGTGTTCAATTGAAATGTCCTGATATGATAATTGGCTACAATTCATATATAATAATAATATTTCAATGATATATTCCACTAAATCCAGGCTATATTTATTATCATAAGCAGAACGTGAATTACTATCAATGATGTGGGCGTCATTCATTCCATTCCTGACCCGGTCGGAGACTGGAAGCAGGCTGTGGATTTTTTTCATAAATAAGTTAATGCTGGTATGTAAAATTTACAACATTGAAAGAGGACGAATGCATCCAAAGTTATTTGCAAATTCAATGTTTATACCTGACAAGCGCGTACTATTGCATTATTTTCAATTAACAAAAAATAATATCAGATTAAACCCATCGAAAACTAGGTACCGTAATAATTTTCAAAATTCACTATACTGTTTTGGCGTTTGACAAATCTAGCACTGTAAGCATACACAATGTTCAGATTTAAAGTTCTGCAGATCCTCTTTGATATCAATAACTTAAGAACTTCGGTGATACTCGCAAAAGCAATATGCTCGTTTGTCGTACACAAATTTGAAAAAAGTTGCATTTACCGGACCAATAATTGCATGGATTTTACAGTATTTAACTCTGGGAAAATACTCACATCGAAAAAAGCTGTTGTCCATTAACTCGGAAACAGGTGGGATGGAATTCCACCGTCGGTGATTCTTTGCTTATTTTCCATGATTCATCGTTTTAACCCGTACATTCATTTTCTCCTCAATTCTATCACCACCGCTACGTCAAGACCCATTAATCAACAGGAAGTTCAGGTCACTGAACTACATGTTAAAAGACGTGGAAAGGGTATACTGTACACTGTGCAATACTACGGCCTCTGTGACATATGACGTGATCTCTTTTCATAATGAAAACATGATTTTTACAAAACGTCATGACGTATTTTAAAATACGTTTTACATATAGTGTCTTTATGTCGACATTCTTAAAATTTGCTGCCCTAGAAGAGTCACGCCCTTGGGTCTAAGCCTAAACAGTGGTAAGTCTTGAACGGCGAACATACATCTTTGTACATTAAACAAAATATATTTTCATAATTAACCACAGGTGTACAGTACTCATACTTAACTCAAGTTATTATGTGCTATCAGTAGATTGTTTTCACAAAAGAAGAAACTGTGAATTTTAACTATATTTTGTAATTGGCAGTCAGTGAATTTCTTATAATTTAATATTGCTTTGCAGTAAGCAAAACTAGAGCCAGGTTCTCCTAAAAATCCTGAATCCTATCTATGACTGGTGACCATCATGGGTGGATTTAAGCCATGATTATGGGGGAGTGGACACACCGAGGATCTTGGGGTATGGAAGCTGAGAGTGGGGTCCGGGGGCCCTCCTCCGGAAGAGTTTGCAAAAATTAGGTCCAAATTATTGAGTTATAGGATAGGCCATTTGGGTGATTATTTTTGGGATATTTTGGAGTAAAAATTTGGTGACCATTGACAAGTGGCTATAGTCAAGACTCTCTGATATTGAAGTAAAAACTCTCACATCTTCAAGTAAGACCCCGCGGTGTAGCTCACCAATGACCGTGATTGGGGCCTACAGCAAGTCTACAGATCGGAGGTTCGAATCCGGGCGCTGACAGCGGCTATCCTGAGTATGTTTTTTCACACTCCCTCTAGACCAATGCCGGGGCAGTACCTTATTTCAAGTCCAGGGACACCTACCCCACTCTTAACCCTAATAATTACAGTAATAGTCGCGACAGCCAACGCATTCCCAGTCGGCAACTAAGAATACGACATGCGATTTATCATGTCAGAGAGGCCATAGCACAGTGTATACCCTGCTTTTCACCCAGCAGTTGATGGTTTTAAGAGGGTCTAAGTGTTTACTCTCCAAGACAAATAGTTACAACAATGTTGCCAATACACCTCACTTATTATACAACAACCACTAGCCTCCCCTTCAGTCAACACAATTCGCACATTTTTTGGTTTTCTATTTTGTTCGCTTCATTAATATTTGTGAAAACTACTGCTTTACAGTCAACTTCATTCAATAACGTGGAGGCCTTCAGAAACAAACCGTAAAACTAACGCGTCAGCAAATACTGAATTATATCTACAGTACTATTTGATGCAAACCATCCCCAACCGAGCGCCAATAGTTCATTGCCCGCCAGTGATAGCTACTAGCTACCAAGTACACGAGTTGAATGTTGCAAGCCCCTAAATGAATGAACATCTGTAACGACAAACAGGCCTTTTTATTGACTGTTGAGTAAGACTACGAATAACACCGCAGTCGGGAAGCCAAGTCCTGCATTCCTGCCGCGGCTTCGTCAGGAACCGGGGTCATTTCTAAGTCGTAGATAAAGAGGGCAATTAATTTTATGTTTAAAGGTACTGAGACGTTAAAGCGTATCACGAAAGGGCTTGATTCGCAAGGGAAAATATCTCTTCGCGTCCTGAAAAATAAGTGCTTTGCACATCCTCCTAGGACGCCGGGCCCCCCTGAGAGGGTCGGGCCCCGGGGCACCAGCCCTGCCTGTCCCCCCCTCTCGTCGGGCCTGTGTGGGGATAGGATTTATGTTGGGGACAGCCGCGGCCTTAATGTAGGCACCAACCCGGCATTTTCCTGGAGTAGAATTGGGAAACCGCAGGATACCGCTTCTGAGATATCTGAAGTAGGAATAGAACGCTCCTCTTCTCAGTTGTGCCTCACGAGGCTGAATGTACCCCATTGTAGCCTTCAGACCTGAATGAAATTTCTTGTCATAGGCGGAAATGAAACCCGTATCTCCGCAGTGACCGCCAAGATTTCTAGCCACTACAGTGATGCACAGGTTGGAAACAGCGAGCTCTGGCAGTAATTACTGCCAGTCAGTCGGATATAATTAACTCAAGCTGTTGTGGATCTGCGATACCTTATTGGGAGTGTAACGGAACTGACTTTACGTGCTGAGGGTCCCAAACAGCCCATCTCAGACACTCAGTTCTTATATAACACTAGCCCGATAAGGACAAGGCATGATGAACTGGTAAACACGTTCCTTGTATCGTCTTCCACACGGCGAGATGAAAATATTGTAATTAGGGAAAGATTCTCATAAGTAATGTATAGGTTAGTATAACGTAGTAAACTGTGTGGTGCAATGTGTTACGCGTTCGCTTCCTATGTTCGACGTAGCTGGTGCGAAAATCACAACAGTCGGTCAAACTTTAAGGCTAATTAAGGGCCGTGTTCACTAACGCAGCGTTAGCAGGCCGTCAGTAAATGCCTCGTTAATTTTAACATCGTAATTAAACTCTTTGGTGTTTCACCAGCATATTCGCCGATTGGCATTAGCAAACGAATCATTATGTTTAAGAGCTGTACAACACTCATTGAAAGATGATGATTGTGGCGGTATTGCACACTTTCTTATTTAGGCCTACTCGCTTTTTAGACATCTGAATAACCTTCTTCGTCCATTCAAAATACACTGCATAATCAATCTTGCTCATAAGTCAGTAATGACTAATCATCATCATCATCATCATCATCATCATCATCATCATCACCATCATTAGTCTATATATTATCAGTATTTCCTTTCCTTACACTAATTTTAAACTTACTTCTAAGTATCCCTCCCTGTATTATTCTGCTAAGATCCCATTCCAGTTTTGTACCGAAAAAAAGGTCCCATTAACACCAACCTACACATATGGGGTACCTACAGGTTCAGCATAACCCAATGCGTAAGCGAAACGCACTCACTTACTCTTCAAATGCCTCAAAATTAAATAAATACCTTAAAACATGTATATTTACAATGAAATAATGAAAGAATGCAACACGGTAACCATGGTAACAGAATTGTAGGACGCAATGCAATTCCAATTATTACATTACTGTGAAAGTTTCCAGACTGTTAAAAGGTTATCACTGAACCAAATTAAGCTGTAAAATTCATCAATACATACAGTATAATGCGCTTAAGGGGGTCAAGGGGCATTCGAGAATTTTTTCACGCAATTTTCACGTGTGAGTGTGGTACGAAAGGCCTTTTTCACCCGACTATAAAGGGTCTCCGAAAACCTCATTTAAAGGCCCTTAAATGAACAGTGTCTGTGATATTCCCAGAAAACTAACTTCGCTCTGATATACCTATGAAGGAATGAAAAACCCCTAACCAGTGCACGAGTTACTGAATTGATAAAGTCTGATTATTCATACCAAGGATAAATCTGTCATAGCATTCATGATTGAGATTTTGCTAAATGTACTCTTTACAACTAGAATATTCGCGGGCGAAGCCGCGACGGGTAATGCTAGTCTTACTTATTCACCCTAGCAATAAATTGGCAATACAACAATTAATTGCCTATACTAAGCTAATCTGTTTTATGTTGTATCAATATTGTATTATTGTTCGATTTAAGTAATTTTTGTGTTGTCCGTTGGGTATTAATTGAATAATCTGGTTAGATGGAAAGTGGGCTCAATGGCCCTAATCTAATACATCTATTCTATTCTATATTCTTTAGTATAATCAAGCAGGCCGTAAACTGCAAAAAGTTTTAATTTAGATTTAATTTAATGTGTGTCTTGGCTAAAAGCAAACATGGCTGATGAGGAAAAGAGGAAGAAGAGCCGGAGACTGAATTTTTATTTAGTTTTTTTTTAGCGTATGGCTTTTAGTGCCGGGAGTGTCCGAGGACATGTTCGGCTCGCCAGTTTTTGTAGCTGCTTCGAGACGGACAACCAATGGGTGAGCTACAAGTACCGTGGGGAAGGAAAGTTGGAAGGGAAGGTCGAGGAGATGGAAGGTAGCGGCTGTGGCCTATAGTTAGGGACCAACCCCGGCATTTGCCTGGAAGGAAGATGGGAAACCACAGAAGACCATCTTCAAGGTTGCCGGCGGAGGGATTCGAACCTCCATGCCTCCCGGATGTGAGCGACTGCCAACAGTCATGCCGTAACGACCGCGGCTAACTCACCCGGTTTTATTTAGATGAATGAAACGTACTTATCTACTTGGTGGAAAGTATCGTGAAATCGTTGAAAATAAGAGGACTGATACTGTGACCTCTAAGTACCTGTAGTCTTTTATTAAATTAACTACATACTGTAATGCATCACATGATATTATACATATACTGTATAAGAAATGGTACATGTCTTATTTGTCAGATAGGAATTCAAGGTTAGGTTCTATCAATTGTAGAATTTCAACACAGAAGGTTTTGACAACCAAAATCTCATAATAAATTCTGTGTCGTCACAGTCATCAAAATAATTCCTCTGTTCTTAATAAATTCGAGGTTGACGAATATCTAGCCTTCGTTGAGAGTTAAGTTTAATTCACGCTCCATTTTGGATTGGAAAGCGACGTAAATTGACCGTCAATTAGTTTTAATGGCTCGTTATAGATGCTAATGGATTGATATAGTTTGGTGAGCCACGACATTTCGGTAATTATCCGTTAACGGCTTTTAATGGTTTGTTAACATTTTGACGAACCATGGTGAACCCGGGACTAAATGCTGGAAAAACGTATCAATAGATATTCTGATACTAGCATGATACTCTCGTGGTTATGTATCAGGGCTCATAACGTCTGACCTCAATTCTCTATTGAGCAGAAATGTATCAACTTGTTGGTGCGAGCAGATGTACAGATGGACCCAGAGCCTCTCGGTCGCTCATAACACTGTCATCTACATGATGAATGTTACGTGACACTAACCAATGTCATGGCCAAGCGATGGAAAGTGCTAGTTTTATTCGCCACAAACCTCTCTCCGGCACAAGTTGCCCGCAGGAACAATATGGGCTAGTTTCACTACTGTATCTCCTACGCAAGTAATTACTTTCAGAGAACAATATTACATGTGATTTCAGTCCAGCTGAAATAATCTTTGAATCCACTTCTGAATAACGATCATTTGGATTTACATTTCTCATACTTTAAAGTCACTTACCTAGTCCATCCGTGCTTCAGGTTTGCATTACTAGAAGCATGGAATAAACACGGTTTGATGCAAACCATCAGCACAGATGGATTTAGGACCTTGAAATATGAGAAATGTGAGTGCAAATGATTCTTATTCACAAATGGAATACAGGCTGAGTTTAGCAACTGGACCACTCATGTATTGTACGCTGTACAGCGTGTAAGAAACAAAAATTTGCGACACTTCATTGTTTACTTTTATCGATGTAATATAGTACAGAAGAAGCCTAGGGACATTTGGGAATATATATATAAATAAGTTAATACATGAAAGAATGAATGCATAAATTAATTAAATAATTAATTAATAAATAAATAAACGAATCAATAAATAAATCAATAAATAAATAAATTAAATAATGAACAAATAAATATATAAGTAAGTACATAAATAAATAATGATAACTCTTATGCTTATAGTAAAGGATGAATGGGTAAGTCTACATTGCAGAGTATTTGCGATTGCGGAACATACAAAAGCCGCATGTTATGGGTTCGAATACTGCATGGGTCAGATTTTTAAATTTTAATTCTCAATCCCCCATTACTTACACATTGTGTACAATGCACAAAGTAATAGCTGAAGGCTTACATTTGTCGTGACTACGGTCATGATAAACCAATTCTGGAATGCAGAGCCCACAGCGGGCTACTAATGCAATGCGATAGTGCCAAGCATATATTGGCTTCACATAACGTATCATTCGGCCATAAAATATAGATTCCCTCTCCCCATTAGCTTAATGGTTAGAACATCGGCGTAAAAAGCTGGAGGTCGAGGGTTCAAGTATCACTTGGGTCAAACATCTTGTACATTCTGCACAATATGAAAGATGAAAGCTTCTATTTGCCATATCTTAGCGGATCTACGGAATTATCTGTTGGCGTGTAATTGCTATCCTGTGCTCCAAGGCGCTGATAACCATCTACCGGTACCGGCATTGTTAGGAGGTCGCTACCACCAATTTCCATGCCGTATCATTGTGTGTCTTCATGTAATTGAGGGGCGCTTCCTTGTTCCGTCCTCCTGTAATAAGAGGCTCCTCTTTACTGCTGTTGTTGCTTTAGTGGCGGGACAGCGCTCCACTCTACTGTACGCTGCTATTTACCTTGTCATTGATCTACTGTGTTGGCTCTAATGCACTTCTTCATGTTTCGCATGCCACAATTTGTGTTTGACCATCTCGTGGAGTAGCGCCTAGCATTCTTGGCTGTCACTTCGGAGGTCCAGATTCGATTCCCGGCTCTGCCAAGAAATGTTTAATTCTGGTCTGAGATCTAGAACGCGGTAAACTCAGCCTCGTGAGAAAAAAAAAGTGACAGTCAGTCTGAAAGACTAGACTTTGTATCATCTTAAATGCTACAAATGCTGAAATATGCTAGAAAGGCTGGAGGTTTCTCGCTTCGCTCGAAGCCAAAGATTCTTGACATGTTAGAAAATTATCTGCATAATACTTATCTTGCTTATCTTTGTGAGGTTTGAAGCCATTTTTCAGTGTTGTCTAAGTAAACAAAAGTTTGGTGCTTTTCAGTCGGTCAACACGAATGCACCCAAAAAGAGCTGGGTTGTGCCCTAATCCTGAAATAAATTACCTGAGATTAATAAATACACTAGGCTTGCTTATCTTGTTTCAAATTACTCGTGAATGGCAAGTGCAAACCAAGGGCAAAGCAAAGTCAAGCGCGCGGGATGCCGTCGCGCTTACCAGAGCGCGCGGGGACGTGCCCCTTCCATCCAGTCTAAAAACACTTATAGTGGGCGATGTACTGAAGATAGAAATATGCTATCGCGGACTTTTTTGTAGAACTTTTCATGCTGACCAATTCTTACGCTCATAGTATATTGATATTTTTAACGGTTTGCCCAGCGTAAGCTTAAGAAGCGCACGGACGCCAAGTTGTTTTCGACTTTTTCACTGAACTCGTTACTGCTTGGCTTCCTTTGATCATACATAAATTATTTTCTGCATAATCTTTCCTCGAGATATCCTTTACAGCTTGGTGAAAACTGCATCAAAATCCATCCAGTGTTCTCGAGATTACCAGTGATATCCAAGGATCGGGGATTTTTGTCTTATACTAACGAAGTAGAGATTGTCGGGCAACACATGCACCAAGCGGTACTAGGACGTCACACACCTCAGTGCATCTGGGTGCATTTCGTCCTGTCACCGTAACGTAACGCCAGACCCCAGCGTAACGACGAAGTCGACAAGATCATCTAAAATTATAAAAGTGAGAAGAGGTTGGTTCGATCCCCATCTCAGCCATCCTGTAAGTGGTTTTCCGTTGTTTCCCCAATTCGGCTCCATGCAAATGCCACGATGGATCCTAACTTTTCTACGGCCGCCTCCTTCCCAATCCTCACCTTAATTACAAATTATTAAAGAAAGCTTTCCAGCCGGTCAACACAAATTGTGCCCAATTACATTAGGCTGGGAAACAAGTATTTAAACACCCTAACCTGAAAGAGATAAGATGTTATTTCAATACAACACGCTTTTATGTACCCAATTTTAATAAGGAGATTCACCAATACACTTGGTAAATCAATGATAGACTATAACCGTCTATGATTCAAGAGAACTATCAGTAATTGTCTGGCATTCAGGGGATCTTTTGAACAACCAGATCTACTGTGCATTGAATTTAGTTAGACCTAAAGTGCAGAAAGTGTAGTCAATTTGCAGACGACCTACGGTTGAAAATCTCTAGGACAAGTATATTAGAGAGAAATAAAAGTAAAAGATTGATGAGAAATCCCAAATATGGTTAGGAAACACATTACATTGAAACAGAATGGTTGAGGTACGGGAGTTTAGTAGAATTTAATTAGAAGTATTAAAGACATATCTTGGGACAAAGCTAACCAGACAATTTTTTCAAGTTTTCTTTTTGAAATATGTTAAAGTATAACTAGCTCATTCGGAAAATGAACATACTGTATCCTTCGGGAACAGTCACTTCCAATATGGATAGCCGAGGTGAGGTTTGATTTTTGAAAAAGGGAGCTTGTCTCTCATAGCACTGTACATTGGCCCTGCTTGTGGCATCATTTGAGCCTTGCAGTGATCTTCTCAGTATGTACTAACCATGCGTCGTGGTGAGGTGTACAGTACCATACCAACTGATGAGCCCAATGGTAGACTGGACGAAACGCTGGTAACTGATTGGAGCTAACCGGACCAGTTTTTCAAGTTTTCTTGTTGAAAATTTTTAAAGATGTCTAAATAAATGAAACTGCTTACATCCCGGTAGAATGCCACATTGATGTCAGCTTGTAAAAGTAAAATAGGAGGCTTACCAAAAATGGTTCCAAACGAGCAATCCGGCAGATATGGATCGTTATATTGCGGAAAGAAACAGAGATAAACAAATCAAAAGTAGGCTACAGACCAAAACGAAATCATTGAATTAATTTGGAAATCATTTGTAAACATTAGGCCAAGTGGCAGATTTTTCTTTTAGTAGTCTATTATTATTTTTTAGAATCTTACAAACGGAGCGGAAAGATAAATAATAGAATTTTGGATAATTCTGATGGACTTGCTATGGAAGATGGAAAGAATGTATTTAAATATATATTGGACAAAGAAATATACGGTACTTTCGTATTGCCTAAGGAGACCTTTGTGTAATTATTGAATTTATGCAAACTATTTTGGAATTGTAAAAGTTAACTTTACAATAGATTTGTCAGTTTTGAAAATGAATGCCAAATTATGCACTAAATATAAAATATTTAGATGACTTACGATATATTGCAGATGCATTACGTGTTGGTTTTAAACATATTACCGAAATGTCGGAGATGGCCGGTGATTTGACAGATTCCGCAGCTTGTGATATAAGAGTAACGTTCTGTTTGCGGTTCGGTTACAGTTTGAATGTAAGATAGGGAAAGGCACGCCGGTGATGTCTAGTCGCCACACACCCTTCAGCAGAATGCCATGCATGACTTGGCGCTGAATAACTCGCTACTTTTGAAATGACTGCGAGCATACTAAATCAGGGCTTGCCACACCGGGGTGATCACATGAGCAAAACACGTGATGTATCAACCATGATGCTTAGTGAAAGACGCCGGCCCATTGGCAACTATTGGGGACAGGCATGGTTTCGAATCCAACCGTCATCGATGTTTTAAATGATTTTCATTTCTTTCCTTACCAACATCAGTCAAATGCCTTCTTGGATCACTCCAGAATATCTCGGTATAGTCTGGTACTCCGGCTGGTGATGAATGTTGTTGTTATCTGAGTCTTCAGTCTTTTGACTGGTTTGATGCAGCTGTCCATGCCTCCCTGTCCTGAGCTAATCGTTTCATCTCTACATAGCTACCACACCCTACATCCGAGGCAATCTGTTTAAAATATTCAAACCTTGGTCTACCCCTACAGTTCTTGTCCTCGACCCTTCCTTCCATAACTAAGCTTGCTATTCCTGGGTGTCTTAGTATGTGTCCTATCAACCTATCTTTTCACTTCAATAGCAGTCGCCAGAAACATCTCTCCTCTCCCACTCGTCTTAATACCTCTTCGTTTGTAACCCTATCTACCCATCTGATCTTCATCATTCTCCTGTAACACCACATTTCAAACGCTTCAATTCTCCTCTTTTCTGCTGCACCCATAGTCCAAGTTTCACTTCCATAGAGTGCCGCGCTCCAGACAAAGGTTTTCAAAAATGACTTTCTGATACCTAAATCTATATTCGATGTCAACAGATTCGTTTTTTGTATAAATGCTTTCCTTGCCTGAGCCAACCTACTTTTTATGTCCTCTTTGCTTCGTCCATCACTGGTTATTTTGCTTCCTAAGTAACAGAACTCTCCTACTTCCTTCAGCTTTTCACCTGCCAATTTGATGAATGAGAGCTTGCTAATCTGAGGTGGACCAATGAAAAGGAAGTCACCCTACTTCACATAAGTATGGCTTATGAAGCCTGTTAAGAGATCCCTTAGCATATTCAAGGGCTATAATGGGTTTACCTAAAATTGTATTCCTTATAAACAAGGCATTTATCGAGAGGAACAGCTACTTTACTGCCAATCTTAACCTCAATCAATTGAAAATTTAGTACAAACGTGAGTATAGACACAGATAGCGGTTTATACACAACCGGAGAATTCACACGTTAATTGGTATTGGTGCATATCTAAATCAAATACCAAAATACATTTATTACTCCTTAACCAATAAAATTGAATAATAATAATAATAATAATAATAATAATATAATAATAATAATAGTATCGTATAGCCTCGGGTGCCGGGTGCAAGCTTTGTTATACCCAGAGGGTAGCTTGCATGTCGAATTTCGTTGTTCCTTGAAGCACTATGAAAGTCAAGGAGGTTAGATATCTAAGCTCCTTGAACACTATAGCGCTTTCAAGTAGAGAAATGAGGAACTTTGTGTTGGCGGAAACTCCCGAGATTAATGTTTCCATTATGATCACGACCTACTGAATTCAAATGGGTTCTTTGACATGACAACATCGTATGACATGGTGTCGTAATTTTTGCCGTCTTTCAAAAATTACTTACCACGGCCAGGAGCGAACCTGCAAGCATGGGGTTAGTAGACCGACACGTTAACCACTCACCCACCGTGGCAAGCACTTGAATTAATATACATTAATTAATACCAGATTCGGCCATATTATGGCCTTTTTCAGCAATTTATTTTTAAAAGAAAATTAACTATTTTAATTACGAGCAAAGTTTTAAAATAATATTTTACTGTTTTTTTTTTCAATGAAAATTTTATTTAAAAATGCATTATGTATTATGGACAAAAAAAAACAACTATACGATGACCAAGATGCCTCAAACCCCTCAAATGCATTAACAACAATAACAATAACGCAATACCGCAAGTCAACGGATGGATTACGCATACTCACATACACACACACAAGTACACGTGACTGATAACCGCGGTATCTCAACCGCACATATACAGTAGTACAACAACAACAACAACAACAACAACAACAACAAGAATCAGTGTCAGTGAGGTGAGTTAACATGTTAAAATATGTTAATTGTTGCAGCCCACGTGGGAGTAGCACTATCAGGCTGGTCATTATAAGTGAGTCAGAGTTCGGACGTGTGTTCACTCACCTTGACAGTCCTCTGCGCTGCGCTGGTGGTCCAGGGTCACATCCGTGATTCACCAAACGCACGCCGCAAATATTTGCCCTTCACTTCTCGATATACATCCAGTTATCCTGTTTAGGTCATCATACATTATTATAACCTTGCTGAGATAGGCATCCTTACCCAAGATAACTTACTGGAGCAAATATTCGTCACATTGAAATTTAAAAACTTTGAAAACCCATGAAGTCCATGGAAATTGTAAAAGCATTTTACAGTATTTTAACGTTTTCCTTCTGATGCTGAATATGGTGAAGATGGAAACTATGGTAGTCCATCATCAACACACCGATTGTAAGCACCGATTATTATTTGGTCCCAGGAATTTGTGTGATCATGCTACTAAACACTCAGATCTGCAGCGTGTCATGAATTGGAAACTGACTTGATCGATTGTTTTCAATATTTATGATACGATTACTTAATTTGTACAACACAGCACTTTCAGACGAAGATGAGGATGGTCTCAGCGACAGTAATAATAATTCACTGATTGCCATAGTGACTGATCTCAGTTTTCAACATAAAATACTTCTTTGGTCATCAGGTCTATTCTATTTGACCACCTCGTGGTGTAATGGTTACCATTTCTGCCTGCCACCTTTCAGGTCCTGGGTTCAATTCGCAGTTCTGCCAAGGATGGATGCTGGATGGAACGGTGTACACTCAGTCTCGTGAGGTAGAACTCTGCCATCCTAGAAGTGGTATTCCCCACTTCTACTCTAGGCAATTGCCTGAACGGTTCCTAACTTCAGGCCGCGGCCGCCTCCTTACTAATCCTGACTGTGAGTTGTAGCTCTTCAGTCGGTGAACACGAATTTGCCCAAAGACTGGGTGGGAGAGTGGTGAGTGGGCAGGCGAGAGGGTAGCACCGGCTACGACCGCAAAGAGCTCCACTAAGATAAGTAACCATGTTACGTAACAGAATTCAAGTGAATGCTCTAATTTTGATTATTACAATGTGTTGTTCCAATTTGTATACACGTGCACAATATTCAAAAACTAACTAAGCTGACATAACGAGATTCAAACTGCGAGTCAAAATATACAGTAAATACCAATTTACACCCTACAACATTTATGCACGAAACATTGTATATACATTTAAACCGCAACACAGTGATCAGGGTTTGAGGATGACCGCTTGAGGGTTCAAATGCTTAATTCTAAAAAATTCTCAATTATAATAGTGGTCATAACTAATACATGTTCAAACCCGGCCGAAGCCGTCGGATTTTTTAAGAACGTTAAAAATCCCTCAGTATGCCTTCCTTCGGAGGGGAAGTAATGTCGGTGGTCCCATGTCATAGATTTATGGCATGTTAAAGAGCCTTCCACTAATTACACCTGTGTGAAGCTAAATTATATACAGGTTAAACATTTGACTAACGTTCTTAGGTTCCTACGTTCGTCGTCAAGAGCTGACTGCGGTGGCATCAGGTAACTAAGTTCTGAACTAGTTGGTCGTTGACGGTGGCGTTTGGCGGCAAAAATAGGAACTACTTGGAAAAATTGAATGTCTGCAGTCCTTACTTGAATTAAAACAGATAGGCTACACACACTAATACAGTCATCACAATTAACGCCGGTTATCAGACAGATTCTACACACACCCTAAGTACTCCAGGCTACATGACCGCGTTGTCGCAGCCCCTAAACTAAGCAACCAACCAACCAACCATAACTAATACATATAATTTTTCCAGGAGTGTTATATACTTATTATTCATATACATTTTACCCTGCCCAGTCATTGGGAAAATTCATGTCGACCGACTGAAGAGCTACAAATGACAGTTTGTATTGGCAACACTGAAAGAATGGCTAACCTCTTTCACAAATGCACACATTACTATAGACACCCCACAATAACACAGGTCATCAAACAAATTCTAGATACCCATGATGTCCATGCCACTAATTGGAAACACTAACTGAATTAGTCGACAAGGATGGACCATTAACAAATTCACAAAGAAATTTAATACAATGGTCCGGCTAGCTCAAAACAGTTGCCAGCGTTTCGCCCCAGTGTACCAATGGGCTCTTCAGTTGGTTATGGTACACCTCACCAAGACGCGTGGCTAGTACATACTGTGAAGGCCGCTGCAAGGCACAAATGTTGCCACGAGCAGCGCCAATGTACTACGGAAGTCAAAACTTCCTTTCAAAAATAATGTTAGCTTACCTTGCTAATCCATATTGGAAATATCTGTTCCCGGAGGAAACAGATATTTCCAATAAGGATGGACCAAGCATCTATCTCCGCTGACCACTTCCCATGACGCCAAGCTCTCCTCTATTTTATCTCTCCTGATCATGTGCATTGTAATTCTGACGGAGATCAAGCTGAATTCCTTCGTGGTAGAGATCTCCGAAATGAATTCAATTCGTTTGGCAAGTTGGAAGGGCTCGTGCCTCGTCAACTTTCTGCTATCATTAGGATATAATGGCTAATATATAGACCAGTTTAAACGCCAAACCTTAAAAAATATATTATGTAACTAAGCTCTCGTGCGTTTAAGACTCGTAATAGGTGGCCGAGAACAGGTTACACTCACTGACTTATGAACATGGCACCAGCTCCAGTAAATTACTGTATCTCCATTTTATTTCAATTTTGTTTCACACAAGAATTTGTTGTTGTTGTTAATGCCATTGCTTCATTTAGAGGCTAACTTTAATTGTTATCATATGTTTATTTTGTTTTTAAATATTTTCTCTTCACATGGTTCTAGCTTTCTTCACTCAATCTTCATGTTACGAAACTTTAAACACAACTGAAGGGTACAGGGGAAATATACAGTATTAGAGCCTGCCAAAACAGCAACAATATGCCGGGTAAATCAGCTCCCAATAATATTATTTTAGGAATGAAGGAAGGAAGGAAGCTTTTAGTTTTACGTGACCATTAATCATGCGATCATGAGCCACGGGACCTTCAATTTACGTGAAATCTGAACCACAGGACATGACATTGCAATTCGAAAGTTTCACATATAGTGACAGGGAATCGAACCCGCTCCACCTTGGTGAGAGGCCAACAGATAGACCACTTCGCCTTTACGCCCCTTAATATTATTTTATGCAACCCAACTAGCGTTGTTGTCAGGAAGGTCGATATTTCTCTGCTTGCATTCCGTATGTTACTAACGCACTGCAAGCAAATTCTGCAAACGATACTGAATACTATTATCTTTCCCTCGATGTGATAGCCTACGAGGAAAAATTGAAATCTGACGAGAGATCTGTAAGGGGATACATTCAGCCTCGTGTGGACATGTAAGTGACTGCCTTATATGAGAATTAGCGTCTACGGCCTAAAACCAAGGTAATGTGACTGAAGGTGGCCACAGTGCAGCAGCCGACTTGGCATAAGTGCGGTGCTCTGGACTCAGTTGGGTGGTTTTGTAGATAACTTGTCCACCCTCTTACCTGGCCGCCTCGCCCGCTGTCTGCCATGTATGGATATACAGTCCCTTACTACGATGCGCATATTTTTCTGTTCGGTTATTTTGCTATGCTCTTTATAAAAGAACATAACTACTTTTTAGGAAATACTGAGTGGAGTTTGTGAAGCGTAAGTTCTGACAAGAATTCATACAATAGTCGATATAAGATTGGAAAATGTCCAGGCCGAGGGAATTCATGGAATACATTGGAGGAAACGAATTAATACATTTTTTATTAAATTAAGATGAACGGTCAACAATCACAAAACCAGGGACCATTTCGTGACGACAGACCAGTCCTAAGACGAATACATGATGATGATGTTGATATGAGAAGCATTAAGAAGCTGAAGGAAATGAAGAATCAGCTCATCATAACTAACGCTGAAGCAATATTGTGACTAGAATATGGCCAGGCGACAAGTGTTGCAAGAACGAGTTTGTATTTTGTGTGTCATAATATTGTGTCTTTTGCGTAAATTCTTGAAATCTCCCGTTTACACTCAACAACCAAATTATTTACGTACTTGTTGTGGACCCAGATATGGTCCATGTGGTAATCTTCGTTCTATTATAAATGTTGATTTGTATTCTGGTTTTGGAAAACATTATCATGAATATACCTGTATAATTAGATATCATAAGAAGTCACCCAGCTGTCCATCATGTCATGTATTCCATCGGTTGCAAGATGGCATGACTCTATTATATCACTACCATTCTCCGGAACCATTTAAGCTACAGTAAGTCGCTTGTGCTTTAGAAGTCTTTAGAGTTTTCCATCTAGATAACGAGCGGATACTTCAATGTATTGAGTTTTTTATATGATATGTGGAGTTTATTTGCGGCAATTTTGTGAAGTCTTCTGATTATTATTATTATTATTACTATAAGCCGGTCCCGTGGTGTTGGGGTAGAGCGCCTGCCTCTCACCCGGAGGCCCCATGTTCGATTCCCGGCTCCGTCAGGATTTTAGAAACTGACGTGAGGGCTGGAACGGGGTTCACTCAGCCTCGTGAGGACAATTGAGTAGCTGTCTGACAGTGAGGCAGCGCCCCGATCACGAAAACCAAGATTAACGGCCGAGGGGACCCGAATTGCTGATCACGTGTCACCCCAATATCTGCAGGCCAAATGGCTGGGCAGCGGTCGTTTGGTAAGCCTAGGCCTTGCACGGGCTGTAGTGCAAGGGGTTTTATTATTACTATAACCTTCTGACAGACTCCATACTACAATATGTAACCTTGCAATTACAGTAACACTGGCCTGAATTAATAGATAATAAGAACGCTCAATCAACTCCCTCCATGTTCTGTACAAACCGCTAACATGCCAACCAGAAGAATTTACAGTAGACCTATGTACCTGTCTGATGGGCATTATTTTACTACAATAACGACTTAATTGAGAAGAACGACCATAATCTTGTCGCTAATGTTGGTACACTGTATTTTATATGAGTTATCTAAGCTAAACATCAACTGAATGCTTTCTAATGCAGCAATAATAATTATTAGTCCAAGATGGTAAACCAGCGAATTTCTCGTCACAACTACTTATAATTATGTTTATCCATAAAAGGATAGGACATGGATATCGGAGCACTTTTGCTTATGTAAGACTAGTTTTAACTGTCGATCGTTGACGGGTTCAAAAAGTAATGAGAGGCAGCTTTTGATGAGAATTTCTAGAAATAGAGAAACATCTTGTGACAGGAATGGAGGACAGCCTTGTCCTCTAGACCAAATCACACTAACTCGTTGTTTCATGAATAACTAATTGACATTGAAACAGCAATTGAAATAAATTACCTGTGAAGAGAATCGGTCATCCCTACTCCTGACTGGAGTTTAATTAAGGTGCGTATGGAATCACTCCACTGTCCGTGCGGAGTGAACCTGTCATAAGAGAGGGAGGGGCAAGTGGGACAGTAGCCCCGGGGCACAGATTTGCTGAGTGGCCCGAGGCGGTAAAAGGACTTAGACTGTACAACTTTATTTAATGTAATGTCTAAACTATTATGAAATGATTTGATTGAATTAGAAACTTTATCCTCCACAAAAGTTCTTGAACTTTAGCACGTTATAAATTAAATGTTTAACTCTGGAAAGTTTGCTGTTTCCCCGGAAGAAAAACGAAAAACACAATGGTTATTATTAGAATTAATTATATGTTCTCTTAGTAATGTTTTGGATATTACTCACAGGCTGTGTATTTACATCGAGCAGAGTCATATCAGGTGAAGAGCTCCTTTACAGTAGCGCCCCTACTCCTCATAAAACAGCCCTCCCCCTGCTGGACGATAAACACTTTTATAAGGCTTAGGATCAATCCCATGCCGATTCGTCTGAAACCTCCTGGGACTCCTGTGGCCGTCGCGACTTTATGGAGCTGGAGCATGGCCGCAAGCCCGCGGGCACAGCCTTACAGCTCCCAGTAAGGAGTACACACAGGAAGTGCCATGGTCATTACCACTGTACGTGATAAGGAGCGACCCCACCCAGACCTTGCCGCACCTCGAACCGTCCTCACTTGAGCGCGTTTACAAGAATAGGCCATGGTCGCTCTTTTTCTGCCACAATTCTCCAACCGAACGAACATCGTTGTTGTTGTGTAACATCTTTCCGCTCGGTTGCTGGATAGTTTTGTGGGAGTGATTTTGAAAATTGGGGACAGAAGTGGATCGGAACGATCGAGCTGGCAGTGGTGGATCAAACGGAAGTATGCACTGCCCGCTCGATCGATCAAACGGAAGTGTACTAGCTGGCAGTGGTGGACAACGGAAGTATGCACTGCCCGCTCGATCGATCGAATGGAAGTGTGCCCTAGCTGGCAGTGGTGGATCGAACGGAAGTATAAGACGCACTGCCAACTCGATCGATCGATCCAGCTGGCACTGGTAAGAGAAACAATCAGCGCGCGGTGACGAAAATTGATACCATGACGCACTCTCGGCCGTGTGGAATGTATATGACATACTGAACGGAAGACGCTCATGCGAACTCTGGTGTCAAGTGACTTAAACAAATGACATGGTACATGTTCGAAGTCTTCGTATCAGTATTTAAATGGTAAAATGCCTTAATATCAAACATTGTAAGTAGTCGGCATTGCATTGGTATAAGGCATTTTAAACTCAATGCCACTCAGGAACATTATCAAAATTAGCCTTCTTTTCATATTTTGCAAAAATGAGGAAAAAGTAGACCTATGAGATAGGGCAAATGTGTGTCTGTCTGTCTGTCTGTCTGTCTGTCCTTCTGTCTGTCTGTCTGGCTGGCTGTGTGTCCTAAACGACTGCAGCAATCGAAACAAAA
Source organism: Meconema thalassinum (assembly GCA_946902985.2). NCBI lineage: Eukaryota > Metazoa > Arthropoda > Insecta > Orthoptera > Tettigoniidae > Meconema > Meconema thalassinum. The sequence goes on along the minus strand of OX336388.2, from coordinate 1,183,417,912 downwards.
TTTGATAGGAGTAAAGATCTCTACCTGAATATCTCACGGCCATATTTGAAAATGATGTCAGTGCTACCAACTGCTGAAAAATCGCAATTGAAATTTAAGCTCCATGTTGCATATCTTGGAAGGTATGAATGGGTGCTATTTCAAAATTGGCACATATATAGATAATAATATTGCAGTTTAATTTCCAGGGGGCCATACATGGCAGTGTTGCCAAAATGATTCTAAGCCTGCTGATAGGTCCAATTGTAAATGCATATAACTTCTGCACTATCAATTGGATTTCAACCAAATTTCGTATGTGCTATGTGTACATAAACAGATATGACTGAGTGTATTATCAAGAGCCACCAGGGCTGCCAACTGTTAATAAATGTTCTCAATTTTTTTTAGCCAAATACCCATATATCAGGAAGTATGCAAGCCGACATCTTTAAACTATGCACACGTATAGAACCTGACATTTTATATTAATTTGGAGCAACTTATATACGTCACTGCTACCAACATGATTCCAAGCCTGCTGAGAGGTCCAACTTTAAATACATGTAACTTCTATACTATCATTTGGATTTCAACCAAATTTCGTGTGTGCTATGTGTACCATAACAGATATGACTATGCCGATTCTTAAGGGTAACCAGGGCTGCCAACTGTTAATAAATAATAGCTCTATTTTTGTTACCCTAATATCAATATATCAGAAAGTATGCAAGCCAATAGCTCTTAACTTTGCACATGTATAGTACCTGGCATTCTAGGCCTACGCCAGTGCTGCCAACATGTTTCTAAGCCTGCTGATAGGTCCAATTTTAAAATGCATGTAACTTCTATACTCACTAATGGATTTCATTCAAAATTGATACAACAATAGATCATATTATTTCAGATTGTTTCTGACCAATACATGTATGTCATTGTTGCCAACATGATTTTACGCGCGCTGTTAGATCCAATGTTTAACTGCATGTAACGTCCATGCTATCGATTGGACTCCAACCAAATTTTGTATTCTGTACCTTAAGAGATGGAACCAAGAATATATTCAGTCACCAGGGCTGCCAACTGTAGTTCTCTATTAGGCTACATTATGCCAGGTATACTTAATTTCGAACTAATTAGAAATGTTGATATTACCAACTTAATTTCGTGGAAGAGGGCGTGCAGGAGCAAACTGAGGATGACGTTATCATAATGGGTGATTCTATGATACGATGGAGTGCGAATACCTCGAGGAAATCATGTGCGAAAGTGCGGTGTTACCCGGGGATTAAGATTGACCAGCTTGCCCAACAAGTGGAAGAAGCAAATGTAGAGGACTGTGACAAAGTTAAAGTGTTGTTGCTCCATGTTGGGACGAACGATTTGAAGAAGAGGGCTACAGCTGATTACATCATGGGGGAGCTCTACGAACTAGGCAGAAAAGCTAAAAGCAAGTTTAGAAATGCAAAAATTATAATGAGTGGCATTGTTCGGCGGGGAGATGTTCCGTTGAGGCGAGTTAAGACTGTAAATGACCGCATGGACTGGGTATGAGCACAACTGGGATTAGTGTACGTAGAAGCTGACTGCTGGATTGGTGGCCGTGACTTCGCCCGAGACGGGCTGCATCTAAATCGACGGGGCGCTTTCAATCTAGGGAGCCTACATGACAGGGTCATCGGTTCGTGCCGGCTTTTGTGAGGAGGAGCAGGTCCAGAGGTTGCCAGCCGATGGGAAAAGATGGAGCTATTTCGAGATATTTGCTGCGGAGGTAAGACTCTAAGATTACTGCAGGTTAATTGTCAGAGTTTAGGAAATAAATTAATTGAATTTTGGAATCTTGTAGAGACGTATTCTCCGGACATTGTCATTGCAACTGAATCTTGGTTATATGAGGGCATAAATAGTAGCGAAATAATTCAAGGGACCTACGAGATGTACAGAAGGGATCGGGGGAAGCGAGGTGGTGGGCTATTTATTTGTGTGCGCAAAAATATAGCTAGTTTCTTAAAGTGGGCTGATATGGATCATGAAATGTTATGTGTACAAATTTCGGATAAAGGAAATAAATTCCCTCTTCAGGTGATAGGGGCGTATAGAGCACCGAAAGATAACCTTTCTCTCCTCGAAACACTGTATGATAAAACTTGTACGGGTAATGCTATGAAAAAGAGCATAATAATTGCTGGAGATTTAAACCTCCCCAAAGTAGACTGGTCTGGTGAGTCAACTAGCTGTGGTCAGGCTCAGAGCGCTGCAAATAAATTCTTAAGGGAGGGGGGATTTTCCCAAGAAGTTGACTTCCCAACTAGAGACAATAATACCTTAGATGTTTATCTCGTAAGGCCTGTAGAGCTGTATATTAACTGTCTGAAAGTACCAGGAATTAGTGACCATTCTGGGGTTGAATTAAATATTAGATATGGTGACATTACAAAATTAGACTCTGATGTAGCAAAAAAGATCATATTCCAGTATCGCAGGGCGGATCAGGGCAAGTTTCAGGGGTATTTGAATGAGCTATTTGTAGGATGGGCATCGGAAGGAAATCACATTAATATCCTGTGGACTAACTTTTTGAAAATCTTAAATAGCGCTATTGATAAATTTGTCCCATTTAAATTGCTGAAACAAAACCCAGATCCTGAGTATTACACAATGGAAATTAGGAGTCTAAAACGGAAAATTAGGAAATTATACAATAAAAGACATGATAGTGACAAGTATATGTTGAAATTTAAGTCCTTATCAAGAGAGCTCGTCTTAAAAAAGAGGGCTGCTCTTGACAGTTATATGCAAGGTTTACTTGGTTCGGGAGGTGATGGGTGGAAAAATTTTTACAGTTATGTTAGGAGAAGAAAGGGAAATTCAAATAATTTGTCGATGATAATGTCCGGTGACGGTAAATTAATTACTGTGAAACAGGCCATTGCTAATGAATTAAATGTCTTTTACGGTAGTGTGTTCAATAAATCCAATATCTGTGTGTTGGACCTTAACGACGAATCAGGGGCTCCCCTGTTCCAAATAAACCAGTCAGCAATTGTAAAGCTAATACAAAAACTACGTTTCAATGTATCAAAGGGTCCTGATAATATTGTTAGTGAAGTACTTAAACTAGGAGGTAGGGCCGTGGCACGATACTTGGAGGTGATGTTTAATGTGTCCATAAACAATGCGCAAATCCCAGATGACTGGAAAAGAGCTACGGTAGTCCCAATATTTAAGGGAGGGAGCAGACTTGAATTGGGCAACTACAGGCCGGTCAGCCTTACGTCCGTCGTTTGTAAACACATGGAACATCTCATTTGCGACTACTTGAGGGAACAGTGGGAAACATTATCATGGTTTAATGATAGGCAACATGGATTTCGGAAAGGTTACTCATGCGAGAGTCAGATGCTATCACTTTTTCAAGACATTAGCGAATCGTTAGACCATGGAGTTTCAGTCGACGCCGTGGTTATAGATTTTGCGAAGGCATTTGATCGTGCCGCATGACATGCTACTCCATAAATTAGCTTCGACGAAGATTGATAGAAGAGTAATTTTATGGATCCAAGAATTTTTGACGGGTCGTTCTCAGAAAGTGAAAGTCGAAGGCATATTCTCGGATGAAATTACCGTAACGTCGGGTATCCCTCAGGGCAGCGTAATCGGAACTTTGTTATTTTTGGCGTTTATAAATGACTTACCAAATGGGATTCGCAGTGACTGTCGATTGTTTGCGGATGATTGTGTAATATATCGAAAGATACATGACTCACAAGACAATGCAGTGCTTCAAGAGGACCTGAACCTGGTCTATAAGTGGGCGATTGTAAATAAAATGAAAATAAACACAAGAAAATGTAGTCTCTTAAAAATAGGGAAAGTGCGAAGGCAGGATTTTCAATATAACATTGGCTCGGAAATACTTGTAGAAGAAGATTCTTGCAAATATTTGCGCGTTCACGTAAGGAATGATATGAAATGGAGTAGTCATGTAGGATGTGTAGTTTCAAAAGCTTACAAATCCCTGCACTTTGTAATGAGGGTATTAAAAGGAAGTAGTACCTCTGCTAAAGAATTAGGCTATTTGTCACTTGTAAGACCTATTCTGGAATATGCCTCGGCGGTTTGGGATCCATATCAAGTAGGGCTCATCAATGAGTTGGAAATGGTACAAAGAAAGGCCGCTAGATTTGTGCTCAGTGACTTTAATCCCAGGAGCAGTGTGAGCCGTATGTTAAAGAAACTTGGGTGGGAATCACTGGAGGCTAGGAGGATGAAATCTAGACTCTGCGCTATGTACAACACGTATACAAATCAACCAGCATGGGGGGAGCTTAGCAAACGATTGGGAAAGCCCACTTACATGGGTAGGAGCGATCATCCTTTCAAAGTTAAGGGCCGACCACAGCGAACAAATTATGGTAAATATTCTTTTGTAAACCGTGCCATTGATAACTGGAACTCTCTACCTGCCGCAGTCTTAGAGCCTTTTCCCAAACATATAGGTGTGTTTAAGAAAAGACTGACTATTTGTGTAAATACTCCAGTTTAATTGTTGTATAATTGTTATTGAATTGTTATGTATATTTTTATTTATTTTTATGTATATACAATTTGCCACCGGGGGACACACCCCCCATTGCAAATAAATGAATGAATGAATGAATGAATTATTCTAGATAGATCCATATAGACTAAGCATTAGCATGAATCTTAAATTTTAAGAAAAGTAGGCTCTTTAATTCGTAACGGAACTTCTTGTTTATTATTAATTCATTTAGGGGATTTGCGACATCGTGTTTGTGTAGGCCCGTGTTCTTGGATGTGTGTGGAATCTGTCTGATAACCTGTTCCTCTATAGTGCGTCTCTACCTTAAAAGACAGTACGCATTAAATGGGGCGCGCTGATGCCAGATCTACTGCATATACAAAGTTCTGCAAGGGCGGGCACATGATGTAATATAACTCGTATACAGGCGTGCTTTTACGCAAAACTCGGGAAATTTCAAAAATATTTGTTTACTGTATATAACTGTATTTCATACCTTGGAACGAACAACGCTACAATATTTAGATATGATACGCCGAACTTCAGAGGGCGAGTTTAATGCACACATTATAACAATTTATATTTTTAATTATTCATGAATATGATAATATTATAATATGTTATTCCCGGGATGAAAAAATGCAAACCGCGGGAACCACTTAGAGGATGCCTGAGATAGGAATCGAACCCGCCTCTTCTTAGTTTTGTCTCATGAAGTTGAGTACACCCCGTTCCAGCCCTCAGACCAGAATTAAATTTCTTGGCGGAGCCGGGATTCAAACCTGGGCCTCCACGGTGACAGCACGGTGACAGCCAGGAATGCTAGCCACTACGGTACGCAACGAGGCGGACAATTTATAAAGAACTCAAGGACCACTTCATTTCACAGTTTAACTTCACACCATCACACCATCAGTCGGGGAGATACTGGCCTGAGTAAACAAACTTACGCAGCGTCAGCGGTGGGCGGGAGGAATAAGTGCGATAATTATGAATGCTATCTGATATCGAGTTCTGGTTTGTTTCAAAAACTTGTTCACATATTAATGAACATTTCTTCTCGCTTAGTCACCAACGTAAAGTCAATAGCAAAAACGTTTGTCGCTACGTGACTTTTCTGTGATACCATCTCAGATTTTTCAAGTAACATTTAAGAAAAAAAAATCATAACTTTCTTACTATGAAAATAATTACTGCCCTGAGAAATAGAGTATCTTCTACCAACATCAGGAAATCTAAATATAAATTCTTGATCTGTTGCGATCATTAGTTCATCATCTATGGCGTGATAAGTTTTATATCTGCAAAAATATAGATTTGCGCTAAAATATCGTAATTGTGAAAATTGGGCCATGTGTTAATTATTTATGGCTTTTATTTATACATCATCATAAAGAGCGGGAAATTCTCTATAAGACCACGCAAACAGTTTCTTAGATTTGTCACTTTCAATTATTGGGAAAAGGCAACATCGCCGGGGTGGAAGTGGACGAAGCTAATTGCAGGACATAGGAGTGCGAGTGAGAGGCAACTACTACATTTAATTCCATACTGTCTTTTAAGGTTGAGACGCTCTATAGTGGTGTATGTAATTGGGATTAGGAATGGGTACGAGTTGGCCGTGGCCTTAAGTTAGGTACTGCACCCGAAGTTGACGTAGCCCCCACCTATTATCCTAAGGGATGGAAGGGATCGCTAAGAGCGTTGATACCCAGCTAGATAGATCAACGGATCCTCGCTAGGTGGATAGCTAGTTACCTCTGAATACAGGTGTATTTTTCAAAACACGATAGTACTTCTACTTAGTTACAATATAAACAAACATCCTACAATCAAAATATGGTAGGACGAGATTCTTGGAATCTCGAGGGTGAACCGTTACTAAAATTTGCAATGAGCGCCAGTACCTAACTAGCAGCACTATCGTTTCCGATTATTAAAGACAGAATGTCGAGATGTTTATAAAACATCGAAATAAAAACGTAGTGAGGTTCCCGTCACTAATTTTTTGTCCTCACGACTATAACATCAAGAAAATAATTCTCCCAACATTTAAAATTGAAATATTTAAAAATATTAAATATGTAGTCACACTTGTGGCTCATACTGTACTTATATACACGTAAATCCTTTCTCACGCAAACGTTTAACATTCATCCCCTATATAATACATTTAGTAATGACATTTATTTAAACTTAATACTTCACACATTTTAAATAACCGTAGAAACAATTCTATTATTGATTTATACAATATGTACAACATTATCGTTAGCTACTCGATAATGGTTCGATCTCAATGATCCTTCTCATCACAATATTTTTCCGCCACTTCTGATAATGCAAATTTCTACTTCAATGTCAATTCATGGGTTAACTTTCACTTCCATTAAGCATAATGTTTCAAACAGTAAAGCTAAAAACTGCTCGGTATAGACAAATCCATTAATATAAATTTAATAAAATAAGACGGACATATAACAGACGACTCTACGGTTCCCAACGTCAACGTAATACAATACGTTACTCCAAGAGTTACTCCTTATCTTTATCGCATCTTTCCATACATTGCACCTCGACAACTTGGTCGGAACTTCATTATACAATCGCATTACTCTTTATACTTCCTTAGGAACATCATAGTATTTTACCACAAAACACATGGTAGCGTCAACACCTACGCTTTCTTATTCATTTCCTGTACACGCAATAATAATAAATAATCCAATTTCTCTGCATAATCTAGGTATCCACGAAATTCAGTAATTTTACTTATACAGTTCAAATTACAATTCTTCTACCGCTTATACATTCTTTACACGCAATAATAATAAATAATCCCATTTCTCTGAATACTCTAGGTATCCACGAAATTCAGTAATTTTACTTGTAGAGTTCAAATTACAATTCTTCTAACGCTTATACATTTCCTTCCACTCACATTTTCTTAAATACCTCTTGTACTTTCATTACTGTTCCTTTCATATACAATTTCTGTTACCACATCCTTTAAAATATTTTAATATGCGATCTTATCATTCTTTTATTACCTTATGGAACCAAAATTCATAGAAATTTCTATTATTATAGAGCGGTCTGTATATTCTCGTCTTAACCAAATAAAAATACGTTACAATTCATCTCCTTTCTAGTATTTCTGTCTTGATACATTTTATCTAACAAGTCTCTTTCATTTCTCACAACAATTCCTTTACATATGTATTACTTTATACATTCCGTATTTTTCCGTACCGTAATGTAGCGTTTTTCATCTGTGTCAAAACATCAGATTGTTCGAAAACACATCAACTTCACTAAGTCTGTTTTAAAGAAATCAAGTCCATTGTTGTTCTCAAAAGAACTAAACAATAACTTGTTTATCTATCCAGATTTCAAATAAATCTCTGCCAATAAATATCAAACTCAGAAATATGTCACCAACGACTTTCTGCATGGTTATAACTGTGAGGACTAACGCAATTTTAGGAATATTCCAATTAAATCTAGCAAATACAAATAAATTCAAAATGAACTCGCAATGACTAACAATGTCGACTGAAAATCTTAAATACGTCAAAATCCTAATGACGACGTTATAAATATAAGTATATTAAACATTATACGACATTAACGATGCTCTACACTCGAAACAATTAAATAATTTAATCATTAGTCTATCAAATTTGCCACACAAAACTAGGTCAGGTCAAGGGTATCTACGTTACTGCATTCTAACTACAATAGTATATTCGTTGGGTCTCTTTTACCTTCTGCCAGAATCTTTTTTCGGAATCCAAATTGGACTCGAACTTCCCACGCCACTGTCTCCTCGTACTGAAGCTAGTAACACAGCTGACATAACGGGATCGGTTGTAGTCGCGTGCTGGATTGCTTGTCGCCCACCTGCTCGTTCCTCCTCTCGCTCGTCTATCAGCAGGATTGCTTGCCTTCCGTCCTTCTCCTCACCGGGGCTGGAATCTCGCTGCATTCTTCTATACTGGGACATCTCTTGGAGATTTCTTCTGACGAACAGCATTCTTGAAGTTCTCCGGTGAATGGTTGTTGTTGTAGTTCATAGGTATTTCTTCCGTTGTTAGGGTAATACCTCGCAGTTGTAGATGCAATAATGTTAATTCGGTGAAGCATGATGGTAAGCTTCCACCCTCCTTGACAAAGCCTTTATATGTGGGCTAAGTCACTGTCGGAATCCTCATATTGCAAGTAGTTAGTTTCCCTTCATGATTTAATGACTTACCATGACAATTGAATGATGTTTCATGTCAAATATCCTCGTTGACCCCAGTTCAATTAACATCTTCATAATTTTCAATTGCAGTTTGAACTAGCTCGTTGAATAAGGTGTTATAGAATTTCCTTAGTTTTTGAACAACTCTTGTATTTTCCGAAAAACGTTGCTTGGCAAAAATATTTCCACGCCGTAGAATTCATTTCTCTTAACTATTTCAATAACTTTTCTTCATATCTCGGTCCATTGTAACGTTGCTTTTGTAGAATTATAACTTTGACTTTCCAATGAATTAACTTTAATCGATGCTCGTCTTCATCTTTACTTGGTGGCAATGCTCTCCTTCTCGTCAAATATTCTTCATATAGCTCGGTCGACTTTTTCTCACTCTCAAATTATACGTCTATACTGAACCCTTATTGATCTTCGATAAATAAGTATTCATATTTATTATTATTATTACTACGGCCCAGGCAGCACTTAAGGAAGTCGACTTGGATATAAGGGAGGCCAGCATTTCGTAATGATTGCAACAGGAGTTGAGCTGGTAGCTATTCTTGGGGAACGGCCAGAATTAGTCGAGTTCAAGGCCAAATTGTGCAACTACTGTACCAAAATTGGAGACATAAAGGAAGAATCACGAGGTACTCGCAACGAACATACGATTGAATCAGCCAATCGCAAGAGACCAAGCCATGACCACGAGGTGGACAGCGTCAGTAGTAAAAAGCCCGCGGAAGTGTGTATCTAAAGAACCGCCGAACGGATTAATCTCCGCTCGAGTGATTTGGGACGTTTGATTTATTTGGAGAAGAATGACACTAGTCCCATCTTTGTGTGACAAAAACTCTGGAAGTTTTTATCCGACTCAGCCCCACTCCTCCGCCCCTGTCAGTTTCTAATAAATAGTTTGGCCTGACGCCACTCGAAGCCTTTTCTTGTGGAGCCTTCAGAGGCTTACTCCACGCCAGTTTATATTGTGATTTTTGACGCTCGAAATTATCTAAGTCTTTTCTTTGTGGAGCCTTCAGAGGCTACTTCACGCCAGTTTGTATCGTGATTTTTACGCTCTAAATTTTAGTGAAGTTAATTTATTTTGTGAGCTCCGAGGAGCTAAAGTTGCAGCGATTGCAGTATCGAATTCTAAAGCTATAATACATTTTGTTCTAAAATCAGCTTTATTTGTGTGAGTTAAATATTTCACGCCAGTGCGTGATAACTTGTAACATTCATTTTAAGACGACGAGTTCAGCTCTAAGGGGGAAGTATTGTATCACCCTAATTAGCGCTCACCGGAGCCGAGGTCCATAGTACAGGACGGAAATACCGAGCGAGATAGCGACTGCTAGTGCAGCCAGGATTTTGAACTTGTTAACGAGCCAGTGGCGCGGACTCGAGATGTATATTTTATGTATAAATTGCAGTGTATTTTATATGTGTTTTTATGTTGCGTGTGTGCGATATATTTAGGGCCAGTCTTCGCTATTAATCGCATTAGGACAATTGTGGGTGAATTGAGTAGCCTGCAAGCGATTATAGATAGGTAAAATAATTAACATTGAACTTTTCTGCCAAGGAGTCCATACCAAGATGATCAGCACGTGGTTTGAAGTTGGGATGAGCTTCAACAAATCAACGCAGACGACTACTATGGAGTGCTAACTTGTCCATAGGGCGATGGGTTGAGGAGGATGTCCTTAGTTCTACAAGCAGAAGCGGTGATGTACTAAAATTGGATTATTTCAATTATGTAGTTAGATTTGGCCGGGGAACTTTGTAAATAGTCATGTTTTCTTTTCTTGTTGTTTTAGAGTTTTCTTGCACCGACACTATATGTTTAAATGTCCGTTGGCGCGTGGCCAAAGTGTTTGTTTGATATTTTGTTTTTCCTTGAGTCATAATGTAATGTGCGCGGCGTGCGTGCGTGATTTTTATCCTTGCAAATGCGGAACACGTTACATTCGATAAATGGTGCTTTATTAACGTTAATATTTGAATTAGGATTGGGAGGAAATTATTGTAAGATTTTTGCTGAACAGGTTATTATTCATATTAGGGTTGCCAAGCGCACCAACTTAAAAGTAATTTGTAGAACACCTTCGTTCTAATTTTGATAGATTTTTCTTGGGTCCTTTTCAGGTGACTAGTCACGGCATAGAACGGTGGCGCCAGCATGTGGGTATTATTTGTGTCTTTTTATTTCAGGGTCTGTCAAAACCCATACGTGTGATTCTGTGTGTGTTAATGTGTCTAGTGTGTGTTGATTCTACGTGAGGAGGGGGTAGTTGTCCTACCGCTCTCATATTTTTGCTGCTGTTGTATTTTTGATGGAAAGACAGGGTGCTCTTGGGAGACTGCTGATTCTTGTCCATATATTTTTCTGACACACACATGTATTATTGTGCTTTGGGGCACACTTCTTCGAGATTCGACCCCATGTTCTGGGAGGTCGAGGTATTTGACACGTGGGTTGACAGACATGCAGAGTTCCACAAACCGCCCGTTTTGCCTGTGACTTATTTTTGATAGACAGTCCTGTGTGTCCGACTGACCCCTGTAAGCTTTCATGTAGCAAACCTGTTCATTGTGATGGTGATTTTTAAAAGCCATAATTAATTGGGGGAGTTCGCCATGTGTGTAACGGCTTGTTGTACGTTGTATGGGTAAAATTGTGTTAATTAACGTAAATGTTGGCTGTTTGCCTATTGCTTTGTTTATGACTCGACTCATGTAATTTTGTGTGTCACACCCGTGTGGTGTAGTGGTAGAGTACTTGTAAATTTTGACAGCGGTCATTTGTGTATTTTTCTATTGGTCACGTGTTAATGTACTTGTGTTGATTTGTGTGAGAAGTCCTAAGTTTTTTAGGCAGTAAATGTTGCTACGGCAATTTGATTCCAATTTCACACGGAAATTTTGTGTTTGTTTATAGTAGATTTAGGAAGTGTCGGTTTAATTTTAAGTATTGTTGTTGTGTTCCCCCGTGTCGGTCTAGCTCTAAGAAATGTGGATTCGTTGTCTGAAGGATTATTCTGGATGATAACGAATCACGCATTCAAAGTACACATCGTGATGCATGTAGAACGGCATACGCATATATATGGTCACTTTTGTATTTTATCTTAGGGACATTTGGTCCAGGTAATTAATCTCTCCAGAGATATCGCCTAGTTTTTTGGCATTATTATTAAATGGGAGTCAGTTGGGAGTTTTTGTTGTTAATTGTTTTATGTGTAAATATGGTGATTTGTTATTAAATTCAGTTGTTTTAACCCTGGCTTCACTCTTTCCTGCATGTTATTTTGTTATATGTCACCCTGCAAGTTAATGAAGCGCCCTGACAGCAACTTACGAATATGAACCGTTACACCCCCCGAAACTGAGTCTCATATGCTTCTTTTGCAAGGGTTCATAAAACAAAAATGGCTGCCCAAGTGGGGTTGTTGTTGTTGTTGCTTCGCTGATCTCATATTTATTTCGTTGAGAAATGATGCCAGGTCAAGCGGACATGTAAATTCAGTAAATTGAGGCGATGTTGTACCGCCATGTGCATTAGTAAAATCACTGAGTTCCTAAAGTTAGAGATATTGAACAAGGTTAGAATTTGATTTTGTATTTGTTATAAACTTGTTCTGGCGCCCACATTAAAATTAGAAATTTGCATTATTAATGAACTCAGCCAAAGCAGGAAGATGTTGCCTTATATTTGACATTTAATTGACTTCGGTTAATTGGTGTTTCGTAAATTCTGTTGGTTAGGAGTTTAAAAGCAGATCACTAGGGGTTATTTTGTTGTTTGGGAATAAGTGTCATTGTATTCAGTAAATTTTGTTACTGAAATTTTCATTAAATTAGAGCCAGTAATATTTAAATGTGTGACATGTATGTGTGTATAGGGCTGAAACCTTGGCCCATAACCCTGTTTTTCTCTGAATATATTTTTTGTGTGGGATATGGCGAGTGTTGAGGAGATTAAGGCATTGTTAGAACAGATGTCCGTGAAGACGGAAAAACAATTAAAAGAACAATTAGGAGCTCAGCGTGAGCATACGGAAAAACAATTAGAACAGATGTCCGCGAAAACGGAAGAACAATTAGAACAGATGTCCGCGAAAACTGAAGAACAATTAGTGCAGATGTCCGTAAAGACGGAAGAACAATTAAATAAACAATTGAAGGAACAATTAGGAGCTCAGCGGGAGCATAATGAAAAACAATTACTTGATATGAGCGGTAATATTTCGGTCCAATTAGAAGTCCAGAAATTAGACACGGACAAACAATTAAATGAACTCAATCACAAATTGTCGGAACAGGCGGTAACACAAACGGCACAAACCGAACAATTAGGAAAAATCACTAATGACATTAATCAGAGCGTTAGAAAAGTAGAGAAACTGGCAGGCGAGGTTGCGGAAAACAATATCAAACAGTTAGGCGAAATTAAGAAATTGGAGGCGAAATTTGATAACAAATTAGTACAATTTGACGAGATGGTGGCAGATAAACTCAAGCAGATAGAGGCAGCATGTGTCAGTAACACCGCGGGAATGAAGAAAACCCAAGAGAAACTACAGCAGCAAATTAATTCGGTAGACAGCAACGTGCTGGAATTAATAAAGGAGATTGATAAAGTCGAGGTTAAGGCTGAAACCGAACGGATACACTTGCGGGAGAATTTAGAGGAGCAATTAGGCAGAACACAAGAGATCATAAGAAAAGAGAAGGAAGGCCAGCTAATAAACACACAAGAGGTCATAAGACAGGAAGTAGGAGAGCAGCTCGTCAAGACTCAGGATAATTTGGAAGGTCGACTAATAAAAACACAAGAGGTCATAAGAGAAGAAGTCGGGGGACAGCTAATAAAAACACAAGAGGTTATAAGAGAAGAGGTGGGGGAACAACTAGTGAAAATGCAAGAACAGATACGTGAAGAGCTAGAGAAAAATCAGGAAAGGAACGAGGAGAAAATAAATAGCTTGAAAAGTAGGATCCGGTGAGATTGGGACCAGCAGGCTCATGCGAATAAGGAAGACAGGCTGGCAGTTTTAAAGCGAATGCAGGCGCTGGAGGAAAATGTAAAGTCAAAATTACAGGAACACTCAGAATTAATCATAAAAAACGAGATTAGATCTTTAGAGAATGCGACATTATTTTCAACTGAAAATATACCGGAGAAGCAAACAAGTATTGGAAGTCCTGCAGGTTCGAAGTTGGCTGAGGACACGAGTCGGGGTCAAAGTCCCAGACTAACGACTAATGCATTCCAGCAGTACAGGGGGGAGACTTCAACACCGCAACCGAACTTGGCACCAGCCCAAGTCTTCCAAGTCATTCGGGGTAATGATTTTAAGCCCGATAAGTTTAAGGAACATTCAGGAACCACTCCCAAAGCATTTCTACGGCAATTAACTGATTACTTTAATGACCAGCACATCGGCCCTGAGAAACAATTAAGACTGGTGGAGAAATTTTTAGAAGGACCTAGCCTAACCTGGTTTTTAAGTTTCAAGTACACGTTCACAGACATGGCTCAATTCCGCGAGGCATTTTTGAAGAAGTTTTGGAGTCCTTCGTTACAACAGGGGTTGAGAATGGACCTGTACACGCGCAAATATCATAGTACGCATCCAACCCGTTTTTCAGAATTCTTCAGTCAGCAATTGGTAAAATTCAGAGACTTTGACGACCCGCCTAGCGAGCAGAATATGGTTCTAACCATCGGGAAACAACTCCCAATGCACATCCAACAATTATTAGTCGCAGGAAACATTCAGACCGCAGTCCAAGCCGAAGAATTACTCAGACACTTAGACGAAACGAGTATGGTAAGCCCACAGACAGGAAGAAGGAATTTGGAATGTGTCAACACGGCAGAGGTAGTTCAGGGACTCCAAAATAACCACGGCCAGGGGAACCAAACTAAGACACAGTCCACAGGGACACAATTCACGCCAAGAAGACAAGATTTTGACGGCCGAAACCAGTTCCATAACAACAATCAAAATTATCAGAATAACCGCGGGAGATATCATCAGAATAACCAAAATCAAAATAATCAGTGGACGTACCAGCGGGAGTACACAAATTGGAGGGGAAACCAGAGACACGGTAGACCTTACCAAAGAAATGGAGATGGTAGATGGAATAACGGCAGAGACTATCGCCAAGAAAATAGAGGAGATTATAGGAACAACTGGGACGAGCGATACATTGAATCCCGTAAATACTTGGATCAATTAAGTACTGAAGAAGCGGAGATGGAGAAGTGGGGGCGTGCCATGGTGAACAGACAGAGCCCAGACAACCATCAAGGAGAGGGGGCAGAGAGTTTATTGAGGCAACAGGAGCGACAGAATGACAACCGGCGAAACACAACTAATGGGGCCCGGGATAAAAAAAAATATGAACTGAAAGGAGACAGGCTAAAAATGGAGGTCGCCAGGGAGCAAGAAGAGATGATAGTGGCCAATATAGAAGAGTGGGTAGCATTCCCGGACGACTGCCTGGAGGAAGTGGTGAAGAACCGTGAAAATGTTATCAGACAGCTACCAATTATTTACGCGCATATTGGAGGCATGAGGGTGAGATGTTTGATTGATACGGGTAGCCAGGTGAGCTTAGTCACTGAAATTTTGATAAAGTAAATAGCAAGAAAACAGACTGTTCCTATTATGCCGGTACCGCTAATGAAAGTCAGAGGTGTCATTCCTGACAAAACTATGAATTGTAAACAGCAAGCATTTCTAGATCTGGAAATATTGAACCATACTTTTTCACAAACATTCATTGTTATTCCAAAGATGAACTACAATATAATTTTAGGAGCCAACTTCATTTGCGATTTTCATGCTGTGATTGATTTACATAACAACACTGTAAGCTTCAAACAAGTAGAAGGATTGAATCATGTGGGTTTAAATATGGAAGAGAATCCGCTGGAGAGAGAGGCCAATACTTGGGTTGTTGAGGAATGCACTAATGAGGCCGGAGATAAGATCTTGATGGGAGAGCAAGTCAGCCAGACAGCAGTGCTAGAAATTGACAGCCGAGATATTTCGCAGGAACTTTGGGTGCATTTGGCGGAAGAAGAAATTGACGGAACCAAATTCGAAATTATACTTCAGGAGCGACTTAAGGAGGCCATCGTAGGGGAATCTGATAGAAGAAGACTGGAAGAAATTTTAAGATTGCATAAAGGAGCTTTTGACACCGTACCTGGGAAAGTTTTAAATTTTCAATATGCAATGCAGGTAACAGATTGGACCCCATTTAAAAGTAAATTGTACCCGATCCCAGAGAAGCACTTTTCTCAGGTGAAGGACATTATTACTAACTTATTAGATTCTGGCATGATAAGGAAAGCGGCAACCCGTTACCTGAACGCAATATTGGCTGTGACCAAGCCAAACGGATCAATTAGGCTATGCCTAGACGCGCGAGTTTTGAACAGCAAACTGCTAGTTGAGCACGACCAAGCACCTAGGATCAAAGACGTTTTGAAAGGCTTCCGTGGGAAGAAGATATACTCAAGTGTTGATTTGACGAATAGTTTCCACCATCTTGAACTTGAAGAAAAATCCCAACTGTTGACGGGATTTTTATTCGATAATCAAAGTTATATCTGGTGTCGAATGCCCTTTGGCGTGAAAACTGCGGGATGTGCACTCATTAGAGCACTCGATAGAAATCTGACTGAGGAGGTCAAGGACTTCACCACGAGATATGTTGACGACATATTAATCGCTTCTGAGACAATGGAAGAACACTTGATAAATTTAAATAAACTGCTGGACAACTTGAGAACCATGAACTTCAAGATCAACTTAAAAAAGTCACATTTTTGCCAGAGCGAGATTTTATATTTGGGGCATATAATTGATGTCGAGGGCGTGCGGCCTAATCCAGCCAAGATTGATGCTATTAAGAAATTTCCCACACCTACCAAAGTCAAACATGTTAGAGCATTTTTGGGGGTGACAGGCTTCTTCAAAGAAAATTGCCCTGGTTACACAGAAACAGTAGCGCCTATGCAGAAGATGTTGAAGAAAGCGAATCGATGGTCGTGGAACGAGGAGTGCGACAGGTCTTTTAAAGCAACGAAGGATTTATTGGAAAACTGTGTGAAACTTGGATATCCGGATTTTGAGAAGCAATTTATCATTCAAGCAGATGCTTCGTTAATTGGGATTGGTGCTATGCTGTACCAAGAGGACGCTGAAGAACCCAAGAAGAAATCCTATTTGGCATTTACGAGTCGTAAATTACGGAAACATGAGAGGAACTACACAGTTACGGAACTTGAGCTACTAGCAATTCTATACTCTCTTCAACAGTGGCGTAAGATGATCTATGGTTATTCCATCATTGTTAGAACCGACCACCATGCACTGACATTTTTATTCAAGACAACAATAGCAAGTGAGAGAGTTACACGCTGGTCCATCTACATACAGCAGTTTGACATCACAATAGAGCATTGTCCTGGGAAAATGAACGTCATATCAGATGCCTTGAGTAGAAATCCTGAGGACGGAAACGAAGTAACAGCGGAAGTTCACAATATTACCTTGACACCTAAGGCTCGTGAGTTTTTGGCAAGATTGAAGGATATTCGGAAGGAGCAAGAAGCAGACCCATGGATGATGATGATGATAAAATTCTATAGGAAGGAGTTACAACCAAATTCACCGGAGTACCGAGAAGCCAGTGCTAAACAAGCGAGATTTCACTACTTAAATAACTTGTTACATAAGTACGTGGATGAGCATCATACTAAACTGCGGATCTTAGTTCCAGCATCACTACAGAGGGGATTAACTTGGCATGTTCACGTGAGCCTAGCACATATCGGCACGGATAAGACTGAAGCTACGATAGGGGAGACCTTTACTTGGCCCAAGATGAGATTCACCATTGTTGAAGTAATTAGAACGTGTGACGCTTGTCAGCGCACAAAGCCGAACAACTTTATTCTGAAACAACCTCCAAGACCACTATTACCGCAGAAACCATGCGAGATGCTCGCGATTGATTGCTTTGGTCCTTTAGTAAAAGGAAAGCGTGGATGCCGACATCTTCTGGTGTGTGTCGACGTATTTTCGAAGATGGTCGTGCTATGTCCTATTCAGAAGACGACATCAAGACAAGTCCTCAGTCGAATTAAGAACAAAGTCATTCCGATGCTTGGGAAGCCGGAATCCATTCTATCAGATCACGGTACCTATTTCACAAGCAATGTTTTTAGGCAAGGTTTGGAGAGCCTAGGAATAAAACACGTATTTTCAAGTATTCGTCATCCTTGTGGAAATCCGAGCGAGAGAACAATTCGCTGTGTTGCTAAGTACTACAGAGTAATGATTCCTAACGAACACAATAAATGGGTAGACAAAGTAGGGGAAATTGAGATGTGCATGAACACTACTAAGCACGAGTCGACGGGTCAAGTCCCACTGATTGTACACCACAACAGATTGCCAGAAAGAACTTGGGACAAGATCACTCCTTGCCCAAGGGATCCATTATTAGCGCATGATTTGCGAATCCAGCGAACGAGAGAGCACATGAGGAACCAAGCGGACCGAAGGCTGAGACGGTACCGAGGAAAGAAGTTTCACCGAGAGTTACAAGAACAAGAATTAGTGCTGGTTCGTAGACCACCGATCTCCGACCCTAAGAACAAAGTCTTCGCCAAGTTCTGTCCGAAGTTCATTGGCCCGTTCCGGGTAATTAAGAATCTGGGTAACAATGCCTACAGATTGGAAGAAGTGAGCACTGGTGCAAAATCTGTTTTTAATAGTGCCAATTTGAAACCGTACTACAGAAGGGAACCATTTGATGATTAGGAAAGATGATATGTGCAGAATCTGTATTGCAAAAATTTTATTTTGAGAGCAAATACTCAAACCTACGGGGAGCGCCTGAGTACGCACTTTGATTGTAAACAACGAGCAGCTGAGACGACGGGAGTGGCAACTACTTGAGGAGAAGGGGGAGACCTAGTGAAAATATGAATGACATTCCAGCGAGAAGGGAGCACACTAATTGAGTCAGAGGGGCATACACTCGAGCAGCTGAGTGAGATTTAAAGAGATGGGTTGTTACTACAGTGGATTTTGTTTTTGAAATCCAAACCAATAGATTGTTTCGAATTTCAAAACCTTGCTGAGGATAAATGAACCCTTATTGATCTTCGATAAATAAGTATTCATATTTATTATTATTATTATTACTACGGCCCAGGCAGCACTTAAGGAAGTCGACTTGGATATAAGGGAGGCCAGCATTTCGTAATGATTGCAAGAGGAGTTGAGCTGGTAGCTATTCTTGGGGAACGGCCAGAATTAGTCGAGTTCAAGGCCAAATTGTGCAACTACTGTACCAAAATTGGAGACATAAAGGAAGAATCACGAGGTACTCGCAACGAACATACGATTGAATCAGCCAATCGCAAGAGACCAAGCCATGACCACGAGGTGGACAGCGTCAGTAGTAAAAAGCCCGCGGAAGTGTGTATCTAAAGAACCGCCGAACGGATTAATCTCCGCTCGAGTGATTTGGGACGTTTGATTTATTTGGAGAAGAATGACACTAGTCCCATCTTTGTGAGACAAAAACTCTGGAAGTTTTTATCCGACTCCGCCCCACTCCTCCGCCCCTGTCAGTTTCTAATAAATAGTTTGGCCTGACGCCACTCGAAGCCTTTTCTTGTGGAGCCTTCAGAGGCTTACTCCACGCCAGTTTATATTGTGATTTTTGACGCTCGAAATTATCTAAGTCTTTTCTTTGTGGAGCCTTCAGAGGCTACTTCACGCCAGTTTGTATCGTGATTTTTACGCTCTAAATTTTAGTGAAGTTAATTTATTTTGTGAGCTCCGAGGAGCTAAAGTCGCAGCGATTGCAGTATCGAATTCTAAAGCTATAATACATTTTGTTCTAAAATCAGCTTTATTTGTGTGAGTTAAATATTTCACGCCAGTGCGTGATAACTTGTAACATTCATTTTAAGACGACGAGTTCAGCTCTAAGGGGGAAGTATTGTATCACCCTAATTAGCGCTCACCGGAGCCGAGGTCCATAGTACAGGACGGAAATACCGAGCGAGATAGCGACTGCTAGTGCAGCCAGGATTTTGAACTTGTTAACGAGCCAGTGGCGCGGACTCGAGATGTATATTTTATGTATAAATTGCAGTGTATTTTATATGTGTTTTTATGTTGCGTGTGTGCGATATATTTAGGGCCAGTCTTCGCTATTAATCGCATTAGGACAATTGTGGGTGAATTGAGTAGCCTGCAAGCGATTATAGATAGGTAAAATAATTAACATTGAACTTTTCTGCCAAGGAGTCCATACCAAGATGATCAGCACGTGGTTTGAAGTTGGGATGAGCTTCAACAAATCAACGCAGACGACTACTATGGAGTGCTAACTTGTCCATAGGGCGATGGGTTGAGGAGGATGTCCTTAGTTCTACAAGCAGAAGCGGTGATGTACTAAAATTGGATTATTTCAATTATGTAGTTAGATTTGGCCGGGGAACTTTGTAAATAGTCATGTTTTCTTTTCTTGTTGTTTTAGAGTTTTCTTGCACCGACACTATATGTTTAAATGTCCGTTGGCGCGTGGCCAAAGTGTTTGTTTGATATTTTGTTTTTCCTTGAGTCATAATGTAATGTGCGCGGCGTGCGTGCGTGATTTTTATCCTTGCAAATGCGGAACACGTTACATTCGATAAATGGTGCTTTATTAACGTTAATATTTGAATTAGGATTGGGAGGAAATTATTGTAAGATTTTTGCTGAACAGGTTATTATTCATATTAGGGTTGCCAAGCGCACCAACTTAAAAGTAATTTGTAGAACACCTTCGTTCTAATTTTGATAGATTTTTCTTGGGTCCTTTTCAGGTGACTAGTCACGGGATAGAACGGTGGCGCCAGCATGTGGGTATTATTTGTGTCTTTTTATTTCAGGGTCTGTCAAAACCCATACGTGTGATTCTGTGTGTGTTAATGTGTCTAGTGTGTGTTGATTCTACGTGAGGAGGGGGTAGTTGTCCTACCGCTCTCATATTTTTGCTGCTGTTGTATTTTTGATGGAAAGACAGGGTGCTCTTGGGAGACTGCTGATTCTTGTCCATATATTTTTCTGACACACACATGTATTATTGTGCTTTGGGGCACACTTCTTCGAGATTCGACCCCATGTTCTGGGAGGTCGAGGTATTTGACACGTGGGTTGACAGACATGCAGAGTTCCACAAACCGCCCGTTTTGCCTGTGACTTATTTTTGATAGGCAGTCCTGTGTGTCCGACTGACCCCTGTAAGCTTTCATGTAGCAAACCTGTTCATTGTGATGGTGATTTTTAAAAGCCATAATTAATTGGGGAGTTCGCCATGTGTGTAACGGCTTGTTGTACGTTGTATGGGTAAAATTGTGTTAATTAACGTAAATGTTGGCTGTTTGCCTATTGCTTTGTTTATGACTCGATTCATGTAATTTTGTGTGTCACACCCGTGTGGTGTAGTGGTAGAGTACTTGTAAATTTTGACAGCGGTCATTTGTGTATTTTTCTATTGGTCACGTGTTAATGTACTTGTGTTGATTTGTGTGAGAAGTCCTAAGTTTTTTAGGCAGTAAATGTTGCTACGGCAATTTGATTCCAATTTCACACGGAAATTTTGTGTTTGTTTATAGTAGATTTAGGAAGTGTCGGTTTAATTTTAAGTATTGTTGTTGTGTTCCCCCGTGTCGGTCTAGCTCTAAGAAATGTGGATTCGTTGTCTGAAGGATTATTCTGGATGATAACGAATCACGCATTCAAAGTACACATCGTGATGCATGTAGAACGGCATACGCATATATATGGTCACTTTTGTATTTTATCTTAGGGACATTTGGTCCAGGTAATTAATCTCTCCAGAGATATCGCCTAGTTTTTTGGCATTTTTATTAAATGGGAGTCAGTTGGGAGTTTTTGTTGTTAATTGTTTTATGTGTAAATATGGTGATTTGTTATTAAATTCAGTTGTTTTAACCCTGGCTTCACTCTTTCCTGCATGTTATTTTGTTATATGTCACCCTGCAAGTTAATGAAGCGCCCTGACAGCAACTTACGAATATGAACCGTTACACCCCCCGAAACTGAGTCTCATATGCTTCTTTGCAAGGGTTCAATACATTTTCGAAGACAGGTAGAGAATGACTTCCTCAGTTCGTCTCCCCACTCTGATAATAATCAAAAAAAGGCGTTTCTGGCATTCGACCTCATAATTTCTTTATCAATAAATATCCGTCTCATCCTATTAAATCTTAAAATATAATTTACACCATCGGCTTTCATTTTTCGTCTTCTTTCAATTTCTGACATTTTATTTCTTCCGAAAGTTATTTTCAGTATTTATTAAAATATTGAGGACCGCCAATATATAATTTTGCTATTGATTTATAAGTGGTAACGTGATGAAACTCCTTCATTTACTTGGTCAAATCTCTCCTCTGCCACGCTTCAATGTCACCTTGGCGCGTGCCCTCCAAAACTGGATTTTCCCAAGTGCCGCCTTCACTAAAATTTGCCAATCCTGCCAGTTTCCAGCTTCTATTAAATCTCATTCCTCTCCATGTTAATAAAATAGCGTTTTATATTTCTTCGTATTTCCGTGCTAAAAGTATACGGAAATCTATCAAATTACTTCTGGCATTAGCTACAGTCCTGATACACATTATTATGTTACCAGTTTCCAAATCAGACTTGTAGCATTGGCGCTTTTGTTCTCGAGAACTGTCGGTTCGAATACCGACCCATACCTCATCCTAGGTCCTGTAAATTATGGGTTCAGTACCATCCGGCATTTGCTTCGAGAATAAGTGAAAACCTCCGGAAAACACTTCTAGGACGATTCAGGTGTGAATCGAACCAACCTCTTCTCAGTTCTGCCTCGCAAGGTTGCATGTACCCTGTTCCATTTCTCAGACGACATCTAAACTTCTTGGAAGAGCTGGGAATGGAGCCTGGATTTCCTGGGAGACAGCCAAGAATGCGATTTATCCTTCAGCACCTCTTCTTCTTTCTTCATAAAATAAATAACAGGGTGAACACGCTATTGTGTTTCTCCTTTTGCAGCAAACTTCAGTTTAGAATGAACTCACTTTGTGTACGAACGGTACGAATCTGCAAAGCGAAAGGGGCTACTTAGCCCAGTTGCTGGATGCTCTGCACTTCTAACTGCAAGGGTGTGGGTTCGACTTCCACCCAGGTAGTGGATTTTGAAAACAAAACTGGCATTTTCAGAAACGCAAATGGCTCCGGGGTCCACTCAGCATACAAGAGAAATGAATACCATAGTTATTCCTGGGAGGAAAGACGACCGGGCATTGAGCTGACAACTCAATCCCATGTAGTGTCGATGCAACAAGGGGTGGACGACTTTACCTCCCACACTTACAATGATCCAATTGCTTGCCACGGTGGGCGAGTGGTTAACGTGTCGGTCTATTAACCACAAGCTTGCAGGTTCGCTCCTGGCCGTGGTAAGTGGTTTTTGAAAGGCGGCAAAAGTTGCGTCACCATGTCATACGATGTTGGCATGTTAAAGAACCCATTTGAATTCAGTAGGCCGTGTTCATAATGGCAAAATTAATCTCGGGAGTTTCCGCCAGCACAAAGTTCTTCATTTCTCTACTAGAAAGCGCTATAGTGTTCAAGGAGCTTAGATATCCAACCTCTTTGACTTTCATAGTGCTTCAAGGAACAACGAAATTCGACATGCAAGCTATCCTCTGGGTGTCAAATAACAAAGCTTGCACCTGGCACCCGAGGCCATACGATTTTATTATTAGTTAACCAATTTATTTTCAGCTACTGATCATTAGAGCCTGGCATTCTAGCTCTAATTTCGCTCGGTATCGCAAGCTTCCATATGACCGGTACCGTATGCCACTAAGGGCACTCAAGGTCAAGTATATCCACCCTATTGAGTCTCGATAATACCGGAATTCCGTATTCTCAACGTTGGCTCACAAAAGCCGCTGTCAAGTCAAAGCCCTCTGTAACCCTGAAATGTAACGCATTGCTCATTCTCACGAGCAACAAATGGCCTAAAAAACAGTACTGTTAGATGCAGCGTGTTGATATGGTTAAAGAAATTACTAGCAGATTAAAGTCTGAAGTTATCAGAAAAAAAAGTTAGTAATAGAACGAGTGCATGCTGGATGAATTTTCAAGAGAAATTATTGTTAGATAACAAGTGTTTTTGTTGTTGATTCATTTAGGGGCTTTCCGACCTCGTGATCATGTAGCCTCGTGTACATAGCTGTGTGTCGGATTTGCTCGGATAATCAGTATTATTGAGAAGACTATATTAGTGTGTGAGTTGTAATTCAGATGAGGATTGGGAAGGAGGAGGCCGTGTCCTCAGTTAGGAACCATCCCGGCGTTCGCCTAGGGTAAATTTGGAAAACCAGAAAAAACACTTCCAAGATGGCTGAGATGGGAATCGATTCTATGCCTTCGCGGTGACAGCCAATAGTGCTAGCCACTACGCAACTACTTGAGACCAATATGAGCAGGTTAAGTCAACGGAAATAACTGTTTTCCTGTAACTTGTGCTGTTTTATCTCATGACCAGGCCATGCTGGCCAAACGAGAATGTCGATAACGATCGCTCACAATACCACGTTAACGGTAATGCCTTTAACAATACTGAACCTTTCAGGTTCGTTTTAGAAAATTACTCATAATATTCTATGAAATTGCACCTTTTTGAGCGTACTTAAGGAAAAAGTATTATTATTAATGCTTCTTTTTAAATTTTAATAATGCGATATTGATTTACTTCATTCCCGTTCTTTATTCTCGCATACGAGATCAATCGGAACAGGGAAGGTGTTTGCTTGACTCTACTGAACATACCTCTTTGTCTGTTCTGTCACAAAAAGTACCCTCCATTTTTCACATTCCACTGTGATTCTAGTTATCTCTAAACTTGAGATAGGCCCGCTAACAAACTGTACTTTCTTTCTCAAGGGCCAAATAAATTTGAGGCAGTTAAAATTTGCTCTAAACATTGTGAAGTGCCATTATAATCCCACAACACAGTTTGTGTTACGATGTTGTTTTCAAATTAAAAGTGTGAATTTACGCTATTGTCAATAAAACGATATAGGTTCAATTTTTTTTAGCCCATGTAATTATAACACAACTTTCAATATATTTCAGGCCAATGAAATTTGTTTTAATGAAGATTTTCTTTCAATTTCAACATCAATAAATCAATAGCGCATTATTTTAAATTAAAAGTAGCCTATTAATAACATTACGTTATCGTTAAGCACTGTCAGAAAGGTACAAATCAATAATTTTCAAAAAAAAAAAACCTTGAAACGTTCAGTATTTGTTACAGATATTACTTATTCTGTGATATATTTTCCGACCCCCGCAATACTTTATGTGACACAAAGCAGGTAGAGTATAGGCCTAAACATGTCATTCACCACCCAACCCTATTGGGCATATTAACGTGTTGACCGACTGGAAAACAGTTATATTACTAGAGGTTATGAAGTACTTACAAGCATCTGCCGGCGTTGAGGCTCGATTCTAAAATATAAAAAATACGGAGTATCTTCTTCAGTCATTTGGCCTTTACTCTTAATTTGTGATGGAGAAGGGACAAAACTCCGTGGGAAGCGGCTTTGGTGATGTAACTGGTAGCATGCTGAACTTCTATGCCCAAGGTCGCGGGTACAAAGCCGGCCGAAGTCGTCGGATTTTCTAAGAGCGCTAACAATCCCTCAGTATGCTTTCCTTCAGAGGGGAAGTTCCAACGTTCGTTGGAAGTTGCTGGTTGTGGTGGCATCTAGTTGCCAAGTTCACAGCTAGGTGTCGAAGACGGTAGTATTTGGTACGAAAATTAGGAACTACTACTTGAAATTGACCGTCTGTAGTCCTTACCTGAATTACAGACTTATACAGCCATTACAATTAACAACGTTTATCAGAAATATTCTACACACACACAAAGTACACGTAGTTACATGACCGCGCTGTCGCAGCCCCTATACTGAGGAACCAACCAACATCTCTTCTGGAGATAAAATTTTGCGTGAAGAAGTACAGACTGTTAGATAGTTGCACATCAGTTCCAAACCTTGCATAAGGACAGTGTGATCACAAGTATAAAGATGGACCCCAAAATAACAGGAAGGTTATCGTCCCCATAAGACAATAAAACGTTAAAAATATGCATAGAAAGACGAAAAAAATAAAAAATAAGCTCCAATTGTAAAATAATTTCTCGCAATAAATGAGGTCTGATCCTTTTACGAAAACGTGCATATTTTGACTATTATAGCCTATCCCCTAGTTTGCCCGGTGAAATCTACCACCGCCTTCCGGCGTGCCGAGAGGATTTTTTTTAAGAGCATTACATATCTCCCAGTATGCCTTCCTTCGGAGGGCAAGTAAAGCTGGCGGTCTCATGGCATAGATTTATGGCATGTAAAAGAACCTTGCACTAATTGAAATTGTGTGAAGCTAAATTTGCAAGTTAGATTTCGTTGAAACACACTATCAAAGTTCCAACGTTCACCACTAGATGTCAGTGACATCTGGTAGCGAAAGTTGGAACTACTTGAAATTGAACGGAACTTGTATCTCACCCCATGTGTGTCCTCTTTGAAGCAGCTGCAGCCTCTGACGAGCCGAACATGTCCTCGGACACTCCCGGCACTAAAAGCCATACGCTAAATAAATAAAATCCGATTTGGAAAGCAAGTCGCGCTAAATTCCCCGAACTGTGAATTGCCTACTTCCTAGCCGTAAGGAGAAGGAAGTGTGGTAATGAGGCGACGAAAAGTGTAAGTGATAGTTGGGTGTAGTCTTGCATTGTTCTACCCAGCGATGAGTCGAGAGAGTCATTCGGCTGGTAACTGGACCACTGTGTGGTGAAAAGTGTAAGTGATAGTTGGGTGTAGCCCTGTATTGTTCTGCACAACGATGAGTTACCACTTTCTCTGGCCGCTATTGTTTCCAGGGGCCACGCTGATTGCAGATAATTACTGCTTTATACCGTGGGCAGTATCTCAACTTTATATAGAGGTCCACTCACGCAGAGAAACAACGCGATATTCGCAGGGGCCACATGAATGTTTCGCTCGTCAGACAGTGGTAAAATACAGAGTAAGAAGCTTGTTTTAAGTAGCAGTTGGCGAACTCACGGTTAGGCCTATATTATTACACGATAATTTATTGTACAACGCAAGAACTTACTAGCGAAGAGTGCTAAACCTTTGCAGGCGATTTTTTTGCTTATGTCATCCTGAGATATAGTAAGACCATTGTTTCCGACTAAACGTTTGGGTGCTAGACTAAGGCTATCTAGCGGTCAGAAGTGAAATCACTCTAACCAATCAAAGGCAGCCATTAAAATCGATATATCATGAAAAATCGATTTGAATTTCGAAGAAAAAACTTCATAGGGCCTATATTCATTAAGGCTCTTTCCAGCTGAAACAGATTTGGTGGGGCTTAATATTTCCCTAGTCCTTTTTAGGGAGGTGATATTTGGTGATACATTATGTCTTAAATAGAAAGGATTAAATGTCACGAAGTTCTTATGGTCAGTTCTAACAATTCATCACTTTAAAATGCGTTGTTTGCTGGTCTATTTGCATCAGAAATGGGCGTTAGCAGAGCCATTTGGCTAGGATATGCGCCATCCGCTATCCGCCTTTGTCATGACCGTGTTCCCATTTATATATGCATGTTCTTTGTAGCCGTAGCAAGGGGTTGGAACCTGAGGGAGGGTGAGGAAGCACAATCACTGGTAGAGAGTGCTGACATTCAGCGACTTCTAGGAGGAGCCACCAACTTGGAGTCGCTGAATCCCACTTTAAAAAGGTTAGTCGTGAAATATTAAATCCCCTAAGAAGATTCAGCCTGCATGTTTTGTAGGACTAAAAAGACAAAATAGATCGTCCGCACTGCGAGTCGCACGACATCAGCAAGTAAAATACCTTTCACGTCATATAATATGGTGTTTACTTGAATATCTCAGTCATAGGTCGCTCAGTAGGTAACCAGTTTATCTACCAGTTGACAGACCAAAATGGGACATCGACATTGAAGAGTTAATACTATCCTAAGTAACTACAACTTCTGTGGTCTGGGAGTACGTATTGTGACTCTGGACTCAGAGGTCCTCAGTTCGATTCATGAGGTCAACACGAGGGTGCTTAATTAGATTGGGCGGGGAATTACAATTAATTCCCTAGAGTCTGAAATAAATTACATTAATCTTTATATGTATATATATCTTTATAAATATAATTCTTCTGTACGTGTGTATGCCACTAAACTCCTCCTAAACGGCAGGAACGATTTTGATGAAATTGTTATGAATGTATGAGTGGATCCCTGTATAGTTTAGATTCACAATTGGACTCTGTAGGTGGCGTAGCGACCAATAAGTAGGATGAACACACTTTTAGAACCGCAACAGTCAACAAAACAAAAACTGTCGTCATGGAAACCACAAGCCTTTAGAGAAAACTAAAATCTCCCCACGAATTCTCCCGAGATCGTTCCCTTGGCAGTGATTTCTTCTGAAATGTTAATGAATAATTGACTTTCTGAGAATAATTCAGAGTTATGTTTTTTTTACCATAGGTGGCGGTGATGTCGATTTATTGATATTTGACGTAGGCTTCCATGGAAATGATTTGAGTTTTTTTCTTTCAAAATCAGTGTCAAATGTTACTTACTATATAGTTCATCGAAAATTCAAACATGTTTGCTGATCCCGCTCTATATATCCGGGCAGGACAACGTCTGCCGGGTCTACTAGTTATTTATAAACTTTATAAAACGCTTCTCACACAATTAATTGCAACTTCCCGCTCAATCTAATTGGGCACACTCGTGTTGATGAACTGAAAAGTCTTATACTAACAGATTACTTAGGCAACGCTGAAAAATGGGTTCTAATATTTCAATACACATATTAGTACAGCCAAAATAATGATACAGGTTATCAGGTAAATTATACACACACTCAAGTTCCCGGGGCTACATGACCACTACGTCGCATAGTCCCTAAATGTATCCACAAGAAGCACAAGAAGGATCTAAACTACAGGGCCTGATGCCATCCGATATTCATTATTTATTTTACATGTTACAGGCCTATTAGACCAAGCGAAGCAATCATGACTACTTGTTCTTCCTGTCTTTCCAGTACTCTTTCATTCGTGCACTAAAGGCCCCCTTCCTTTCTTCGGTCCACTTTGGTCTTTGGGCTGTAGGTGCTGCTTTCTCTGAGGTCACTTCCCACTTGTATACCTTGAGTCGAAATACGCTTTTGTCTATGATGTCTTCTGTGTCGACCTGCGCTTTTCCCAGATCAATTTTGACTTGCATCATCCAGGCTGTATTAGTCTTGAGCCGCTGTATGTATCTAAGTATTTTGTTGGTGAGTCTGGTTTGTGGGAGTCTGCTGATGTGGCCGTTAAATTTTAGTCACCTCTTTCTGATGTCTGCTGCGAGGTTGGACAATTTCTGTGTGGTGTCTCTGGAGTGAAGCCTGTATCCTTCATCTGTGTGCTTTGGTCCAATAATTTTCCTTATTATTTTTCTTTCCTCTGTGAGGATTTTTTTGAAGTCACCTTTAGTGTGTAACATCAATGTCTCACTGGCATAAAGCACCTCAGGTTTAATAACCGTGTTGTAATGAAGAAGATTGGTGAATGTGGACAGACATTTTTTGTTGTAAACACTCTGTGTCTTGTATAAGGCTCTCTTCTTTTATATTATTCTAGTGTTGAGCGCAATTTTCACTTTTCCCATCGGCCGATATTATTATTATTATTATTATTAGTATTAGTATTTGATTCGTTGCGCCCAACTAAGGAGCACGTTTGAACTTATTAGCACTTTTTCTTCTTCCCTACCCAATATCTCTTCATCCTCTCGCTGTTCTGTCCATCCTGTATTTTGTCAGGTGGGCTTCTCAGAAAATGTGTGTTTTTGAATTGTGTTCTGAATGTTGTTCTGTATTGAATGGTTTCTTCATAACAGCCAATTTCATTTATGACTTCACTAATTTCTTTTATCCAGTTGTTTTGATTTTTCGTTCATCAAGCTAGGTTGAAACTTTTATTTTTAAATATTTTTATTAATGCACCCAATGGCCATGTCTTTTTCTCTTCAGGTCGGGTCAGGGAAGGAATATTGGAAGGAAATCGGCCGTGGACCTGTTGAAAGGAACCGTCCTGGCATTTGTCTGGTGGTGAAAATGGGAAACCACGAAAACCACTTTCAGGACGGCCGAGTTGGGATTTGAACCCACGCTCTCCCGATGCCAGCGAGGCGCGAGGTGGTGCGTTAGCGCTCTCGGCCACCGCGGCCGGTGAAACTTTTATTTGTGAGCCTGTTATAATCCATTCTAAAGGGTGATTCTTATTAACGTTTAAAACTCTCTATAGCGACGTACATGGCATTGAGCCAAGTAATTTGATATGGGACACTTAGGGTCGCAAGTGTCCGGAAATACCTTAAAAGTGAACCGCAACTGTTAAACATATGACGTCATCAGGTGACGGCTCAGCTCGAGTGGTGAGGCTCGTGCTCCCTTACGCACACCAAAGCAAACGTTGAATATCATAATCACTTTGGTTCCGTCTCTTAATGTCAACAAACAATCTGCTTCCACTTGAAAGGAGGAGAGAGAGAACAAAGAAAGCTGGTGGATAGGCCCCGGATTTGAACCGGATTTGAACCTCGAACCTCACGCGCCCGAGTCGCACACGCAGGAACAGAGTGATATAACATTCAACGTTTGCATTGGATGCTTTGGTGTGAATAAGGGAGCACGGACCTGACAGCTCGAGCTGAGCAGTCATCTGACGACGTCATATGTTTAACAGTTGTGGTTCACTATTAAGTTATTTCCGGACACTTGCGACCCTAAGTGTCCCATATAAAATTACTTGTCTCAATGTCATCTACGTCGCTATGGAGAGTTTTAAACGTTAATAAGAATCACCCTGTATATAGGTGTCCGTAAAACTGTAACGGCTGTTTTCTTATGGTATCTGTGATTTTTTCTGTAACATAAATTTCATATGATTTCTTTTTATCCAATTACTATTATTAGTAGTAGTAGTAGTATTAATATAATTATTATTAGGCTATTAGTATAAATATCAATGAAATCTTCAGTCGATGTAGGCTATGCTTTCTGCAAGTATCAACAGACGTGTGATTGCAGCATGTTATTCATAGCCAACGCTCATCGTAATACCGCCTTTCATTTGACGGGACCAATTCACTTTTATCCTTCAGACAGCCTAACAATCTTGCTGTGTGGGAGGGCCACCTGATGTGGGTGGGCACTAATATTGATGTTGCGGCTCTTCTACTAAGGCGAAAGTGCTGCTCCAAATCGAATACCACGGCCGCGAAAGGAATGCAGCAGTTCTGCTACTTGAATGTCTGAGCTACTCACATGGCTTCCTCTCCCTTTCATTATTGCAGGAATTGACATCCTGAAGTATGGAAAGTGTTGATTCCAGCCGCCTTCTTCCGGGGCGGAGATGGGAGTTAGAAGCTTCAAATTATTTGTAATACTAATAAAATAACACCAATAATACCGGGTGAGTTAGCCGTGGTCGTTACGGCATGACTGCTGGCAGTCGCTCACATCCGGGAGGCAAGGAGGTTCGAATCCCCCCGTCGGCAACCTTGAAGATGGTCTTCTGTGGTTTCCCATCTTCCATCCAGGCATATGCCGGGGTTGGTCCCTAACTATAGGCCACAGCCACTACCTTCCAACTCCTCGTCCTTACATCCATACTTTCCTCCCCAACGGTACTTGTAGCTCACCCCTTGGGTGTCCGTCTCGAAGCAGCTACAACACTGGTGAGCCGAACATGTCCTCGGACACGCCCGGCACTAAAAGCCATACGCTAAAAAAAACCCACCAGTAATAGACTAATATTGAAAATTCTCCGTTTTCAGTATTGGACTAGTTTCCATTACCGTACACCACGGCCACGGGAGCAGCTACAGTAAGTCCGGATATCGCAGGTTCGAATCCTGGTGTTGACAGTGGCAATCCTGAGTGTGGTTTTCGCCGCATTTTTCCACTCCCTTCCAAGGCAAATGCCGGGATAGTACCTTACTTCAAGTCCCGGGGCACCTACTGAAC
This sequence comes from Meconema thalassinum, assembly GCA_946902985.2. Taxonomy (NCBI): domain Eukaryota; kingdom Metazoa; phylum Arthropoda; class Insecta; order Orthoptera; family Tettigoniidae; genus Meconema; species Meconema thalassinum. The sequence goes on along the minus strand of OX336388.2, from coordinate 1,183,385,936 downwards.
CCATGTACCATTGGCTCAAAAGGGGTCAAATCCATATATATTTGTAAAAGGAAGGAAAGAAATATACAGTCTTAAATGGAACATAGAAAGATTTCATGCAAGGGATGCTAACATCACGTTGTGTAAGAAGTTAGACCCAGGTGGCCGAGAAATGAGATCATGCCTGACTCATTGATAAAGAAAGGAAAGTTTCAGCTGTATGAGAGAGAGCACGTTTCTGAAATCGCTCTTACGTTGCATTAAAACGGCAACAGCGCAACTGTGCCAGAAGAAGAATAATTAAATTTAACCCATTTGGAAGAATAAAAGTAAGTAAATAAATACAGTACTGTGAATCATTTCAGATTAGAGATTTTTGTGTGGAGAAAAAGCTTTTAATAATTGTCCAGGAAAGAAGTGCAAACGTAGCCATACGTCTTAGGGGAATTACCGAGGCCCGAAGAGTGAGGAAATAAAAATCAACAGCAACACCCACACAGCTGAAGACTAAAAATTATTTAATATCTCAGAAATGCACGATCGATTTTCATGCGCAGTGAGATCATTTTACGTTTGGAAGACGAGCTTTCTGGAGATATAATTTTTATAATTGTGCGACAATTATTTCAAAAGTTGGTCACGAAAAGGACTAGGATTTTATCTTTTTTTGACTTAAGAGTATAAAAGTCCAGGCCAAGCCAGCCAAATCATGCAGTTTTAGTCCGTCCAGGGGGCGTGACGCTACATCACACATCGAATGCAGTTCACGACAGACTCCGTGAGGGGAGGTGCTGTATCATATCATGCAGTTATTCCGAGAGCCCAGGGGGCGTGACGTGGAGCATCACCAAAGGCAGTTTACCAGTGCTCCTTGACGGGAGATGCTACATCACATCGTGCAGTTTCCGATAGCCCAGGGGGCGTCATAGTGCTACATCACGCCGAAGACAGTCTGCAAGCTTTCCTTGAGGGGAAAACGCTGTATCACATCGTATAGACATTATCCGACAGCCAAGGGCGTCGCGATATCGATAACCAACGTGCATCCTTAAGGAATAGCCAAGAAGTATTATTACAGTATCGCCGTGTGGAGAATTAGGAAAATCCTAGTTACAGGATTTAGTTCCGACAGTATAAAGTTTACAGTGAAAAGTTCAGTAATTACAGTCAAAGCAGGCTGCGGACTTAGAACCAAGGGCGATAGGTCTTAAATTAAACGACCAAAAGGATCATAACGTATTGAAGTACCGTAACAGCGAGATAAACATTCTATCAACGTTAAAGAACCCGAGCAGGGACGGACAGAACAAGGTTCGCAAGGTATTCCGGAAAGGTAGGAATTCGAGAACCGAATAAGCGGAAAGGAGAAGGAAATTATAGACATTGCTTCAAGAAAGCAGACGAACTATTAAAAAGCACTAAGTTACGAGGAGTATTAGTTGCTAGAAATCAATCGGTCACCGATAGATTATTTGGGGGGCCGTGGACAAGATAGACTTTCGCTAGACCAACCAATAGGGTCTAAAAGGGAGCCGTTCGAGTCAGAGGTAATAGCAGATCGTCAGGAACGGGATTCGAAGGAGTACTATTGCAGGATGAAATAGATGGTTCGAGACTTTCACATTCTGGCAAGATAGGAAGCCGACATTTACTAAATTTCACCCTTGGAGACGGGAGGTCAAGAAGTCACGTGTGATAGGCTTAATAGCAGCCTTAGTGATTAGAATCTGTGAAGTGTAAATATATATAATTTGTGTTACGAAGTAATATTTTTAAGTGTTTTTATCGTGTATTATAAACGAATACACCAGTGTATTTTAAAATGTTATCAGTGTTAAATGTATTTGAATTAAATGTGTGTCAAGATATGTCAGTACATGAAGTGTATCTGTACAAAATGGAGTAATCACAAATTAGTGGGCAAAATGAAACATCGCAAGAGAAGGAAGGTCAGGGACCGACCTATAACATGAGAGTAAATATTTTCATTATGTTTTGGTGTTGGGAAGGTGTTTGTGTACAATCCACCGGAGTTTGAGGTAGAGGGATGTTTCTAAATAACAAATAACAGAATAAGAGCGCGGTCTGAACAAATAAAATTTGAGAAATTATAAATAATTATGTGAAAAGAATAAATCCTGTAGAGGAAATGTATGGAATAATATGTCAGTGTATTTGACAAATGTTATAAAAGCAAGCGTACTAATAATAATAATCATAATAAAAGAAATATAAATAAAGATTAAATTGAATGATATGAAAGTAAGAGCGTTGGGGCCTTAATAAAAGTATAAGACATGGTGTTAATGCATGTTCTTAAAAATATAGCGATTATTGTCAAGGGAAAGGATTAATATAAAAATTGAGATATGGATCAATTGTTGATGTTGAATCTATCAGTTCTTTGGAAGACGCTAGGCCTTAAAATAATGTATAGCGCATTGTAGCGCATTAAAGTAAATTGTCACGCTAGGAATGCGCAGAATATAAAGGTACTTGGTAAATTACTTATGAGGGATAGTTGATTGCGGTAATTGAGCCATATTTAAGTCCTCCAATAGTGACGTAGATCACGAGGCCATGTGTGTTATGTTGTATTAATAGGGAGCAAATGTATGGTATTATGAGCGCAGGTAATATAGGCCACGGCCGACCCTAAGTCGCATTTGTATAAGTTCTCCAATATGGGAATGGTTCCCGAGGCATGTTAAGAGAGTCGAACCTAGACTCGTCTAGTTGAAGCCCCTAAGTATTCGTCGTTGTATGTGAATTACTCTTACCAATCAATGATGACCCTTCATAATTAATAAATGCCAAGGTTACGAAAGTGGTTTATGAACCTAATAATGTTGTTGAAAGTAAATGAAAGAAACGCTAGGTCTCCCCAGAGAACTGAAGAAAAGAAAGATCTGTTTTAAAAGCATTGAGTATAGCGGCCACGCGTGGGCTAGGCAGGAGGGTCCCCTCTTAGCCATAAATCTCGCCCGAGTGATTACGGTCCAACCCCTGTCATTGTAAGTTGTGCTAGGTCGGAAAGGAACGTCTAAGAGAAGTAGTAACACACCGTGAGTGTTTAAAAGTTGTAAATGACCCGGGGTTTGAACCGAGGTCCATGTAGATGAAATTCGCTTGCCAGTTCAGATCGTAGCTTTCTTATGTGATAATAGTCTTATAAGACAAATAAATAAATAAAAATCCCTAATGTAATGTTGTATGGATGTAGGATTCCATGAGTTCAATGAAGATAACTAGATTCCGGGAGTAATCATAGTTTTTGACTTTGTCAAGTAATCTTTTGTAACTCTGGAGTACACAAGTATTTTCCCGATCACTGTAGTGAATTTGTGAAACTTGAGAGAGATGGTAATGTTGAGAACATTGTTGAATGCCCAAACATTTAAGTAGAGAAGTAACATGTACTTTAAATATGATTATATATTTGTTTGATGATAAGAAACTCATAAAATAGTTATTGAGGTGTATGAAAGGATGACACCGTTATTATTGGAAAGTATCGAGCCATTGGAGCTCGTGATTATGTTGAACTCTAAGATAGATACTTTATGGAAGTGAAAATAATTATGAATTGTTGGTTTGAAGAAGACCATGTATTTTAATACAATGTTTGTTTGATTTTTACATATTCCTTGTTCACTTTGAACAAGTAGAAGGATTGGGTCAATAGTTTATTTGTTTGTAGCGCCATAATTTTTGTTAATTAAATGTTTTGAAATAGGAGTTGATTTTGTTGTTATTTTTGGAAGTGTATCCTCTATTTAATCCAAAATGTGTAAGTCACAGAGTGGGAGAACGTACCAAAACCCCGAAAATCCCGATTTGAGCATTGCTGGCATACTGTGATTTGCATATTTCTTGTTGGAAGGGCACACTACCTCATCCCTGTCCCTAATACAGCTAAACACACTACTACAGTCGTCACAGAAATACTGGTTATCAGACAAGTTCAACACACACCCAACTATACAGGGCTAATGATCAAAATGTCCCAAACCCATAAAATGAATTATCAACAACTATCATTACCCGTCAATGACGGGTTCATACACCACATAAAGGCAGCTTAGGATGACAATTTATCGCCGAAGATAAGTTGGGATTTTTACACTAAACGGGAGGACAGCCTTCTTGTCTGAAGTGCTAACAGTGGAGCAAATTACTTGTACAGTACATAACATGAGGAATGAATTACTTACTAACATTGAAATCTGACCATCTCCTGTGTGTAGTGGTTAGCATTCTTGGCTGTCGCCCCTGAGATCCGGCTCTGCTAAGAAATGTAATTCTGTTCTGAGGGCTGGAGTGGGGTATACTCAGCCTCGTGAGGCAAACCTAGATAGGGGTGGATTTGATTCCCTCCTCGTCTATCCCAGAAGTGGTTTTCCGTTGTTTTCCACTTCTACACCAGGCGAATGCCGGGCGCCTCCTTCTCAATCATTACTTGAATTAAAATTACACTCAATACTACATCCCCCAATAATACCGCAGCCCATGAAGGGCCTCGACCTACCAAGCGACCACTCACCAGCCATTTGACCTACAGACATGTGGTCAGCACGTCGGGTTCATTCGGCCGTTAATATTGGTTTTCCTGACCAGGCTGCTGCCTCACTGTCAGGCTGCTATCAATTGCCCTCAACTTGCTGAGTGCTCCTCGTTGCAGCCCTTATGTCCGTTTCTAAAATCTCTGGCAGATCCAGGAATCGAACCCGAGACCTGCGGGCACACACTAATATAGACACCACATTAACACAGGTTATCAGAGATACATTTCCTCATACACCCAAGTACTCGAGGCTAAAGACCACGAAGCCCACTTACATCTGATCATGTTCGCTTGACGAACGAAACTAGTCATCCAATTTAGCCCCCATTTGTGAGAATATAAATAATTCATGTGGCATAATTGATTTCAGGCACTAGGAAATTATTAATTGTAACTCCGTGCCCAATCTAATTAGGTGGACTCGTGTTGACTGATTGGAAAGCTTCTACTCATAGATTACTCAAGAAAGAGAAGGAGAAGATGATGAAGAATGCTCAAGAAGAAAATGAAGGAAAATAATAGGAAGAGGCGAGGAAGATGATGAAGATGAAAATTAGTTGATTTTCCTGAACTGTTGCATGACTCAGAATTTCAAGAAGCCTTAAGTAGTTTGAGAGGGATCGTGTGGAGATTGTCCTCTGCTCATGGTCACTCTAAGCGGAGACACTCCTTTGTGGGATGGGATCGACTCTGGCCTCTGCCAGTTATGTGACGTCATCCCCGATCTGCGAGAACAATCTTAGCGTGTAAACCTTTTGTCGTCAGTTGTATCGAATAAAACCACATTCCAGAGCAATGACGCAAGCAAGCATAAGGCAAAACCACGGCGCGGGTTACTTCAAGGCTCCAGTGTTGCCGGATGTTGTGCAAGTGACGCCAGACAAGCCCCATTTCTTGAGGTGCCGCCACCTTAAATCAGAGCCTGAGAACATAGCAGTTGCTCATTCCCGGACCCTCACCTCTCTGATGACTCCACTACTTATGACTGTTTGTCGTTTACCTGAGTGTGTGAGGAAATTGTCTTATTGTAATGCCTCTACTAATGTGCGTATTTGTAATTGGGGCTAGGACTGGGAAGGAGGTGGTCGTGGCCTTGAATTATGTATAGTCACGACTAGTGATGTGGGCCGGGCAAATGCCCAGTGGGCAGGACATCTATAAATGGGCATTTGCCCGGGCATTTGCCCAAAGTAGTTTTAAGCGCCCAAAATCTGCGCATTTAAAAAACTTTTTTCTCTTTTTATTAGGCTAATTGTGATTGTTACTAGAGCTTCTAAAACATAATAAAAACCATTAATTAATGGTACATTTCATGGATAAACTAGTAATGCCCGAATATTGCTAATAATAATTTACTTATCCAGTGCCAATGTTGTCAATAACATGTAAATGGGAATTAAGTATATCTGGTTTGAATAAAACATTGTATTACTGAGTTAGGCCTGCAGGCCTACTCATCTAAATGTAGGAAATGTAGGGGCACCTGTTACATCTGCTGCCACAGAGCGGACCTTTGGCAGTTTTGGTTGGATTCATAGTAAAAAAAAAAAAAAAAAGAAACAGACTTACATCTGAGAGGGCTGCCAAGTTGACATATCTAGCCTACAATTGGAAGCTGATGAATGGGGAGAATGGAACATCTAAGCGTAAGACCGACAAAATAACTGAAGAGACTCGTCAGAGTAATCCAGAACAAGGAGAAGAAACCCCAACACCCAGTCAAGATCGAATGATAGGCCTTGAGGAAGATTCAGAATCAGAACTGTCAGAAGAATCTCAGCCAGAACTACTTGAAAGTTCAATAGAAAGAAGTGATGAAGATGATACAGAAAAAGAAGAAAGTGAAAAAGAAGAAAGTGATTATGATACCCAAGAACACAAAACATTCATTTATTATTAATTTCATATTTAAATATATGTAGTCTGCTGTACCTCATGCCCTCATTTGTTTCATTTTTAACTTATACAGTTAATGTAATAGCATACATTATGTATTCAGTATTGGTCATTTGTCAGTAAAATATCAAACTCATTTACGAATTATAAAGATGTGTTGATGTGTTAAGAGATTCCCCCCCCCCCCCAATTACACAATCAACATTCATAGGCATACGCATAATTATTATGTATAAAAATCCACTCGAGTTGAGAGGCTATAGAAAAATATTAGGACTACTTAACTACTTTTCCATCAATAAAAATTAAATGATTTTGTATATTAAATATGTATACTGTAAATATGTATATGTAGATTCATATATGGCTAAAGCAATATTTATATAAGCGTTGCATTATGAAAATGTTTTTAAAAGAGGTAAATGCCCAAAATGCCTGGGCATTGATGGGTTTTGGGCATTTATCCGGGCATTTATCCTGGGCCTTTGCCCCATAAATGCCCAGACATTTTACATCACTAGTCACGACGGCTAACGTGTCCCCAGTCGTAAGCCTTTGATCCCTATAATCCTGCCACTCATCCCACCCAATCTAGTTATGAGGTTTCAATATCGGCTTTCTCTCTCTCAACCCCCCCTAGCTCTGTCATCTTTCCTGTCGACCTCCCTTGATCAACTCTTGTTCTCTTCCGACTCCGACAGTATTAGGATATCCGATGCCTAGGATATCATTCACTTTCCCGCCTTAATTGTCCCTTGTCTCATCTTTCCTGATATCCTCATTCCTCGTGGGGCCAGACCTCTTCCTTTTCTTGTCATGACATCTCCTGCATTTTGCTGAAGGCCCCACTCTGGTGCACCCTGGATAATGCTACACCCTCAAGGGCTCTCGGCTGATGAGTTCTGGATTTGGTGACCCCGACGGGTTACTCTAAAAGGGCTCAGTTCTTTCACTGTTTTCCAATGACTCTGGGATGAACTCTCTCCTCTATCCCTTTCCCACCCCTACTTCTTTTCCTGTCCCTCAATTCTCATTCTTGAGTGCATTTCTTTTCCCTGTCTTTTAGTTTCCTCATTCCTTTCCTATTGTCCTTTTCTTCATCTATCCTAGGGGTGAACAACCCGCGGCCCGCGGGTCGCTTGCGGCTTCAAAGTTAGTTTATGCGGCCCACGGATAAATATTTTATACTATTGAAAACGTAAATATTATGTACCTTGTGAATGATGATTTTTTCCCTTTATTGAAGGCCCTATTTGGAATAAGAAAATTATAAAAATGTTTCGTTAAAAATTAATAAAACAGTAAACAATTATTGGACAGATTTTTAGGTTTTGCATAACCTGACTGCTGCAAGGTTCAGACTGACTGTGGAGTCACGTGACTCGTCGTTGTGCGGCAGGGGAGGATGAGGGCGCTGTCTGACCTGGAAGTGGGGTTGCGCGAGGCTTTTTATAGTAATTTGTTAACTTAATAACGCAATTTGCAAAAAAAACTTCAAAAATGGATTTAAACCATTTAGAGGATACAAAAATGGTATTGAAACACATTTTTTGTCTGCTGGTAAAATATGTTATTCAGATAATAGCAAAATTAGCTTTAGAGGTAGGGTTTGGCAAGTGCTTATGTGGAAAGGTAACTTGCTGCCCACCACTTATTATCTAAAAATAAACTTGGCCCCCACTTATAAAAAGGTTTTGCACCCCTGTTCTAACCCTTAAGTTTTAGTTAGTTTTAGTTCTAGTGTTCATTTCATCATCATTTAACATTCTCACCCAAACCATCAGGGGTCGATAACCTTGATATTAGGCCCATTGAAACGGCAATTATCATCATCATCATCATCATCGTGTTTCTCTCGTCAATAGATGTCCCTCGTAGTTTAAAGGTACAGGTGCTATTGCCAGTAGCGTAGTTGTCATTACATGCGTCAATTAACATGTTAGTGACCATTTTCATGTAGAAACATCAAAACAAATCATGTAGGCCTATCTCATCATAAACTTCTTTTCGTGGATCGTAGTCATTCATCACTGTGCAACATGTGAGGTGTATTGGCAAGAATGCTGTAACTTTTATTGTCTTGGAGAGTAGAAATTTAAGAGCCAACTTCCTTTCAAAGCCCATTATCCTCATAAAACCGCTCTCCTGCTGGGCGAAAAATACTTGTAAGAGGCTGAGGATCAATCGCATACCGAAATCTTTGATGAGCAATGGGTACGCATTGTCCCTTGCGACTATACCAGCTCGGCAGTTGCCTGGAGTAGAAGTGGAAAACCATAGAAACGTAGGCTACTTCCAGGAAGAGTTAGTTATTGAGGTTTTAAGGGGTGGAACTATGAGGTCATTTGCCCCTTTCCAGGACGACTGAAGTGGGAATCGAACACACCTTTTCTCAGTTCTGTCTCTGAAGGTCCTGCTCCATAATTAAATGTCTTGAAAGGTTTGGGAATTGAACCTGGATCTCATGAGGTGGTCTATATTTGTAAGGTTGTGTCGTCGCATCGAACGACATGACGTGACATGTGGTCAATGTTTAGCATTGATAATTGACGGGACTCAAGAATTGCATCAAAAAGGCCCTTTTATGAACTAGTAATTCTACGGACACTATACCGTATATCGCATTCAAGGGGAGAAGTAATGCAAATTTTAATGACAAAATGCCTGTAATTTCTGTAACTGTAAAATTGTACGTAATTTTAAGATGATAATTCCAAGGTTACATTGCTGTACTCCAATTCTAAATGCGTTAAAAGAATTTTCGAAACTGTGTGACGCCATGCTCTCCCGTGCAACTGAATACTTTTTGGTGTAGATCTTGTCTTTTTTTAATTTTAGATAATTAGACCTTAATTAGACAATAGAGAGATATATACAATTTAATCTAAGGCAAAAGTAGTTTTGTGATGTTGGAACGTACGCCGTCCTAAATACAAAGCTCTCGCTTGCTCCAATCAACAGATCTCCAGCTTTTTGCATTAATTATCTTTACGCTGAAGCAACTGGAAGCGCACGTAAGTAGTTCTAACACCGCAAGACACCGGAAACCATTGACCAATGGTCATCAGATGCCACTAGATATTGTTGCATAGAATTGTGACTGTGAGAGACCTGCACCAGGCCTCACCGAAGCCACACGCCATTACAATCAAGTATTAGGTTTGAGTTGATTGAGGGTACTTGTTGGTATAGTGAGACCGTTCTATTATTTTCCAAGTAGAGGAAAGCCTCCGAAAGGTGAAGAACAGTTGGAACGACCATAAAGGATAGAATATGCTCTCCTTCTTGAAAGAAGAGAAATATTGTGGTGTTTAAATCGATTTTTCAGTGTTGAAATTCAATATTTTTCAGTCGGTCAACCACAGTCCAGTTCAATGCAGGCAGTGACGTGGTCAACTGCTCGCATCCGGACCTCGTACCACTCAAGCAGCTAAGTATATAATCCACTCTACACTGACCAATTAGCAACAATCACATATTCACACTTCTTCTTCTTCTTCTCCTTAACCGCTAGGTTGGTGGGTAACATGCATGTCTTCCAAAACGTCTTCTTTCTCTGGCCTGGAGTTTCAAATTGCAAGAAGTGTGCTTGCCTTTAATGCTGTCTGTGAATTGAGTCCTTGGTCTTCCTCGACTCCTCTTTCCTTCTAGCTTCCCTTCGAAGAGTGTGGTGCACCAGTCAGAATGACGAAGCAAATGGCCAACAAAACTATTCCTTCTTCTGTTTAAGGATTCAACCAAGGTACGTGTCTCCTTTGCTCTTTTGAGAACATTCTCATTCGTGACTTTATCAGTCCAAGGTATCTTAAGTAGTCGTCGCCAGCACCACATCTCGAATGCCCTACGTTTTGATACATCTGCTTGTCGCAGAGTCCATGTTTCAGAGCCATAACTTGCAATACTCCATACAAAACTTTTCACGAAGTGTTTTCGCACCTCGAAGTTAACAGTCTTGGATGTTACTAAATACTTCTTTTTTGAGAAGGCTTCTTTTGCCTGTGCGATTCGAGCATTTACTTCTCTCGTACACTTTCCATTTGATGTGATCAAGCTCCCCAGATATTCGAAATCCTTTACTTGGGCTAGCACCATCCATTAGCACATTGACTATTTGGTCACCATCCCTAGTGCATGCCATTACTTTGGATTTCTTTTTATTTATCCTCATACCACACTTCTCTTGCAATAATTCATTTATGTGATTCAGAGCATTTTCCATATCACTCTCATTTTCAGTTATCAGGGCTATATCATCTGCAAATCGTATGGTACTGTACAGCTTGCCATTAACTTTTATGCCATGACTGTTGGTAGCTAAGAATTCTTGAATGGCTTCTACAATGTAGATATTAAATAACAGTGGTGACAGTCCACATCCTTGTCTTACTCCCTTCCCAATTCTTGCTTCCACTCTTTCCTTGCCAATTAATGCTGTCTGGTTCTTGAAAAGTTGATATAGTATTCTTCTGTCCCTATAGTCTATCTTCACACTAAGCACGCAATTTCGAAGGTCAATTCCCACTTTCAGTATGCTAACAAAATATCACACATTACAAACAAATAACTGAAGATGGATGGAAACTGCGAAGCAATAGAGAAGTGTACCAGAACGCGGAAAGAATCTCAGACACTATGCGGAGGAGGAGGCTGGCTGACATTCCTCGGACATCAATACAGAATGCACAAACATAGATTAACCAAACAAATATTCAGCTATCACTGGAAGAAGAAGACCACGCCAACGTGGACTAAGGAAGTTAGGAAAGATTTAGAAAAGTTGAACAACACAGAGTCTCAGGTGCTAGAAAGAAGTGAATTTAAGAGTAAAGTGCAAAATCTGGAAGGGTTTCAAGACGAAGGAAGACCTAAGAGACTTGTACAGAAGATAAAAGGAAACATGCCAGTAACCGCATATTGGAGAGAGGAAACTTCAGGCAAAGGAAAAGAAAAAGAAATAAAGTTGTTGCGTGATCTCACGTGGTCGATTCGCATGAAAAAAAAAAAAGATTAGATTTACTAGGGTACTGCAAATAAAAAAAAGTGTACATATTGTAAATACTAGCACCCATACTTGTAGGCATACAGTAGATTTAATAGCTTACGTGTGATGGATCTAATGATGATCGCTTGACGATCGGAACTGACCATCCAAGTGTATTTGGACTATTCTCATGTTCTTTTTTCAGGATTAGGGAACCACCCATTACTATTGGGTACAAATTAAATTTCGAGAAGTGAAACAATTCAGAATACTACCTCATTGTTGCTCCTTGAAAGAGGACCGAGAGTGCAGTATGTTAATGGAGTCAGTGATATAATGGTATGACATCACACACTTCCGCTGAGAAACTGCTCCGACAGGAAACTCGGGCATTGGCACCTCGAGGTGTGATCCCGCGTGGAATGTGGGTCACTAAGTGCCGCGGGTCCTGCCGGGTGACATTTGTGGTGGGACAGGAGGAACGGTGAAAGTGGTGGAGCAGTACACTCAGCTTCACTCACAACACGAGCACTCGCACCAGGAGTCTACTCATTGAAGCGATAGAAGCCATTTTTCGTGTTGCCTAGTTCTATTAACCCTTAATGGGATAGTGGTCTCTATATTAACCACTTGTCATAAGGAGAGTTGATGCTTTCAAAGAAGCTGATAGTTGAATCTTTCAGCCAAATTTCGGAGAATATTCATGCCGAAGTATTTCTAAAAATCAAATAATTATACACGTATATACTTAATGTAATGTGTTGGATAAAATAAAATAAAACTAAAAAACAATAACAATTAAAGTGTAAATATAAATATAGAAATAAAAATATTAAAAATAAAATTACAATAATAAAAGAAATACAAAAATTAAAATAATAAACATAAAGCATTATGAAAATAATTATAAAGTCAATTGGAAATTGGTTAATTAATTAATTAATTCAAGAGAAAAATACCAAAATTAAATCTTTAAGAACATAAATAGAAAATTAAAAATAAATATATAAACAATAAAATGACATAAACAAAATAGTACATTATGCAACGAGCCTATAATGGCTATAATTAAGACACGAGTATGTTTATAAAACGAGCGTATGCGAGTTTTATAATTTCCATACGAGTGTCTTAATTACCATTATAGACGAGTTGCATACGACTGTTTATGTTTGACGATAATTATAACTTTATTATATGTTTTAACATAAATATTCATAAATATCTGTTCAGTCACTATAATTTTGTGATCGGGTGCTGCGCTGGGTAGTATATCTCTGTTTTCCAAGCTCTCTGGTCGACCGACGCATGCGCTCTGTGTGCTTCAATGCCATATGTTCAGATTATGCACCAGTATTCAGTAAAGCTGTCACCGAAATCGTTTGAAAACAAAGCGCTGTGTAGAAATTGGATTTGGGGATAATAAGGTACAGTGCTATTTCTTGTCTCATATTCAACAGTTTATTTACGCGAACATATGGACAGTGCAATTTCGGTAATTTATATTGACATGTTGGATTTTGAGCACATGCGCGAAGGTATCCTTATTTAATTGGTCACACAACTGTTTCTTGAGCTCTGATTGGTGGGAGAAACGGTTTCATAATGAAAAATAGTGTTATAATGAGCCTCATTATGATACAGTTTTCTGACACATAATAGTCAGGGTCGAACATAAAATAACATTATTAATTATTATAATAATTAAAATAAATTAAAATGTAAAAACCAATGAAAATACAAAATAGTTTTGCCCTATAAAGGGTTAAAGAATGCTTTCCAGTTGGTCACCACAAATTCTGCCCAATTACATTAGGCTGGGAAACAAGTAATTATATACCCTAAACCGAGATAAATATCTTATGTAATATATTTTTTTCAGGTTAGGATACATGAATACTTGTTTCCCAGCCTAATGTAATTGGACACAATTCGTGGTGACCAACTGGAAAGCTTTCTTTAATATGAGTGAACAAACATTCAGGACAAAAGGCCAAGTACAGTAATGGCATTATATCTCTGCCGGTGAGGACCGTTGCATTTATGAGAACTCGAGCCGTCATCTCCTCTACTCCTATCCATAAGATATTACTCCTCGGTGTAGAGCTCGGGAGTTCTGACGGCCGACTTAGCATAATGTACTCGGCACACTCATTACTGCTTGCCACACAATTGTTTGTGTGCCAATTTGAAAAATGCCATTGGTGAGGCTAGTACAGTTGGTATACCTTTCCTGAAAGTAATGACGTAGCTCACCGGCAGAGATATGACGTGGGCACAGTACAGTTCACGCCACCGGCCTGTGCCGGAATGCGCTTTGGACTACCATGCAGTCTACGAGCCTGCGCGTTGATACATATTTATTTATGTATTACTGTATATTCATCGTATGGATTTTGGTGCCGGGAGTGTCCGATGACATGTTCGGCTCGCCAGAGGCTGTAGCTGCTTCAAACGGACACCCATGGGGTGAGCTACAAGTTCAGTTAAATTTCAAGTAGTTCCTGACATCTAGTGGTGAACGATGGAACTTTGACAGAGCGTTTCAACGAAATCTAACCTAGAAATTTAGCATGACATAAGTTTAGTTAGTGTAAGGATCTTTTATATGCCATAAATCTATGACATGGGACCGCCGGCTTTACCTCCCCTCCGAAAGAAGGCATACTGAAGGATTTTAACGCTCTTAAAAATCTGACGACTTCATACATAAATATTTAGTCGTGCAGAGAGCTGGATAAACCACAAGCTGTGTGATCCACTGTAGACCAGCAGCGCCTCCAGTGGACTGCTACTAGACTACTAGACTCGCTGCAATGCGCGAGCTCTCAAGGACACCAGCAGGTCTAAACCCGTAAACAGTACTAGCTGGTTTTCCGTCCTTCGCACGCATAATAACGTACTTGGGTGTGTGTATCTTACATTGCTAACAGTTTTATTGTACTAACTCGGGTAAATAAACCCTGAATCGAAAGCGAAAATTTAGCAGCGAAATGTGTGGGCAAGTGTGAATGTATGCAACCTGCAATGGATACCTGTTCGCCGGGCGGGACGTGGTAGCACCTGCTACTGAAATGAAATCTAACTTATGCCACCATATTTTTTCACCGAAACGGTGAAACATTTTGAAACAGCAATAGTCCTATGTATTTCTCTGATACGAGTATATAAACTATGTGGCTTTTGTATCACTCATCCTCCCCGCTCGGCTTCACCCATGGACTCTGCGAGGTATCATTGCACTATCGTCGCAAGGATGGTGTTTGGGAGCTGAACACACTTCGTCAGTCAAATTCCTGACACCATGGCAATCAGTGTTTGCCATCAATGTATTGTACCCGAGGGTATTTAGCTGACTGATTACGAACCTGGTACACGGGGGAGAAAGCGGTCAGTTGTGCAGCTGAGAGGAGGGTTGAACCCAGACTCTCCGAAGGAAAACGACAAAGAAAACCCCCAGAAACGATGCACAGTAATAAGAGAAAATTACTGGAGTAATTTACACTGAATCCTGACGATATGAAAGGAATTATAGCTGAGATATTCGAAGAAATACTGTATATTTGTGGGAATGCATACAGACTTTAAGCTAAGATCTTGTGAGCTGGATCGAAGTGACAGAGATACAAATATTTCTTTTTTTTATAGAGGCCTGCCAGACGGTCGCCAACAGCAATTACTGTCGCTCAAATGGAACTCATTTTAAGCGTCCCTTGGCGAGGGAAGCACACATTTGACACACAGACCCTCTGAGAACAAAGGGAGTGACAGGAGGTGGAGCAGGCCGAGGAATAAATCATTGATTACTCGTGATTGAGACAATCCAGAAGAATGGAAATTCCTATAGGTAATTTACGAGATATTAATTGTCTCAATCGGAAATGGAGAACCGATTTTGGCGGATGACTACATTTATGGTACTTGGCGCATGAATCCGGGGGGAAAACCTAGAAACGGCGTGGGGACGAGATAGAGGAATGCAATAATATTAATTAATTGGACGATCAAATCGCGAGCGGAGGCACAGACCTGTAACCCACACGTTAAGGGGTACAAGATGAAGGCCTCAGCCGACCGATAAACGCATTATTCTCGAAAAGGAAGCTGCAGAGAATAGCTGGAACTAGATTCTGGACCAGATCCCATATAAGCTCGCAGGACAAGGGAGCGTTTGCAGTCGTTCCTCAGTCGTCACTCATTCGCGCTCGGTTGCCCCAGATACTCTCAGTTGTACGCAATTGAACTCAGTCATCTCAGCCACTGAAGTTGTTTGACGCGCACGAATACGAAGCCTTTATCGAAGAACAAAGGGTAAAAATGTTTAATAAGTATAACCTAGCGAGTGAAGTTAGGAGTGGACTGTGGAAGTAAATGCATCATTCGCATGCATTGCGAATAATTAAATCAATGGTGAAATAAACTATGTAAACGCTAGGACGCGAACAAAATTCATAATTGGGAAGAAGTGTGAACTACCGTGACACCACGAGTCGAAGTTAGGTGACATGAGCATCGATCGCGAAATAACAATAATAATAATAATAAATGTGAACAATAGTTCTATGGAGAAGTGTCTAGGGACAAGGGAATGCTATGAAAACGTGATGCATAGTAAATACGTAGAGGAACTGTGAATAGTCACGGGGAGTTAGGACAGATAAGAAACACTAGGAGCGCTAGTTATCGGGAAATATTGGACTTGTATTCAAGCAGGAACGGTAGCAGGTTACGCTAGACGGGAGTATGAACGCGGACAGACTTGTATATCGTATGGGTACAATATATTGAAGATTGCGGATTGTCAGAGACTTTCAGGAAGCGGGATTTGACTTCAGGACGAGGGATAGGAGCTCGACGTGGCAAAGCCTGCAGTTCTGAAATTATGCAAGACGGTCAATTCAGTGAAGTGAAGTGTAAATAAAATTCAAGTGTTTTATGTATATGTTTCTTTCAAGTGTAAGGTATAAATGTTATGTAATGGAAAGAGTGGAGCAAAATCTTCCAGTTAAATGTATCAATATAGAGTGGAAAGTGTTCAGAGGTCTACGTCAAATGTGCTGCATGGAAGTGAAAATGATTTGCTAAGCTGCAATCATGGTGGGTGAAAAGTCTTATAATTAGAGTTGGCCACCGGAGATACGAGGAAGTACCAACCATGAATATAATGTAGTAGTATAGCATGCCATGCGCCACAATAAAGAAATGCTGCGGGGATCGTTGATCGTTTTGTGTGAAAATGAGAATCCACAGCTTGTTTCCAGTCGTCCGACCGGGTCAGGGAATGGAATGAATGAAGCCCCAATCTAGCGGTGAGGATAGGAACTGTGCCGGCTGCCGAAGCCTGTCGCACTCCCTTGGGGCAATGATTAAATGAATGACAGATGAAATGAAATGATAGTGGAGAGCGTTGCTGGAATGAAATTTGTGACAGGGAAAACCGGAGTACCCGGATAAACACCTGTCGGCCTCCGCTTTGTGCAGCACAAATCTCACATGGAGTGATCGGGATCTGAACCATGGACCCAGCGGTGAGAGGCCGGAGTGCTGCCGCCTTAGCCACGGAGGCTTCCCCATTTTTGTGTATTAAAGATAATTTACAGGTTGAGTGAGATGGATAATTCATATCGAGTGACAAGTATCTCCATGTATATTATGGAAGTGAAATGTAGTTGTGAAGTAATTGAACGGTCAAGGGTGAATAATAAGTGTGAATGTACGAGCACAGTAATGTAAAATAAAGTCACGTTGTGTCAAGTCCAGTTATAAAAATGTGTAAGCCATTGATGAATGTAAAGATATGCATCTCATACACATATTATGTGTAACATCCAGCTGTTGAGATGTTAAAAGGAGGGGCCCATAATGGATAAATGGTTAATTCAAGTAAAGCTAATGAGTTTATTGTGATTAATTTAATGGAATGGTCAGCTAGCATAATGAAGTTTGGGTACTAGAGTAACCGTGCAGTTTAAGTATTTAAAGTATCATAAAGAACGGAAGAATTTGACAGATAATTGAGTTGCCGCTATATTCAATCGAAGTAATGTAGACGCAAGGTCTTGCTGCATTTAAATGTGGGGAATCATTCGTTAGCCGTAGTCAGGATCCGTGGTGAGCAATGTCACCGATGTTATTCTAGTATAGCCATGAGCGTACGATTGTTCTGCGAGGAGAAATGCCGAGAGCATTTTATAGGTAATGAAGTAATTGGGCATTGTCAGGTTAGTAGCCTACTCCCTTGCTTGCATTGGTAATGTCTAAGGACACGTTGTACGTCGAAGCAGCCAAGCATTAGCTGGAGCCCACCCTATGCTTGCTATATATATTTGTGTAATCACCTCAGGGAAGTGTGATTGTGATGGAGAGGGAAAACAGTGGTCACCCTACTCCATGGAAACGTTAGCCACCAGCAATCCCCAGGACTCCGTAGCTAATCGAATGTCATTCCCCTAACTAAAACAATAAATATGCCCTGAGGGGGGCCAATAATTTATAACCTAAAGGTAGGGTTAGATATGCAAATACCTCCGTTCGAAATTATGTGAGAGTGAAACAGATGTTCCGTGAGGAACTGGGTTAAGAAGTCTGGTTAATTAGTTACACTATCGTAGTGAAGGAAGAGGGTCGCTCTAGAGGAGGATGGGGAGAGAGCGGCAGACGGACAGACCTGTCGGCCATATTGGTGAGAATGGGAGGAACTTGGAAACAGCTATTGTATCACCCAGTGGAGTGGGAAGGGTCGAATGTTGACCTGAACCGAGGTTAAAGAGAGCTGTGATTAAAATCGTAGAATTATATGCATCGAAGGAGTTAGAAATTGATTTTTATTGTAGTGAGGATGAAGTACCCATGCCTCGAGGAGTGATACTCTAGAAAAATGTATTAAAATATCTCAAAATTTGGCCCAGATACAATTTTATGTTAATGATGCTTAGCGCAACACAGATGCGATGTGGGCTGTGGTTCGACCCCAAGTCTGTTGATGTTGAATGGAGTACAGACGGGTAGCTGATTTACTGGACTTGATACAAGTGTGTGATTTGATTGACCGATCTCAAATGGCGCATGCCATAGCTAATAGAAGTAAAATAATTTGAATATAAACATGGTAATCCTATTGTGCATTTTGTGAAAAGGGAGGAACGATGACGGATTTTCAATTGTGTGAATGATAATTACCTCAATGTAAGATAATGAATAACCCATGTACAATGTGGACAGTGTTTAAATACAGCTTGCATTCTGAATAATGAAAGAATTTAACTAAATGGGTACATTTTAGATGATTTTGTTGCGAAATAAACATGAATTCCTGTAGGGGATGTTTGAATAAAATAAAGTGAGAAGTGAAGTAATTGAGTAATTGTGAGTTAAGAATAAAGTTTGTTTGGATGATTTTGTTGAGTAGTGATGGTTAGTGATTTTTTCCATGATTAATTTGGAATCAGTGTGCCAGGAGGGTTAGTGAGACCATTGTAAATTGGTTCGAGAGGCTAATCAGTGGATTAGTGTAACCAAGTGTTATAGAACGTGATAATAGTGTCTTTGTGTTTATTATAGTTATCTAGATGCTCATTATGTTGATTTGTTTGGGGTTACGTGTAATTATAATATACTTTTATCTTATTTTTTTGCCATGTTTTAGTCTAAATTTATCTCAGTACAGTAGGAGAGTGTGTGTTTTTATTGTAGAGTTTTTACCTGGTAGATCTCAAATCCTGAATATGTGTTCGTAACAGTGGGAGGACGGTACTGCCCCGAAAGACCGTGAGCTAGCGGGATGCGAACACATGTTCTCCGTAAAAGATCACTAGGGTTCAGTATACTAGGTGAGTAGCGTCATCTATACGTTGTTATAAGAACACAGGTTCTTAGTTACGTGTCCTAATTACATATTGTTTGTTTCGTTACCAATACATTTATATGTTTCGTATAATGTTGGACATTGAAGAGTGTAAACATTATCGCTAACGGAAACGTGCAGAGAAGGAAAAGAATTAGTTTAAATAATGTATCCTCAACATTTCATTCTCTTCTACAACCATTGATGCTGAAAAGTATGAAGTGTTTTAAGAATTCGACGACACTCAAAAGTCAGGAAGTCGCAAACATACCCAGGATACTATGCTTCTCCGTATATTGGGTAAATGCACCCTTTTTCAACTCATATTTGCTTAAAATCGCTAGGTAGTAGTCAAGCGTCAATGGATTCTTATGTTAAAAATAGGGAGAACAAATATTTCGATCGATAAACCCCTGCGTAAATTATACAAAATTCATAATATTCGTCAACAAACTATTCGGTATGTAGCATTTGCTGTAAGGACTGACGGACAAATGAAAATCTGAACGTCGGAGGCGGAGTGATGTTATTATACAATATGACCAACCAGTTATTCAAGCAAAAACCTGTCATTTAATGTTATCCAGTACAGAGATTTTGCAGGATGTGGAGGAGCTGAAATTGTATTAAATGTTGAACAGTCACTCGATCCATCCCTGATTTAAAACAACATTGTTTCCACGACGACGAGGAAATGATAATAAAATAAATAATAGTAATAATAATATAATATTAATATTAATAATAATAACAGGCAGGATATCAAAACGGATATTGACGTACTTTCAAGATACGAAAACCAAAGGGGCATGGTTCACGGACGTTGAGAAAGATCTACGTGAAATGGAAATTTCCCCTAAAGATATCCAGGAGCGTGTTCCACTTCAGGAAAAACTACGTCCGCACAAAGGTTTCCAGGAAAATCCGAAGCTGAAGACTGGGAAGGCGTGGTCTTAAGAGAGAAAAGAACACACCGGAAACGAATGCGGGAACAGTGCGCGGTAGTTAGAGCTCGGAAGAAGAGACAGTTGAACTGACGTGGTCCCTAGTTGGCCGAATCGAAGAAAGAAGAAGAACAGAGACTCAGAGCCCTCAGAGACTGCTGGCGGAGGACTCTCCAGTTGACGTCTGTAATCGGCCAGTACGTCGTGCGATTTGAATTAACCATTCGAAGATAATATCCTACAAATCAGCCGTAAATTGAGTTAGGAGCCCTTCAGACCAAAGGCCAAGTCCTATACACTTATTCAACAACTTATTCAAGAAGCTGGACGTTGGAAATAATGCAATATATAACTACCCAAATAAATTGAAGTCTATATACAGTAGCAAAGCAAGCCTTCAGAGATAAACAGTCCCTTCTATGTCAGAAAACAATGTCCCTCAGCTTACGTAAAAGAATAATGGAATCTTATGTTTGGACTGTTGAGTTGTAATGTGCTGAGACCTGGACGTTAACCAAGAGTGATATTAAGAGGCTTTGCGATGTGGTGTTGGCGTCGGCTACAACGGATAAGTTGGGTGGAGAAGGAGACTAACACTGAGGTATTGAACATTGTTGAAGAAAAGAGACAGCTGATGAGTCAGATTAGGAAGAGACAACTTTTATGGATGGGACATAGGCTTCGACATAGAAATGTGTTGTCGGAAATATTGGAAGGTAAAATACCAGGAAAACGCTATCGTGGAAGACCAAGAAAGGCATTCATGATGACATTTCTTGTGAACTCAGGATGCAGTAGCTATGCAGACGCCAAACGTACAGCACAGGAACGACCCGGAGAAGACTCGTAGCAGGGGAAAACCAGTCACCAGACTGTATTACTCTAAGAAGAAGAAGATTCAGTAGCTTTGGATGAGATTGTGCGAATTCTGTTGAGGTAATATACTGTACATACAAAGTTAGTTAGTTATTGTAGTTTTAAGGGGCGGAACAGAGATGTCATCATTACAATACCTAGAAACGATTACAATTTCTGGGCAACATGGTGGGCCCCTTGCCGGCTGCTGATTGGACAACACTGCAGTACAAGCTCACACGACGTTCAACTAATTTATGGTTTGTTTTCACGAGCAACCTCATTGGAAAGGACCACAAATGTCATTATAATTCACCACTACATACATGGAGTGAAAGTCCTTTAACACAGTCTAATGTATATAATCTCAACTGAACAGTCAAAATAGGCTTCGTAACATAACTCATTGGACAGTATCCAACTTTTAAATTCATATCCATCGGGTTGTTTAAATATCCCTCTGGGAAACAATGACCCTCTGCACTGGAAATGATGTTCCGCAATGCTTTTTCCACGAAGGTTAAATTCTTTTAAACACAAATGATACCACAATCAATACTCAAACCTGAGTACGTAGGGCAGGTGTGCTAATCGACTGCACCTCAGCGATACTCAAGTGGAGCAAGTTTATTAGCAAATCTTGGCGTGGCTGAAGATAGTGTGTGCTATGCGGACAACGGCGATAGCTCAACAGTAATGCTTGGAAATTCTCGTGCATCTGGTAGCTAATGTCTGTAATAAACATTTGTAAAGTTTAGATTCATAGAAATGTCTTTAAACGTGCACGAAAAATTTCGTGCAAAGATCATCAAAATTTGATGAGCTGTGCAGAAGTAACACAGGGAACAGGTATACACACAGATGCTCGCACAACTTATTTAATCAAGGGAAATGGGTTATTGATGGTAAATACTCTGTATTAATGTAGACATACCATAAACGTCATCTGGCAAAGTGAGTTAAACATCCTGGAGAAACATCTTAAATATTCGTATTTGCAAGAAACTTGAAAATATCGTTACTCAGCTTACAGTGTATGTAGAATTTGTCTGATATCCCATATCATTGTGGTGTCTGTATCAGAATATGTATTTGTAACTGAGAGGAGGATTGAGATGAAGGTGGCCATGGCCTTAAGTTAGGAACCATACCGGCATTTGCCTGTGGTAGAAATGGGAAATCACGGAATACCATTTCGAGGATTGCTGAGCTGGGAAACGAACCCACTTCTTATGTGCTTTGCCTCATGAGGATGAGTCTAACCCGTTCCAGCCCTCTAACCAGAATTATTGTTTTTGTTGGAGACGCGAATTGAACCCATACCTCCAGGATGACAGCCAATACTGCTAGCCGCTGCACCAGGAGGTGGTATAATGAGGAGTAAGCAGTTATCATGGATGAGAATTATTCCCTGTCATAGGGGAAAAATCTGCACACGTTATCATCATTTCTCAACCGACTCCAGTAACCTTAGTTTGCTATTGAAGTACTCTGCTCCCTCGTCGACCAGAGGAAGACAGGAACCTTACTCAAACTAGCGACATGGACCTCTTCCTGCTAGACCGTGCTTTAATTGATCTCCCTAAGAATGGCATTACTAATTTAGCCCACAAAGTCCAGCTCATGAAATTACAGGTTCATGTGAGTAGACTGTGCAAGTTATACAACTCAAACGTGGAGGTCTTGCAACTTTTCATGAAGTGTCAAGATCAAGGAATCAGTCAAGAATTCTCTCACCCTTAAAAATGAGCCTGTAACAAGTAAAATAATGGTCCTGTCACATGCTGCCATTAATAAATGGTACCTCTACAACTTTTATTGTTCTGAGATAGTCTACATATTCGTCAGTGTCTGCCATGTGCAGGATATCTTGAATCTCTGGAGGGCACTGAAGTTGTCTTTCTTGAACCTTTTCTGACTCGTGGCCTTGACGAAACGGATTTAATCTACCATCAACACTCTCACTACTGTAGTTTTTGTTAAAGGGTGGGGGGAGAGATACAGGACAAAAAGACACGTTTTAAATATCTCTTGTATATAGTATTTCACTAAAGATTGCAGACGGTTCGGAATACATATTGACCTAAGAAAACTATACCAGGTGAATCATCTGCCCCTAATAATATTGTTTTATGCATCCCAACTAGCGCTGTTATCAGGAAGGTCGATATTTCTCTGCTTGCATCCCGTATGGTACTAATGCACTGCAAGCATATGCCGCAAACGAAACTGAACACTATTATTTTACCCTCGTAAGTTATTACAGGCAAATACTCAGTGACATTACGTACCCTAATTGGTGGTCAATGAGATAGCAGGCTTGACATGATGTTATGGAAATTAGGCGGTTCAAATCTCACCTCATCAACCTTTTTCTTAACCTGCCAATTTTTGTTTTATTTTTATGTTTAGTGTTTCATTACATCCTATTTAATTATAATATACAAATTTCTGCCCTACTTTTTATATTAGGATCATTTGTGTACCAAATTCTGGGTTTACTACAGGGAAGTGTTGCTTGAGTTTGAGATTTGGACATTGGCGTTTCAGTCCCGTAAAAGTTCCACTCTTATTCGTCTACTGCGCTCCGGCTATCAAATGGCATTATCCATAATTTTTAAGGCAGTGTATATACCAACGTTCGTGTGTAGCAAAAAACGAGTAAAACAGTAATTACATGTCTACATGTAACCACATTGTGTTACTTTGGAAGACACCGTCATATTATTTTATTAGAATTACTTCTCGATCAAACTAATTGTCAACAAAAACAATGCCATGGAAGTTCGATTTTCATCCGCTTACTGCGCTCTGGCTATCAAATGGCCTTACTCATAATTTCCAAACCGTTTGATATGCCCACCTTGATTTGCAAACATGTTCCATTATAATGACGAACATTGTATATACAGCGATTCTGTAAAACATATCCGAGTCTTAATTCATCTACTCAAATAAATATGTTTTAATTTGTGCTCAATTTCAGTTAAATACGCTTCCAACAATAACTTGCCTTCTTAGCCTGCTTTCGATTTTTGCAAAATATGAAAGTAGACTTATGAGATCTACACGGGCCAAAGTTTGTCTGTCTGTGTTTGTATGTTTGTATGTCTGGCCCCTTATCAAAACAGAAACTGAATTGAACCAACTTTGGCACAGAGGTAGCACTAGCAAAGGACACCTCAGTGTCATGCTTTATAATGCCGCTTATTTATTTATCGTATAAAAAATCGTATGGCTTTTAGTGCCGGGAGTTTCTGAGGACATGTTCGGCTCGCCTGAGTCTGCAGCTGCTTCCAGCGAGCACACTTAGGGTGAGCTACAAGTTCTGTTCAATTTCAAGTAGTTCCAACTTTCGCTACCAGATATCAATGATACCTAATGGTGAACGTTGGAACTTTGATAGAGCGTTCCGACGAAATATGACCTAACAATTTAGCTTCACACAAGTTTAGTCTGTGGAAGGATCTTTTACATGCCATAAATCTATGACATGGGACCGCCGGCTTTACTTCCCCTCCGAAGGAAGCCATACTGAAGGATTTTCAATGCTCTTAAAAAATCCGACGACTTCAGCTGGGTTTGAACCCGCTACCTTGGACACAGCAGTTCAGCATGCTACTAACTACGCCACCGAAGCCGCTATCTTAACGTAACAGAACTCCCAGATAAGTGAATGAACAATGGCTAGGGCTGTACCTCAATGAATAGGAGAGTGAATGGCCTCAGAACAGCACACTGCAATTGTTTTGTAACTGTAGCTGTCATATGCATAAGTAATGCTCCTTATTGTGCGAGCGTTAACTACTCTTACATGCAGAATATTTATGTTCATGAAAAGACTTCTATGTTTTGCAACTGTTAACCCCCATAGACTTAAGTACACCCATCAAGAGAAAGCCATAATCCTCATACAGAAATCCAACTCTTGGAGGACGATGCATATGTGATCTTAAGTTTTATATTTTAATCACTTATCATCCCAGCTCGGCTTAACCCACGAACTCTGCGAGGGATCATTCCTCTACCGTCGCAAGGAGGGTGTCTGGAAGAAGATACAGTTGTTTATGGTGACAGGCCAACCACCCAGGGGACCTTTACCATGGATCTAATTAAAGAAGGGTCATGGAAGGGATTTTGGAAGGAAGTTGGCCGTGGACCTGTTGAAAGGAACCGTCTCGGCATTTGACTGGCGGTGAAAATGGGAAACCATGTAAATCATTTTCAAGACAGCTGACGTGGGATTCGAACCCATGCTCTCTCGATGCGAGGGAGGCACTAAATTAGCACTTTGGCACTCTCGGCCACCGTGGTCGGATACTTTAAATATATGAGGATACATATTTATGTTGACATTATTTTCAGTTTTAGAGTTAGGAATCGAACCCACCTCTTCTCTGTTTTTGCCTCACGAGACTGCGTTTACCTCATTCCAACCCTCACACCAGAGTTAAATTTCTTGGCAGAGCCGGGAATCAAACGCAGTGACAGCTAAAAAAGCTACCTGCTACACCAGGAGGTAGTCTCACAAAAAGCCGTCATAATAACTCTTAATTTTCAAGGAATAAGGGAAATAATAAATTGCCTTGAAATATTTCAATCAGTAACGGACCACATCTCCAATGAAGCGTGCTTACATCGATCTGTAACGATGCGAAATATCTTGTTGACTCAACATTTCCTCTGGCCATGTCGTCCTTGAAAGAACTGGCACAGTTCCCAGTACTCGGAGAGGTAGGCCTATGTGTGGAGACTTCAATGCGCTGTTTGAATAGTAACGTTGGATCTGTCCACGATATACAATCTTACTGCAATACAATTGTTCTGTTATTTGTAACTCTTCAGTCGGTAGACACGAATTTTCACAATGTATACAAATGTAAATAGTACTACTGGAAAAAGATACATGATCAATATTATTATGGGCTTTTTTTAGGATTAAGCGTTTTGAACTTTAAGTGGGCGTCATCACAGTTTTAAGGTTTTAATTTATGTACAAATATAATATCTAACTACGAAATGTAGTGCGTACGATTGGTGTTTATAATACGATTTGCAATTTCAATTGTATTGTATAGTTTTAAGGGTTTATGAATTACGCATGCACGCTCTAATTTAATTCATTATATTGTGTTGTTCTAAATTGTATATGCGTGCATAATACCAGTAGACTAATCATACCAGCATAATACCAGGCCTGAAGGTCGAAACGCGTAATCCTAACTAGTAGTTCTGGGAAGAACTATATAGCCTATTTTCATATATCCTACTTATGTTAATATTGCCTCTATCAAAATACAAAATTTTAGTTGATTGCTGTGATAGATTCGTAGATATTGAGAACCGACTAAATATTTCAGATGGTCGCCATGTTAGATTTCTATATATTTAGGCCATAGAGCTATTTACTATTACATGAAGATTACTGCATTGGTGTATTATTCAAACTTTAATCGCATATATAGGACACAAGAAGTAAAAACCAGCTTTTGAAATTTCGAACAGCCGCCTTCTTGTGGTTTTGAAAAAAAAAATGAAATTAATTAAATGTCAGTGGATTAAATTTGTATAAGCATTTACCGTACCAAGTTTCACTGTGCACGGATGGTTAAATCGCGAGAAACGTTCATTTAAATATTTACATTTCGCGCCCCCGCCATGTTGGATTTGTGCTCACCAGGTTATTGAAATTCCCATAGGTGAACGTATGTTTATATCCTTTATCATCATACAAAGTTTCAGTTTGATTGCTGTCATAGATTAGTAGATATTGAGAACTGTCTAAATATTTAGGATGGTCAACATATTGGATTTTTATATATGTAGGCCATAGAGTTATGTACTATTAGATGACGATTTTTGAGGTTCATTATTCAAACGTTGACTTCGATCGCATGATTAGGACAGAAGAAATGAAAACTTACTTTGAAATTTCGCACAGCCGCCATTTTGAGATTATGTAAACAATTGAACTAACTTAGATATCAGTGATTACAATGTGTATAAACATTTTCTGTACCATGTTCCACTGCGCTTAGACAGTTAAATCGCGAGAAAAGGCTATTTAAATGTTTCAACTTCGTTTAGCCGCCATAATCGTTTTGTACATATCAGGGTTTCGAAAGCCACATAGGTCAGCTACTACTAAGTGCCCTTTATAACCGTACATAATTTTAGGGTGATATCAGTGATAGTTTCGGAGATATACCCATAGAATGCCGATTAAATATTTCGCACAGCCGCCATGTTCGATTGGTGAGACGTAATAACGTTTGAAGAGTACGGACAGGGTCGGCATAAATAGTACTATGACCTCACCGAGTTTCATTGTATTCGCTCCAGCCATTTAGATTTTACTACTGGGGAAGGGGGCACACACATACATCGAAAAGCTTGACCACCCTCGACGCTGACACCTTGGAGGTCCGGGTTCGATGCCTGGCTCTGTGAGGAAATGTAATTCTGGTATGAGGGTTGGAATCGGATATAGTAAGCCTCGTGAGGCAAACCTGAAAAGAACTGGGCTTGATTCCTACCTCAGCCATCCTGGAGGTGGTTTTGCATAGTTTTCCACTCCTACTCCAGGCAAATGTCTTAGTGATTTATACAATTATACTAGCAGAAGTACCCGGTCGATCTTATGTTAATTAGTCCTTCTACTGATGTATCTATCTATACAACACGGTAGGTGATACTAATATTATATTAAGTATATATTTGTCACAATTCATATGTAGGTTAGTTATTTTCTATCATATAAATAATAATATTCTCTGATATAATATTTTCCAATCAATTAGGTTGACAATTCAAACGACGCACCAACTGGTTGGCACCTGAGACACAATTCACACTCCATATTTCAGAAGAAGATTTAGTTTTACTCATTACAGGCAACTCAGTTAAAATATTTGTAGATATTCGGCACTTGTTTTTTTTTTCTAAATTATTTAATTTTCTGTATGAATTTTTAATTTTTAATATAAAGCCCAATATTATATTGAAACTTTTTTTTTTTTTTAGTCGTTTACCCTCCAGGTTGGTGGAACCCACGGACTCAGCGAGGGAACTCACCACTACCGCCTCTACGGGCAGTGTCCTAGAGCTGGGAACATCGAATCGGAAGGGATACAACTGGTGAGGTGGGATTGGCACCTCGCCCAGGCGGCCTCACCTGCAAAGCGAACAGGGGCCTCATGAGGGAAGGTTAGGATGGATAACCAAGGAAGAGGGAAGGAGGCGGCCGTGGCCTTGAAGATGGTAACATCCCGGCATTTGCCCGAAGACGAAATGGGAAACCACGGAAAACCACTTCGAGGATGCCTGAGGGGGAATCGAACCCCCTCTACTCATTTGGGCCACCCGAGGCTGAGTAGACCCCGTTCCAGTCCTCGTACCACTTTTGAAATTTCGTGGCAGAGCCGGGCATCGAACCCAGGACCTCCGGGGCGGCTGCTAACCATGCTGACCGCTACGCTACGGAGGCGACTTATTTAAACTTACTATTACAAAATTTCTTGTTTTTCTATCTGTATTTGAAACAAATTTAATGTGAAGCCCAATATTATATTTTATCTTATTTACAATTAATATTGCATTGTAAGGCTATTTTATTTCATTCTTTTAATTACAATTATCACATTAGCGGCTTCGATGGCGTAGTTGGTAGCATGCGGAACTGCTGTGCCCAAGATCGCGGGTTCAAACCTGGCCGAAGTCATCGGATCATTTAAGAACATTAAAAGCCTTCAGTATGCCTTACTTCGGAGGGGAACTAGCGCCGGCGCGCACAGTGGGCCAGAATCTTGAAAACGTGGCCAAAAAGGAAAAAAGAAAGTTTCTAGATGGGAATTTTGGACTATCAGGTTGGCTACAGTAATGTTGGGACTACTGAATACCGGTTGTGCGGACGAGCAGAACTTCATTTTTGTCCGTTATATTTCAGGTCAATCGCGGCAATTCATTGTTAGCGGTGCGTGCAGCCGCCCAGGCTACAAAATAGTATTTTCTTTAAAGATAAATATTTGTGTTCTGTGTAAGTGAAGCGAATATTTTCAATATGGAAGCTATTCCAAGAGGTATATACTAATTAAAAAACAGGTATATCATTATTAAATCATTAATTATACATGTTTTCTTTTAACTAACTTAATACCGGAAAATGCACAAGAAATTTGTAAAATGTGTTTAAAAACTAGAGATAACTTACGAATTCCATGACATTCCGCTTTCTTTTGCACTGTGCCCGCAAGTAGGCTATATATTATTACCTTTGTAAATTAACCTTGAAATCCACCTACTAGTACCAACTCCGGCTTTGAGCCACGTATTACGCGATACTCGCAAAATGACATTATTGAGACATGTTGAAAAATAACAAAAAAGATAATTATGAGCTAAATGTGCACAATTTAATTTATAATCGATGCCCAAAAGCATTGTTAAGAATATAATAAGTAGAAAAAGGACGGAAACACCACTCGACGTTTCTTTGAAAACACTGCAACATCAGCGTTGATAACTGGAGTTTCCGAAGAACTATGCCACCGTTTTCACTTTATTTGGCAGGCGATTTCGAGCGAACGTCAAATCGACGTTGAAAGGTTTTGAGCTTACGCCATAGCTACTGCCAGACACTATGTCAATGAATACACCAGGTACAACATGCCAACAACAGTTCATCCACTGTTGATCCACGGACCAGAAATTACTTCTTCGGTCATTTTACCCATCGGTCAACTGTCTGATGATGCTCAAGAATCAATCAGTAAGTTGATAAAGCAATATCGTCTGAGTTTTTCTCGAAGGTTTTACAGAGTTAAGCCTATGGAGGACGTGCTCAGGAGATCGTTGGCAACCACAGACCCCTACATTTCTTCTCTACGCAAATCATCACCAAAGAAAGCGAAGAGTTTGTCGCCAGAAGCCGTTGACCTCTCAGTTTCTGTGGCGGAAGAATATGAAGATTCCGATGCAGATGATGAAGAAACAGTCTTTGAAGATGTTGCTGATGATGACGATTCAGTTGAAGAAGCAGAAGAAGAAAGAGAAGATGATGAAATATGAAAAGGAGGAAGAAAACAACAACTTCTAATTATAGTTACAAACAATTTACTAATTGAATAATTGTAATTGAATTAATTTTTTTAAAATATTTTACACCATCTTCTATCCTCTATTTGATCCTTTTTCGAGCTTTTCATTTTTTGAGCTTATAGCCTACTTCTAACCATTAACTACAACAACCCTTAGATATTGACTTTTATATAAATAAAGAGACGTTTATCAAATTTTGTTCACCATCATGGATCCACCATTTATTTTTATTTTTTAAAATTTTGAACTCATAATATTCATCAACAACCACGATAATTTCCAAAAAAATATTTTTATATAAATAAAATTACTTTTATCAATATTTCCCCACCATCTTGGATCCGCCATTTTGATTTTTTGATATATTCTTAATCAGCAACTTCGATAACCCTTATATATTAACTTTCGTACAAATTGAACAACTCTTTATATTTTGGCCACGTTTTCAAGATTCTGGCCCACTGTGCGGCGGTCCCATGTCACAGATTTATGGCATGTAAAAGATCCTTCCACTAACTTGTGTGAAGCTAAATTTCTAGGTTAGATTTCGTTGATACACTCTATCAAAGTTTCACTGTTTACCACTAAGTGTCAGTGATATATGGTAGCGAAAGTTGGAACTACTTGAAATTGAACGGAATTTGTAGCTCACCCCCATGGTTGTCCGCTTGAAGCAGCTAATGCCTCTGGCGAGTCGAACATGTCCTCGGACACTCCCGGCAGTAAAAGCCATACGATAAATAAATAGGCGGCTTCGGTGGCGTAGTTGGTAGCATGCTGAGCTTATATGTCCAAGATCGCGGGTTCAAACCCTGCCGAAGTCGTCAGATATTCTTAAGAGTGTTAAAATCCCTCAGTATGCCTTCCTTTGGAGGGGAAGTAAAGCCGGTGGTCCCATGTCATAGATTTATGGCATGTTAAATAACCTTCCTCTAATTACACCTGTGTGAAGCTAAATTATAAACAAGATGTTCGGGAAAGAACATATAGCCTACTTTCTCATAAATGTATGGGTATAGTTATAACTCTCTGTCCTTATCATCTCCTAATTTCTTCCTATTTGAAGTGCAAATTGGCACACAGGATTTGAACAGTGGCATTCAAACCATAATTTATAATTTACCCCAGCATTTTGCAATTTCATCAGCAAACACTCCAAACACCGACTACTTACAATAATTGAAACTTCGTTGCTCTAATAAGGCCCATCTACAATGCGCAGTTTGGCAGTCCTTAGTTGGTAGTCCTCGGTCGGCAGTCGCGATCGACTCCGTGTATACTATAGGCACCATACACAACATGAAGTTGCATTTGGTAGCTGGCAGTTGGCAGTCGCGAATTTTATCCTTGACTGCCAACTACCCGACTGCAGCAATGTAATAGCCAATCAGAGCAGATCAGAAACTGACGTCACGTTGTTGTTCTGTGTCGTATACGAATGATATAGTGTGCCCGTTTAGACCGGAGTCCGCACGACCACATATGCATTTTACCAATAATCAGTCAGCACGAGAGTCAAAATATCCCGGAGCGCCAGATGGGTTAAAGCAAATCGCAAAAACGACATCATATTAAAAAAATGCTTTGCTGATTTTTGGCTCAATGCAACAATAAGGATAGAAGGAGATTTAATTGGGAGAAACACATCTGGTAAAATTATCTCAGTTTATTTTAAAGTTAAAATCTGATTGCAAGAATGCTCAAAGCAGCATCATCCACGTGTGGCGATCCACACACTTATTTACACACAATATACAGAAATCTTCCAAACACATTTGACAATCTTTTTGGAAACACAAGTCCGATTAATAGTCCTGTGGACTGTGTTCCAAAGTAATTAACATTTAATTCCAGTTCAAAATTAATTGTCCATACTGGAAATAACGTAGATCACTGTTTGACTATTTACATGATATTAACACTCGTAGAATAAATGTTTATAGAATTTCTCAAACTTTCACTTGTTTTTCCAGTTTCAAAAATATATCGTCGAAAAAATATTATCATCGTAGCAACACAAATTATTAACACATATTAATAACATCTGAAAAGTATTTGACCATTGAGCATAGCATCGAAGAACTGTGCGAAGCACAACAACAATTAATTGTTCTTCTGACATTTAACATTCGAGAAGTGACTCGGTTATGAACTTCAAGTTCCAAACAAAATACATGATTTCTGAATCATCAACTTGATCAATAAATGGTTGAACCATTCAACTATTCAATTTTCCACTTGGGATCATTATAAAAAAAATATTTATATTCATGGCCATTCTTAGCAACTTTCACAACTTGCAATTCTTCGACAGAATGCGGAAATTAGAATTGTAGTTTTAATAATGAATTCATTTAGTTCATGGCACTAGGATTGAAAATATCCTTCAAATTATTCGTGGTTAAAGAATTATTTTTAATTGGCAGTGGCCCATTCTATTATTTGTGTAAGAACACAATATTACAACAACAACAACAACGGCAAAGGTCTTCCTCTGAAGAAGAATAAACTACTATCATGACAAATCCGGGTTCTAGCAAAATCAAAGTCTAAATGGAATTCGTAAACAAGGTTGAAATAAGAACTGATGGTTTTAAAGAAATAACCTTCGGGTCATTCATACGACGAAATGTGTGGCTCCAATACTCCTACTATAAACCTGAGCCATCGAACCTGCTATTTGATTGATGCTCGAAAAAACCTTCATTCCTGCGACTTAACATGCGCACCTGGGAATGGCATTTCAACTACTCCACACACATAAATTTTCTTCCCAAAATTTACACAATAAATCAAGCCTCTGCTTGTTATCAACACTGGAAGATTAATAAACTTACAAGTTTATTTTATTTTACCATTCAGTTCAACCCGTGAATTTACCATACTTATGAAAATCTTTATTTCACTTTCGAGTGTATTTACGTCATGATTTTATATAAATACAAAAATATCCTATTTGATACAAATATCAATTGCTTCCCGTTTCATGCCTCTCCGTGTTATCTGAAAAATATACTTTGCTCAATGCAAATATCAACTGTTCAACCAGAACTGAAATGTTGGTTAAATGCGGGCTTGCGCTAACCACTCTCCTTAGGAAAAATCTCCTGTTCCAAACTAGAAATGATTAAACTACTTCATAGGCTCTTTCTCAATACATATGATTATTATAAAATATAATAACCAAGAATTATTTAGAAAAATTATGAAAATTATTATTATTATTATTAGTGGATTATTATTATTATTATTAATCATATTACTTTAAATATGTTTAATTATCATCTCATTATGTGAGAATCCACATGTTCGAACCTTCGAATATGGAAAAAGTATCCATTCCTTAACAAAAATAAATTTAACTTTTACAGTTACATCGGGGTTTTCCGTGGTTTCCTTAAAATATGAAAAATTCAAATAAATCTTCGAAATGCTCGGTCATCGATCCTAAACTGTTCTGAGTGCTGAAAATGCTCAGAATAACTCTAAGAAGTCTTGCGTAAATCATTGCAAGCTTTAAATACGACGAAAAAAATGTGTTGGTCATCTGCAGAAAAATAGTTTGTTCCAATTAGCTAGGCATAATATAATTCAAATGTGGCTTACATTTCTTGATGGTCTTGAAGCGTAGTAAATCTGGTCTATACCATATTTATCCATAAACATGCCCTATCGGACGAGCACGTATAATCCTTGTATCGGCCGCCATTGTAGACCCACAAATCGTCTAGTCAGACATAGTGGTAGTATCTTTCGACGTTTGAATAAACTGTGGTTCCATTTTAATATGGGCTTCTATCAAAGCCATAACAGTTTGTTGAAATAGGGTCAGATCTAAGTGATCTATTATTAGATATGTCAGTTGTAACATAACTCACTGTAATCTCATCAGTACAAGAAAAACATTGACAGTCTAAGCAATTAACGGCTGTTCTGAAGATCGTTCCCCGGGCATGGTTTATTAATATCACCATCTGCCATGCGCTAAGCAACCTGCAGTTTCCCTTGCGTAGACTAATGAACGCCACCGTTATAGACTATTCTTCAGTGTACTGACAGATCGAAGTGGTTAACTAGTTACAAAAATGAAAACTGACTTGAAAATGGATTTAAACATCCAAGTATTAAGTTACTACTGGACTGTGACAAAATACTATTTTCTAGACAGAGTCTAGCATATGTCCTTTTGGAAATATGAATATTTCCACCAATGTCTGTAGAAATCAATCACCTCAGTGATTCTCCTCACCAGAAACTTACTAAGTTCCAACTCGTTTGCGCAGCACTTCTCGTGACTATCACGATTTGAAAAGAACTTCTGCGTAGATGCGGCAACCATGTGCCTTGGCTCAGCGTAGACGCAACTTGCTTGCCAAGTGCTTGAGTTAGAATGAGCTAACCATGCCTCCTCCAGCTGGCTTTTATTCAAAACGGTCAGGGTCACGCGTCATCGCCTGATATCTGGAAATCCTCATATCTCTTGAATCCCTGGTCCGATTTACTTGATACTAATTGCATTCTCTTTCATTTGGCCGTGCCAGTAATCTGATCCCAGTCTCAAGTCTCTACTCCATAGTTAACTATTTAATCAATAAATAGCCTCCACCTCTGCTATTACTCGCTACGTCACTTGACATCCAACTATCGGTAAAATTCTTCTAAATGCTTCTCGAAGCTATGTAGCGCGATATTCAAATATCTGAACTTTCAAAAGCGGCTACAGCCTTTCCCTTGATATCTAGGTCTCTGAAACTTGGAATACCCATTCCTAGAGTTGGGCACAATAGGACTAAGTGAAGTAACTTCGCAACCCGTTATTTTATAAGCTAATCTTAAATACACGGTATAACAAAATAATCCATCTCCAAATCATCCATATTGCAAGTTTTGAGGTTATCAACAACGCCTCTGTGCCCAAGGAATAAACGAATGTTACTGTATTATTACTCCTAGCAGTCGTTAAGACTGGGTTCACTAACTGGCCGGTGTAGAGCGCTGCTCGAATCTATAGTTTCTGCATAGTACAACTGAAGGCTGGTAGATGTCACTCCGGTGGAGAATGTCGTTTTTTTTAATATATAATTTCCATTGCAAAAAGCACCATATAACGCTTTATTTTATAACGTCTCAGTACTCAAGAAACAATGAATATAAAAAAATCAAGCAAAAAAGTTCTACTCTGATAGGATTTGAACCCCGGCCAGCCACATGAGAGACGGGAGCTCTAACCACACAGCCAATCGTACACTCATAACTCATGCGTTATCGATCAAATACATATAACGTACTGTATTAGCAAATAATCACTTGGACTGAAGATTTCTTCACTGGAGTGTATTTCAAACCGAGTTCATTTCCTATTAAGTTCATATAATTTTTATCAGTAGGTTATATTGCATGCAACATACTGAAATTAGTAAAATGTAGGTCAGAACGAGAGATCAGCTGCCATCTTGTCAAATAGCCGAGACGATTCAGATTTTTAAAGTCACTTCTAGATTATAATATTACAATATAAACTTTTAATTTCGAACGAACCACGTCGCTTAGAACAGATTAAACGATTCTTGGTTCGATAATCGGAACTGGTGGGTCCCATGTTATGGATTATAAATTTTGCATAATTCACACGGCCGCCATCCGGAAATGGTACGTTTGATGACCTTGTAGTTTGGGGACAAGACGCGTCCCATATGAAGGTAGGTTGTTACCAAATTTGGTAAAGATCCGATGATTAGTTTGGTCGTAATGCATTATTAAGTTTTGACCATTCGATTGGCCGCCATTACCTTTTGGTAAAGATGGCGGCAATATAAAACATGACACTGAGGTGCCCTTTGCCAGTGCTACCTCTGTACCAAATTTCGTTCAATTCGGTTTAACCGTGTTCGAATTGATAGGGGGGACAGACATTCAAAGTACACACACTCACACACACACACACACAGACTCACACACATACACACACACAGACAGACACACTTTTTTCGCCCTGTAGTGATCTCATAAGTCTACTTTCATTTTTTGCAAAAATCGAAAGTAGGCTAATAGGTTAAACATTCGACAAACGCTCTTAGGTTCCGACGTTCGTCGCCAGGAGCTGACTGCGGTGGCATCTGGCAATCCAGTTCTGAACTAGTAGTCGTTGATGGTGGTGTTTGGCGGCAAAAGTAGGAACTACTTGAAAAATTAAATGTCTGCAGTCCTCACTTGAATTGAAAGCAGATAACACACATAATACAGTCATCACAATTAACACCGGTTATCAGACAGATTCTACACACACCCAAAGTACACGGGGCTACATGACCGCGTTGTCGCAGCCCATAAACTGAGAAACCAACCAACCAACGATAAATTAATAAAATAATCATACGCAAATTGTTCATATCAAACAAACTTTAGACTTAAATACAGCTCTAGTATTTTATTTTATTCTTAATTGATTTTTTCCTTATTTGAGCTGAAGAAGATCTCAATGTCAGGTCGTAACATGTATAATAATAGGACAGAAAGTATTTATTGGCGTAAATTTTAAACTTAGAATTCATTAGTTTATTAAATGAAATTAGTTTTCTGGGAATATCTCAAAATCTGTTGGTTTTAGGGAATTAAAATTTGTTTTGGTGCCCATTAAGGCCTCCGAGTTTTGTTTCTCACATTGAAGGGCTGAAAATGAGCTTTCTATCGCCCTTCTACGCCTATTTCAGCATGTAATTTAAAGGGGTAGGCCCCCTTTTAAGTAGGGGCAGGTGACTTATCTGTTCCGCTCCTTAAAACAACAATAACTATAAACCCCCTTTTACGAGAGGTACGGAGAAGTTACATCAATGGTTGGTGTCGTACCTCTGATGGATATCTGTCCCAAATTTTACGTTGGTCCACCCAGCCTTTCTCGAGTTATAAGGAAACAAGTTTGTCTACAGACAACAGATAGACACACAAAATTTTTATTTTCGGGCGCAATCGTCATAAAACCGTTTGAAACGCGTTAATAAAGCAAATTTCCATAGAAATTCAGGACAAACACTCATTTCCCTGTAGAGGGATGATCGCAGGAATATTGACATGGTCGATAGTTATGGTATTACAAATATGCAGCACGATACCGGCCGCAGTGGCCGAGAGCGCTAACGCTCTACCTCGTGTCTCGCTGGCATCGGCAGAGCGTGGGTTCGAATCCCACCTCGGCCGTCCTGAAAATGGTTTCCGTGGTTTCCCACTACCAGGTAAATGCCGGGACGGTTCCTTTCAATAGGTCCACGGCCGATTTCCTTCCAATATCCCTTCCCTGACCCGTCCTCACAATAAAAATGAATGGCCATTGGCTGCATTAATAAAATAAAAATACACAGCACGTTGAGATGAGTCTTATAATAGGCCATCACAAAGGGAATTATCCCGTGGCCAATTGGTAAATATTACGACACTAAAGGATGATAAGTTATTGCAACAAGGTTAATCTACCTGTGAGTTGAAAGTGAAAAGGCTATCTGCAAATGGGAACATCGTCGTTATTTGAAAGGTTATAACTTCGAAATAATGCTGTGCTTTATGAATGAGATATGATATCGAACAGGGTTGTTGCTGTGCATTATTTAAAGAGAGCTACTAGGTCTGATTTTTTTGACAATCTAATATTGAATAAATTGTGATGATTTTGTTGAAAGAGATGATTAATAAAAAAGAAAATGGAAAATAAGCTTTATGAGATTGATTCAGGGTGAGTGTGCATGCATCTGTGTTTATGTAATTATGTATGCATTTGTCCTAGTCAGATAGTGAAATCCGTTATTTCATGAAATTCCCAGGCACTTCATGAAAAGCCAGCATATGGTGTAAATAATTACGAGCCTTACAGTAGTCGCATATCATGTGTAACATCTGACATGTTATCCTACTATGTCTGCCGGGAGCGCGAATACCTTGTTAACAGTGAACTCTGTTGGTCATTGAAATAACTACTTGTAAAACTCCTGTGCCAAATCCTGACCGGTGCGCATGCACGAGGTACGTCGTGGTACAGTGCCCGTAAATTCCGGAAGATGCCTGTTGGGAATCCATAGCAAGAGCTGGATTGTTTATTTCTAAATGGGCTCCGGCCAAATATCCATCAGTAATTGCTCCAACAAGGTCTATGGGATTCTGTCCTAGATGTAGAATCATCGGAACTTCTGCCTTGCTCTCTTGAACTGTGGAGTTCAAACAATCCTCAATAATTGGCACATACTTAACCCAACTTTGGTGATCATTTGGGCAGAAAATTCTGCAGAATTTACTAAATTCTTCCATGTATCTTTCACTAGAATTTCATTCCGGATAACGCACGCTCGAAAAGATATGTTTAATTCTTAATCTTCCCATATCTGCTTCAATTTCGGCTGAACTGAATTGCGCTCCATGGTCCGATAAGAGATATTCTGGCTTCCCTGCCTTTGGAAACACAGCATTCTCTAATCTGCTCACCACATTTCTTGAATTGGCCTTTTGCATAGGATTCATGGTGACAAATTTTCTGAAGACATCAACAGTCACTAACAAGAACTGATTATCTTGGTATCCTTTCCGACATGGACCAAAGATGTCCGTAGCCATCAGCTCACGTGGTTTAGAGGGTACCATAGCTCTGGGTGTTCCCTTCAACAACTCAGATGGAAATTTTCCTCGCTGGCATTTATCACATGACCTTATAATTCTTGCAATGGCAGATCTCATATTGGTCCAGATAAATCTCTCTTTGAATGTACTAAGAGTTTTATCTAGACCGCCATGTCCAATGGAGTGGTGTGCTAACCACACTAACTTTGTAACAAAATTAGGGGCCACGACTATGCGAAATTTTGTATGCTCGGGGTCTGCGTATTTGCACACGAGATCACCACTTAGCACATAATGTGGTGATCGCCTTTGAGTTGCAGCATAATCAGAATCTGCTCTGTCCACATAACCCTTAAGGAACCTGTACATATTCCTAATTAGAGCGTGTCTCTTCTGTGACACACCGATTCGGGCTAGTCTCCTAACGGGCTCCTGAACTTCTTGCTCCAATTGTACATGGTTTATCTGTAAATTTATAATGGGGTTGCTAGATAACGCGTCAGCCAACAAATTATCCTTACCTGGCTGATGGACAATAGTAGCATTGAATTGCTGAGTGAAAAGGGCCCATCGTGTTAATCTATCACTCGACATATCAGTCTGAAGCATGAATTGTAATGCCTTATGATCGGTGGTGATTATAATCTGATGACCGATTAATATCTCCTTCCACGCCTCAAGAGCTGTCACGAAAGCTAACGCTTCAAGTTATGTCGTGAAATAATTCTCCTCATGCCTTTTCAAATTTCTTCCTGTGAACGCGATGTAGTGCTTATTTCCATCTTCGTCTTTTTGGTATAAGACAGCACTTATGCCTACACGTGAAGCGTCGGATTCGATGTAGAATATACGTTCAAAATCCGGATATTCTAATTTGGCATTGCTTTTCAGCATTTATTTCGCCTTCTCGAACGCGTCGTCAGCGGTACTGCTCCATTTCCAACGGTTATTTTTCTTTAATAAGTCATAAAGAGGGGCCATAATTTCCGAATATTTTGGACAGTGACTACTTATAAACTGACATGCACCCACGAACTCTCTCACTTGCCTGACCTTAGTGGGCTTCGGAAATCTCATGATACCTTCCACTTTCTCTAAATTCGGGTGATATCCATCCTGATCAATAGTATGTACGAGAAAATTAATTTTCTCGTGCAAGAAATGGCACTTATCAAAGTTTACCTTTATATTTGCGTCTCTTAGGTTTTCAAAAAGCTTACGCAAGTGCATTAAGTGTTCCTGGACATTTGGTGAAGATATGATTAAATCATCTATATAGCAAAGCACGTTCTTCTTTACCTCGTCAGTGAGTTTGTTATCAAGGGCTCTAATCAGTGCTGGTCCACTATTTACCATACCAAATGGAATACGCTGAAATACCCAGAAAGTCTGGTCAAATAGAAATCCTGTGTATTGTTTACTTTCCTCTTCCAGCTCTATCTGGTAAAATGACGCAGTTAGATCAAGAACGGAGGAACAAGCTTTTTATTTGAATTTCTTCAGCCAATCACGTATTTTAGGCGGTCGGTCTGCCTCAAGCAACATTTTCAAGTTAATGGTCCGTGCATCGAGACATAGGCGTAATTTAACATTATTTTTCTTGACTACAGTAATAGGGTTGATGTAAGAAGATGCCTGCTTCTTTATAATCCCATCGGCTTCCATCTTCTTGATTATTCCTCGTACTTCTTCATAGTACTTTTCCGGGATAGGATAGATTCTTTTCTGGTAAGGGGTTTCATCAGTAAGCCTAATCTTGTATTTTTAGTCCTTAATTAACCCAGGCTTGTCATCAAAAATATCGTGAAATTCCAAAATCAAACTCTCGAATTCGTCTCTAATTTCATCAAATCCTTCAGCTCTGGGGGTAGGTAATTCTCTTCCATTTTCTACCTCTTCGATAATATTACTTATGATTTCTTCCCTCAAGTCTATATCTAGACTGTCATTCAAATCCTTTCCTTCTAAATTTTCTGTGTTAATTAACCCTTCGCTAAATTTTATAATTCTGTTCTTCATATTGATTACTGCTCCATCTTTAGTAATGAAGTCAACGCCTAGCACAATATCAAAATTAATCTTGTTGACCACTATGAAAATATGCTCATAAGTGCATCCACTGATCTCAAAGTTTAATAAAACCTGGATCTTGCATTTTACAGCCTTGTCCTGAAAAACACCTCGCACTTTAACTGCGGATGCGGGTAAAACTGTCGTCTTATCGCCCTTAGATAATCTCTGATAACACTCGTCTGACATTATGGACATGAAAGCACCAGTGTCCATTAAAGATTTACATGTCTGTCCTTCGACATTAATACATATAATGGGTAATTGAAATTCTTTAATAATTTCCTTCTCGAACAGTAAATCCTCATCTGTTACCTCATAAATCTCATTTATCATAATTTGGTGTAGTGCTGCAGTATATTCTATCTCTTCTTCTTCCGTTTCAAAATTGTTTTTTTTTTTTTGG
Source organism: Meconema thalassinum (assembly GCA_946902985.2). Classification (NCBI taxonomy): domain Eukaryota; kingdom Metazoa; phylum Arthropoda; class Insecta; order Orthoptera; family Tettigoniidae; genus Meconema; species Meconema thalassinum. The sequence continues at coordinate 1,183,344,704 of OX336388.2, read as the reverse complement.
TCCTTGAGTATCGTTCTTATAGTTCCCTTGCTGACTAGTACTCGGCTTAGGATCTATACTCAAGTTTTTTTCACCTCAGATTCCATGTTCTTTATCTCTCAACTCTTAAATATATTCCTTTCCTTCTCTATGACTTTCGTCATATTTTTCTTTCGTCATGACATCATCTTGGGAATTCTTATATCGGTTAAATCCCTGATTATTCCGATGACTGCGAGTGTAATATCCGTTATTATTGTACCTGTAGTTGTTGTTGTTATGGTAATAACCACTTCTACGGGTTTCATTATTGTTGTTACACCCTTGTTGCTGCTGATACGGACGACCTCCACGGAATCTCCTGTATCTGGGCTCCGGTCTCCTGTCTCTAAAATAGGTGTTACGTTCTGGACCTATATTTCTTTTCACCTGTACTTTCGGACTTTCGGTTTTCTGCGTTTGGTCAAGATATACAGTGTTTATGACCTTGTATTCTTTCCTGTGATTTCTGGATACTATATTCGGCATTGGGCTTGTGTAATCCAATTTTCTAAGTAGCTCATCCATGCTAGCTAACTCACTTATCCCTGACGAGATAATAAGACGTCTGACCTCTACTGGAAGCATCCTGGCTATCGCATCTATCAACTGCGCCGTTGAAGGGGGCTGAAGGAATCTAAGTCGGGCGAGTTGACTTGTGAAGAAGTAAGTGTAACGTACCCGAGTATTTTCTAGAGTATACTTTTGTGTGTAAACTGTTTGCGCTTCAATAGACCGAAAACGTTTTATCAGGGCTTTTGCGAACTCTTCAAAATCCACAAACGTGTACCTGAAGGCACTGAACCATTCAAGAGGCCCATCTGATAAATAACGCTCTACTATCTTCATCTCTCTCACGAGGAATTTGAGCTTCGATAAAGTAATCTTTGAGGTTTCTTACATACTCAATTGGTGTGAAACTATAAAGGTAACTAAATTTTCTAGGTTTGTCTTCAACGTTTCTGATCACCGTCACGTTCCTAGGTTGAGAATCCTGAAGACTAGACCGAAAATCTCTAACATCTCTTTCGGGCTCTTTACTTATATCTTCTAGACCGTCAGTAAACCTGAATACCCTTTCTTCTGGACTGATTTCTCTTTCTTCTGCTCCTAGACTATTTCTTCTAGTATGATTCCCATAATCTTCTAGATCTATCTTTTCTTTCTCTTCTATCTCTGTGATAATCTTCTTCAATTGTTGTCCTACTTCTATCTTCAACTCATCTTAGTATGTTTCAAGATTGGTGACATCTCCCAAGTTGAGACTGTAACTTTCTACTAATTGTAATCTTCTAATTCAGTAGATTTACCCTCATGAATCGCATTTACGTCAGTGACAACCTTATTTATTCGTTCTTCTTTAGTTAGTTTTATTTTCTAAAGATTCCTTCAAAACTTGCATATCCTGACTCGATTGAGTTCTATCGTACACCTGCGCTTGAGTAAGCAGATTAATGCGGTTACCTAGGTCTGATCTAACACTAGCAACTTCACGATTAATCTCTAGCTGTGAACTGGCTATTTTTAGCCTATTTTCAATTTTGAAAAAATAGGCTTATGAGATCACCTTTTGTCCGTGTGTGTGTGCGTGTGTGTGTGTGTGTGTGAGGTGTGTGTGTGTGTGTCCCCCTAATAAAATCTAAACGGCTGGAGCGATTTCCATGAAACTCTGTAAGTTCATAGCACTATTCCCGGCGACCTCAACCGTGCCCTTCAAATTTTGTTACATCTCACCAATCCAACATGGCGGCTGTGCGAAATATTTCACAAGCATTCAATATCTCCAAAACTATTACCGATATCGCCCTGAAATTGTGTACGGTGATAAAGGGCACTACTAGAAGTTCACCTATGGGACTTTCAAAAACCTGGTGACTACAAAACCAACATGGCGGCCAAGCGAAGTTGAGACATTTAAATAGACTTTTCTCGCGATTTAACTATCCAAATGTAATGAAACTTGGTACAGCAAATGTTTATACAAGTTGTAATGCACTGAAGTCTAATTTAGTTCAATTGTTTACATAACCTCAAAATGGCGGCTGTGCGAAATATTTCACAGACATTCTATATCTCCGAAACTATTACAGATATCACCCTGCAATTTTGTACGGTGATAAAGGGTACTGATACAAGTTTACCTATGTATATTTCATAAACCTGTAAAGTACAAACCAAACATGGCGACCAAGCGAATTTGAAATATTTTAATAGACTTTTCTCGTGATTTAACTCTCTGAGCGCTGTGAAATGTGGTACAGTAAATGATTTTGCAGATTGTAATGCACTGCCATCTAATTTAATTCAATTGTTTACATAACCTCAAGATGGCGGCTGTGCGAAATTTAAAAATTAAGTTTTTATTTCTTGTGTCGTAATCATGCGATCGAAGTGAATGTTTGAATAATGAACCTAGGCAATAATTGTCCTTGAATGGTACATAACTCTATGGCCTATACATATAACAATCCTAAATGTCGAGCTTCCGAAATATTTAGACGGTTCTCAATATCTATGAATCTTTTACAGCAACCAAACTGATTTTTTTTATGTTCATAGAGACTATGAACATATGTTCACCTATAGGACTTTCAGTAACCTGGTGAGTAAAAATCCAACATGGCGGCGACGCGAAGTATAAATATTTAAATAGACGTTTCTCGCGAATTAACTATCCGAGGGCCATGAAACGTTGCACGTTAAATGCTTATACAAATGTTGATCCACTGGCATCTAATTTATTTCAATTGTTTGCATAATCACAAGATGGCTGCTGTGCATAATTTTAGAATCTCGTTTTTACTTCTTGTGTTCTAATCATGCGATTGCAGTTTGAATACCACACCTACACAATAATCTTAATGTAATAGTACAAAAATAAAAATCCAACCTGGCGACCATCTGAAATATTTAGACGGTTCTCAATATCTACGAATCTGTTACAGCAATTAAACTGAAATTTTGTATGTGGATAGAGGCAATTAACATGAGCAGGATATATGAAAATAGGCTGTATAGTTCTTCACGGAACTACTTGTTTCTCTATATTATCCTGTATCTTTTTTACATGCTCACTACTGGACTTATTCCACTCGTCCTTCCAAACGACTATATTTGCCTTCAGCATTTCGGCAATGTCTCCTTCTATATCCTCTTTAAGGGTTTTCTTATGGTCTATGACCTGAGTACACAAAGTATCGACATTTGTTTTTAATTCCGCTAAAGAAACAGTAGTCTTTAACACATCATCAACAAATTGTGATCCTAAATCTCCTATATTTTCTTTACACTGGGTTTTAGATTCGTCAACTTCTCTCCTAATCTTATTAATGTCTCCCTGGACTTTAGTTACATCTACAAGCATTGTGTTAACCTCAGTTTGTATCTTACCGATATCAGTATGTACACTAGTGATTTCAGTTTGTACATTATTGATGTCTACTTGGACATTTTCAACATCTGCCTGAACCTTATCGACCTTATTCTGTTCGTTGGACACATCCAATTGGACACTATCAATTTTGGTTTGAACATTGGATAGATCTCCCTGAACCTTGGCAACATCAGTTCGGACATTTCCGACATCTGATAGGACACTAGCAACATCAGATCGGACATTACCGACATCTGTCCGTACACCACTTACATCATCCTGTATCACCTTAGAACTGGCCTGCAATCGCGTTACATTTATGTTCATATCAGAGGCACTAGTCTGTAATCCATGCAAGGAACTCTGAAAGCCCTGAATTTCCTCCTTGAAACTTTCATTAACACTTTCAGTGACTTTATCTGTAATGGATTCAACAACATTTTCAACAACCTTGAGCACTACTGAGTCAAGATCCTCCTTACGTTCTCGTTTCAGCTGCTCCAAATCTCGTTTCACTTCCTGAAATTTACATTGCATATCCTGCATATTCACTTTTAAATTCTCTTTGATCTCATCTTTTACACTCTTCTTATTCTCCTTCATGCTAGCCTGTAGCTTTTCCTGCATCTCCTCCCTCATCTTCCTGACATCCTCTGTTGCCATCGTTGCCATTACAACAATACAAATTATCGAATGCTATAGGGACATATTTAAAAACAGAGCAAGATAACAACATTCGAGCAACGCTTTCCTCCGTGTATTTGGGCACCTTAATGTCTATAGATAACTTAATATTATCTTAACATTAGCTTAACAGACACCCTATGTTTAACAAATATACCTATACAGTTCGTTCACTTGTGATCTACTTTAAATATACTAACATAAAGAAACACTACAATTACTATCACTAAAACAAGTTAGCTTTACATTACACATGACTAACAACTGCCATGAACCGGTAAAATAAAATAAAATCGAGACCATAGGTTCTTTTTCGATACTTTCCACCTATTATACCTTTCTCAGGTTTATATAAGATCTGATCTTTTTAGAGTGCAACCTTACTGAAACCAACTCAAAATACCTATATAATTACACTCACATCCATCCAAAATTGGACTAGACATCCCATAAGTTTGGTAATTATTTCTTTCACTAGAAATGTTCAAACCAACAACTTCTAAAGGCTCTACGAAGCTAATTTAGATCCCCTTAGTTAGGGCGCCATCCCTACTGTACCCGTAAATTCGGGAAGATGCCTGTTGGGAATCCATAGCAAAAGCTGGATTGTTAAATTCTAAATGGGCTCCGGCTAAATATCCATCAAAAATTGCTCCAACAAGGTCTTCGGGAATCTACACAGTATTGATCAATGGTATCGTGAATATACAACAAAATACACTGGCTCAGAAGCACACCTACCTTTATTTCTTGGGGTATCTACAGGAACTCAGCTCCAACCTAAAAACGGATCCACGATACCACTGTTTCTATTATATTTAAAATAAATCACTCGAAGACGACAAAGAGAAACGAACTAAGTAAATTTATTTAACAATAGTAAACTAAAACTAATATTTAAACAATAAATAACAATAATTAATTAATAAATTAATACACGCATTCATACGCACTCATCTACTACAAGAAATACACTACTGAATTTACTATGCTGTCAGTTAAATAGAAACAAATTTTGATTGGCCTGAGCCTGCAAGAAGTATTTAAAACGTTTAAGACAAATACCAGCATGCCAAACACTGTTGAAGAGCTATAAAAAAAAACGGCACGCTTATCGCATCACATCTGGCCACGCGCACTCATTCAGAGAATGACACACTCGATCAGCCATGAGGCTGTCTCGCTTCAGAAGGCTGTGGACTGCTTAACTCTCCATATTATATAACATAAGGAAGCTTGAAGTTTAACGTGACCGTTAATCTTGAGATCATGAGCCACGGGACCTCCTATTTGCGTGGAATCCGAACCACAGGACCACTTCGAAAGTCTCACATGCATTGACCGGGAATCGAACCTAGACCACATTATATAACAGACTGGCCTTGAGATATCTAACGGGAATACACATCCCTTCACATTTACTGTGACCGTGCTGTCAAGCGAACAGTCGCCGTGTTAAAACTTACATTTCCTCTATATAAAACTCTTCATATCTCACGCAATTCTCAAACAAACACTTTCAAACTTTAACACTAGCATTCATACAATCTCTCTCGACATTCATGACTGTCGGAGTTGTTCAATCAAACTTAACAACTTTAAAAGCACTCATTCTAAAACCATTCATTCAGAAATACTCTATAATTCAGAAAACATCAAACAAATAATTATCACAAAATTATTTCCCTCACTAAATAATTGCGAAAATATTTACAAGTATTGGATCGTTATGTTTAACGTTATGTACTGGAGTCTTAACTCTCTTTCAACAATTATACTTCTCTTTCTTCTATAAACAATGTGATATTCACATATACTTTCTTAAATATTCACTAATGTTCTTATACTGCGCACACTTTGTCATAATTAGTTTTATAGACAATATCTCTCAAATGCGTTCAACCACCAAAGGTCAATTGCACGTAAATACTCAACTCCGTGTTAATAAAAGTTAATATAGGTATTAGTTGACATATGTAGACAATTGTTTTCTCAGTTTATTTTCCGCTTATCAACCCTCTTGCCATCACTGCTAGGTCAAAAATTTACATGTCTGGGAGTTCTCACCACAATGACTCCTCTTCTATTAATGCCATGTTTTTATAAAAAGAACTATACTTCAGTAACTTCCCTCCAATGCGGTAAATCCTCGCATGAGTACACATATCTCTCAACATATCCTCATATATCCACAGTATATGGTATTAACATCACATCTACTATGTTGAACAATTCTTAACACAATCATTGTTACCAACATCTCTTCTCTAGGACTTGCATTTAAATTACTGGCATTATCTTCAGCATTGTAACACTCAATCGCTGGCATACAGAACTCTCCCTCCCGTTCTTGAAAGAAACTTCCTTTAATGAAGAACGACCTTAGAAAAGTCGTGTATGACCTCCATAAGCTTATTTCATAAAAATATACTTAATTGTCCACCGTATTGTCACATATACAATTAATAAAAATACTGTTTCGTCCACCTTTCTGATCTAGCTTTAAATTACACGCCTATGCAATGTCATGTCCACAATACGACGTGACACCACATATAGTGTATAAATAACCACATATGTAATTTTTTATGTCCATTAGAATACAATTTTGACTAGGGTAAACCACCTTCGAATCCCTGTCGTAAGATAAAAATTATCTTCTATAAAGTTATATTTCCTAATACAATTAAATGATTAAAGCTCTTAGCTTTCTCAAATAAAGTAAGGATTGTCAATTCCGCAATGTGTCTCCATTGGATACAACGAATGTCTATGAGTATATGACTTCTATCATATCCTGACGAATATTTCTTGTCAGAGAGACGTAAAGTTCATAGTAGTTATGATGATATAACAATATCATTCGTGGTATCATCTGTTCTTGATGATTTCTTTACAATGAGGTGCCCAAATTAAATTACTTAAAAAGAATTTAATAGGCATCCACGACTAAATGTCTACAGCCTTAACTCGAAATAAAATTCAAAACGTCGAAATTTAAAAAGACTGTTCTTAAGTAAGGAATACTGATTCCTTAAACAAATAAACATGTCAGTTCAGAAACTCATCCGTAGAATAAATGTAAAAATGATGAAAGACTATCATCTCGAATGATCTTGTTGAATAAAGTCTTGTTACACACATGAAGAATAAAAATATATCGAAACATAGAAATATATAAAATATGGAGTAAAACGATGGCTCAGAATGTCACTAAATAGCTCTCAATATAAAAGTAAATAATACTGCTACCTTATCAGACGATATCTAGAAGATCAATTTTTGGTAAAATACTTAGATGTTCCTCAATCCAAGATACTGAGTTGGACTTCAATTCGACTCCTCGGACCAGCAATCTCGGATAAGGAAAGACGTTTACTCTCCGGTAATCACCAACCTCCATCTGACATCGAATGACATCCTTCTGGCATAATTCTTCTGGGTTGCCGGGAACTTCCCTGGGCATCTTGACAAATCTTCTTATGTTGCATCTTCTTTCTCCGTCATAGATATAGTTCAGTATCATCGTTGAATAATATCGTAGAAATATTAATATAGATGGTGAATGCAATATTTCTAGAGCTCGTTATTGTTATGTACAGTTCGTGAAATGACGTGAATGCACAAGATGTAAGAGTACATAACGTCTACATTCTGAAGTATTCTGGTTAACGAAGCTCCATGTTGCATCTAAATCTCTGCTTCAAATATGCCCCTCACGCATAACGTTCTTATCTCATCATCGCAACATCGTGTTAAATATCGAACAACAAGTCCTGATGAATATTAGCAGTCATAATGAAAATATGTATATACTGCTCCAATGTGAAATTAAAGACACTATTACTCACTTGGCCTGTGTTCACTGCTGTCTCGTTTCAACTAAAATGCTTTTCAGCTTCGATGTCCGTCACTTTTCTAACTCACTTTTAATAAGTCTATAACTTCGAAACTATGCAATTTGTGACGCTTAAATTTCCACAAATACTAGAATACAGTTTGTATTGCATAATTATTTAATTGGCCGAAGTCTATTCTCAATTATATGTGAGTTAATGCAATATTACTAACTTGCAAACTTCGCTTAGTTTCAAAGCACGGGGATCTCCTATATCGACCCGGCGATAACGCTGTCTCCACGAGTGGTCTCAATACCGTACTCGGATAAACCTTCGGGATCTCGGTTAACCCGGTGAACACATCTACGCTCTTCGAAGTCTGTAGGATAATGAACCTCGATGCTTGGGTCTCCCTCTCCAAGTCGACATTTTGGTGGCCATTTCTGACTCCCTCCATAAGTAGCGCGCACTTTAACAATGCTTATTACTGCGTAATTGGACCTTTCGGCTCCTTTTAAAGTCTCTGTAATATTTTCCTTTAATATTCTTCTCATTACCAATGAATAAAATATCTTTCGTGTGACCTAAATGCATAAATTCTCCATATAATATAGTTGAAGGTATTCCCGTCTTCGATAAGAGCTCTCCCCATTGGCTGTGGGCTTATGTCCAATGCCATAAATTATAACAATAATTATTATATTCCTAAGCAAATTCACTGTTGCTATGTCGATTTCAACCTTCTAGAAGCCTCTATTGAGCCACATATCACGTGACCGGGATCTACCTGCCTGCTCACCTCGCCAACACGACTGGTTTGCGTCAAGTTCCAGCATTTATATTGCCATGCTAAACTGTATCATGGGCTTGGAAAATATTCTCATTAAAGTCCCAAATAATTCATTTTTCGGGGGCAGTACCAATGATTTATTGTAGGAACATATTTAATGGGGGCTCCAAACTTTGAAGTAAACCGTATGCGATATACATTCGACAGCAAAAGTATGAAGATTTAACAAATCATAATTTTTTCAGCTAATATTTTATAATGAATATATTCGCACCAAAGAGCGACAACTTGAAGATGTTTTAATGTAGGAATATCTTTAATGGGGCCTCCAACCCTTGAAGTAAACCATATGCGATATACGTTCCACATAGGGATGTATGTTGGCCGACAGTACCTCGAATGCTTACATTAAATAAGAATACAGCAAAAGTATGAATATTTCATAAATCATAATTGTTTTCAGTAAATATGATATAATGAATATTTTCACACCAAAGAACGACAACTTGAAGATGATTTATTGTAGGAATATCTTTAATGGGGCCTCCTAACCTTGAAGTAAACCGTATGCGATATACATTTCACATAGCCAAATGGCCGACAGTACGTCGTGGTACCAATCTCCACCAACTCGTGCGCTCATTGTTTCATCTTACACATTTCCGTCCCATTTCCGTCCCTCTTCCAAAATCACTCCCACAAAAATATCCAGCAACCGAGTGGAAAGATGTTACATATCAATAATAAAAGTAGATATGATAATAATGTTGTTGTTAATTCATTTAGGGGCTTTGGGACATCGTTGTCATTTAGCTCTGTGTATTTGGGTGTGTGTGAAATTTTGCCTGATAACTTATGTTTATGTGAAGATAGTATTAGAGTGTACTTGTAATTCAGGTAAGGTTTGGGAAAGAGGGGGACGTGGCCCTTAAATTTAGGAACCATCCCGGCATTTTCCTGGAGTAGAAGTGCAAAACTACATTCAGGATGGCTAAGGTGGGAATGAAACCACCTCTTCTCATTTTTGCCTCACGAGGCTGAGTATACCCCGTTCTAGCTCTCAGACCACAATTAAAGCTATTGGCAGAGTCGTGAATCGAGCCCGGACCTCCGGGGCGACAGCCAAGAATGCTAGCCGCTACACCAGGAGGTATTAAGACAATGACTGAATAGACAATATAAGACAGGCAGTAAATGAAGAAGAGTCAATGGACTGCTACAACGAGGGAAATAAAATGTCAATGTCTTTATTGGTGAAAGCAGACAGATGGTATTGCATTATCAAGGCAGTTTAATAACGGCGAATATCTGCAGTATGTCTTGTTCTCAGACAATGGCCAACTTTCTTACCGAGGATACAGGGTGGAGTGATGTATCTTAACCTCAAGGACAGCCGCAATGTTAACGAGACTTGGCCTTGTCTTGCAGTAAAGATGCACTCGGTGCAACTCAACCCACAGTTCCGGCAGTAGAAACAAAGGAAGAAGTCATTATTCATACTCTTTTGTTTCTTGTATTCGTCATTAGAGAATCCCGACTAACTTACGTCTATTGTTTTCAATTCATTCATTTAAATCATATAAGACAGGCAGTAAATGAAGAAGTGCCAATGGACTGACTAGTATTTTATGTACCTGAAAGAACAGAAAACATTGTGAAGACTGAAATCCCAATACAGTCTTACTTCTATCATTATCAGGTCAGTGTTTTTAAAGAATGCAACACCAATACTCACTTGGGAGAGGAGTTATTAATTATCAATCCTGAATTTCAGATATATTTGTCATTTAATTTTTACTGTATTTAGTTTTTAACCAGCTCCATTACTAACTACATTATCCTTGGGGTCTTCTTCCTGGGATAGCCATAAAATCTCAAACATTGTTTCCACTTACTTGTGATTGGCTTCCCTCTAACACCCTTCCTGTCCGATTTCCTTTGATCCAATCTCGACGGCAGGAACGAAGATGAAAAAGTCGCATTTTGAGTCAAGTGTGCATTTTATCTTATATATAAAAGTGAAAGTCTGTATGTATGTATGTGGGTGGGTTGGTTCCGTATACAAATCTACACCGTTTCACCAATCTCAACCAAATTTTGCATACACATAGTTTAGGACCCAGAAGGAACCACTGGCTACATGAATTTTCGATAGTCTTTCTCATTCTTCTGATTTCGGACCTTTTGCACTCAAGCACAGGCTAATCAAATCATAAAATATACTCATGAAGGAATGGCAAGACAGATAGTTTCCATGGCAACATAGCTCAAGTCGAGACCCGGCCGACTGGATTCGAGTTGCGCTCTGCACTACCGGTATAGAAAATGAGGATCATTACTTGAAATCCCGTTAGTTACTCAACTGCTCACACAGCACTGTCAACCGAGTATAGCATAACAAAGACTTGACACTATCTACTAGATATTTGCCAAATACCACTCACTCACTCACTCACTCACTCACTCATTCATAGCGAAATCTCAGAAACCACCCAACGGATTGGAATGAAATTTGGTATGCAGCTTCCTCAAGGGCCGCAAACGCCTACTAAGAAAGGATTTTTGGATATCCAGGTTCTAAAGGGGTGTTAAGGGGGTAGACCTGCATGTCATTGAATAGCAATATCTCCCGATTGGTTTCATTGGGGGATGTGTTACTCGGCATATAAACTCATCATTAAAAATAAGAAGACACGTGTCTGAGTTTTTTTGATGTGGTGTATATTATGAGGTGAAAGGGGTGAAAAGTGGGGGTTGAAAGATTCCTAACGGAGCCTGTATCTCTTAAACGACATAGGCGAGGAGTTTGAAACTCAGCGGAAAAAAATCAGCATAAAAAAATAAGTAAATAGGTGTTTGACCGTTTTTTCAAAAATCCAATTTAAGGGGCCCATGGGGAAGGGTGAAATTCTGGGTAAAAACAGGAAAGAAAGTGTCCTATCCGATTGACTCACTCGCTCTTCAAACTCAGGGGGAAAACTGCTTAAAAATAAGTGAAAATGTGTTCGACAGTTTTTTTGATAAATCAAATTTAAGGGGTTCATCGGGAGGGGTGAAATTCTGAAGAAAAAAATTGAAAGAAAATGTCCTGACTCACTCACTCGCTCATCATCGCCCAGCCAAAAATATTGAAGTTGGAAACATGTCATTTTCGGGATATGTTCGTTGTATGTCAAAACCATGCACTAAGGGAGGATTTTTGAATATTCAGGTTCTAAAGGGGTCTTAAGGGGGTTAAACCTGCATTTCATTGAATAACAATATCTCACGAGTGGTTTCATTTGTGGATATGATACTCGGCATATAAACTAATCATTAAAAATAAGCAGACATGTGTCTAAGGGTTCTTCGATGTGGTGTATTATTATGAGGTGAAAGGGGTGAAAATTGGGGGTTGAAGGATTCCTAACGAAGCGTGTAGGCCTATCTCCTAAACGACATAGGCGAGAAATTCGAAACTCAGCGAAAAAAATCAGCTTAAAATATAAGTAAATCGGTGTTCCACCGTTTTTTTCATAAATTAATTTAAGGAGCTAATGGGGTGGGGTGAAATTCTGGGGGGAAAAAGGGGAGAAAGTGTCCTAACTGACTGACTGACTAACTCACTCACTCATCAAACTCAGGGGAAAAGGACAGCTTAAAAATAAGTTAACAGGTGTTCAAGCGTTTTTTCATCAATCCAATTTAAGGGGCTCATGGGGAAGGGTGAGATTCTGGTAAAATAATTGAAAGAAAATGACCTATCTGACTCACTCACTCATCTCGCCCAGCGAAAACTATTAAAGTTGGAGAAATGAAATTTTGGGAATATGTTCGCTGTATGTCGAAAACGTCAACTAATGAATGATATTTGTTATTCGGGTTTTAAAGAGGTGTTAAGGGGGTAAACGAGCATTTCAATGAATAACGATATCTCCCGATTGTTTTCCTTTGGGAGGGGATACACGGCATATAAACTCATCATTAAGAATAAGAAGACACATGTCTGAGGGTTTTTCGATGTGGTGTATATTATGAGGTGTATGTGTGAAAAGTGAGTGTGGAAGGATTCCTAACGGAGCAAGTATCTCTTAAAAGACAGAGGCAAAACGTAAGAATCTCAGGGAGAAAAATCAGATTGAAAAAGTAGTAAATAGTTCTTCGATCATTTTTCTTTTCATAAATCCAATTTAAGGGGTTCATGAGAGGGGTGAAATTCTGAAAAATAATTGAAAGAAAATGTCCTGACTTACTCACTCACTCATCATCCCCCAGTCAAAATTATTGAAGTTAGAAACATCGCATTAAGGGGCTACGTTCGTTGCATGTCGAAAACGTCCTCTAAGGAAGGAATTTTGGATATTCAGGTTCTAAAGGGGTGTTAAGGGGGTAGACTTGCATTTAATTGAATAACAATATCTCCCGATTGGTTTCCTTTGGGATGGGATACACGGCATATAAACTCATCATTAAGAATAAGAAGACACATGTCTGAGGGTTTTTCGATGTGGTGTATATTATGACGTGTATGTGTGAAAAGTGAGTGTTGAACGATTCTTAACGGAGCAAGTATCTCTTGAAAGACAAAGGCAAAACGTAAGAATCTCAGGGAGAAAAATCCGATTGAAAAAGTAGTAAATAGGTGTTTGATCGTTTTTTTTTCATAAATCCAATTTAAGGGGCTCATGGGGAGGGATGAAATTCTGGGGAAAGAAGTCCACTAAGGAAGGATTTTTGGATATTCACTCATCATCTCCCAGCAAACCTATTGCAGTTAGAAAATTGAAATTTTGGGGCTATGTTCGTTGTATATCGAAAAAGTCCACTAAGGATGGATTTTTGGATATTCATGTTCTGAAGTGGTGTTAAGAGGGTTAAACTTGCATTTCATTCAATAACAATATATCACGAGTTGTTTCATTTGGGGATGTGATATTCGGCATATAAACTAAGCATTCAAAATAAGCAGACATTTGTCTAAGGGTTTATCGATATGGTGTATATTATGAGGTGAAAGGGGAGAAAATTGGGGGTTGAAGGATTCTTAACGGAGCGTGTACTGTATCTCTTATTCAACATAGGCGATACGTTTGAAGTTCAGCGGAAAAAGCAGCTTAAAAATAAGTAAATATGTGTTCGACCATTTCTTCATAAATCCAATTTAAGGGGCCCATGGGGAGGAGTGAAATTCGGGGGGGAAAACAGGAAAGAAAGTGTCCTAACTGATTTACTCACTTACTCACTCATCAAACTCAGGGGGAAAACAGCTTTAAATAAGTAAATAGGTGTTCGACCGTTTTTTTTTCATAAATCCAATTTAAGGGTTTCATGGGGAGGGGTGAAATTCTCAAAAATAAATGAAAGAAAATGTCCTGACTGACTCACTCACTCATCATCGCCCAGCCAAAATTATTGAAGTTAGAAACATGAAATTTTGGTGATAAGTTCTTTGTATGTCGAAAACGTCCACTAAGGAAAGAGTTTTGTATATTCAGATTCTAAAGAGGTGTTAAGGGGGTAAACGTGCATTTCATTGAATAACAATATCTCATGAGTGGTTTCATTTTGGGATGCGATACTTGGCATTTATACTAATCATTAAAAATAAACTGACACATGTCTAATGGTTTTTCGATGTGGTGTATATTATGAGGTGAAAGGAATGAAAAGTGGGGGTTGAAAGATTCCTAACGGAGCGTGTATCTCTTAAACGACATGGGCGAGGAGTTTGATTTTCTCCGAGTTTTAATCAGGTTAAAAATAAATAAATGTATAAATAATTAAAATAAGTAGGCGTTCGACCGTTTTTTTTTTCATAAATCCAATTTAAGGGGCGTATGGGGAGGGGTGAAATTATGGAAGAAAAACGTCCACTAAGGAAGGATTTTTGGATGTTCACTCTCATCGACCAATCAAAACTATTAAAGTTAGAAGAAGGGGATATGTTTGTTGTGTGTCGAAAAAGTCTACCAAGGAGGGATATTTGGATATTCAGGTTCTAAAGGGGTGTTAACGGGGTTAAACCTGCATGTCATTGAATAACGATATGACACGACTATGACGCCAGCGAAGCGAGGCTAAAAATGAGATGGTGTGTGTCTGTGTATTACTCAAAAAAAAAATCACGCAAGAACCACTGGTCCGACTTACATGAATTTTACATGGAAGTAACTGATTTACCTGGTTAACATATAGGCTACTTTTGATTTCAATACTTTGCATTATTTAAAGATGGTGACCATTTTAGTGACGTCACTACATCCTTTGGTTTCAAACTTTCATATTTCCATTTCAAATAAAAAGTGAACGCTAAGAAAATAGCATACATTTGATGGCATATACGAGGTTTAAAATTACATTTTCTATCCGAAATGTATCTCCAACGGTTAGCGAGTAAAACCTAAATTTGTTCTATAAAACACGGTCAACGCCGAACGGTGTAGTTGGAGAAAATGTTCCATCCTTAATCTCCCTCTGCGCAGCACCTCGCCTATCCCCTGTTTTAACTGTCACTTTCACATTTTAATTTATTTATGACGCGTAGCGAAGCACGGGTCCTTCAGCTAGTCGCTTATAAATACCGATATAATCCACCCTAAGATGGCTGTCCACATGAGTGTGCCCAATCACATTGGGCGAACAATCTTATTATATAATAGGCTAAGGTGTATGTTTCACAAAACTCAAGCTCCTAAACCAGAGGAAGTTAGAAGGTGTGGTTTGTAACAAAATCTTCCAAATCGTCTCACTAGTACAGGAAAAATCTTGCATTTCTTGAAAAGTAAACTGAAATGTATTTAAATGTTTATAAAGTGCTTTTAAACAGATAAACAAGACGATAGCCCCTGGCAGAACTGTGTCGCGTACAGCCTGCATAGCACTAGAACCGGGTGGGTAGTCTGTACATATGGGGCAGACACAACCCATTATGAGAGAATTCTCGCACGGGTCCGCCATTTATAATCAATTCCTAGTGCCTGAAATAAAAACACTGGAATAAATTTGAACATGTAATAAAACACTTTTCATACAAATGGGCAGGGGGTTAATTTGATCACTAGTTTCTTTTGTCATACACACATCATCAGATCATGCTCACTTAGGCTTAAGTTAGGTTCAGTGGATAACGCTTATGTACAACAGTATTTACAAATTAAGTTACACAAATCTTTGACTAAACTTTGTACTGAGTCTGATGTTTTAACCAATATTATTGTTTATTCCTTTAGTCTAATACACTGCTATGTTGTTAGCAATCTGCTGGATATACAATGACATTGTGCTCCTATACTTTCAATGATGTGACCGCTGGTTCCAAACAGGACACTGACCCTCAACACCCACTGTGTGGACACCAGCAAGCTCCGATTTCTCAATAGTTTTCTTCGTAGAACGAGCTCTGTTGAAACTTCACAGCTCTTTCAGTGTACTTGAATAGTGATGGAGCCCAAAGCAGAGGGCCTATCTCACAACGTGTGGAAAGCCTGGACCTTCTAATACTCAAGAAACATAGAAAAGTTAAATGTTTTTCAGTCAGTCAACATGATTTCATGTAGCACAAAATATGAACCAGTATTTCACAGGTTAGAAACAAAAAAGGAGTGTTAATTTTAATTTCGGAATGCCAGTATAAATTAATTTACTAATCACCATAGGTATGTACAGTTAATCATTTATATTATTTCTGATGTTAGCAACCTATTTTCTCGATTAATAAACCAGTACCTCAGTAAATAAGAAATCCCTTGAAAAATATTTTCTCAAGCTCTGACGAATAATCCTCAAGTTGGATTAATATAATAAGGTTTGTTTGAAATTACTTTTAATTAGCACATTAGAGACAATGTCTCACTTGCGACATAGACACGATTTACGAAGTTTTCCTATATCTCGCTCACTGCCAGCTAGATCGCATCCTCCACCTGTCATTGAGTTTAGCATTGCCATTGGATTTCAAATACAGCAGCAGGTTTAGTGAAATGATTCCACCACAAGCGGCAGCACTAACTGTCCGCAATTGAACTGCTATTATATAATGTATATGTCACAGGTATTCCTGATGGAGTAATAACGAAATAACTCTCTTGATACATCCTTTTCACGTTTGTTGAGGCGGTAATTTAATAATAGTAATCAATCATTTACAGTAATTTTCTGCTAGGTTGCAAAGCGTAGTTAGAAACTGCAAAACATGACACACGCATCCCAGAAGTGAATGGACAGTCTTAAGCAACCAAAGAGTCCGATTCAACTCGCATTGCTCTTACCTGTTATAGTAGCTATCTGAAATCGTGTGGAATATTTAACAATATTAGGTTATCTCTACTCAAAGCAAAAGTGGAGATGCTGTTTATGTAAGAGGAAGCATCTAACTATGCGGTCTTACCTAGCCAACATAGATGATTCATCATTTAAGGAAAATTATAACCAACACATAATTCAACATACTTCAGGTAAGTTACCGTACAAAACACAGCACAAACCTTTTCAATATGCGATAATCTCAGCCCGACCGGCAGGTATTTAGTTAATACGACTAGATAATTTGTAAGAGTTGAAAATAAGAACTGTAATTCGAATCTCCTGCATTGCTACACCTTCCAACATCACCACAACTTTGCACTCACAAATGGAGCTCACCTACAACATTGGCGATTATGTGCAATGCACATTATTTGCAGGGTAAAGTTCGAGGTATTCTAAGCCGTCTAGGTGATGAATGCGTGCTATAAAATCTCGGGTAAGAACCATACATTGTTAAATCGGAGATTCAATCAAATTATTTCGGACGGTAATGGCCAATAATTTACTAATTTGGATTTATAAAACGTTCAGGCAGCTTCCATTAACATCAATTAATGCCAACAGTCTTAGTTTAAGGCCAAATTCATGCTTGGTACTCTGTGATTTCTACATTTTGAGCGCATAAAACAGCAATTTCTTGGACGACTATACCTGTCATCCGAGGAGATCATGATCACATCGATATACGGCCTATGTTCACAACTGGCTTGGTCATCGAAACTCATTGTATGTCAAGTTTTGAAGCCATTCTTCCAGTGTTGCCTCTGTAAACTGTTATTTGTAACTCTTCAGTCGGTCAACACGAAGTTTCCTAATGACTAGATGGGGTACAATGTATATAATATGTAAATAACACTAATGCCCACTATAATAGTGATCATAAACTAATAATGCATTTTTTTTCAGGAGTGTAATTTACATAGTATATACATTGTACCCCGCCCAGTCATTGGCCAAATTCGTGTTTACCGACTGAAGAGTTACAAATAACACTCATTGTCAGTGGAAATCGTTACATGAAGCCCCATGCTGTGAAGATATTAAATTTTCTAATCCCATGAAGATTTGAGGTGGAACTTGTGTGTAAAGAGGTTGATAACCTGGACGATGTAGGTGTTTCACACCAGCTCATCACTGATGGTGATCTCGTCCTGTGATATGGGTAGTGATGCGTGGCGATCGTTGCTTGTTGTAGAGAATGTCTAATAGCCACCAAGGTCTCTCCCTCTCTGCCATTTCAAGGTGATCTCCGCGATTCATCGCGCCTCCCGTCTCCCGTACAGTCTGGACAACAACACACATACACTTCTACCCTGACCACTTGAACGATTGTAGAATAAGAGCTCTTGGTTTCTAAGAGCTAAGTCTTAAATAATATTATTTCATGGGCGTGTTGACCTCAATATGCTTGGAAAACGCCCGTAGCTCACCCAATCAGATTCCAGTATTTTACTGGGATCACAATAATTCTTTTAAGCGAAAGTTAGTAGGAGTTTAAAATATTATTGATGTTCTTAGAGTGATTTACCCTTGTTGTACATGGTTACTTCCTTCTTGGATCAGGGGCAGATAACCTAGATGTTAGGTCCCTTAAAACAACAATTGTCATCATCATCTTTCTTGGTTATTCCAAGAAATCATAGTGGATTACACTTGTTGTTACTTCAAGAGACATGGGATCATGGGCCCAGGATATGAAGACATATTCTACCTGACTGTTCTGAGAAGGCCTGGCAAGCCCTTATACAATTACAAGGTGGTTAACTTAAGTTGATATCAAATACATGGCTCTCTACGGAGTGGTTCCACTCCTTAACTGTTACCCATGACTTGTGGTGAAAAGAATAATAATAATCATAATCATGACTATTGGTTTTCCGTGGGTTTCTATTTCTATTTCACTGGCTAACAACAAAATGAACGTAGGCTATTCTTCACTTCATGAGTCAAGTCTTACTAATTTTGGGTTGAAGCCAAGGATAAGACAAAGAAATCCTTGCATTAGCTCTAGTTTCTGTGTCATTATTTGTTTATGTGTTTTATTTTAACGGATTAAGAGAATTTTAATTACATGCGCCAACAACTTTGAATTTACATATTTTTTGTGGCACGATGATTTCACAAATTTTACACTTTATAAAACGCTCGAAAACAAGAAATTCTGCACTAATTACAACATAAGGAAAATGAAACTCAGTCACAGCAACAGTGTTTATGTTTATAACCTACAAACAGCTGGGGAATGTTTTTTTTTTTTGTCAGTTGACAGGTGAGCCAACTCCAAAAATAAAAATGTCCCCCTGTTTAAAATGTAGACTCTGAAAAATGGCATCTCACTATACCTGGAAAACAAGAGGTAATCGGTCATGTTTATGGTGATAGTTTATTTTTAATCCGTCCGGTTGAAATACATAAGAATAGGCTAAGCTATTATTGAGCCCGAAACATTTTCATTGTTGGGCAATGTTGCAGACAAATGCTAACTGAAGGCCACGGCTGAACCATTCCTCACACTACTACAGACATCACAGAATAGCCGACACATTAAGTAGCCTACACGGGTCTTCTAGGAGCACGATGCCACTAAATGAAAGAACTAGAACAACATTTTATCAAACCAAACAGTGCCTAATGTTCATTTAATATTAACTACGGGTCCAATTTTAGCAAACGTGTCCTGAGGATAATGATTATAGACCATTGTGGATTCAGTTATAATCTGCTTTTCAAGTAACATGATTAGCTATTAGGTCTGGTTGTTGGTGTCAAATGATGAATAAGTAAAGGGTAACGGATTCTCTCTATATTCAAGGTGGACACTAGATTAGTGTTAGGGTTTTCAGATGGTTGTTCCTTCTATAATATTAAATTTGGTGCAGTTAGGTCGAAAGACGTGAGTTAAAACGTCGACATGTTGTAATTGCTTGTCGCCTTTTCTTCAGTAATTGGCAGTTGTCTTGGAAGTAGTATAGATCCCGATTCCATACAATAAAGATTTCCCCTAGAGCTAGACACAAAATGGCGGCAACCATGGCATCATGGATGACACTAAAGGTCGATGCATACATATAAAATTCTATGTGCTAAAATGGATCTACATAAAAATCCACACCACACCTGGAGCTTACGCCACAGATGCTTTACTTGTAGTACAAGCAGTAATTGTGGTCCAGCCAGTGGTGCAACCAAGTGGTGACAAATGTTTTTTGTTCAGACAGTCGTCTAACCTTGTAGCGGCCAATGGTTTCATCCAGACAGTGGTCTAACCTAGTAGCGACCAATGGTTACAGTTATACCATCGTCTAACATTGTAGCGACCAATGGTTACGCTTATACCATCGTCTAACGTAGTTGCGACCAATGGCTTCGCCCAGACCGCCGTCTAATCTAGTTGCGGCCAATGTCTCCATTCAGAGAGTTGTCTAACCTAGTAGCGACCAATATCATCGTTCAGAGAGTTGTCTAACCTAGTAGCGACCAATATCATCGTTCAGAGAGTTGTCTAACCTAGTAGTGACCAATATCATCGTTCAGAGAGTTGTCTAACCTAGTAGCGACCAATATCTTCGTTCAGAGAGTTGTCTAACCTAGTAGTGACCAATATCATCGTTCAGAGAGTTGTCTAACCTAGTAGCGACCAATATCTTCGTTCAGAGAGTTGTCTAACCTAGTAGCGACCAAAATCTTCGTTCAGAGAGTTGTCTAACCTAGTAGCGACCAATATCTTCGTTCAGAGAGTTGTCTAACCTAGTAGCGACCAATATCTTCATTCAGGGAGTTGTCTAACCTAGTAGCGACCGATATCTTCGTTCAGAGAGTTGTCTAACCTAGTAGCGACCAATATCTTCGTTCAGAGAGTTGTCTAACCTAGTAGCGACCAATATCTTCGTTCAGACAGTTGTCTAACCTAGTAGCGACCAATTTCTTCGTTCAGAGAGTTGTCTAACCTAGTAGTGACCAATATCTTCGTTCAGAGAGTTGTCTAATCTAGTAGCGATCAATATCTTCGTTCAGAGAGTTGTCTAACCTAGTAGCGACCAATATCTTCGTTCAGAGAGTTGTCTAACCTAGTAGCGACCAATTTCTTCGTTCAGAGAGTTGTCTAACCTAGTAGCGACCAATATCAACGTTCAGAGAGTTGTCTAACCTAGTAGCGACCAATATCATTGTTCAGAGAGTTGTCTAACCTAGTAGTGACCGATATCTTCGTTCAGAGAGTTGTCTAACCTAGTAGCGACCAATATCTTCGTTCAGAGAGTTGTCTAACCTAGTAGTGACCGATATCTTCGTTCAGAGAGTTGTCTAACTTAGTAGCGACCAATATCATCGTTCAGAGAGTTGTCTAACCTAGTAGCGACCAATATCTTCGTTCAGAGAGTTGTCTAACCTAGCAGCGACCAATATCTTCGTTCAGAGAGTTGTCTAACCTAGTAGCGACCAATATCTTCGTTCAGTGAGTTGTCTAACCTAGTAGCGACCAATATCATCGTTCAGAGAATTGTCTAACCTAGTAGCGAACAATATCTTCGTTCAGAGAGTTGTCTAACCTAGTAGCGACCAATATCATCGTTCAGAGAGTTGTCTAACCTAGTAGCGAACAATATCTTCGTTCAGAGAGTTGTCTAACCTAGTAGCGAACAATATCTTCGTTCAGAGAGTTGTCTAACCTAGTAGCGACCAATATCTTCGTTCAGAGAGTTGTCTAACCTAGTAGCGACCAATATCTTCGTTCAGAGAATTGTCTAACCTAGTAGTGACCGATATCTTCGTTCAGAGAGTTGTCTAACTTA
This sequence comes from Meconema thalassinum, assembly GCA_946902985.2. Classification (NCBI taxonomy): domain Eukaryota; kingdom Metazoa; phylum Arthropoda; class Insecta; order Orthoptera; family Tettigoniidae; genus Meconema; species Meconema thalassinum. The sequence goes on along the minus strand of OX336388.2, from coordinate 1,183,322,927 downwards.
GTAGCGACCAATATCATCGTTCAGAGAGTTGTCTAACCTAGTAGCGACCAATATCTTCGTTCAGAGAGTTGTCTAACCTAGCAGCGACCAATATCTTCGTTCAGAGAGTTGTCTAACCTAGTAGCGACCAATATCTTCGTTCAGAGAGTTGTCTAACCTAGTAGCGACCAATATCATCGTTCAGAGAATTGTCTAACCTAGTAGCGAACAATATCTTCGATCAGAGAGTTGTCTAACCTAGTAGCGACCAATATCATCGTTCAGAGAGTTGTCTAACCTAGTAGCGACCAATATCTTCGTTCAGAGAGTTGTCTAACCTAGTAGCGACCAATATCTTCGTTCAGAGAGTTGTCTAACCTAGTAGCGACCAATATCTTCGTTCAGAGAGTTGTCTAACCTAGTAACGACCAATATCTTCGTTCAGAGAATTGTTTAACCTAGTAGCGACCAATATCATCGTTCAGAGAGTTGTCTAACCTAGTAGCGACCAATATCTTCGTTCAGAGAGTTGTCTAACCTAGTAGCGACCAATATATTCGTTCAGAGAGTTGTCTAACCTAGTAGCGATCAATATCTTCGTTCAGAGAGTTGTCTAACCTAGTAGCGACCAATATCTTCGTTCAGAGAGTTGTCTAACCTATTAGCGACCAATATCTTCGTTAAGAGAGTTGTCTAACCTAGTAGCGACCGATATCTTCGTTCAGAGAGTTGTCTAACCTAGTAGCGACCAATATCTTCGTTCAGAGAGTTGTCTAACCTAGTAGCGACCAATATCATCGTTCAGAGAGTTGTCTAACCTAGTAGCGACCAATATCTTCGTTCAGAGAGTTGTCTAACCTAGTAGCGACCAATATCTTCGTTCAGAGAGTTGTCTAACCTAGTAGCGACCAATATCTTCGTTCAGAGAGTTGTTTAACCTAGTAGCGACCAATATCATCGTTCAGAGAGTTGTCTAACCTAGTAGCGACCAATATCTTCGTTCAGAGAGTTGTCTAACCTAGTAGCGACCAATATCTTCGTTCAGAGATTTGTCTAACCTAGTAGCGATCAATATCTTCGTTCAGAGAGTTGCCTAACCTAGTAGCGACCAATATCTTCGTTCAGAGAGTTGTCTAACCTATTAGCGACCAATATCTTCGTTCAGAGAGTTGTCTAACCTAGTAGCGACCGATATCTTCGTTCAGAGAGTTGTCTAACCTAGTAGCGACCAATATCTTCGTTCAGAGAGTTGTCTAACCTAGTAGCGACCAATATCATCGTTCAGAGAGTTGTCTAACCTAGTAGTGACCAATATCTTCGTTCAGAGAGTTGTCTAACCTAGTAGCGACCAATATCTTCATTCAGAGAGTTGTGTAACCTAGTAGCGACCAATTTCTTCGTTCAGAGAGTTGTCTAACCTAGTAGTGACCAACATCTTCGTTCAGAGAGTTGCCTAACCTAGTAGCGATCAATATCTTCGTTCAGAGAGTTGTCTAACCTAGTAGCGACCAATATCTTCGTTCAGAGAGTTGTCTAACCTAGTAGCGACCAATATCTTCGTTCAGAGAGTTGTCTAACCTAGTAGCGACCAATATCAACGTTCAGAGAGTTGTCTAACCTAGTAGAGACCAATATCTTCGTTCAGAGAGTTGTCTAACCTAGTAGCGACCAATTTCATCGTTCAGAGAATTGTCTAACCTAGTAGCGAACAATATCTTCGTTCAGAGAGCTGTCTAACCTAGTAGCGACCAATATCATCATTCAGAGAGTTGTCTAACCTAGTAGTGACCAATATCTTCGTTCAGAGAGTTGTCTAACCTAGTAGCGACCAATATCTTCGTTCAGAGAGATGTCTAACCAAGTAGCGACCAATATCATCGTTCAGAGGGTTGTCTAACCTAGTAGCGACCAATATCTTCGTTAAGAGAGTTGTCTAACCTAGTAGCGACCAATATCTACGTTCAGAGAGTTGTCTAACCTAGTAGCGACCAATATCTTCGTTCAGAGAGTTGTTTAACCTAGTAGCGACCAATATCATCGTTCAGAGAGTTGTCTAACCTAGTAGCGACCAATATCTTCGTTCAGAGAGTTGTCTAACCTAGTAGCGACCAATATCTTCGTTCAGAGATTTGTCTAACCTAGTAGCGATCAATATCTTCGTTCAGAGAGTTGACTAACCTAGTAGCGACCAATATCTTCGTTCAGAGAGTTGTCTAACCTATTAGCGACCAATATCTTCGTTCAGAGAGTTGTCTAACCTAGTAGCGACCGATATCTTCGTTCAGAGAGTTGTCTAACCTAGTAGCGACCAATATCTTCGTTCAGAGAGTTGTCTAACCTAGTAGCGACCAATATCATCGTTCAGAGAGTTGTCTAACCTAGTAGTGACCAACATCTTCGTTCAGAGAGTTGTCTAACCTAGTAGCGACCAATATCTTCGTTCAGAGAGTTGTCTAACCTAGTAGCGACCAATATCTTCGTTCAGAGAAATGTCTAACCTAGTAGCGATCAATATCTTCGTTCAGAGAGTTGTCTAACCTAGTAGTGACCAATATCTTCGTTCAGAGAGTTGTCTAACCTAGTAGCGATCAATATCTTCGTTCAGAGAGTTGTCTAACCTAGTAGCGATCAATATCTTCGTTCAGAGAGTTGTCTAACCTAGTAGCGACCAATATCTTCGTTCAGAGAGTTGTCTAACCTAGTAACGACCAATATCTTCGTTCAGAGAGTTGTCTAACCTAGTAGCGACCAATATCTTCATTCAGAGAGTTGTGTAACCTAGTAGCGACCAATTTCTTCGTTCAGAGAGTTGTCTAACCTAGTAGTGACCAACATCTTCGTTCAGAGAGTTGCCTAACCTAGTAGCGATCAATATCTTCGTTCAGAGAGTTGTCTAACCTAGTAGCGACCAATATCTTCGTTCAGAGAGTTGTCTAACCTAGTAGCGACCAATATCTTCGTTCAGAGAGTTGTCTAACCTAGTAGCGACCAATATCAACGTTCAGAGAGTTGTCTAACCTAGTAGAGACCAATATCTTCGTTCAGAGAGTTGTCTAACCTAGTAGCGACCAATTTCATCGTTCAGAGAATTGTCTAACCTAGTAGCGAACAATATCTTCGTTCAGAGAGTTGTCTAACCTAGTAGCGACCAATATCATCATTCAGAGAGTTGTCTAACCTAGTAGTGACCAATATCTTCGTTCAGAGAGTTGTCTAACCTAGTAGCGACCAATATCTTCGTTCAGAGAGATGTCTAACCAAGTAGCGACCAATATCATCGTTCAGAGGGTTGTCTAACCTAGTAGCGACCAATATCTTCGTTAAGAGAGTTGTCTAACCTAGTAGCGACCAATATCTACGTTCAGAGAGTTGTCTAACCTAGTAGCGACCAATATCTTCGTTCAGAGAGTTGTTTAACCTAGTAGCGACCAATATCATCGTTCAGAGAGTTGTCTAACCTAGTAGCGACCAATATCTTCGTTCAGAGAATTGTCTAACCTAGTAGCGACCAATATCTTCGTTCAGAGATTTGTCTAACCTAGTAGCGATCAATATCTTCGTTCAGAGAGTTGCCTAACCTAGTAGCGACCAATATCTTCGTTCAGAGAGTTGTCTAACCTATTAGCGACCAATATCTTCGTTCAGAGAGTTGTCTAACCTAGTAGCGACCGATATCTTCGTTCAGAGAGTTGTCTAACCTAGTAGCGACCAATATCTTCGTTCAGAGAGTTGTCTAACCTAGTAGCGACCAATATCATCGTTCAGAGAGTTGTCTAACCTAGTAGTGACCAATATCTTCGTTCAGAGAGTTGTCTAACCTAGTAGCGACCAATATCTTCGTTCAGAGAGTTGTCTAACCTAGTAGCGACCAATATCTTCGTTCAGAGAAATGTCTAACCTAGTAGCGATCAATATCTTCGTTCAGAGAGTTGTCTAACCTAGTAGTGACCAATATCTTCGTTCAGAGAGTTGTCTAACCTAGTAGCGATCAATATCTTCGTTCAGAGAGTTGTCTAACCTAGTAGCGACCAATATCTTCGTTCAGAGAGTTGTCTAACCTAGTAACGACCAATATCTTCGTTCAGAGAGTTGTCTAACCTAGTAGCGACCAATATCTTCATTCAGAGAGTTGTGTAACCTAGTAGCGACCAATTTCTTCGTTCAGAGAGTTGTCTAACCTAGTAGTGACCAACATCTTCGTTCAGAGAGTTGCCTAACCTAGTAGCGATCAATATCTTCGTTCAGAGAGTTGTCTAACCTAGTAGCGACCAATATCTTCGTTCAGAGAGTTGTCTAACCTAGTAGCGACCAATATCTTCGTTCAGAGAGTTGTCTAACCTAGTAGCGACCAATATCAACGTTCAGAGAGTTGTCTAACCTAGTAGAGACCAATATCTTCGTTCAAAGAGTTGTCTAACCTAGTAGCGACCAATTTCATCGTTCAGAGAATTGTCTAACCTAGTAGCGAACAATATCTTCGTTCAGAGAGTTGTCTAACCTAGTAGCGACCAATATCATCATTCAGAGAGTTGTCTAACCTAGTAGTGACCAATATCTTCGTTCAGAGAGTTGTCTAACCTAGTAGCGACCAATATCTTCGTTCAGAGAGATGTCTAACCAAGTAGCGACCAATATCATCGTTCAGAGGGTTGTCTAACCTAGTAGCGACCAATATCTTGGTTAAGAGAGTTGTCTAACCTAGTAGCGACCAATATCTTCGTTCAGAGAGTTGTCTAACCTAGTAGCGACCAATATCTTCGTTCAGAGAGTTGTTTAACCTAGTAGCGACCAATATCATCGTTCAGAGAGTTGTCTAACCTAGTAGCGACCAATATCTTCGTTCAGAGAGTTGTCTAACCTAGTAGCGACCAATATCTTCGTTCAGAGATTTGTCTAACCTAGTAGCGATCAATATCTTCGTTCAGAGAGTTGCCTAACCTAGTAGCGACCAATATCTTCGTTCAGAGAGTTGTCTAACCTATTAGCGACCAATATCTTCGTTCAGAGAGTTGTCTAACCTAGTAGCGACCGATATCTTCGTTCAGAGAGTTATCTAACCTAGTAGCGATCAATATCTTCGTTCAGAGAGTTGTCTAACCTAGTAGCGACCAATATCTTCGTTCAGAGAGTTGTCTAACCTAGTAACGACCAATATCTTCGTTCAGAGAGTTGTCTAACCTAGTAGCGACCAATATCTTCATTCAGAGAGTTGTGTAACCTAGTAGCGACCAATTTCTTCGTTCAGAGAGTTGTCTAACCTAGTAGTGACCAACATCTTCGTTCAGAGAGTTGCCTAACCTAGTAGCGATCAATATCTTCGTTCAGAGAGTTGTCTAACCTAGTAGCGACCAATATCTTCGTTCAGAGAGTTGTCTAACCTAGTAGCGACCAATATCTTCGTTCAGAGAGTTGTCTAACCTAGTAGCGACCAATATCAACGTTCAGAGAGTTGTCTAACCTAGTAGAGACCAATATCTTCGTTCAGAGAGTTGTCTAACCTAGTAGCGACCAATTTCATCGTTCAGAGAATTGTCTAACCTAGTAGCGAACAATATCTTCGTTCAGAGAGTTGTCTAACCTAGTAGCGACCAATATCATCATTCAGAGAGTTGTCTAACCTAGTAGTGACCAATATCTTCGTTCAGAGAGATGTCTAACCAAGTAGCGACCAATATCATCGTTCAGAGGGTTGTCTAACCTAGTAGCGACCAATATCTTCGTTCAGAGAGTTGTCTAACCTAGTAGCGACCAATATCTACGTTCAGAGAGTTGTCTAACCTAGTAGTGACCGATATCTTCGTTTAGAGAGTTGTCTAACCTAGTAGCGACCAATATCATCGTTCAGAGAGTTGTCTAACCTAGTAGCGACCAATATCTTCGTTCAGAGAGTTGTCTAACTTAGTAGCGACCAATATCTTCGTTCAGAGAGTTGTCTAACCTAGTAGCGACCAATATCTTCGTTCAGAGAGTTGTCTAACCTAGTAGCGACCAATATCTTCGTTCAGAGAGTTGTCTAACCTAGTAGCGACCAATATCTTCGTTCAGAGAGTTGTCTAACCTATTAGCGACCAATATCTTCGTTCAGAGAGTTGTCTAACCTATTAGCGACCAATATCTTCGTTCAGAGAGTTGTCTAACCTAGTAGCGACCAATATCTTCGTTCAGAGAGTTGTCTAACCTAGTAGCGACCAATATCTTCGTTCAGAGAGTTGTCTAACCTAGTAGCGACCTATATCATCGTTCAGAGAGTTGTCTGACCTAGTAGCGACCAATATCTTCGTTCAGAGAGTTGTGTAACCTGGTAGCGACCAATATCATCGTTCAGAGAGTTGTCTAACCTAGTAGCGACCAATGTCTTCGTTCAGAGAGTTGTCTAACCTCGTAGCGACCAATATCTTCGTTCAGAGAGTTGTCTAACCTAGTAGCGATCAATATCTTCGTTCAGAGAGTTGTCTAACCTAGTAGTGACCAATATCTTCGTTCAGAGAGTTGTCTAACCTAGTAGCGATCAATATCTTCGTTCAGAGAGTTGTCTAACCTAGTAGCGATCAATATCTTCGTTCAGAGAGTTGTCTAACCTAGTAGCGACCAATATCTTCGTTCAGAGAGTTGTCTAACCTAGTAACGACCAATATCTTCGTTCAGAGAGTTGTCTAACCTAGTAGCGACCAATATCTTCATTCAGAGAGTTGTGTAACCTAGTAGCGACCAATTTCTTCGTTCAGAGAGTTGTCTAACCTAGTAGTGACCAACATCTTCGTTCAGAGAGTTGCCTAACCTAGTAGCGATCAATATCTTCGTTCAGAGAGTTGTCTAACCTAGTAGCGACCAATATCTTCGTTCAGAGAGTTGTCTAACCTAGTAGCGACCAATATCTTCGTTCAGAGAGTTGTCTAACCTAGTAGCGACCAATATCAACGTTCAGAGAGTTGTCTAACCTAGTAGAGACCAATATCTTCGTTCAGAGAGTTGTCTAACCTAGTAGCGACCAATTTCATCGTTCAGAGAATTGTCTAACCTAGTAGCGAACAATATCTTCGTTCAGAGAGTTGTCTAACCTAGTAGCGACCAATATCATCATTCAGAGAGTTGTCTAACCTAGTAGTGACCAATATCTTCGTTCAGAGAGTTGTCTAACCTAGTAGCGACCAATATCTTCGTTCAGAGAGATGTCTAACCAAGTAGCGACCAATATCATCGTTCAGAGGGTTGTCTAACCTAGTAGCGACCAATATCTTCGTTAAGAGAGTTGTCTAACCTAGTAGCGACCAATATCTACGTTCAGAGAGTTGTCTAACCTAGTAGCGACCAATATCTTCGTTCAGAGAGTTGTTTAACCTAGTAGCGACCAATATCATCGTTCAGAGAGTTGTCTAACCTAGTAGCGACCAATATCTTCGTTCAGAGAGTTATCTAACCTAGTAGTGACCAATATCTTCGTTCAGAGAGTTGTCTAACCTAGTAGCGATCAATATCTTCGTTCAGAGAGTTGTCTAACCTAGTAGCGACCAATATCTTCGTTCAGAGAGTTGTCTAACCTAGTAACGACCAATAACTTCGTTCAGAGAGTTGTCTAACCTAGTAGCGACCAATATCTTCATTCAGAGAGTTGTGTAACCTAGTAGCGACCAATTTCTTCGTTCAGAGAGTTGTCTAACCTAGTAGTGACCAACATCTTCGTTCAGAGAGTTGCCTAACCTAGTAGCGATCAATATCTTCGTTCAGAGAGTTGTCTAACCTAGTAGCGACCAATATCTTCGTTCAGAGAGTTGTCTAACCTAGTAGCGACCAATATCTTCGTTCAGAGAGTTGTCTAACCTAGTAGCGACCAATATCAACGTTCAGAGAGTTGTCTAACCTAGTAGAGACCAATATCTTCGTTCAGAGAGTTGTCTAACCTAGTAGCGACCAATTTCATCGTTCAGAGAATTGTCTAACCTAGTAGCGAACAATATCTTCGTTCAGAGAGTTGTCTAACCTAGTAGCGACCAATATCATCATTCAGAGAGTTGTCTAACCTAGTAGTGACCAATATCTTCGTTCAGAGAGTTGTCTAACCTAGTAGCGACCAATATCTTCGTTCAGAGAGATGTCTAACCAAGTAGCGACCAATATCATCGTTCAGAGGGTTGTCTAACCTAGTAGCGACCAATATCTTGGTTAAGAGAGTTGTCTAACCTAGTAGCGACCAATATCTTCGTTCAGAGAGTTGTCTAACCTAGTAGCGACCAATATCTTCGTTCAGAGAGTTGTTTAACCTAGTAGCGACCAATATCATCGTTCAGAGAGTTGTCTAACCTAGTAGCGACCAATATCTTCGTTCAGAGAGTTGTCTAACCTAGTAGCGACCAATATCTTCGTTCAGAGATTTGTCTAACCTAGTAGCGATCAATATCTTCGTTCAGAGAGTTGCCTAACCTAGTAGCGACCAATATCTTCGTTCAGAGAGTTGTCTAACCTATTAGCGACCAATATCTTCGTTCAGAGAGTTGTCTAACCTAGTAGCGACCGATATCTTCGTTCACAGAGTTATCTAACCTAGTAGCGATCAATATCTTCGTTCAGAGAGTTGTCTAACCTAGTAGCGACCAATATCTTCGTTCAGAGAGTTGTCTAACCTAGTAACGACCAATATCTTCGTTCAGAGAGTTGTCTAACCTAGTAGCGACCAATATCTTCATTCAGAGAGTTGTGTAACCTAGTAGCGACCAATTTCTTCGTTCAGAGAGTTGTCTAACCTAGTAGTGACCAACATCTTCGTTCAGAGAGTTGCCTAACCTAGTAGCGATCAATATCTTCGTTCAGAGAGTTGTCTAACCTAGTAGCGACCAATATCTTCGTTCAGAGAGTTGTCTAACCTAGTAGCGACCAATATCTTCGTTCAGAGAGTTGTCTAACCTAGTAGCGACCAATATCAACGTTCAGAGAGTTGTCTAACCTAGTAGAGACCAATATCTTCGTTCAGAGAGTTGTCTAACCTAGTAGCGACCAATTTCATCGTTCAGAGAATTGTCTAACCTAGTAGCGAACAATATCTTCGTTCAGAGAGTTGTCTAACCTAGTAGCGACCAATATCATCATTCAGAGAGTTGTCTAACCTAGTAGTGACCAATATCTTCGTTCAGAGAGATGTCTAACCAAGTAGCGACCAATATCATCGTTCAGAGGGTTGTCTAACCTAGTAGCGACCAATATCTTCGTTCAGAGAGTTGTCTAACCTAGTAGCGACCAATATCTACGTTCAGAGAGTTGTCTAACCTAGTAGTGACCGATATCTTCGTTTAGAGAGTTGTCTAACCTAGTAGCGACCAATATCATCGTTCAGAGAGTTGTCTAACCTAGTAGCGACCAATATCTTCGTTCAGAGAGTTGTCTAACTTAGTAGCGACCAATATCTTCGTTCAGAGAGTTGTCTAAACTAGTAGCGACCAATATCTTCGTTCAGAGAGTTGTCTAACCTAGTAGCGACCAATATCTTCGTTCAGAGAGTTGTCTAACCTAGTAGCGACCAATATCTTCGTTCAGAGAGTTGTCTAACCTATTAGCGACCAATATCTTCGTTCAGAGTGTTGTCTAACCTATTAGCGACCAATATCTTCGTTCAGAGAGTTGTCTAACCTAGTAGCGACCAATATCTTCGTTCAGAGAGTTGTCTAACCTAGTAGCGACCAATATCTTCGTTCAGAGAGTTGTCTAACCTAGTAGCGACCTATATCATCGTTCAGAGAGTTGTCTGACCTAGTAGCGACCAATATCTTCGTTCAGAGAGTTGTGTAACCTGGTAGCGACCAATATCATCGTTCAGAGAGTTGTCTAACCTAGTAGCGACCAATGTCTTCGTTCAGAGAGTTGTCTAACCTCGTAGCGACCAATATCTTCGTTCAGAGAGTTGTCTAACCTAGTAGCGATCAATATCTTCGTTCAGAGAGTTGTCTAACCTAGTAGTGACCAATATCTTCGTTCAGAGAGTTGTCTAACCTAGTAGCGATCAATATCTTCGTTCAGAGAGTTGTCTAACCTAGTAGCGATCAATATCTTCGTTCAGAGAGTTGTCTAACCTAGTAGCGACCAATATCTTCGTTCAGAGAGTTGTCTAACCTAGTAACGACCAATATCTTCGTTCAGAGAGTTGTCTAACCTAGTAGCGACCAATATCTTCATTCAGAGAGTTGTGTAACCTAGTAGCGACCAATTTCTTCGTTCAGAGAGTTGTCTAACCTAGTAGTGACCAACATCTTCGTTCAGAGAGTTGCCTAACCTAGTAGCGATCAATATCTTCGTTCAGAGAGTTGTCTAACCTAGTAGCGACCAATATCTTCGTTCAGAGAGTTGTCTAACCTAGTAGCGACCAATATCTTCGTTCAGAGAGTTGTCTAACCTAGTAGCGACCAATATCAACGTTCAGAGAGTTGTCTAACCTAGTAGAGACCAATATCTTCGTTCAGAGAGTTGTCTAACCTAGTAGCGACCAATTTCATCGTTCAGAGAATTGTCTAACCTAGTAGCGAACAATATCTTCGTTCAGAGAGTTGTCTAACCTAGTAGCGACCAATATCATCATTCAGAGAGTTGTCTAACCTAGTAGTGACCAATATCTTCGTTCAGAGAGTTGTCTAACCTAGTAGCGACCAATATCTTCGTTCAGAGAGATGTCTAACCAAGTAGCGACCAATATCATCGTTCAGAGGGTTGTCTAACCTAGTAGCGACCAATATCTTCGTTAAGAGAGTTGTCTAACCTAGTAGCGACCAATATCTACGTTCAGAGAGTTGTCTAACCTAGTAGCGACCAATATCTTCGTTCAGAGGGTTGTTTAACCTAGTAGCGACCAATATCATCGTTCAGAGAGTTGTCTAACCTAGTAGCGACCAATATCTTCGTTCAGAGAGTTGTCTAACCTAGTAGCGACCAATATCTTCGTTCAGAGATTTGTCTAACCTAGTAGCGATCAATATCTTCGTTCAGAGAGTTGCCTAACCTAGTAGCGACCAATATCTTCGTTCAGAGAGTTGTCTAACCTATTAGCGACCAATATCTTCGTTCAGAGAGTTGTCTAACCTAGTAGCGACCGATATCTTCGTTCAGAGAGTTGTCTAACCTAGTAGCGACCAATATCATCGTTCAGAGAGTTGTCTAACCTAGTAGAGACCAATATCTTCGTTCAGAGAGTTGTCTAACCTAGTAGCGACCAATTTCATCGTTCAGAGAATTGTCTAACCTAGTAGCGATCAATATCTTCGTTCAGAGAGTTGTCTAACCTAGTAGTGACCAATATCTTCGTTCAGAGAGTTGTCTAACCTAGTAGCGATCAATATCTTCGTTCAGAGTGTTGTCTAACCTAGTAGCGACCAATATCTTCGTTCAGAGAGTTGTCTAACCTAGTAACGACCAATATCTTCGTTCAGAGAGTTGTCTAACCTAGTAGCGACCAATATCTTCATTCAGAGAGTTGTGTAACCTAGTAGCGACCAATTTCTTCGTTCAGAGAGTTGTCTAACCTAGTAGTGACCAACATCTTCGTTCAGAGAGTTGCCTAACCTAGTAGCGATCAATATCTTCGTTCAGAGAGTTGTCTAACCTAGTAGCGACCAATATCTTCGTTCAGAGAGTTGTCTAACCTAGTAGCGACCAATATCTTCGTTCAGAGAGTTGTCTAACCTATTAGCGACCAATATCTTCGTTCAGAGAGTTGTCTAACCTAGTAGCGACCAATATCTTCGTTCAGAGAGTTGTCTAACCTAGTAGCGACCAATATCTTCGTTCAGAGAGTTGTCTAACCTAGTAGCGACCTATATCATCGTTCAGAGAGTTGTCTGACCTAGTAGCGACCAATATCTTCGTTCAGAGAGTTGTGTAACCTGGTAGCGACCAATATCATCGTTCAGAGAGTTGTCTAACCTAGTAGCGTCCAATGTCTTCGTTCAGAGAGTTGTCTAACCTCGTAGCGACCAATATCTTCGTTCAGAGAGTTGTCTAACCTAGTAGCGATCAATATCTTCGTTCAGAGAGTTGTCTAACCTAGTAGTGACCAATATCTTCGTTCAGAGAGTTGTCTAACCTAGTAGCGATCAATATCTTCGTTCAGAGAGTTGTCTAACCTAGTAGCGATCAATATCTTCGTTCAGAGAGTTGTCTAACCTAGTAGCGACCAATATCTTCGTTCAGAGAGTTGTCTAACCTAGTAGCGACCAATATCTTCATTCAGAGAGTTGTGTAACCTAGTAGCGACCAATTTCTTCGTTCAGAGAGTTGTCTAACCTAGTAGTGACCAACATCTTCGTTCAGAGAGTTGCCTAACCTAGTAGCGATCAATATCTTCGTTCAGAGAGTTGTCTAACCTAGTAGCGACCAATATCTTCGTTCAGAGAGTTGTCTAACCTAGTAGCGACCAATATCTTCGTTCAGAGAGTTGTCTAACCTAGTAGCGACCAATATCAACGTTCAGAGAGTTGTCTAACCTAGTAGAGACCAATATCTTCGTTCAGAGAGTTGTCTAACCTAGTAGCGACCAATTTCATCGTTCAGAGAATTGTCTAACCTAGTAGCGAACAATATCTTCGTTCAGAGAGTTGTCTAACCTAGTAGCGACCAATATCATCATTCAGAGAGTTGTCTAACCTAGTAGTGACCAATATCTTCGTTCAGAGAGTTGTCTAACCTAGTAGCGACCAATATCTTCGTTCAGAGAGATGTCTAACCAAGTAGCGACCAATATCATCGTTCAGAGGGTTGTCTAACCTAGTAGCGACCAATATCTTCGTTAAGAGAGTTGTCTAACCTAGTAGCGACCAATATCTACGTTCAGAGAGTTGTCTAACCTAGTAGCGACCAATATCTTCGTTCAGAGGGTTGTTTAACCTAGTAGCGACCAATATCATCGTTCAGAGAGTTGTCTAACCTAGTAGCGACCAATATCTTCGTTCAGAGAGTTGTCTAACCTAGTAGCGACCAATATCTTCGTTCAGAGATTTGTCTAACCTAGTAGCGATCAATATCTTCGTTCAGAGAGTTGCCTAACCTAGTAGCGACCAATATCTTCGTTCAGAGAGTTGTCTAACCTATTAGCGACCAATATCTTCGTTCAGAGAGTTGTCTAACCTAGTAGCGACCGATATCTTCGTTCAGAGAGTTGTCTAACCTAGTAGCGACCAATATCATCGTTCAGAGAGTTGTCTAACCTAGTAGAGACCAATATCTTCGTTCAGAGAGTTGTCTAACCTAGTAGCGACCAATTTCATCGTTCAGAGAATTGTCTAACCTAGTAGCGATCAATATCTTCGTTCAGAGAGTTGTCTAACCTAGTAGTGACCAATATCTTCGTTCAGAGAGTTGTCTAACCTAGTAGCGATCAATATCTTCGTTCAGAGAGTTGTCTAACCTAGTAGCGACCAATATCTTCGTTCAGAGAGTTGTCTAACCTAGTAACGACCAATATCTTCGTTCAGAGAGTTGTCTAACCTAGTAGCGACCAATATCTTCATTCAGAGAGTTGTGTAACCTAGTAGCGACCAATTTCTTCGTTCAGAGAGTTGTCTAACCTAGTAGTGACCAACATCTTCGTTCAGAGAGTTGCCTAACCTAGTAGCGATCAATATCTTCGTTCAGAGAGTTGTCTAACCTAGTAGCGACCAATATCTTCGTTCAGAGAGTTGTCTAACCTAGTAGCGACCAATATCTTCGTTCAGAGAGTTGTCTAACCTAGTAGCGACCAATATCAACGTTCAGAGAGTTGTCTAACCTAGTAGAGACCAATATCTTCGTTCAGAGAGTTGTCTAACCTAGTAGCGACCAATTTCATCGTTCAGAGAATTGTCTAACCTAGTAGCGAACAATATCTTCGTTCAGAGAGTTGTCTAACCTAGTAGCGACCAATATTATCATTCAGAGAGTTGTCTAACCTAGTAGTGACCAATATCTTCGTTCAGAGAGTTGTCTAACATAGTAGCGACCAATATCTTCGTTCAGAGAGATGTCTAACCAAGTAGCGACCAATATCATCGTTCAGAGGGTTGTCTAACCTAGTAGCGACCAATATCTTGGTTAAGAGAGTTGTCTAACCTAGTAGCGACCAATATCTACGTTCAGAGAGTTGTCTAACCTAGTAGTGACCGATATCTTCGTTTAGAGAGTTGTCTAACCTAGTAGCGACCAATATCATCGTTCAGAGAGTTGTCTAACCTAGTAGCGACCAATGTCTTCGTTCAGAGAGTTGTCTAACCTAGTAGCGACCAATATCTTCGTTCAGAGAGTTGTCTAACCTAGTAGCGACCAATATCTTCGTTCAGAGAGTTGTCTAACCTAGTAGCGATCAATATCTTCGTTCAGAGAGTTGTCTAACCTAGTAGCGACCAATATCTTCGTTCAGAGAGTTGTCTAACCTATTAGCGACCAATATCTTCGTTAAGAGAGTTGTCTAACCTAGTAGCGACCGATATCTTCGTTCAGAGAGTTGTCTAACCTAGTAGCGACCAATATCTTCGTTCAGAGAGTTGTCTAACCTAGTAGCGACCAATATCATCGTTCAGAGAGTTGTCTAACCTAGTAGCGACCAATATCTTCGTTCAGAGAGTTGTCTAACCTAGTAGCGACCAATATCTTCGTACAGAGAGTTGTCTAACCTAGTAGCGACCAATATCTTCGTTCAGAGAGTTGTTTAACCTAGTAGCGACCAATATCATCGTTCAGAGAGTTGTCTAACCTAGTAGCGACCAATATCTTCGTTCAGAGAGTTGTCTAACCTAGTAGCGACCAATATCTTCGTTCAGAGATTTGTCTAACCTAGTAGCGATCAATATCTTCGTTCAGAGAGTTGCCTAACCTAGTAGCGACCAATATCTTCGTTCAGAGAGTTGTCTAACCTATTAGCGACCAATATCTTCGTTCAGAGAGTTGTCTAACCTAGTAGCGACCGATATCTTCGTTCAGAGAGTTATCTAACCTAGTAGCGATCAATATCTTCGTTCAGAGAGTTGTCTAACCTAGTAGCGACCAATATCTTCGTTCAGAGAGTTGTCTAACCTAGTAACGACCAATATCTTCGTTCAGAGAGTTGTCTAACCTAGTAGCGACCAATATCTTCATTCAGAGAGTTGTGTAACCTAGTAGCGACCAATTTCTTCGTTCAGAGAGTTGTCTAACCTAGTAGTGACCAACATCTTCGTTCAGAGAGTTGCCTAACCTAGTAGCGATCAATATCTTCGTTCAGAGAGTTGTCTAACCTAGTAGCGACCAATATCTTCGTTCAGAGAGTTGTCTAACCTAGTAGCGACCAATATCTTCGTTCAGAGAGTTGTCTAACCTAGTAGCGACCAATATCAACGTTCAGAGAGTTGTCTAACCTAGTAGAGACCAATATCTTCGTTCAGAGAGTTGTCTAACCTAGTAGCGACCAATTTCATCGTTCAGAGAATTGTCTAACCTAGTAGCGAACAATATCTTCGTTCAGAGAGTTGTCTAACCTAGTAGCGACCAATATCATCATTCAGAGAGTTGTCTAACCTAGTAGTGACCAATATCTTCGTTCAGAGAGATGTCTAACCAAGTAGCGACCAATATCATCGTTCAGAGGGTTGTCTAACCTAGTAGCGACCAATATCTTCGTTCAGAGAGTTGTCTAACCTAGTAGCGACCAATATCTACGTTCAGAGAGTTGTCTAACCTAGTAGTGACCGATATCTTCGTTTAGAGAGTTGTCTAACCTAGTAGCGACCAATATCATCGTTCAGAGAGTTGTCTAACCTAGTAGCGACCAATATCTTCGTTCAGAGAGTTGTCTAACTTAGTAGCGACCAATATCTTCGTTCAGAGAGTTGTCTAACCTAGTAGCGACCAATATCTTCGTTCAGAGAGTTGTCTAACCTAGTAGCGACCAATATCTTCGTTCAGAGAGTTGTCTAACCTAGTAGCGACCAATATCTTCGTTCAGAGAGTTGTCTAACCTATTAGCGACCAATATCTTCGTTCAGAGAGTTGTCTAACCTATTAGCGACCAATATCTTCGTTCAGAGAGTTGTCTAACCTAGTAGCGACCAATATCTTCGTTCAGAGAGTTGTCTCACCTAGTAGCGACCAATATCTTCGTTCAGAGAGTTGTCTAACCTAGTAGCGACCTATATCATCGTTCAGAGAGTTGTCTGACCTAGTAGCGACCAATATCTACGTTCAGAGAGTTGTCTAACCTAGTAGTGACCGATATCTTCGTTTAGAGAGTTGTCTAACCTAGTAGCGACCAATATCTTCATTCAGGGAGTTGTCTAACCTAGTAGCGACCGATATCTTCGTTCAGAGAGTTGTCTAACCTAGTAGCGACCAATATCTTCGTTCAGAGAGTTGTCTAACCTAGTAGCGACCAATATCTTCGTTCAGACAGTTGTCTAACCTAGTAGCGACCAATTTCTTCGTTCAGAGAGTTGTCTAACCTAGTAGTGACCAATATCTTCGTTCAGAGAGTTGTCTAATCTAGTAGCGATCAATATCTTCGTTCAGAGAGTTGTCTAACCTAGTAGCGACCAATATCTTCGTTCAGAGAGTTGTCTAACCTAGTAGCGACCAATTTCTTCGTTCAGAGAGTTGTCTAACCTAGTAGCGACCAATATCAACGTTCAGAGAGTTGTCTAACCTAGTAGCGACCAATATCATTGTTCAGAGAGTTGTCTAACCTAGTAGTGACCGATATCTTCGTTCAGAGAGTTGTCTAACCTAGTAGCGACCAATATCTTCGTTCAGAGAGTTGTCTAACCTAGTAGTGACCGATATCTTCGTTCAGAGAGTTGTCTAACTTAGTAGCGACCAATATCATCGTTCAGAGAGTTGTCTAACCTAGTAGCGACCAATATCTTCGTTCAGAGAGTTGTCTAACCTAGCAGCGACCAATATCTTCGTTCAGAGAGTTGTCTAACCTAGTAGCGACCAATATCTTCGTTCAGTGAGTTGTCTAACCTAGTAGCGACCAATATCATCGTTCAGAGAATTGTCTAACCTAGTAGCGAACAATATCTTCGTTCAGAGAGTTGTCTAACCTAGTAGCGACCAATATCATCGTTCAGAGAGTTGTCTAACCTAGTAGCGAACAATATCTTCGTTCAGAGAGTTGTCTAACCTAGTAGCGAACAATATCTTCGTTCAGAGAGTTGTCTAACCTAGTAGCGACCAATATCTTCGTTCAGAGAGTTGTCTAACCTAGTAGCGACCAATATCTTCGTTCAGAGAATTGTCTAACCTAGTAGTGACCGATATCTTCGTTCAGAGAGTTGTCTAACTTAGTAGCGACCAATATCATCGTTCAGAGAGTTGTCTAACCTAGTAGCGACCAATATCTTCGTTCAGAGAGTTGTCTAACCTAGCAGCGACCAATATCTTCGTTCAGAGAGTTGTCTAACCTAGTAGCGACCAATATCTTCGTTCAGAGAGTTGTCTAACCTAGTAGCGACCAATATCATCGTTCAGAGAATTGTCTAACCTAGTAGCGAACAATATCTTCGATCAGAGAGTTGTCTAACCTAGTAGCGACCAATATCATCGTTCAGAGAGTTGTCTAACCTAGTAGCGACCAATATCTTCGTTCAGAGAGTTGTCTAACCTAGTAGCGACCAATATCTTCGTTCAGAGAGTTGTCTAACCTAGTAGCGACCAATATCTTCGTTCAGAGAGTTGTCTAACCTAGTAACGACCAATATCTTCGTTCAGAGAGTTGTTTAACCTAGTAGCGACCAATATCATCGTTCAGAGAGTTGTCTAACCTAGTAGCGACCAATATCTTCGTTCAGAGAGTTGTCTAACCTTGTAGCGACCAATATATTCGTTCAGAGAGTTGTCTAACCTAGTAGCGATCAATATCTTCGTTCAGAGAGTTGTCTAACCTAGTAGCGACCAATATCTTCGTTCAGAGAGTTGTCTAACCTATTAGCGACCAATATCTTCGTTAAGAGAGTTGTCTAACCTAGTAGCGACCGATATCTTCGTTCAGAGAGTTGTCTAACCTAGTAGCGACCAATATCTTCGTTCAGAGAGTTGTCTAACCTAGTAGCGACCAATATCATCGTTCAGAGAGTTGTCTAACCTAGTAGCGACCAATATCTTCGTTCAGAGAGTTGTCTAACCTAGTAGCGACCAATATCTTCGTTCAGAGAGTTGTCTAACCTAGTAGCGACCAATATCTTCGTTCAGAGAGTTGTTTAACCTAGTAGCGACCAATATCATCGTTCAGAGAGTTGTCTAACCTAGTAGCGACCAATATCTTCGTTCAGAGAGTTGTCTAACCTAGTAGCGACCAATATCTTCGTTCAGAGATTTGTCTAACCTAGTAGCGATCAATATCTTCGTTCAGAGAGTTGCCTAACCTAGTAGCGACCAATATCTTCGTTCAGAGAGTTGTCTAACCTATTAGCGACCAATATCTTCGTTCAGAGAGTTGTCTAACCTAGTAGCGACCGATATCTTCGTTCAGAGAGTTGTCTAACCTAGTAGCGACCAATATCTTCGTTCAGAGAGTTGTCTAACCTAGTAGCGACCAATATCATCGTTCAGAGAGTTGTCTAACCTAGTAGTGACCAATATCTTCGTTCAGAGAGTTGTCTAACCTAGTAGCGACCAATATCTTCATTCAGAGAGTTGTGTAACCTAGTAGCGACCAATTTCTTCGTTCAGAGAGTTGTCTAACCTAGTAGTGACCAACATCTTCGTTCAGAGAGTTGCCTAACCTAGTAGCGATCAATATCTTCGTTCAGAGAGTTGTCTAACCTAGTAGCGACCAATATCTTCGTTCAGAGAGTTGTCTAACCTAGTAGCGACCAATATCTTCGTTCAGAGAGTTGTCTAACCTAGTAGCGACCAATATCAACGTTCAGAGAGTTGTCTAACCTAGTAGAGACCAATATCTTCGTTCAGAGAGTTGTCTAACCTAGTAGCGACCAATTTCATCGTTCAGAGAATTGTCTAACCTAGTAGCGAACAATATCTTCGTTCAGAGAGCTGTCTAACCTAGTAGCGACCAATATCATCATTCAGAGAGTTGTCTAACCTAGTAGTGACCAATATCTTCGTTCAGAGAGTTGTCTAACCTAGTAGCGACCAATATCTTCGTTCAGAGAGATGTCTAACCAAGTAGCAACCAATATCATCGTTCAGAGGGTTGTCTAACCTAGTAGCGACCAATATCTTCGTTAAGAGAGTTGTCTAACCTAGTAGCGACCAATATCTACGTTCAGAGAGTTGTCTAACCTAGTAGCGACCAATATCTTCGTTCAGAGAGTTGTTTAACCTAGTAGCGACCAATATCATCGTTCAGAGAGTTGTCTAACCTAGTAGCGACCAATATCTTCGTTCAGAGAGTTGTCTAACCTAGTAGCGACCAATATCTTCGTTCAGAGATTTGTCTAACCTAGTAGCGATCAATATCTTCGTTCAGAGAGTTGACTAACCTAGTAGCGACCAATATCTTCGTTCAGAGAGTTGTCTAACCTATTAGCGACCAATATCTTCGTTCAGAGAGTTGTCTAACCTAGTAGCGACCGATATCTTCGTTCAGAGAGTTGTCTAACCTAGTAGCGACCAATATCTTCGTTCAGAGAGTTGTCTAACCTAGTAGCGACCAATATCATCGTTCAGAGAGTTGTCTAACCTAGTAGTGACCAACATCTTCGTTCAGAGAGTTGTCTAACCTAGTAGCGACCAATATCTTCGTTCAGAGAGTTGTCTAACCTAGTAGCGACCAATATCTTCGTTCAGAGAAATGTCTAACCTAGTAGCGATCAATATCTTCGTTCAGAGAGTTGTCTAACCTAGTAGTGACCAATATCTTCGTTCAGAGAGTTGTCTAACCTAGTAGCGATCAATATCTTCGTTCAGAGAGTTGTCTAACCTAGTAGCGATCAATATCTTCGTTCAGAGAGTTGTCTAACCTAGTAGCGACCAATATCTTCGTTCAGAGAGTTGTCTAACCTAGTAACGACCAATATCTTCGTTCAGAGAGTTGTCTAACCTAGTAGCGACCAATATCTTCATTCAGAGAGTTGTGTAACCTAGTAGCGACCAATTTCTTCGTTCAGAGAGTTGTCTAACCTAGTAGTGACCAACATCTTCGTTCAGAGAGTTGCCTAACCTAGTAGCGATCAATATCTTCGTTCAGAGAGTTGTCTAACCTAGTAGCGACCAATATCTTCGTTCAGAGAGTTGTCTAACCTAGTAGCGACCAATATCTTCGTTCAGAGAGTTGTCTAACCTAGTAGCGACCAATATCAACGTTCAGAGAGTTGTCTAACCTAGTAGAGACCAATATCTTCGTTCAGAGAGTTGTCTAACCTAGTAGCGACCAATTTCATCGTTCAGAGAATTGTCTAACCTAGTAGCGAACAATATCTTCGTTCAGAGAGTTGTCTAACCTAGTAGCGACCAATATCATCATTCAGAGAGTTGTCTAACCTAGTAGTGACCAATATCTTCGTTCAGAGAGTTGTCTAACCTAGTAGCGACCAATATCTTCGTTCAGAGAGATGTCTAACCAAGTAGCGACCAATATCATCGTTCAGAGGGTTGTCTAACCTAGTAGCGACCAATATCTTCGTTAAGAGAGTTGTCTAACCTAGTAGCGACCAATATCTACGTTCAGAGAGTTGTCTAACCTAGTAGCGACCAATATCTTCGTTCAGAGAGTTGTTTAACCTAGTAGCGACCAATATCATCGTTCAGAGAGTTGTCTAACCTAGTAGCGACCAATATCTTCGTTCAGAGAATTGTCTAACCTAGTAGCAACCAATATCTTCGTTCAGAGATTTGTCTAACCTAGTAGCGATCAATATCTTCGTTCAGAGAGTTGCCTAACCTAGTAGCGACCAATATCTTCGTTCAGAGAGTTGTCTAACCTATTAGCGACCAATATCTTCGTTCAGAGAGTTGTCTAACCTAGTAGCGACCGATATCTTCGTTCAGAGAGTTGTCTAACCTAGTAGCGACCAATATCATCGTTCAGAGAGTTGTCTAACCTAGTAGTGACCAATATCTTCGTTCAGGGAGTTGTCTAACCTAGTAGCGACCAATATCTTCGTTCAGAGAGTTGTCTAACCTAGTAGCGACCAATATCTTCGTTCAGAGAAATGTCTAACCTAGTAGCGATCAATATCTTCGTTCAGAGAGTTGTCTAACCTAGTAGTGACCAATATCTTCGTTCAGAGAGTTGTCTAACCTAGTAGCGATCAATATCTTCGTTCAGAGAGTTGTCTAACCTAGTAGCGACCAATATCTTCGTTCAGAGAGTTGTCTAACCTAGTAACGACCAATATCTTCGTTCAGAGAGTTGTCTAACCTAGTAGCGACCAATATCTTCATTCAGAGAGTTGTGTAACCTAGTAGCGACCAATTTCTTCGTTCAGAGAGTTGACTAACCTAGTAGTGACCAACATCTTCGTTCAGAGAGTTGCCTAACCTAGTAGCGATCAATATCTTCGTTCAGAGAGTTGTCTAACCTAGTAGCGACCAATATCTTCGTTCAGAGAGTTGTCTAACCTAGTAGCGACCAATATCTTCGTTCAGAGAGTTGTCTAACCTAGTAGCGACCAATATCAACGTTCAGAGAGTTGTCTAACCTAGTAGAGACCAATATCTTCGTTCAAAGAGTTGTCTAACCTAGTAGCGACCAATTTCATCGTTCAGAGAATTGTCTAACCTAGTAGCGAACAATATCTTCGTTCAGAGAGTTGTCTAACCTAGTAGCGACCAATATCATCATTCAGAGAGTTGTCTAACCTAGTAGTGACCAATATCTTCGTTCAGAGAGTTGTCTAACCTAGTAGCGACCAATATCTTCGTTCAGAGAGATGTCTAACCAAGTAGCGACCAATATCATCGTTCAGAGGGTTGTCTAACCTAGTAGCGACCAATATCTTGGTTAAGAGAGTTGTCTAACCTAGTAGCGACCAATATCTTCGTTCAGAGAGTTGTCTAACCTAGTAGCGACCAATATCTTCGTTCAGAGAGTTGTTTAACCTAGTAGCGACCAATATCATCGTTCAGAGAGTTGTCTAACCTAGTAGCGACCAATATCTTCGTTCAGAGAGTTGTCTAACCTAGTAGCGACCAATATCTTCGTTCAGAGATTTGTCTAACCTAGTAGCGATCAATATCTTCGTTCAGAGAGTTGCCTAACCTAGTAGCGACCAATATCTTCGTTCAGAGAGTTGTCTAACCTATTAGCGACCAATATCTTCGTTCAGAGAGTTGTCTAACCTAGTAGCGACCGATATCTTCGTTCAGAGAGTTATCTAACCTAGTAGCGATCAATATCTTCGTTCAGAGAGTTGTCTAACCTAGTAGCGACCAATATCTTCGTTCAGAGAGTTGTCTAACCTAGTAACGACCAATATCTTCGTTCAGAGAGTTGTCTAACCTAGTAGCGACCAATATCTTCATTCAGAGAGTTGTGTAACCTAGTAGCGACCAATTTCTTCGTTCAGAGAGTTGTCTAACCTAGTAGTGACCAACATCTTCGTTCAGAGAGTTGCCTAACCTAGTAGCGATCAATATCTTCGTTCAGAGAGTTGTCTAACCTAGTAGCGACCAATATCTTCGTTCAGAGAGTTGTCTAACCTAGTAGCGACCAATATCTTCGTTCAGAGAGTTGTCTAACCTAGTAGCGACCAATATCAACGTTCAGAGAGTTGTCTAACCTAGTAGAGACCAATATCTTCGTTCAGAGAGTTGTCTAACCTAGTAGCGACCAATTTCGTCGTTCAGAGAATTGTCTAACCTAGTAGCGAACAATATCTTCGTTCAGAGAGTTGTCTAACCTAGTAGCGACCAATATCATCATTCAGAGAGTTGTCTAACCTAGTAGTGACCAATATCTTCGTTCAGAGAGATGTCTAACCAAGTAGCGACCAATATCATCGTTCAGAGGGTTGTCTAACCTAGTAGCGACCAATATCTTCGTTCAGAGAGTTGTCTAACCTAGTAGCGACCAATATCTACGTTCAGAGAGTTGTCTAACCTAGTAGTGACCGATATCTTCGTTTAGAGAGTTGTCTAACCTAGTAGCGACCAATATCATCGTTCAGAGAGTTGTCTAACCTAGTAGCGACCAATATCTTCGTTCAGAGAGTTGTCTAACTTAGTAGCGACCAATATCTTCGTTCAGAGAGTTGTCTAACCTAGTAGCGACCAATATCTTCGTTCAGAGAGTTGTCTAACCTAGTAGCGACCAATATCTTCGTTCAGAGAGTTGTCTAACCTAGTAGCGACCAATATCTTCGTTCAGAGAGTTGTCTAACCTATTAGCGACCAATATCTTCGTTCAGAGAGTTGTCTAACCTATTAGCGACCAATATCTTCGTTGAGAGAGTTGTCTAACCTAGTAGCGACCAATATCTTTCTTCAGAGAGTTGTCTAACCTAGTAGCGACCAATATCTTCGTTCAGAGAGTTGTCTAACCTAGTAGCGACCTATATCATCGTTCAGAGAGTTGTCTGACCTAGTAGCGACCAATATCTTCGTTCAGAGAGTTGTGTAACCTGGTAGCGACCAATATCATCGTTCAGAGAGTTGTCTAACCTAGTAGCGACCAATGTCTTCGTTCAGAGAGTTGTCTAACCTCGTAGCGACCAATATCTTCGTTCAGAGAGTTGTCTAACCTAGTAGCGATCAATATCTTCGTTCAGAGAGTTGTCTAACCTAGTAGTGACCAATATCTTCGTTCAGAGAGTTGTCTAACCTAGTAGCGATCAATATCTTCGTTCAGAGAGTTGTCTAACCTATTAGCGACCAATATCTTCGTTCAGAGAGTTGTCTAACCTATTAGCGACCAATATCTTCGTTGAGAGAGTTGTCTAACCTAGTAGCGACCAATATCTTCGTTCAGAGAGTTGTCTAACCTAGTAGCGACCAATATCTTCGTTCAGAGAGTTGTCTAACCTAGTAGCGACCTATATCATCGTTCAGAGAGTTGTCTGACCTAGTAGCGACCAATATCTTCGTTCAGAGAGTTGTGTAACCTGGTAGCGACCAATATCATCGTTCAGAGAGTTGTCTAACCTAGTAGCGACCAATGTCTTCGTTCAGAGAGTTGTCTAACCTCGTAGCGACCAATATCTTCGTTCAGAGAGTTGTCTAACCTAGTAGCGATCAATATCTTCGTTCAGAGAGTTGTCTAACCTAGTAGTGACCAATATCTTCGTTCAGAGAGTTGTCTAACCTAGTAGCGATCAATATCTTCGTTCAGAGAGTTGTCTAACCTAGTAGCGATCAATATCTTCGTTCAGAGAGTTGTCTAACCTAGTAGCGACCAATATCTTCGTTCAGAGAGTTGTCTAACCTAGTAACGACCAATATCTTCGTTCAGAGAGTTGTCTAACCTAGTAGCGACCAATATCTTCATTCAGAGAGTTGTGTAACCTAGTAGCGACCAATTTCTTCGTTCAGAGAGTTGTCTAACCTAGTAGTGACCAACATCTTCGTTCAGAGAGTTGCCTAACCTAGTAGCGATCAATATCTTCGTTCAGAGAGTTGTCTAACCTAGTAGCGACCAATATCTTCGTTCAGAGAGTTGTTTAACCTAGTAGCGACCAATATCATCGTTCAGAGAGTTGTCTAACCTAGTAGCGACCAATATCTTCGTTCAGAGAGTTGTCTAACCTAGTAGTGACCAATATCTTCGTTCAGAGAGTTGTCTAACCTAGTAGCGATCAATATCTTCGTTCAGAGAGTTGTCTAACCTAGTAGCGACCAATATCTTCGTTCAGAGAGTTGTCTAACCTAGTAACGACCAATATCTTCGTTCAGAGAGTTGTCTAACCTAGTAGCGACCAATATCTTCATTCAGAGAGTTGTGTAACCTAGTAGCGACCAATTTCTTCGTTCAGAGAGTTGTCTAACCTAGTAGTGACCAACATCTTCGTTCAGAGAGTTGCCTAACCTAGTAGCGATCAATATCTTCGTTCAGAGAGTTGTCTAACCTAGTAGCGACCAATATCTTCGTTCAGAGAGTTGTCTAACCTAGTAGCGACCAATATCTTCGTTCAGAGAGTTGTCTAACCTAGTAGCGACCAATATCAACGTTCAGAGAGTTGTCTAACCTAGTAGAGACCAATATCTTCGTTCAGAGAGTTGTCTAACCTAGTAGCGACCAATTTCATCGTTCAGAGAATTGTCTAACCTAGTAGCGAACAATATCTTCGTTCAGAGAGTTGTCTAACCTAGTAGCGACCAATATCATCATTCAGAGAGTTGTCTAACCTAGTAGTGACCAATATCTTCGTTCAGAGAGTTGTCTAACCTAGTAGCGACCAATATCTTCGTTCAGAGAGATGTCTAACCAAGTAGCGACCAATATCATCGTTCAGAGGGTTGTCTAACCTAGTAGCGACCAATATCTTGGTTAAGAGAGTTGTCTAACCTAGTAGCGACCAATATCTTCGTTCAGAGAGTTGTCTAACCTAGTAGCGACCAATATCTTCGTTCAGAGAGTTGTTTAACCTAGTAGCGACCAATATCATCGTTCAGAGAGTTGTCTAACCTAGTAGCGACCAATATCTTCGTTCAGAGAGTTGTCTAACCTAGTAGCGACCAATATCTTCGTTCAGAGATTTGTCTAACCTAGTAGCGATCAATATCTTCGTTCAGAGAGTTGCCTAACCTAGTAGCGACCAATATCTTCGTTCAGAGAGTTGTCTAACCTATTAGCGACCAATATCTTCGTTCAGAGAGTTGTCTAACCTAGTAGCGACCGATATCTTCGTTCACAGAGTTATCTAACCTAGTAGCGATCAATATCTTCGTTCAGAGAGTTGTCTAACCTAGTAGCGACCAATATCTTCGTTCAGAGAGTTGTCTAACCTAGTAACGACCAATATCTTCGTTCAGAGAGTTGTCTAACCTAGTAGCGACCAATATCTTCATTCAGAGAGTTGTGTAACCTAGTAGCGACCAATTTCTTCGTTCAGAGAGTTGTCTAACCTAGTAGTGACCAACATCTTCGTTCAGAGAGTTGCCTAACCTAGTAGCGATCAATATCTTCGTTCAGAGAGTTGTCTAACCTAGTAGCGACCAATATCTTCGTTCAGAGAGTTGTCTAACCTAGTAGCGACCAATATCTTCGTTCAGAGAGTTGTCTAACCTAGTAGCGACCAATATCAACGTTCAGAGAGTTGTCTAACCTAGTAGAGACCAATATCTTCGTTCAGAGAGTTGTCTAACCTAGTAGCGACCAATTTCATCGTTCAGAGAATTGTCTAACCTAGTAGCGAACAATATCTTCGTTCAGAGAGTTGTCTAACCTAGTAGCGACCAATATCATCATTCAGAGAGTTGTCTAACCTAGTAGTGACCAATATCTTCGTTCAGAGAGATGTCTAACCAAGTAGCGACCAATATCATCGTTCAGAGGGTTGTCTAACCTAGTAGCGACCAATATCTTCGTTCAGAGAGTTGTCTAACCTAGTAGCGACCAATATCTACGTTCAGAGAGTTGTCTAACCTAGTAGTGACCGATATCTTCGTTTAGAGAGTTGTCTAACCTAGTAGCGACCAATATCATCGTTCAGAGAGTTGTCTAACCTAGTAGCGACCAATATCTTCGTTCAGAGAGTTGTCTAACTTAGTAGCGACCAATATCTTCGTTCAGAGAGTTGTCTAACCTAGTAGCGACCAATATCTTCGTTCAGAGAGTTGTCTAACCTAGTAGCGACCAATATCTTCGTTCAGAGAGTTGTCTAACCTAGTAGCGACCAATATCTTCGTTCAGAGAGTTGTCTAACCTATTAGCGACCAATATCTTCGTTCAGAGAGTTGTCTAACCTATTAGCGACCAATATATTCGTTCAGAGAGTTGTCTAACCTAGTAGCGACCAATATCTTCGTTCAGAGAGTTGTCTAACCTAGTAGCGACCAATATCTTCGTTCAGAGAGTTGTCTAACCTAGTAGCGACCTATATCATCGTTCAGAGAGTTGTCTGACCTAGTAGCGACCAATATCTTCGTTCAGAGAGTTGTGTAACCTGGTAGCGACCAATATCATCGTTCAGAGAGTTGTCTAACCTAGTAGCGACCAATGTCTTCGTTCAGAGAGTTGTCTAACCTCGTAGCGACCAATATCTTCGTTCAGAGAGTTGTCTAACCTAGTAGCGATCAATATCTTCGTTCAGAGAGTTGTCTAACCTAGTAGTGACCAATATCTTCGTTCAGAGAGTTGTCTAACCTAGTAGCGATCAATATCTTCGTTCAGAGAGTTGTCTAACCTAGTAGCGATCAATATCTTCGTTCAGAGAGTTGTCTAACCTAGTAGCGACCAATATCTTCGTTCAGAGAGTTGTCTAACCTAGTAACGACCAATATCTTCGTTCAGAGAGTTGTCTAACCTAGTAGCGACCAATATCTTCATTCAGAGAGTTGTGTAACCTAGTAGCGACCAATTTCTTCGTTCAGAGAGTTGTCTAACCTAGTAGTGACCAACATCTTCGTTCAGAGAGTTGCCTAACCTAGTAGCGATCAATATCTTCGTTCAGAGAGTTGTCTAACCTAGTAGCGACCAATATCTTCGTTCAGAGAGTTGTCTAACCTAGTAGCGATCAATATCTTCGTTCAGAGAGTTGTCTAACCTAGTAGCGACCAATATCAACGTTCAGAGAGTTGTCTAACCTAGTAGAGACCAATATCTTCGTTCAGAGAGTTGTCTAACCTAGTAGCGACCAATTTCATCGTTCAGAGAATTGTCTAACCTAGTAGCGAACAATATCTTCGTTCAGAGAGTTGTCTAACCTAGTAGCGACCAATATCATCATTCAGAGAGTTGTCTAACCTAGTAGTGACCAATATCTTCGTTCAGAGAGTTGTCTAACCTAGTAGCGACCAATATCTTCGTTCAGAGAGATGTCTAACCAAGTAGCGACCAATATCATCGTTCAGAGGGTTGTCTAACCTAGTAGCGACCAATATCTTCGTTAAGAGAGTTGTCTAACCTAGTAGCGACCAATATCTACGTTCAGAGAGTTGTCTAACCTAGTAGCGACCAATATCTTCGTTCAGAGAGTTGTTTAACCTAGTAGCGACCAATATCATCGTTCAGAGAGTTGTCTAACCTAGTAGCGACCAATATCTTCGTTCAGAGAGTTGTCTAACCTAGTAGCGACCAATATCTTCGTTCAGAGATTTGTCTAACCTAGTAGCGATCAATATCTTCGTTCAGAGAGTTGCCTAACCTAGTAGCGACCAATATCTTCGTTCAGAGAGTTGTCTAACCTATTAGCGACCAATATCTTCGTTCAGAGAGTTGTCTAACCTAGTAGCGACCGATATCTTCGTTCAGAGAGTTGTCTAACCTAGTAGCGACCAATATCATCGTTCAGAGAGTTGTCTAACCTAGTAGAGACCAATATCTTCGTTCAGAGAGTTGTCTAACCTAGTAGCGACCAATTTCATCGTTCAGAGAATTGTCTAACCTAGTAGCGATCAATATCTTCGTTCAGAGAGTTGTCTAACCTAGTAGTGACCAATATCTTCGTTCAGAGAGTTGTCTAACCTAGTAGCGATCAATATCTTCGTTCAGAGAGTTGTCTAACCTAGTAGCGACCAATATCTTCGTTCAGAGAGTTGTCTAACCTAGTAACGACCAATATCTTCGTTCAGAGAGTTGTCTAACCTAGTAGCGACCAATATCTTCATTCAGAGAGTTGTGTAACCTAGTAGCGACCAATTTCTTCGTTCAGAGAGTTGTCTAACCTAGTAGTGACCAACATCTTCGTTCAGAGAGTTGCCTAACCTAGTAGCGATCAATATCTTCGTTCAGAGAGTTGTCTAACCTAGTAGCGACCAATATCTTCGTTCAGAGAGTTGTCTAACCTAGTAGCGACCAATATCTTCGTTCAGAGAGTTGTCTAACCTAGTAGCGACCAATATCAACGTTCAGAGAGTTGTCTAACCTAGTAGAGACCAATATCTTCGTTCAGAGAGTTGTCTAACCTAGTAGCGACCAATTTCATCGTTCAGAGAATTGTCTAACCTAGTAGCGAACAATATCTTCGTTCAGAGAGTTGTCTAACCTAGTAGCGACCAATATTATCATTCAGAGAGTTGTCTAACCTAGTAGTGACCAATATCTTCGTTCAGAGAGTTGTCTAACCTAGTAGCGACCAATATCTTCGTTCAGAGAGATGTCTAACCAAGTAGCGACCAATATCATCGTTCAGAGGGTTGTCTAACCTAGTAGCGACCAATATCTTGGTTAAGAGAGTTGTCTAACCTAGTAGCGACCAATATCTACGTTCAGAGAGTTGTCTAACCTAGTAGTGACCGATATCTTCGTTTAGAGAGTTGTCTAACCTAGTAGCGACCAATATCATCGTTCAGAGAGTTGTCTAACCTAGTAGCGACCAATATCTTCGTTCAGAGAGTTGTCTAACCTAGTAGCGACCAATATCTTCGTTCAGAGAGTTGTCTAACCTAGTAGCGACCAATATCTTCGTTCAGAGAGTTGTCTAACCTAGTAGCGATCAATATCTTCGTTCAGAGAGTTGTCTAACCTAGTAGCGACCAATATCTTCGTTCAGAGAGTTGTCTAACCTATTAGCGACCAATATCTTCGTTAAGAGAGTTGTCTAACCTAGTAGCGACCGATATCTTCGTTCAGAGAGTTGTCTAACCTAGTAGCGACCAATATCTTCGTTCAGAGAGTTGTCTAACCTAGTAGCGACCAATATCATCGTTCAGAGAGTTGTCTAACCTAGTAGCGACCAATATCTTCGTTCAGAGAGTTGTCTAACCTAGTAGCGACCAATATCTTCGTTCAGAGAGTTGTCTAACCTAGTAGCGACCAATATCTTCGTTCAGAGAGTTGTTTAACCTAGTAGCGACCAATATCATCGTTCAGAGAGTTGTCTAACCTAGTAGCGACCAATATCTTCGTTCAGAGAGTTGTCTAACCTAGTAGCGACCAATATCTTCGTTCAGAGATTTGTCTAACCTAGTAGCGATCAATATCTTCGTTCAGAGAGTTGCCTAACCTAGTAGCGACCAATATCTTCGTTCAGAGAGTTGTCTAACCTATTAGCGACCAATATCTTCGTTCAGAGAGTTGTCTAACCTAGTAGCGACCGATATCTTCGTTCAGAGAGTTATCTAACCTAGTAGCGATCAATATCTTCGTTCAGAGAGTTGTCTAACCTAGTAGCGACCAATATCTTCGTTCAGAGAGTTGTCTAACCTAGTAACGACCAATATCTTCGTTCAGAGAGTTGTCTAACCTAGTAGCGACCAATATCTTCATTCAGAGAGTTGTGTAACCTAGTAGCGACCAATTTCTTCGTTCAGAGAGTTGTCTAACCTAGTAGTGACCAACATCTTCGTTCAGAGAGTTGCCTAACCTAGTAGCGATCAATATCTTCGTTCAGAGAGTTGTCTAACCTAGTAGCGACCAATATCTTCGTTCAGAGAGTTGTCTAACCTAGTAGCGACCAATATCTTCGTTCAGAGAGTTGTCTAACCTAGTAGCGACCAATATCAACGTTCAGAGAGTTGTCTAACCTAGTAGAGACCAATATCTTCGTTCAGAGAGTTGTCTAACCTAGTAGCGACCAATTTCATCGTTCAGAGAATTGTCTAACCTAGTAGCGAACAATATCTTCGTTCAGAGAGTTGTCTAACCTAGTAGCGACCAATATCATCATTCAGAGAGTTGTCTAACCTAGTAGTGACCAATATCTTCGTTCAGAGAGATGTCTAACCAAGTAGCGACCAATATCATCGTTCAGAGGGTTGTCTAACCTAGTAGCGACCAATATCTTCGTTCAGAGAGTTGTCTAACCTAGTAGCGACCAATATCTACGTTCAGAGAGTTGTCTAACCTAGTAGTGACCGATATCTTCGTTTAGAGAGTTGTCTAACCTAGTAGCGACCAATATCATCGTTCAGAGAGTTGTCTAACCTAGTAGCGACCAATATCTTCGTTCAGAGAGTTGTCTAACTTAGTAGCGACCAATATCTTCGTTCAGAGAGTTGTCTAACCTAGTAGCGACCAATATCTTCGTTCAGAGAGTTGTCTAACCTAGTAGCGACCAATATCTTCGTTCAGAGAGTTGTCTAACCTAGTAGCGACCAATATCTTCGTTCAGAGAGTTGTCTAACCTATTAGCGACCAATATCTTCGTTCAGAGAGTTGTCTAACCTATTAGCGACCAATATCTTCGTTCAGAGAGTTGTCTAACCTAGTAGCGACCAATATCTTCGTTCAGAGAGTTGTCTAACCTAGTAGCGACCAATATCTTCGTTCAGAGAGTTGTCTAACCTAGTAGCGACCTATATCATCGTTCAGAGAGTTGTCTGACCTAGTAGCGACCAATATCTTCGTTCAGAGAGTTGTGTAACCTGGTAGCGACCAATATCATCGTTCAGAGAGTTGTCTAACCTAGTAGCGACCAATGTCTTCGTTCAGAGAGTTGTCTAACCTAGTGGCGACCAATATCTTCGTTCAGAGAGTTGTCTAACCTAGTAGCGACCAATATCTTCGTTCAGAGAGTTGTCTAACCTAGTAGTGACTAATATCTTCGTTCAGAGAGTTGTCTAACCTAGAAGGGACCAATATCATCGATCAGAGAGTTGTCTAACCTAGTAGTGACCAATATCTTCGTTCAGAGACTTGTCTAACCTAGTAGCGACCAATATCTTCGTTCAGAGAGTTGTGTAACCTAGTAGTGACCAATATCTTCGTTCAGGGAGTTGTGTAACCTAGTAGTGACCAATATCTTCGTTCAGAGAGTTGTGTAACCTAGTAGTGACCAATATCTTCGTTCAGAGAGTTTTCTAACCTAGTAGCGACCAATATCTTCGTTCAGAGAGTTGTGTAACCTAGTAGCGACCAATATCTTCGTTCAGAGAGTTGTCTAACCTAGTAGCGACCAATATCTTCGTTCAGAGAGTTGTCTAACCTAGTAGCGACCAATATCTTCGTTCAGAGAGTTGTCTGATCTAGTAGTGACCAATATCTTCGTTCAGAGTGTTGTCTAACCTAGTAGCGACCAATATCTTCGTTCAGAGATTTGTGTAACCTAATAGTGGCCAATATCTTCGTTCAGAGAGTTGTCTAACCTAGTAGTGACCAATATCTTCCTTCAGAGAGTTGTCTAACCTAGTAGCGACCAATATCTTCGTTCAGAGGTTTGTCTAACCTAGTAGTGGCCAATATCTTCGTTCAGAGAGTTGTCTAACCTAGTAGTGATCAATATCTTCGTTCAGAGAGTTGTCTAACACAGTAGCGACCAATATCATCGTTCAGAGAATTGTCTAACCTTCTAATGGCCAATGATTTCATCTAAACAGTAGTCTTACCTAGTAGAGATCAAGGATTTTGTCTCACCATGACGGTGCAGTACAATCTTTTAATTAAATTGACCAACTAAAAGCAACTTATAAACATTCGTAACTCATGAACAAACCTCGCTCTTGAGCACATGTGACTGCAACGGCATGTTTGAAACTGTGAGCAATATGGCGACAATTCAAGGCACTTCATTAAACAAACTAAGATCAACGCCCGTACTTTATCCGTAACGTCATCGACTACACAACAATTCTCATGGACACGTTGGAATCCCGATATGTATTTGAACTGGTGTGTTTTAGTTTGAGCCCCTTGTCGATGGCTTAGTTCTAATACTACGTATTAAGTCTCTTTGGATGAGAGAGGGAAGAAACCCTTTACGGCAGAGTTCATGTCAACAACAATAAAATGAAGTAACATGTGATGGAATTAAGTAACCACTCCCTAACGCGTAGTGACGAATGAAAGCTATATTTTCTGCATTTTGATTCACAGTGTTCGGTAGCACGCATTATCACAGTATATGGAGTGAATTTTAACTTACGGTTACAGGTAATGGGTGGGACATCGTAACCCATATCACGTGGTTTACTCTACAAGATTTAATTGGACATAACGTTCATCGAACATTACGTATAGGCTATACATAAGGCTTGCTTTTCTCTCTTAAGAAGATAACTTACGTGGCTTTAGAACTAGAGCATCGTTTTACTTCTATGTGTGTGGAGTCTGCTGTATTTGATGGCCTGTGTTATGGCGATGAGCATTAATAGTGTGTATAGTGATAATTAGGCTTGGACTGGGCGGGGCCTTAAGTAAAAACAGTTCCATCATTAGTGTGAAGCTGAAGAGGAAAACGATTAATAAACCAAGAATGGGATTCGAAACTTTTCTCAATTGCTGTCATGAGGTCGAGTGTGTCTTGTTTGAACCATTATGTAAGGATTTAAATGCAAGACAACCTGGGTGGGATCTTTTATACATCAAACGGTGGCAAGTGAAAGAAAAACGACATGACTACCCAGAAAGAAGGGTTCTCTAACCACTTTTAAATTGCAACTCGAGGCATGTAATTTACTTCTGTTACGTTGCGAATATCTCCATTAGTGTTGTACTAAATTACGTTTTATGCTAATGACGAGCAGCAGGTGAAGAGCAAATTAACATGGTCCATCTTGTTGTTCACTTTTACCTCTCGGAGAGCAATAAGTTGGCCTTACCAACCCGCGGCTATCGTATCACTCCCTCGCGATCTATAAGCCACGGGCTAGGCGAAACCAGAACGTGGACTGGCTTCACATTCATGAGCGGAAAACTGATTTGAAGATAACGATTTCTCTGAAAGTCTTACATCATTTTCATAGCTGACCACTCCCCTTCCAGGCGACCAGGGTTTAATTCCCTGCTCTGCCATTCAGTCGATCAACACGTATCTATGCCCAGTATTTTGACACTATAACTGAAAGAAACTGACTTGTGATTGACTATTAACAGAATAGTTTCTCAGTCCGTCCCCACAAGTGCGCCCAATTTGATTGGACGGGAAGTAACAATTATTTTGTCACCCTGAAATAAATGTCACATGGATTATTTGACTAATTAAATTCGTTTTGAACAGTAGGCCAATTAACAGGTGTTCAAAGCGAATTAAATTAGTTATCGAAGTGGAATGAATGATCGTGTGGCCTCCGGAGAGGCCGAGTGCAGGTCTTTCTAGTTGACGCCCGTGGGCGTCCTGCACATCGTAATGAGGATGAAGTGATGATAAAGACGTCACATACACCCAGTCCCCGAGCCACGGGAATTAACCTCAGGAGATTAAAATCCCTGATGGCTCGGCCGGGAATCAAACCCGGGGCACTTCGGACCAATGCCTAGCGCGCTAACCATTTAGACACGGAGCCGAACAGTTATCGAAGTTAATACGCAAAATCAACGCATTTTCCAGTATGGTTAATGCTTTTGCCTCATATGAATTAACACACTTGTCTAACAAATGAGGGGAGGGTTTAGTTGGATAACAAGTTTCGCCCGTCAAGCGATCATCATCAGAACGAAAAATATACAAGACAAAATAGCTCTACAAAACACTGCCAAAACCCAGAATGGTCGCAACCCTCCAACAAGCTGCTAAAAGCACAGCAACATCTTAAAACTGAGGCTATTAAGAATGCTATTTCGGTAGGGAAGAAACGCAAGAAAATAGAATGCCAGGTTAGAGGAACTAAATTGGAGCAGGTGGGACATATGGGTCGTGTATTCTCTCAGGATGGTAGTACGGGGAAGGAAATAGAGTCGAGGTGTGGAAAAGTCAATTCAGTGAGTTCTCAGTTACGACCTACAGTATTCTGCAAGAAAGAAGTTTGTGTAGCTATGAAACTCTCCCTATCTCACACAGTATTTAGACCGATTTTGCTGTATGGAAGTGAGATCTGGGTAGATTCAGGATGTCTGATACATAAGCTAGAGGTAACTGATATGAGGTTAGCATGAATGATTGCTGGGACAAATAGATGGGAGCAATGGCAGGAAGGTACTCGTAATGAAGAGATAAAGGCTAAGTTAGAAATGAACACGCTAGATGAAGCTGTTCGTATGAGCTGACTCAGATGGTGGGGTCATAGGAAGAGAATGAAGGAGGAGAGATTACCTAATAGGTTAATGAGTTTTGCTGTAGAGGGTAAGAGAAGCAGAGGTTGACCTAGGAGGGGATGGATCGATTCAGTCTTGAACGATTTCAAAAGGGGAGGTTTGGAAGCAGAGAAGGCTGTTGTTTTAACTACTAATAGGGGATCATGGAGGCAGTTTCAACCAAGCAAGCAAGGTGAATAGACGTGCAGTGCAGTGTAAGGAAGAATGGGAATCGCTATTCAGCAGTACCGGGCGGTCATCGGCCGCTGGCAGGCTAGAGTGAAGTGCGATTTCGGTGTCGGAAAAGTGATAGTGGCAACGTCACTGAACAGATGGGGGTTTTGGTGATGGGGATGGTAGCGCTGGTTGTGGCGACGCTACTATTAATTGGAGGAGTGGAGTCAAACCCGGGGCCTGGTCAGCTGGGGTGGCAAGAAATTGAAAAAAAAAAAAAATAAGGGAAATTGTAAAGGAAGTGTCACAAAATGACCCGATCCGGGACATTCTTCGAGAACAATGCAAGGAATTCTGGGAGATGAAGACATGTATAAGAGAAGAGATGGGAATAGTGACAGAAAGGCTGACCGAGAATAGTAGAGAGATAAAAGACCTAAGAGAAAAGGTGAGGATATTAGAAATGGAGGTAAAAGAATTCAGGAAGACCAAGCTGGATGAGAGAAAGAAAACAGTCTTCATTTACGGAATAAAGGAAGATGTCAATGAAGGCACCGAGGATCTGACAACCAAGGTGCTCCGAGTGATTTGTGAAGGCATGCGGATAAACCTTGGAGTTTCAGAGATTGACAATGTGACCAGGATAGGGCGGGGAAAGGGCACGAGGCCCGTGAAAGTGTCGTTAGTTTCTTCGCTGATGACTCAGAGAATTCTGACGAACACAAGGAATCTGAAAGGGGAGAGGATATGGGTAAGGAGAGAAATGAGTAAAGAAGAAGCAAGCGAGCAACGGACCTTGCAGTTTCATTTCATTTAAGGAACGGGGTTTACTCAGCCTCGTGAGGACAAGTGAGTACCTGTCTGGCAGTGAGGCAGCGCCCTGGTCACGAAAACCAAGATTAACGGCTGAGGGTAGCCAATGCGCTGACCACGCGTCACCCCAATATCTGCAGGCCAAATGGCTGGGCAGCGGTCGCTTGGTAGGCCTAGGCCCTTCATGGGCTGTAGTGTCAGGGGTTATTATGTAGATAATTAATTTCATGTAACGTAAGTTTTTTCAGGTTGTTATTTAACATGTCTCAGTTTTTCCGCACGAGGCTAAGTGTAGCCCGCTTCAGCCCACAGAAGAGATTTTTGTTTTGTAGAGACGGGAGTTGAACCCGGGTATCATATTTTGCCAAGTAAAATAACCTAAGCAGTAAAGAACTCTCTGCTTTGCAATTCATTCCATAAAGAGAAAATACGTGGACACGAGAGAATCTCTTAGCGTAATCACACTGAATGTATGAAGAAGGGTTTTGGGTGGAGAAACCTACACTGGCATCGAACTGCGATCCATAGCAACTTGGCACCACGCCCTCTTGTTGTCGACTTTCTCTGGTGGCCATCTACAGCAGCCAATAACTGTGAACACGCTCGCTTTCTACGTGCGGTTTTCTGTGTAATGCCAGGGTTTGGTGATATACTCGATGACGTGACAACTGAAAGTCACTGTGATGAAATATTGTTCAACACTCAGTAGCGATCTGCGAGGCGTTTAACAGAAGTTCTTTTGTTTGCCCTAGTAAGAGCGTTCTAGTCAAGTCCAAGGAAAGCAAATTCAGGGATTCGTTTCAATATGGTGTGAACATCGAAAGGTCATGGCTCAGCCAAACATGTTATGCTCATCAAAGTGTGTTGCGTGAAGATATTCCACGTACCAAATCTACAGTGCCAATGTGAATGGTGTGGTCAACTGGGTGACATACGCGTACTGTGTGTATACGACGCAGTTCTTCCCTAAGGAAGTTCTGTGAACATTAGACAATCAATGCACATTGTACGAAATACCATTATTATTAGCCAAACATTTGTCGATGGAAGTTATCCACATCCACCCCGCCTCTACACGACTGTTATCCACATCCACCCCGCCTCTACACGACTGTTATCCACACCCACCCCGCCTCC
The DNA here is from genome assembly GCA_946902985.2 of Meconema thalassinum. Taxonomy (NCBI): domain Eukaryota; kingdom Metazoa; phylum Arthropoda; class Insecta; order Orthoptera; family Tettigoniidae; genus Meconema; species Meconema thalassinum. The sequence continues at coordinate 1,183,285,903 of OX336388.2, read as the reverse complement.
GCACGACTGTTATCCACATCCACACCGCATCTACACGACTGTTATCCACATCCACCCCTCCTCCGCACAACTGTTATCCACATCCACCCCGCCTCCACACGACTGTTATCCACATCCACCCCGCCTCCGCACGACTGTTATCCACATCCACACCGCATCTACACGACTGTTATCCACATCCACCCCGCCTCCGCATGACTGTTATCCACATCCACCCCGCCTCCGCACGACTGTTATCCACATCCACCCCGCCTCCGCACGACTGTTATCCACATCCACCCCGCCTCCGCACGACTGTTATCCACATCCACCCCGCATCCGCACGACTGTTATCCACATCCACCCCGCCTCCGCACGACTGTTATCCACATCCACCCCGCCTCCGCACGACTGTTATCCACATCCACCCCGCCTCCGCACGACTGTTATCCACATCCACACCGCATCTACACGACTGTTATCCACATCCACCCCGCCTCCGCACGACTGTTATCCACATCCACACCGCATCTACACGAGTGTTATCCACATCCACCCCGCCTCCGCACGACTGTTATCCACATCCACCCCGCCTCCGCACGACTGTTATCCACATCCACCCCGCCTCCGCACGACTGTTATCCACATCCACCCCGCCTCCGCACGACTGTTATCCACATCCACCCTGCCTCCGCACGACTGTTATCCACATCCACCCCGCCTCCGCACGACTGTTATCCACATCCACCCCGCCTCCGCACGACTGTTATCCACATCCACCCCGCCTCCGCACGACTGTTATCCACATCCACCCCGCCTCCGCACGACTGTTATCCACATCCACCCCGCCTCTACACGACTGTTATCCACATCCACCCCGCCTCTACACGACTGTTATCCACATCCACCCCGCCTCCGCACGACTGTTATCCACATCCACCCCGCATCCGCGCGACTGATATGCGCATCCGCACGTTTGTTATTCGAATCTACTGGCATTACAATAATATTTTTAACTGGATGAAGTAATAAAGTAAAAGATTTCATTCCAGCAACACTCTCCACTATCATTTCATTTCATCTGTCATTCATTTAATCATTGCCCCAGAGGAGTGCGTCAGGGCTCGGCAGCCGGCACAGTTCTTATCCTCGCCGCTAGATGGGGGCTTCATTCATGCTATTCCCGACCCGGTCGGAGACTGGAAGCAGGCTGTGGATTTTCATTTTCATTAAAGCAACACATTTCATCCAACCGTCAAAGTCATCAGCCACAAAGACTTACATCGCATCTATCACCGACCGTGTTGGAGAACGGGCATAATAAGGGGTAGACATACATTAAAGCAACACATTTAGACATTTGAGGAGAAATTCGTTCCCTTAGGCTATGTATGTCATGTGCTATGTTTAAAATAAATGTTATAAAGCCAGAATTGAACCCTTTTCAGTTCGGAGTGTTAATTATGCTTACTGACATAATTTGAATGAGATAAGCTTAAATCATCATCTTACATTTTGTCATGAAAACAAAAAACAAAACAAAAACATAGCGTTTAACATCCGGGTCCTAGTACTGTAATGATATTCAATAAGTTCGAATTGTACTGTATTCTAAATACTATCCGCAAATTTACTCCAAACATTATCCGCAACTTATCCGCTATCCGCACAGCCATGCAAACTATATCCGCATCCACGCGAGCTTTACCAACTTGTCGACTTTGGGCGAGGGCGCTTCTAGACAGCCACGTACTCGGGTCAACGCTGAGCTCACGGCTTCACCGGGCCACTGTCTCTCTTTGGCTTGACCAACTCGTGGTGTAGCAGCTAGCGTTGTTGACTGTCACCGCGGAGGCCCGGATTCGATTCCCGGATCTGCCAAGAAATGTAATGCTGGTGTGAGGGCTGGAACGTGGTACATTAAGGCTCGTGAGGCAAAATTGAGAAGAGGGGGGTTCAATTACCTCCTCAGCTATCCTGGTTTTCCGCGTTTCCGCACTTCTACTCCAGGCTAATTCTGGGATGGTTCCTAATGTAAGTACACGGTTGCCTCCTTCCCATTCACATCCCCAATTTACAAATACGCAGACTAGTACAGCCATTACAATGACACAGGTTATCACACAAATTACACACACACACAAATACATGGGGCTATAGGCACCGTGCAGGCAGCTCGAAATGCTACTACTAGCGCTACGTAGTGGCCCGTTCTGAAACAAGAGGTGAGGCGTATTGCGAGAGTCTCAGTACAGCATGTGTGACGTTCGAACAAGTTGTGGGTTTAGAGAGATTCAATTCGGGGATCTAAGTGAATCATCATGGAAGAAAGAAAAAAAACCAATTGTCAGTGGCCACGTGAACGACGTGGAGAGACTTAATTTCGAATGCTTTCAGATATATCACAGGAAAAGTCACCCGGCAAACGTCTGTGACTTTCCCGCCCTATATCGTGAAACTTGAGGTAGGCATGGTGTAGTTAGGTCACAATTTATAAAGTTTATTTAGGAAGAATTACTTTATGTATCTCAATACGTAGACTTTCACGACCACTAACAGACATTGTAATATTTAATTTGGGGATATTAGGTCGCCTATAATATATATACAGCTGACGCGTTTGCATGTTTGCTATGTGTTAATAACTTGTAACCATTTTTATTTTCTGTTTAGGTTGACCAGAATCGTAATGTCTCGAGCAGTGAATGTTCCTGCCCTGCAGGCGCCAGAGGAACTTGCAAACACGTAGCTGCGGTAGTGTATTTTGTAAATAATGAAAGTGTTGTCTCGAAAACAGACCATCCGCAACAATGGGGAAAACCATGTCCGAAAACAGTGTCAAAAGAAAAATATAGGAAAGGCAAACGCGTAGAAGCACTGTTCGGCAAAAAGACTAGAGAATCTCTTCCTCCCTTTGAATTAAGTGAGGATATTTTAAAACACATCCCTTGCAGTCTTCGTGCATTACTTCGAGCAGAAGCAAGAACTGAAATCGAACAATCGTGCAGGGCCGTAGTCAGCTCGTTGATGAACAGGGTTGTGAATGATGTGGAGAGAGAAGAATGTGAGGAAATTGTGACACAGCTAGTACATTTACAAGTCTCTACGCCGTGCGCTCACCGGTCAAATACACCTTTCACACTGTGAGTGACGAAATGTTTTTTACCAGCAAAGTTCAGGTTGATACAGATCAGATAATTAAAATCTCCCTGGAAACTGTACCTCAATCATGAAGCCCTCGATGGTTTCAAGAAAGGAAGATACGAATATCTGCTAGCACGAAAGCACATCGGATCAAAAATAGGAGACATAACTTTGATAGTTTAGCTCTCGCATTTGTAACTGGTTCACCAATTGGGGGAGCTGCTTTGAACAATCTTTCTTACGGAAGTGAAATGGAAAGTGAGGCAATAGAATGTTATGCAAGTTCATTCAGTGTTCGTGTTATTCGGTGTGGGTTAATAATCCACCAAAAACAACCTTGGATGTGTGGCTCTCCAGATGGCATAGTTCTCAAGGGGAATGTACCTGGCAGAGTGTTAGAAGTTAAGTGTCCTTCTACCTGTAAAGATAAATCAATAGTTGATGAGGCAGGGAATCTGAGAGTATGTTATCTTTACGCTGACGGGCAAAAAAAAAACATACATTTAAAGACAAGCCATATGTATTACACACAAATACAAATACGAATGTACATAACTGGCTTAGAAAAATGTGATCTATATGTATATAGCAAAGCACAACAGTTGACAATACCTGTTTATAAGGACAATAAGTATGCCGAGGAATATCTCACCAAAATTTCAAAGTTCTATTTCAGTAATTACTTGCCAAAAATTAGCGGTATTCCTAATGATAATTAAGTAATCATTTGTGCTTGGTAAACACTGAACAGTTCAATAGAAAATGAAAACAAAGAATATATAAAACAAACTGATGGTAGAACAAATCTCGAACTATTCTTTAATTATTGGAGTTTGCAAATTTACTAAAACGCAACCTATATGCACAATGACATCTATGTACGGAAACAGTTCTGTTGGCAATTTCTGTAATATATTGTATATTTTGATTCTTTGAATACACCTATCTACATGAATTCTAATACTCGCAATATTATAAGTACTCTCAACCTCCTCAACTGATAATCTCCCTTCATGTAAGAACGGTGGCGTCACTATTACGACACCGCGGCCAGATAAGTTAGTTCTGATGCCAGGAAATCCTTTATCAGCCATGAACTCATCGCCAGGTTGAAGTCAAGTTAACAAACCACCGTTAGTTGTTATGAATGAGTCACTAGCTCTTCCACCATAACATTTCGATTTAAAGGCGATCATACCACTAGGCGTCAATTAAAAGTTTTGCAGTGTAGCAACCCTTGTATTGAGAATAGAAATACACTCTCTGATCTACTTGGGGAGGCTGTTCAACCCTAAATTCCGTGCAGTCAATAATGGCTCGACAACTATAGTAATTTCTCTTAAATGCTGGAGGCATTGTTTTTCTAACACTTTCCTTACTAGGCCAGAATATGAAATTTTTCGTACGCTGCACGAGTTGCATAAGAACGGTCGTAAAAATACGTAAAATTGTAGTCCTGTGAACACCGAATAGCACTCTCAAAGCAGAATAGGACAGTCCAGTTTTCATTTTCATTAGGAAAATTAATAATCTGGTTTCTTTACAAACTTTGGAAACATTACAGTTTGGTAATAACGCAATCAGTAAGGCGAAGACGTGGAAGTTTACACCTGTTAAATCACGCATTTGTGTATTGTTCCTTATGGAACTGTAACCTTGGAAACCTGGGCTCGTGACGTCTGCATGATCGTCTTCCGTTCCACACATTTGATCATGTTTCAAAATGTTCCTTCCCAGACCGAAATTAAGTGGAATACATGCTTGTGTATTAACGGCGTTAACATTTACAGAACAAGTAAACATGAAGTCTGAACAATGAAAATCAGATGGATCTGTTCCCACGGATGCATCCTTGGTTATGTTACTTGAGCAAACTGTAGCTGAAACTTTTCCGCCTGGTTCTTCCTTTTTTAATCGTTTGAGTTGTCTGCGAAAGCGCTGTAAGCTAGGACCCGGCGAAACATTCCTCTTCTTGTATTCATCAGGAAATATTGTCGGAACATAGGCTGGACTTAGTGGGTGTCCAGATCTTCTGTTTCCGAGGAAATGTGCACTGCATATTCTTGTGTAAGTCGTAAGTTGCCAAAGTGATCCATCAATGCTAAAAATTAACACCAAAATGAAATTAAATCGGGTCAGTTGAACTTATTGCAAATTTGTGCAGTATGAACGTGTACTTACTTCCTTCGGTTAACTGCTTGTATCCATCGCCTCCTTCGGTCCACTTCTATCGCTCGTTTTGGAAAACAATAAAATTGTATTTCACTTCCCGTATTTGCATAAGTATTGGAACAACCGACAACACAACAATTGCGTTTACTTGATCTTCGTTTCTCTGCCATTATCGTCGGAGTGACTACACGCTCATACCAGAACTGAGACTACGAGCGTAAGGTAATCTGTGCTGAAAGCCTGGAGTCTGCCTCACCTATAGTTCTCCACCCGGCCGCTAGAGCGACACGCACGGTGCCTATATGACAATGATGTCGCAGCCCCTAAAGCAACAATCTGTTTTGCTGAGCTTCTTCGCCCAAGATCGCGGGTTCAAACGCGGCTGAAGCCGTCGGATTTTTTAAGAGCGTTTAAATCCTTCAGTATGCCTTCCTTCGGAGGGGAAGTAAAGCCGGCGGCCCCATGTCATAGATTTATGGCATGATAAAGAACCTTCCACTAATTACATCTGTGTGAAGCTAAATTATAGGTTAAGATTTGACGAACGCTCTTAGTTCCAACGTTCGTCACCGGAGCCGACTGCGGTGGCCTTTAGTAACCGGATATCAGACAGATTCTACACACACCCAAAGTACACGCGGCTAAATGACCGCGTTGTCGCAGCCCCTAAACTGAGGAACCAACCAACCAATCTGTTTTGCTTTGCCACTCGCTCTTAATCTATGGTCGACTGTATTGCGGCTGCCGCTGCAGTTGATTTGCATAATTACTATTATTATTAGAAGTATAGTGAAGTGGACATCAGTACAGGAACGGCAGCAAATCAGCTAATTAGTCCGATAACCTCTGTTTTTGTGATGGCTGTATTAGTGTGTGTAGTTGTGATTGAGTTGAGGATTGGAAAGGAGGCAGCCGTGGTCTTAATTTAGGAACCATCTCAGCATTCGCCTACAGTAGAAACGGGAAATCACGAAAAAAAAGCACTTCCAGGATGGCTGAGGTGGCAATCGAACCCGACTCTTCTCAGTTTTGCCTCACGTGTTACAGCTCTCAAACCAGAATTAAATTTCTTGTCCAAGCCGGGAGTCAAACAAGACCCCCGTGGTGACAGCCAAGAATCCTAGTTACTACGCAATGAGGCGGTATTATACATAAGTGTCATATACATATCCGCTGAAGCTAAATTAAGCGCAAGTAAGCAGGATCAGGTGATGTTGGCTTGACGAATGAAGCTAGTCATCCTATTTAATAAATTTATGTAAAGGAAGCTTGGAGTTTTACGTGACCGTCAATCTCGCGATCATAAGCCACGGGATCTCTTTTTAACGTGGAATCCGAACCCCAGGAAATGGCATTTCACTTAGAAAATATCACATGCATTGTCCGGAAATCGAACCTGGTCCACCTTGGCGAGAGACCAACAGCTTGACCGCTGCGCCACCTCTCCTCCAAAATTATGAAATTTATTTCAGGCAGTGGGAAATTAATTGTAACTCCGCGCCCAATCTTATCGAGTACACTGTTGTTGACCGGCTGAAAAGTTTCGAATAATGGATAATTATGATGATGATGATGATAATTGTTGTTTTAAGGGGCCTAACATCTAGGTTATCGACCCCAATGGATAATTATTAGCCTACTATTTAACGTATGATGAAATTAATTATTTGGCCTGTTGCTATATCTTGATGAACGCAGTGGTTTTGCATTTTCAGTATCTGTTGGCACAGACTAGAGTAAAATGTGATTTTTCTCCAAGATCTGTCACATTCATGGCTGTGATTATATGGAAGCTACTGAGGTAAGGGTGGTGTTGAGTAATGGCCTTCAGGGCACAGCTGGTGATTGGCGTAATTGCCTTAGTAATTGAAATTAAACAAGCCTCGAAATCTTCCCTGACACAGTTTCAGATGCACCAGCTTTCAAATATTTCTTTGTGAAATACTTTATCGCTAAACCAGCACTCAAAGATTTTTTGAATAAGGAACGTTTATGTAAATGATATCCATTACGTTTTATGAATAACTAGCTGAAGTACCCGTGCTTCGCTACGCGTGATAAATAAAATAAAATGTGAAGGTGACAGTTAAAACAGGGGATAGGCAAGGTGCTGCGCAGAGGGAGATTAAGGATGGAATATTTTGTCCAACTACACCGCTCGGCGTTGACCGTGTTTTATAGCACAAATTTAGGTTTTACTCGCTAACGGTTGGAGATACCTTTCGGACAAGAAATGTAAGTTTAAACCTCGTATATGCCATCAAAAGTTTGCTATTTCTTAGCGTTCTCTTTTTATTTGAAATGGAAATATGAAAGTTTGAAACCAAAGGGTGTAGTGACGTCACTAAAATTGTCGCCATCTTTAAATAGTGCAAAGTATTGAAAACAAAAGTAACCTATATGTTAACCAGGTAAATCAGCTACTTCCATGTAAAATTCATGTAAATCGGACCAGTGGTACTTGCGTGTAATACACAGACACACACCATTTCATTTTTAGCTTCGATTCGCTCGGGTCATAGTCGTGTCATATTGTTATTCAATGAAATGCAGGTTTAACCCCGTTAACACCCCTTTAGAACCTGAATATCCAAAAATCCCTCCTTAGTAGACGTTTTCGACACACAACAAACATATCCCCAAAATATCATTCTGCTAACATTAATAGTTTGGGTTGGTCGATGAGAGTGAACATACAAAAATCCTTCCTTAGTGGACGTTTTTCTTCCAGAATTTCACCCCTCCCCTTAGGCCCCTTAAATTGGATTCATGAAAAAAACGGTCGAACACCTATTTATTTTATTTTTTATTTATTTTTAAGCTGATTGATTTCCTCCGAGTTTCAAACTCCTCGCCTATGTCGTTTAAGAGATACACGCTCCGTTAAGAATCTTTCAACCCCAAATTTTCATCCCTTTCACCTCATAATATACGCTACATCGAAAAACCATTAGACATGTGTCAGCTTATTTTTAATGATTAGTATATATGCCAAGTATCACATCCCCAAATGAAACCACTCGTGAGATATTGTTATTCAGTGAAATGCACGTTTACCCCCTTAACACCTATTTAGAACCTGAATATTCAAAACTCTTTCCTTAGTGGACGTTTACGAGATACAACGAACATATCCCTAAAATTTCATGTTTCTAACTTCAATAATTTTTGCTTGGCGATGATGAGTGTGTGAGTGAGTGAGTGAGTCAGGACATTTTCTTTCATTTATTTTTGATAATTTCACCCCTCCCCATGAACCCCTTAAATTGGATTTATGAAACAAAAGGTCGAACACCTATTTACTTATTTAAAGCTGTTTTCGCCCTGAGTTTGATGAGTGAGTAAGTGAGTCAATCAGTTTGGACACTTTCTTTCCTGTTTTTCCCCCAGATTTACACCCCTCTCCAAGGGCCCCTTAAATTGGATTTATGAAAAAACGGTCGAACACCTATTTACTTGTATTTTAAGCTGTTTTTCCCGCCGAATTTCAAACTTCTCGCCTATGTCGTTTAAGAGATACACGCTCCGATTAGAATCCCTCAACCCCCAATTTTCACCCCTTTCACCTCATAATATACACCACATCGATAAACCCTTAGACACATGTCTGCTTATTTTTAATGATTAGTTTATATGCCGAGTATCACATCCACAAATGAAACCACTCGTGAGATATTGTTATTCAATGAAATGCACGTTTACCCCCTTAACATCCCTTTAAAACCCGAATAAACAAAATCATTCCTTAGTTGACGTTTTCGACATATAGCAAACATATTCCCAAAATTTCATTTTTCCAACTTTAATAGTTTTCGCTGGGCGTGATGAGTGAGTGAGTCAGACAGGACATTTTCTTTCAATTTTCTTTTTTCAGATTTTCACCCCTCCCCATGAACCCCTTAAATTTGATTTATGAAAAAAAAATGTCGAACAGCTATTTACTTACTTTAAAGCAGTTTTCCCCCTGAGTTTGATGAGTGAGTCAGTCAGATAATCAGTTAGGATACTTTCTTTCCTGTTCCCCCCCAGAATGTGACCCCTCCCCATGGGCCCCTTCAATTGGATTTATGAATAAACGGTCAAACACATATTTACTTATTTTTTATGCTGATTTTTTTCCGCTGAGTTTCAAACTCCTCGCCTATGTCGTTTAAGAGATACACGCTCCGTTAGGATTCTTTCAATCCCCACTTTTCACCCCTTTCACCTCATAATATACGCCACATCGAAAAACCCTCAGACTCGTGTCTTCTTATTTTTAATGATGAGTTTATGTGCCGAGTATCACATCCCCCAATGAAACCAATCGAGAGACATTGCTATTCAATGAAATGCAGCTCTACCCCCTTAACACCCCTTTAGAACCTGAATATACAAAAATCCTCTCTTAGTGGGCATTTGCTGCCCTTGGGGAAGCTGCATACCAAATTTCATTCCAATCCGTTCGGTGGTTTCTGAGATTTCGTGATGAATGAATGAGTGAGTGAGTGAGTGAGTGGTATGTGACAAATATATAGTAGAAGATAGTGTCAAGTCTTTGTTATGCTAAACTCGGTTGACAGTGCTGTGTGAGTAGGTGAGTAACTAACGGGATTTCAAGTAAAGATGCTCATTTTCTATACCGGTAGTGCAGAGCGCAACTGGCATCCAGACGGCCGTGTCTCGGCTTGAGCTATGTTGCCATGGAAACTATCTGCCTTGCCATTCCTTCATGAGTATATTTTATGATTTGATACGCCTGTGCTTGAGTGCAAAAGGGCCGAAATCAGAAGAATGAGAAAGAGTATCGAAAATTCATGTAGCCAGCGGTTCCTTCTGGGTCCTAAACTATGTGTATGCAAAATTTGGTTGAGATTGGTGGAACGGTGTGGATTTGTATACGGAACCAACCCACCCACCCACCCACCCACCCACATACATACATTCATACAGACTTTCACTTTTATATATAAGATTGTTACATTAGTTTTAAGAATGTTATGTTCGACGATGTCGAAATATAAATATTGTATGCCAGAAAACTGTATCATAATGATGGACATTATAACACTATTTTTCAGATGAAACAGTTTCTCCCACCAATCAGAGCTCTAGAAACAGTTGTGTGACCAATTAGGTAAGGATAGCATCGCATCTGCACTGACTTCCACGGCATGCAAATTTAAATTTCACTGCGTGGCGACTAGTGTCAAGGTGGGGTATTTGACGAGGTCATGGTCAAATACAAGGTATTCTCTGAGTCCCATGAGCTCTGTTCAGTACATAAAACTGGCGGAATCTCGACAGATATTTTTGAATATTTATGTTCGAACATAAAATAGTAATAATTATCGTTGAACATAAACAGTCGTATGCAACTCGCCTATAATGGTAATTAAGACACGAGTATGTTTATAAAACGAGCGAAGCGAGCCATTATAGGCTCGTTGCGTAATACACTAATATATAAGCAATTTGGCTGATGAAGACCTCAATGAAAGGTTGAAACATGTATGAGCGATTGAATAGATATTCAAAATTTTGAATAGATGTTGTTAATTTTGTATTGATAGGCAGTTTATTTAAAAGTTATCTATGATTTAACAATAAGGCAAATATAAAATATTTACTAAATGGTAAATGTTATTGCTTTTTATGGAAATTAATGCTATTCAGTCGGCCAACACGACTGTAATGGGTGTTTCCCTAAACCAGAAAAAATGTACTTGTGATTAAGAAATACATTCATTTGGAATACCTGATTTGATCGTCACAATTGGGTACACTCGTGTTGTATAACTAAAAAGATTTAGTTTTGATATGTCATAATTAAAATAATAAAATAATCACTCTTAAATACATGTCAAGTATAACAATATGGGCTGCAGTCTGGTCCCATAGCCTTGTACATTAACGCACGTGGCTACGTTGTTTGGTCCAGCGAAGTAAAAGTAAAAAGTAGATAGTGGGATGGTTTGTTAATAATTAAGTTTTCAAAAAGTCTCCGAAATGTTGAGTTAGACTATACTAATTGTTTGAGCTGCCTACTCTCTCGTTAGAGCATCAGGAGGTCTGAACCCACGACCTACCACTTGGTGCAAGGCCACACGACGCAGACCACGCAAGACAGGTTCTTGGAGTTAGCGGTATTTGTGTTCTGAGGCAATAAAAGATACAGCCGTGGGTATGTGACGGATGGTAAATAACACATCCTAGTCGTCAGTTATCTTCTTCTTCTTAAAATAGGTGTTAATTTACTGGGATTCCTTGCGTAAGCTGGGAGATGGGAATATCTAGCATACCCTCTAGCTCAACTTTCTCCTCGTATTTCGAATGTCAGGAGACATACTCCACATGTTGGCGCGGGAGATGAGAAGTGTTTGTTTGAATGAAAGAACTGCCTTTAGTCGTCTTTTGTAAGACATTGAATGTGTAGCCTATTTTCATTTTAGGAAAAAAAAAAGCTTATGAGATCACCTTTTGTCCGTGTGTGTGTGTGTCCCTCTAATAACTTCTAAATGGCTGGAGTGATTATGAATGAAACTCGATAGAAACATAGCACTATTTTGTTTAACCGCAACCGTGTACTTCAAATTTCAATACGTCCCACCAATCCAACATGGCGGCTGTGCGAAATATTTAACCAGCATTCTATATCTCCGAAACTACTACTGATATCACCCAGAAATTTTGCACGGTAATAAAGGGTACAACTAAACGTTCACCTATATGATTTTTAGAAACTTGTTAAGTACAAAACGAACATGGTGGCCAAGCGAAGATGAAACATAAATAGACGTTTCTCGCGATTTAACCATCCGAGTGAAATAGAACTTGGTACAGCAAATGTTTATACACATTGTAATGCACTAAAATCTAATTTACTTCAATTGTTTACATAGCCTCAAAATGGCGGCTGTGTGAAATTTTCAAATTTATTTTTCATTTCTTGTGCCTAATCATGCGATCGAAGTCAACGTTTGAATAATCAACCTACGCAACACTCGTCATCTAATAGTACATAACTGTTGGCCTATCTATATATATATAAACTAGCAGAAGTACCCATTCTTCGAACGGTCTTCGGTATTAATAACCAGATGTTATCAATTGAGCTACTGTTGCAATGTTAGGGGCTTGGAACCTGTTTGTTGGCAAAGAAACATGATTAGTTAAAATGTGCTCTCAAACTAAATTTACCCAACGTGTTCTTCCTGGCGTGAAAATAAAATTGAAAACCTCGTAGACGAATCGCAATACACGTCACATACGAACTGACCCTAACCGTTGTGTCAAGTGCCCAACTACAGGAAGACCCCTTTTATAAATTATAAAGGCATTTGGTGCATGAAAATTCAGTTTTTTTAGCCTCCAATGGCCCAAATTCGTAAAATCAGCAAAAAACCGTCTACTATTTCAAATCAGGAATTTTTGAAAATAATGTTGCTGTTTGGAGATATAATAGACCTTTTGTACGACATATCGCACGTGTAAGTCGTGTGAAAAAAATCTAGTGTACTCCTTGAACCCCTTAAGCGCATTGATGAATTTTACAGTTTTAGTTGGTTCCGTGATAACCTTATAGCCATTTGCACCCTTTGACAGAAATGTAATAAATGGAGTGTCATTACTTATTCCAGAAATAGATGGAAAGTTGGATGCCACCTCTTGAGATACTGTTGTTATGGTTAGTGGCTTGCATTCCTTCTTTAGTTTATTAAATGAAATTAGTTTTCTGGGAATATCAAAGAAACTGTTGGGTTTAGAGCCTTAAAATATAGTTTTCGGGGACCCTTTACGGGTCTTGAGGGGCCCCGAGTTTTGTTTCTGTCACCAAGGGTTTGAAAATGAGCTTTGTCTCGTCGTTGTACGCCATAATAATGATAATAATTAAAAGAATAGTAATAATAATAATATAACAATATAGGGATAGGGATATAATAGACCTACCGTACCATACCCGCACGTGTAAATCGCGTTAAAAAATTCTCGAGTACCCCTTGACCCCTTAAGCGCATTACATGATGAATATTTCAGCTTAATTTGGATCCGTTATAACCTTATAGCCGTTTGCAAACCTTCACAGTAATGTAATAAATCCAATTGCGTTGCGTCTTACAGAAATAGATGGACCTCTGAGATTCAGTTGCCATGGTTACCGGCATGCATTCTTTCATTAATTTATTAAGTGAAATTAGTTTTCTGGGAATATCTCAAAAACTGTTGGTTTTAGGGCCTTAAAATATGGTTTTCGGGGTTTCCCGAGTTTCGTTTCTCACATTGAGGGGCTGAAAATGAGCTTTGTTTCACCCTTCTACGCCTATTTCAGCATGTATTTTAAGGGGGTAGGGCCCCTTTTATGAGAGGTACGGAGAAGAGTTACATCAATGATTGGTGTCGTGCCTCTGAAGGATATCTGTATCAAATTTTACGTTGATCCACTCAGCCGTTCTCGAGTTATAAGGACACAAAGAATTGTCCACAGACAGACAAACAAACAAACAGACAGACAAACATTTTATTTTTGCGCGCATCCATCATAAAACAGTCTGAAACGCGCAAATATCGCAAATTTCCTCGGAAATTCAGAAAAAACAGGCAAACATTCTTTTTTATATAGAGAGAGATAAATGGCTGTTCGTTAGTCTCGCTAAAACTCGAGAACGGCTGGACCGATTTGGCTAATTTTGGTCTTGAATAATTTGTGGAATTCCAGAGAAGGTTTAAAAGGTGAATAAATATGAAAGTTGTAGCGCACGAGTAGATTCAACAAATGAGTGTCGGCACGCGAATCGCTTAAATAAAGTACCGTATGCGTTCATATACCATTCATCAGGTTGCTATGAAACTTTGGTTGTATTGTTGTGCACACTCCAGGAAAGGTTTCTGACTTAGTAAATCCTTTTTACAATAGGTAGCGCACGAGTAGATTCAACAAATGAGCGACGACGAGCGAAGCGTTTCACTAAGTCCCGTATGCGTTCATATACTATTCGACTGATAGTGATGAAACTTGGGTGAGATGTTGTGTACACTTCATGGAAGGTTTCTGGCTTAGTAAATCCACTTAACAATAGGTAGCGCACGAGTAGATTCAACAAATGTGCGACGACGGGCGAAGCGTTTCAACATAGTCCTGTATGCGTTCAATACCATTCGTCCGATAGCGATGAAACTTGGGTGAGAGGTTGTGTACACTACAGGCAAGGTGTCTGGCTTAGTAAATCCATGTTATAATAGGTAGCGCACGAGTAGATTCGACAAATGAGCGACGACGAGCAAAGCGTTTCAACAAAGTCCCGTATACCTTCATATACTATTCGTCTGATAGTGATGAAACCTGGGTGAGATGTCGTGTACACCTCAGGGAAGGTTTCTGGTTTAGTAAATCGACTTAACAATAGCTAAAGCACGATTAGATTCAACAAATCAGCGACGACGGCCGAGGCGTTTCAACAAAGTCCTGTATGCGTTTACATACCATACGTCCGATAGCGATGAAACTTGGGTGAGAGGTGGTGTACACTACAGGCAAGGTTTGTGGCTTAGTAAATCCATTTTATAATAGGTAGCACACGAGTAGATTCAACAAATAAGCGACGACGAGCGAAGCTTTTCCAGTAAGTCCCATATGCGTTCATATACTATTCGTCTGATAGTGACCAAACTTGGGTGAGATGTTGTGTACACTTCATGGAAGGTTTCTGGCTTAGTAAATCCAGTTAACAAGAGGTAGCGCACGAGTAGATTCAACAAATGTGCGACAACGGGCGAAGCGTTTCAACAAAGTCCTGTATGCGTTCACATACCATTCGCCCGATAGCGATGAAACTTAGGTGAGAGGTTGTGTACACTACGGGCAATGATTCTCTCTTAGTAATCCATATTATAATAGGTAGCGCACGAGTAGATTCAACAAATGAGTGACGACGAGCGAAGCGTTTTAACAAAGTCCCGCATGCGTTAATGTACTATTCGTCTGATAGTGATTAAACTTGGGTGAGATGTTGTGTACACTTCAGGGAAAGTGTCCGGCTTAGTAAATCCACTTAACAATAGGTAGCGCACGAGTAGATTCAACAAATGAGCGACGACGGGCGAAGCGTTTCAACAAAGTCCTGTATGCGTTCACATTCCATTCGTCCGATAGCGATGAAACTTGGATGAGAGGTTGTGTACACTTCAGGGAAGGTTTCTAGGTTAGTAAATTCACTTTATAATAGGTATCGCACAATTAGATTAAACAAACGAGCGACGACGCGCGAAGTGTTTGAACATAGTCCCGTATACGTTCATATACCATTCGTCTGATAGCGACTAAACTTGGGTGAGTTGCTGTGTACACTCCAGGGAAGGTTTCAGGCTTAGTTAATCCATTTTACAATAGGTAGCGCTCAAGTAGATTCAACATATGAGCGAAGGCGTGCGATGCGTTTCAACAAAGTCCCGTATGCGTTCATATACCATTTGTCCGAAAGCGATGGAACTTGGGTGAGATGTTGTGTACACTTCAGGGAAAGTTTCAGGCTTAGTTAATCCATTTTACAATAGGTAGCGCTCAAGTAGATTCAACATATGAGCGAAGGCGTGCGATGCGTTTCAACAAAGTCCCGTATGCGTTCATATACCATTTGTCCGAAAGCGATGAAACTTGGGTGAGATGTTGTGTACACTTCAGGGAAGGTTTCTGGCTTAGTACATCCACTTTACAATAGGTATCGCACAAGCAGATTCAACAAATGAGTAACGGCGTGCGTATCGTTTTAAAAAAAAATCCGTATGCGTTCATATACCATTCATGCGATTGCAATGAAATTTTGAGAAATGTTGTTTCCACTCCCTCAAAGATTTCTGATTTAGTAAATCCATTTTACAATTGGTAGCGCAAAATTAGATTCAGTTAATGGGCGACAGAGCGTGAATCGTTACCACCAAGTCCCGTATGCGTTCATATAACATTCATCCGATTATCATAAAACTTTGGGGAGTTGAGCCCAGTCCTGCGAAGCTGTATGAATTAGTAAATCCGTTTTTCAATGGGTGGCGCACAAGTAGATTCAACAAATGAGTGTCGTCGCGCGAATCGTTTAAGCAAAAACCCGTATACGTTCATATGCCATTCATCCGATTGCGATGAAATTTTCATGAGTTGTTGTGTACACGCCAGGGAAGGTTTTCACTTAGTAAATCCATTTTACAATAGATAGCGTACGAGTATAATCAAGAAATGGGTGACGGCGCTCGAATCGTTTCAACAAAGTCCCGTATGCGTTCATATACCATTCATTTCATTGCGATGCAAATTTGGTGAGTTGTTGAGCACGCTCCCAGGATTTTTTTTGAGATAGTAAATCAATTTTACAATAGTTTAGAGGTGGTTAACGGAAAAAGAAAAACAATATTGGTAATCCAAAAGCACTTCAACATACAAAATTACAATGCCTACACTTTCTTTGATTGTCATTGCAACGCATGCCGGGTACAGCTAGTATTATATAAAAATCCAACATAGCGACCGTCTGAAATATTTAGACGGTTCTCAATATCTACTAATCTTTGACAGCAATCAAACTGAAATTTTGTATGTTGATAAAAGCTATGAACACAAGTTCACCTATGGAAATTTCAATAACCTTGTCAGCACAAATACAACATGGCGGTGACACGAAATTTAAATATTTAAATGGACGTTTCCCGAGATTTAGCCATCCAAGCGCAGTGAAAATTGGTACGGTAAATACTTATACAAATTTTAATCCAATGACAAATAATGTATTCCAATTGGTTTCTTAACCTCAAGATGGCGGCTGTGCGAAATTTTACAATCTCGCTTTTATTTCTTGTGTCCTAATTATGCGATTGTTGTTGTTTCAGTCTTCAGTCTTTTGACTGGTTTGATGCAGCTCTCAATGCCTCCCTGTCCTGAGCTAATCGTTTCATCTCTACATAGGTACAACACCCTACATCCGAGGCAATCTGTTTAACGTATTCTAACTTTGGTCTAGCCCTACAGTTCTTGTCCTCGACCCTTCCTTCCATAACTAAGCTTGCTATTCCTGGTGTCTTAGTATGTGTCCTACCAACCTATCTCTTCTCTTCATTAGCATTCGCAAGAAACATCTCTCCTCTCCCACTAGTCATAATACCTCTTCGTTTGTAACCCTATATACCCATCTGATCGTAATCATTCTCCGGTAACACCACATTTCAAACGCTTCAATTCTCCTCTTCTTGCTGCACCAATAGTCCAAATTTCACTTCCATAGAGTGCCACGCTCCAGACAAAGGCCTTCAAAAATGACTTCCTAATACCTAAATCTATATTCGATGTCAACAGATTCCTTTTCTCTAGAAATGCTTTCCTTGCCTGAGCAAACCTACTTTTTATATCCTCTTTGCTTCGTCCATCACTGGTTATTCTGCTTCCAAGTAACAGAAGTCTCCCACTTCCTTTAGTTTTTCACCTGCCAATTTGATGCCCATAGAGGTTTCTGGTTTATTTCGGCTGTATTCCAATATTTTTGTTTTACATTTATTAATTTTCATCAAGAACTATTTGAAACCCGTCAAAATATGACGGTCAATAGAAAAATATTTACTGAAGAATTTTCTTATATAGGCCTACTGTACATTCTTTGTACGATTATTTTTTGGGTCTATTGAAACTATAGGCTACGGGCGTCAAAAGATTGCACTCTCACCATTGCAAAATACTGCTGGCCATGACTGAATAATTGATGAGGCAAATTGAGACCTATTACGTTCCAGTGTTCCCCATTGAGCTTTATTGATTGTGATAAAGTATGCAAAACGAATTGGAAAATATTGCCTCTTAAAAGAAAATGATAGTGTTTTATCGGATGGTGTTAAATCAAGTGCCTAATTTTAACTGCACTTATTATTTCCAAATTCAAGTAATATGGTTGCATTTAGGATCCCTTGTTTAAAAGTAGGCCTATATGGCAACGTAAATCATGGAGAATTCCTTATCTTACAGGAATAATAAATCTAACATATGTTTAGACAATGTAATACCAATTGCAAGAAACAATAATTGGGAAATAAAATTACTTGTCCCAGGTGGAAATCAAACTCCTTCGACGATGCCTAATCAATTCCGTTGTCCACAATGTTAGCCGCTGAGCCACCCCGACAAAGGAATTCCAGTGCAATGTTAAGTGACGTGAACAACAAACGCACTCAACTGCTAGTTAAAGTTCTTCAATATTTCAATTATTTCATGATTTTTTATTTTTTATTTAGTCAATTTACCCTCTAGGTTGGTGGTTCCCACGGACTCAGCGAGGGAACTCACCACTACCGCCTCTATGGGCAGTGTCCTGGAGCTTGGAACATCTGGTCGGGATGGATACAACTGGGGAGGTGTGATCAGCACTTCGCCCAGGCGGCCTCACCTGCAAAGCGAACAGGGGCCTCATGAGGGAGGGGAAGGGATGGATAGGCTAGGAAGAGGGAAGGAGGTGACCGTGGCCTTACAGTAGGTACCATCCCGGCATTTGCCCGAAAACGAAGTGGGAAACCACGGAAAACCACTTCGAGGATGGCTGAGGTGGGAATCGAACCCCCTCTACTCATTTGGACCACCCGAGGCTGAGTAGACCCCGTTCCAGTCCTCAGACCACTTTTCAAATTTCGTGGCAGAGCCGGGAATCGAACCCAGGACCTCCGGGGCGGCAGCTAACCATGCTGACCGCTACGCTACGGAGGCGAATTCATGATTTTATTCCAGTATATATCGGGACGTCGCCTCCGTAGCGTAGCGGTCAGCATGGTTAGCTGCTGCCCCGGAGGTCCTGGGTTCGATTCCCGGCTCTGCCACGAAATTTTTAAAAGTGGTATGAGGACTGGAATGGGGTCTACTCAGCCTCGGGTGGCCCAAATGAGTAGAGGTGGTTTGATTCCCACCTCAGCCATCCTCGAAGTGGTTTTTCGTGGTTTCCCACTTCGTCTTAGGGCAAATGCCGGGATGGTACCTACTGTACGGCCACGGCCGCCTCCTTCCCTCTTCCTAGCCTATCCATCCCAATCTTCTATCCCTTCCCATCCCTCACGAGGCCCCTGTTCGCTTTGCAGGTGAGGCCGCCTGGGCGAAGTGCTGATCACACCTCCCCAGTTGTATCCATCCCGACCAGATGTTCCAAGCTCCAGGACACTGCCCATAGAGGCGGTAGTGGTGAGTTCCCTCGCTGAGTCCGTGGGAACCACCAACCTATAGGGTAAATTGACTAAATAAAAAATAAAAATAAATCTCATAAACAAAGATCACACTACGATACGATCCGCCATTTCTCTCGTGAAGAAACGACATTGTGCGCACGCGCAATTGCCACATATATTACATTTTTCTTTAAACATTTAAAAATATACCGTGACATATATTTTCCTTTTAAAGACACACTGCAAATCTACAGACCAACGGCTTTCGTAAGAATGCTTTACTAAGCCAATTTGTTAAGCCGTTATCTCAATCTGGCAGTAACAAAAATCATCTTAGTATATAATTATGGCAACGGAGAGTTCGTTACTTTACGGGAATGATAAAAGTAAAATATGTTTCGACAATGTAATACCATTCGTAAGAAGGAAGAAAACGGAAATTAAAAAAAAAAACATATCCGAGGTGGGAATCGAACCCTCTTTACGATGCATAATACAAAATTCTGGACTGTAACTACAGCCCCTTGGCCATCCAGACAATCATGTATCACTACAATATTAAGCTACCTAACCAGTATACACACTCAACCTGCAGTTTAAGTCCTTCAATACTTGGCTTATTTGATATAATTCTATTTCAATGCATATTGTAAAAACATAATTGACATTATTGGAGACCCTTTTTAATTCTCATAAACAAAGATCTCAGTTAGACTTGGCCGGAAGCGCCATTTGCCTTGTTGAGAAAGGCAATTGTGCGCATGCGTGGGACTGTCAAATATTACATAATAGCTTGGCGATGTGACTTTGTTCGTTGAACTGCTTTTGGATTCCCAATACTTTTATCTTTTTACGTTAACCACCTCTAAACTATTATAAAATTGATTTACTATCTCTGAAACGATCATGGGAGCGTGCTCAACAACTCACCAAAGTTTCATCGCAATGAAATGAATTATATATGAACGCATACGGGTCTTTGTTGAAACGATTCGAGTGCCGTCACCCATTTGTTGAATCTACTCGTTGGCTACCTATTGTAAAATTGATTTACTAAGACGAAAACCCTCCCAGGCGTGTACACAACAACTCATCACAAATTCATCGCAAACGGATGAGTGGCATATGAACGCATACGGAATTTTGTTTCAACGCTTCGCGCGCCGTCACTAATTTGTTGAATCTACTTGTGCGCCACCCATTGAAAAACAGATTTACTAATTCATAAACTATCGCAGGACTGCACTCAACTCATCAAAGTTTTATCACAATCGGATGAATGGTATATGAACGCATACGGGACATTCTGAAACGATTCACGCGCTGTCGCTCAATAGTTGAATCTACTCGTGCACTACAGTAGTGGGGCTGTGCCGCTTCTAACTCATAGCCTACTTTCCTGGTGACGTCATCCAAGATGGCGGCCATGACGTCACACAAGATGGCGACCATGATGTCACCATGACGTCACACGGTCATGACGTTGCCATGACGTCACTCGGCCATGACATCGCCATGACCTCGCACAAGATGGCGACCATGACGTTACAAGATGACGGCTTTAGCTTAACTAACCAAGCCTAACCTAACCTCACCTATGAGGTGTGATCAAAAAGTTTCAAAATGTTAACCCATAGCCTACTTTCCTGGTGACGTCACCTACGAGGTGTGATCAAAAGGTTAATCCATAGCCTACTTTCCTGGTGACGTCACATCGAGTGGTGATCAAAAATTCCAAAATGTTGACCCATAGCCTACTTTCCGCTAACCAAAATGGTGGCTAACCAAAATGGCGGCTAACCAAAATGGCGGCCATGGCCTAACTAACCTAGCCTAACCTAACCTACGAGGTGTGTTCGAAAAGTTCCAAAATGTTAATCCATACCCTACTTTTCTGGTGACGTCACAACGAGGGGTGATCGAAAAGTTCCAAAATGTTAATCCATAGCCTACTTTCCTGGTGACTTCGCAACGAGGTGAAATCAAAAATTCCAAAATTTCGACCCATAGCCTACTTTCCTGGTGGCGTCACATACTAACCAGCTATACATTCAGGGGCAAAGCCGAAATCCCCCGAATGCATGATCGGATTTTGACGAATGAGGTGTCGTTGAACTCAGGCTATCATCCTCGTTCCTAAATTCCAAAATGTTGACGCATAGCCCACTTTCCTGGTGACGTCACATACTGACCTGGCAAAGCCAATATCACCCGAATGCATGATCGGATTTTGACGAATGAGATGTCGTTGAACTCTAGCTGACGCCACCTTTCCAAGCTAACAAGTTAGGTCCTGTTTGATTCGTACATTAAAATATGCAAGTAGATGTGTCACATAACCTCATGAAGGTGTTGGCCTTGAACGTTAGCTGTACACGTGCATGATGATAGAATGCTCAAGAGTGTAAATCGCTGAGTCAGTAAAAAGTATCATACATCATGGATCGCAGAGGCTTATGTGGTGACCAGGCTTGCCTATGCATTCATCACTATTTGATGAATCATGGATTGTAGAGCTTATGCGGTGTTCATGCTTGACAATGCATTCATTGATATTTCATGAATCGTGAATGGCAGAGGCTTATGCTTGGTGGAAGCATGACTGTAATGATTGAAAAAACAATTGCAAGAATGATTGCCGAGCCACAGGACATGGCATTGACCAAGTGCGAATAGGAAATTGGAAACGTGGAACATGAATGTGAATTGTTAAAGCGTGGGGATAACAAGTAAGAACAAAATTATGAAAACAGAGCATACTCATACATGCTATATTTTTTATTTAATTAAATTACAATTTTTTTTCTTTACATAGGTGGTTATAAATGTAATTTTTTTTAACCCATGACTTGCGGTAAATGAGTTTTCCACGAGGGGCATGGATGGAGGTGGTTAAAAACTGGGGAAGCCGCAATGGTTTTATAGGTGTAAACACTTGATCCTCTTCTTTTACATCATCATTGTCATTATCATTATCATGATAATCATCATCATAATCATCATCATTATTATAACTATGATCAATATAACTATGTACTTCGTTTTGATGTTTTTCCATGGACACTTCTTGTAGAGTTTGCGTGGTTTTTGATAGTGTTGTTCGCTTTACAGATGGCTTGGAAGAGGGTTTATACACAACTTTTTGAGGAGAGAGTAAATGATTTTTTACAAAGAAGTTACTATGTTTTTGTTGCGCTTGCTTTTTCTTGCCTTTTGATCATGTTTTGTTAACACTAACGGTGTTTCATTTGATATACCACATTGATGAGTACCAACACTTAAGACCTCACTATTTTTAGCCTACTTTTCACATTTTGCAAAAATGAGGAAAAAGTAGACTTATGAGATCGGGCAAATGTGTGTCTGTCTGTCTGTCTGTCCTTCTGTCTGTCTGTCTGGCTGTGTGTGTGCGTCCCCCTATCAACTCCTAAACGGCTGCAGCAATCGAAACAAAATTTGGTAGGAGTAAAGATCTATACCTGAATATCTCACGCCCATATTTGAAAATGATGTCAGTGCTACCAACTGCTGAAAAATCGCAATTGAAATTTGAGCTCCATGTTGGATATCTTGGAAGGTATGAATAGGAGCTATTTCAAAATTGGCACACGTATAGATAATAATATTGCAGTTTAATTTCCAGGAGCCCATACATCGCAGTGTTGCCAAAATGAATATACGCCTTCTGATAGGTCCAAATTTTAAATGCATATAACATCTACACTATCAATTGGATTTCAACCAAATTTCGTATGTGCTATGTGTACATAAGCAGACATGACTGAACGTATTATTAAGATCCACCAGGGCTGCCAACTGTTAATAAATGCTCTCAATTTATTTTATCCAAATACCAATATATCAGAAAGTATGCCAGCCGACAGCTTTAAACTATGCACACGTATAGTACCTGACGTTCTATATTAATTTGGAGAAACTTATATACGTCAGTGCTGCCAACATGATTCTAAGCCTGCTGAGAGGTCCAAATTTAAATACATGTAACTTCTATACTATCATTTGGATTTCAACCAAATTTCGTGTGTGCTATGTGTACCATAACAGATACGTATATGCCGATTCTTAAGAGTTACCAGGGCTGCCAACTGTAAGTAAATACTGTCTCTATTTTTGTTACCCTAATATCAATATATCAGAAAGTATGCAAGCCAATAGCTCTAAACTTTGCAAATGTATAGTACCTGGCATTCTAGATTAATTTGGAGTAACTAATATACGTCAGTGCTGCCAACATGATTCTAAGCCTGCTGATAGCCAATTTTAAAATGCATGTAACTTCTATACTAACTAATGGATTTTATTCAAAATTGACACAACAATAGATCATATTATTTCAGATTATTTCTGACCAATACATGTATGTCATTGTTGCCAACATGATTTTTGGCGCGCTGTTAGATCCAATGTTTAACTGCATGTAACGTCCATGCTATCCATTGGACTTCAACCAAATTTTGTATTCTGTACCTTAAGAGATGGAACTAAGAATATATTCAGTCACCAGGGCTACCAACTGTTGTTCTCTATTAGGCTACAGTATGCCAGGTATACAGTATTTCGAACTAATTAGAAATTTCGATATTACCAACTTAATTTCGTCATTATTCTAGATAGATCCATATAGATTAATCATTGGCATAGATCTTAAATTTTAAGAAAAGTAGGCTCTTTAGTTCGTTACGGAACTTCTTGTTACTTTTCAGCTCACCTCGACACTGTTTTGAACGATGTTTTGAACAACGCCAAATAACCGTTCCATTTTTATTGATTCGTTTTACAATATATGTATATCCTTTATAGTATGCATATGGCTTACCATATCTATTCGTTGATACTTCCATGTCAATTGTCAAGCATGAACTAATCTCTAGTCAAGTTCAGTCGATTATATAAATAATAGTTTAAAGTGAGTGCAAAAGTGGGTGCAAAAGCGAGTGCAAAAGTGGGTGCAAAATTGAATGCAAAATTTGGTTCAAAAGTAGGTGCAAAATGGGTCAAAAGTGGGTGTAAAAAGTGGGTGCGAAAGTGGGTGCAAAAAGTGGGTGCAAAGGTGGGTGCAAAAAGTGGGTGCAAATGTGGGTGCAAAAAGTGGGTGCAAAAGTGGGTGTAAAAAGAGGGTGCAAAAGTGGGTGCAAAAATGGGTGCAAAAGTGGGTGCAAAAAGTGGGTGCTCAGTCACATGTCTTAAACCAGGATGACTATGGCGATAAGAAAGGGTATGGTATACTAGCTATGAAATTATTCATAAAGTCATTGAATATAAACCCTTGAAAAACAATATACCTACCTTGATACTCCTTTTGTGGTCCCAGAACTCAGTTTGATGATTGTTTGAGAGGTGGGAGAGTGCAGGTGAGAAATAATGATATAGCTTATCATAACAGTGATGTGTTATTAAGACGTGTTGTTAATTATTAGTCGAATGGTAAATGACTTTTATCAACCTACAAACTTTAGGAATATAACAAGAATTAAAATGTATTGGAAACCTTGTTTTTATTTTATAGCCAATAGCACTTCACAAAAATAGAATACAAAGAAATACCAATTCCTCATTCCTTATTCAATGTTTATGTCCACATATCATTAACTTTCCTTTCATAACACACATCACAATCAAGGCTGCCAACCTCTCTCCCACTGAGGCATCACAGGATGCCAAACGTTGTTTAGCTTTTTTCAACAACACTTTATCCGCCACATGTCTTAAACCAGGATGACTATGACGATAAGAAAGGTCATGTTCTTTGCATGCTTGATCCAAAAGATTAATGGATACATCTCCACGCTGCAAACATTCTTCAAGGCGAGTTCCAGGTCCACAAAATCGATAACCAGGAAGGTCAATTTTGAAAGCCAAGAATTGAATGATTTTGTTAATGAGGCCATGGCCAGTACATGTTCGATATATCCTTTTCTACTGATGGTGAAAAGGTTTGATCTTCCTCCTCCTCTGTGGACGATGTTTGTTGTTGTTGTTGTTGCTGCTTTTTTCTCGCCATCACACCCGTGGAATGAGGAAACAAAGTCTTTACACAGACTTTTATGACCGTGATACAGTTTCACCAGCTGGCCAGTAGCACACTGTCGCATAGAGGGTATTTTTGCCATGGCCACTTGCTTATGATGATCGTAATCCGTACATGGTTGCAATTCACTCAACACAGGGTCTTGAGTCCATGATTTTGGTACATGTTGCCAGATTTCTTTCACAGCATTGGCTGTCACATAATAAATGAATGACTTGGGGAGCGCCAATAATTCCTCCTTGGTAAAACTGTGTAGTTTCTTTTTGCACACAAAGAATTTCCCGATCGGTTTATCCGGAGCATCTCCTCTCTCCATGATATTACGTTGATGTTTACACGTCACTTGTAGAAATCTCACTGATGTCATCCACGGGTGAACCTTGAGTTTTAATTTTATTCAACAACTCCCAGCAGGCATTGGTGGTTAACCAATGAAAGAGATGCCTTACTTGGGTCAAGGCTTTATGGGTAATGTTGCCACAGGGACAGCGGTATATGAGTGTTTGAATCGAGGGACATCACAAGGCCATGAGATCAATACATTGACAGTAAGGTGTTAAAAATGGTTGTAACCATTGGCGTTTTTCATTACCTTTCACAAATACTACATGGGCAGAGGACAAATGGGCTTTCATCACCATGTCCAGGTGCTTATATGAAATGGTTCCTTGATTCCAGTCTAGTTGCAAATGATTTTCAATCAATTTAGTTTGTTTACAGTCTTTCTCACACAACAAATCAAAAACATAGGGTGGTTTAAACACTAAATGGGTAGCTTGTGATATCCAAAAGGTCGAACAATCAACAATGGCAACCTCTTTAAATATAAATGTGTTATCTCCAATGTTAAACCCTTGACAATCCACAGTCAGTGTGCTCAACATGTTGATGCTTGTCTGAGCTAAGTCCAACTGACCACTAACTGACTATCAGCGACTAAGGTATACTCATGACATTGACTTACATTCCCATTCTAGTAAACAAATTAAGGTTAGGATATGACAGAGAACATGAGAAATAATAACATTATCAGCAACTTTTTTTTACATCATTTTGTTGGTATAACAAGTTTTACATGCTTTTGTCATTTTGGGATAGGGACGATACCAACTCATACAACATTACAGTCTTTTGTGTTTATTACGTCCAAAACATCGATGATATCCCAATGTCTCTAAACTGGGAGATTTTGACTGTGAGCTGCTCATCGAAGCACCGTTGACGCCATAAGATCCACGCGTATCATAACTTGTTTTTTCATTACTTAGAGGTATTAGCGAGGGCGAGCTTGAATGATAGGGTATATTACCCACCTCTATTCCACACAGGTAGGGACAGGTGGGTGACCAGCGCTGATGTTCATGCATAGGTTCATCACTTTCTTCCCATTGATCTATGATTATGGAGCAAAAGACACATTTCACTTCATCTCTTGTTTTTAAATAATAGAAACCAGCGGCTGCCAAGGCTTGAGGGTTTATGAAAGGCACAGGCCACGTCGCAAAGGTCATGAAACGTTGTTTCTCAGATTTTAAATGGGTGTAACACTTGTTGAGGCTTACCAGGAGAACTGCGTATGTTTAGGAGTTCTCCTGACCACATACGCAATTTGTCTAACAATGGTGGCCAAACGGTAGGATATCTTACAGGGGAGTCTTCACTCTCCTTTACGGTCGTCGGCAAACTTCTATGAAGAAGGTATCCATAAACCTGTGCCACGCTATGACAAATGCCTGCAAAAGTTTGGCAGTTATGTCTAAAAGTAGTTTAAGAGGTGTAGAATGTTGTGCAATAAATAATTTTTCTGTATCTGTACACAATATCATTTTATTACCAAACGGAACTTACTTTCTGGACGTGCCTCGTATATATAGATCTATAAGATTTCTTTAATCATTTACAAATATACCGTAACATATATTTCCCTTCTAAAGAATCTCTGCAAATCTGCATGCCATGAGCTTTCGTCAGAATGCCTTACGAAGCAAATCGGTTGAGTCGTTTTCACAATCTTGTGGGAACAAAAAACACCTTAGTGTTTTAAATATAACGATTCTTTCCTAAAGACTGAGTCCAAACCATTCAAAAACTCACTCAAATCCTCAGGCGTGTCAGCCGCGATTGAAGATTGAATAATAAACCTACACAATAATATTCATCTAATAGTGCATAACTCTATGGCCTACTAATATAAAAATTCCACATGGCGACCATCCGACGGTTCTCAATATCTACGAATCTATTACAGCAAGCACACTGAAATTTTGTATGTTGGTAGAGGCAATTAATATAAGTAGGATATATGAAAATAGGCTGTTTAGTTCTTCAAGGAACTACTTGTTATTGTTTTACTTAGGGGCTTACATCGCTTATCATCCCCGTGTATCTGCGTATAATGGAAGGAAGCACGTATTTTTGCGGGGTTATTAAACTCATCGTCACAAGCCACGCCTCCTTGTGTGTGTAATCTGAACCATCAAGCTTGAAACTTCTTCCCCTTCTTGTGCAATATCCTCATTGGATGCTGCTGTCATCAGGGTGATCTTTTGCTTATTTTTAGCGACTCGGAATAGTGCCGGAGTGTTGATTCCATACCATTTGCGTAGGTTCTTTAGACAAGATATTCACGCCAATCGTGTAGTGAGGAAATTTAATTGTGAACATTTCCATTTATGACGGAATGAACCCTTATAAGATAAATATGAAAATCTGTCCAGGAAAGTTAAACAGTTGTGCAATCTGTGATACTTCTTTTCCTCACAGACGAACTGAATTTGTTAGGATGGCCTCAAGACTATCGCCCTCATAACAAGCGGGGTTCCTGTCAGTGCCTAATTTTAAGCAGAACAATGTACTGGATGTAAATTGCGAAATCACGTGGGTGTTGGCCAAAGAAGGCCTGGCCACAGCTAAGCTACTCTATGTTGTCAGTCGTCCTTGCTATCCTTACAACGCTACTCTGTCAATGACAGGTACGGAAAGCTAGTTTCTTGTAAAATCAAGAAAATCGCATTTAGTTATCAACAAACTAACAACTTCGCAATTGGAGCCCATTTTATCGCTAAGATATAAGTTACTCTCAGAGGTCACAGAACGTGAGGATGTGATGAAGTTTCGATATATATTTCGCATCTATCGCAGGTGCTACAAACCACAAACTCCAGATATTTAATTAAATTGAAATACAATAACCGAGTGCTCAACATAATTTACTGGATTCCTTTGTCATTGCTACCCCTAACCTAGCATTGGACGACACTGGCCAGCAGCACGTCGGCTTCTCGATAACCAACGCTTTGCTTACCAGAATGGGACGAGTACGGGAAACGTGGATGGGCCAACTTACCTGTATTCAGGGGTCCGGGTCACTTCCGCAGCAACATCACCTCCAGATGACATGTCCCGACAGAAGAGCTCCAAAGGAGTGGAAGGAAGATGGATAAGGGGACAACACACACAGGCTATCGTACAAACATCCCCCAAAAACCAACGGAACTGCCGTCGGTGAAATAATGCCACAACCAAAGATTTTAAAAAAGAATAAAAAAAGGTTTAATATTGAAAATTTAAAGGAGAATCATCACCAGAAAAAGAACATGCATCAACCACTAATATTTTATAAGAAGGCCAGATAGCGCCTAACATGCTTGCTTGCAAAGCGAAGAAGACAAAAAACTTAATTTAAAATAATATAAAATTTAACAGCCCAAAGGTTAAAATAAATATTACATGCATAACATACTCAGAACGGGCTTGATGAATTGCAAGGTAATGCAATCACGATCCGACATGCAGATGTTGAGGCCACGCCAAAACAAAAGGAATTGAAAATTAAATTACACTTTCAAAAAAAAATTAAATGGGATAGAAAATAAAAAAAAAAAATGATATGCTCACCGGCGAAACACACAAGGACATTTTACATCCGAAAACACAAAACTAACATCAACAAGATTACAATTTTTTTAAAAAAATATTGAGCAAACAGAAAACACGTATGCTCTTGAGACCCGCGCCAAATGGACTGACAACGAGACCACAATGCATCACGGTAAACAAAAGCTATGGCCACACCAAAAACATGCCAGATCAAAATTACGGCAAACAATTAATAAAAGTAAATTTAAACATTAGCGTAAAGAAAATGACGGCGGAAAATAATTAGGTCTAAATGCTATTACAATCGAGAAATGCACCGGATCATGAATAAATTAATATGTCAATCCCAAGATTGACAAAGGAATATAAATAATAATTTAAACGTAAAATAATTGGAAATGTGTCTCCACAAGGTACGAAGAAAAGAGCACAGAATTAAAATAAACCAGGAAACGTAATAAAAACAACAATAAAATTAAACTTATAAAACAAAGGAAGAACAAAAATAAAATATTATTATAAGATGATATCGGAGCTCCATAACATAAAATAATTAAATAAATTAAATTTAAAAAAATGTACCTTACATCCTTCTCCGTGGAGACACAAAAATAATAAAATAATTAACACATAATTTTATGTTATTACATGTGCTTCACAAAAAATGGCAAACCCCGGCACATGCATTGTTTGGGTCACAATCACAGGTCACATTCCACACGTCCACTTCACGGCGAAAAGATGAAAATTCATAGCCCGAAGAGAACAGGCAATTCCTTTTTCTAGAATATATATATATTGTAGAGAATGAGGGCTTAAAGCCCCCATTAGTGGAGACACCTTCCACGACCAGATAGCTTGATGTTTACTTCACGAACTCTAATGGACTCCACCAAAATGGCGGAGAATCGCTCGTCATTTATCGAACTGTCTTCATGTAAATAAATATTGTCCAATCAGAGAAAGACACATCAAAACAACAATGTCATTAATAAGTTCATAATTTTGGCGGTATCATGAATGCACTAGCATTTGTTTGAAGACGAAGAATGTGATTGTCTTTTAATCATGTCATGCGTATAACGAATTTAATAAGGCGAAGCCCACACCACCTATTGGGGAGACACAGGAACTACTTGCAATCTCTCCAAGACCGACAGGCGCTACCATCTCGTGTTCAGAATGGGAAGCAAGTCACCAGGCGGTCGTTTCAAACTTGAAGAACAGCGTACCTGATTAAATACATGTTTGAAATGGTAGAGACGTGCCCTTGCACGTATCAGTCTCCCTCCCTTAAGCGTGAACACCGTTCACGAATATGCCAAGGCATGACAGTCCTCCTTAACTTGTCGATTCACCAGAGATGCTTCCCGAAGATAATGTTCACCAGTTAACTCCAATTGATGGATGAAACCGCATCGTTTTGGTTAGGAAGAATGCAGGGTCAGATTATCAGTGAAGGGATAATTGATCACCTCGCAAACCACTTAGTTAACAGCTTCACTGTGTCCAAAAACCTTCAGAAACGCAGTACACCAGCACCAGCAGCGCTTTCAGAGTCCGAGACACGTTAGGAAAAATTTTCAACAAGTCCAATGTAGGTCGTTTTAGACGAAGTAGGATGAAGCAATGTGCAAGATATGATTCGACGCGTGGGCAGCCATTTACAAAAATAGAAGTTAATCTAGTTTCAAAAAAGATTTACAGAATTTACAATTTCTTACTACATTTTACAAAGAGAAACAAGTTTGAATTTAAATGAAGAAAATTTTTGACCAAGCCCTAGATCCGTGCTTACAAGGTTTCATTAACAAGTTTACACTTTTTACAGATTCGAAGTACATTACAAGATTACATTAGTTAGACGACTATACATTTCGAAGGGACTACGGTAGAGGAATGACCACTACAATTCCCAAAGGGAACAGGAATACAAGGTTACCATGAGTTAGGTCTCCCACCGAGCCCAACTTACATGTTAGCATTTCCTATGAAACATTAAAATTAGGTACACTTTTACAATTTACCATTACAATGGGAACTTCCCAACAATTACATTTTGTATCCCACCAGAGTGTTCAAATCCAATTAAATTCAAAATTCCACAAGGAACAGAAGCTTGAAGGCTTCAATGAAGGTTAGGGATACTATACATTATACAAATTCAGTTTACAAAATTTATGGTAGCATTTCCTCATTAGAAACGTATCCACCTCGTTTAATGTGTGATAGATGCACTCTAGAAATTTTGTTGGCCTTAGGGTTTCGAACAAGAAGAGTAACAGGAGTCAAGAATGCCTCTACATAGCATGGGCCTTTAAAACGAGGGGTTAACTTGCTTGAGACAAGATTACTGACGCCCTTGGGCTCGAAATTGCGGACGTACACAACATCACCAATTTCCAAATCAGCTGGCTTGCGACAGGCATTGTGTCGTCTGGCAAGTTGGTCATGGGATACCTTAATATTCTCTCTAGCCTTGTCGAATTTCGCCCTCATATCCTCGGGCGTGAAACTGTCAGGAAGGAGATCGTGCAGGTTCCACAGATTAGACAACGGAGAATTAGCCATAAAGGAAAAAATTAGCGAAAAAGGGGTAGCTTGCGTGCTCTCATGCACGGCGGTGTTGAAAGCAAAATTGAGCCAATGCAAATTAGAATCCCACTTGGAATGGTTGTCGTGGTGGAAAGCAATCAGAGCAGAACGGAGATTACGATTGACTCGCTCAGCAAGAGACGGGTTAGGAAAATAGGGAGTGGTGGTTACGTGCGAAATAGCATAATCAAATAAGAATTGACGGAACTGATGAGATACAAAGCACTTGGCATTATCTGACACCAGATACTGACACGGCCCAAAAGACGAGAAGATGGAATTAAGACATTTTATGACGGAACTGGTCGTAGCCTGTCTGGTGGGGAAAATCCAACTAAACCGGGAGAAACCGTCAGTGCAAACAAGCGCAAATTGGTTTCCCCGACCAGAGCGAGGGAACGGTCCAACATGGTCGATAAAAAGCCTCTCCATGGGTCTAGACGCCGGTTCAGATGACAACAGGCCAACCTTAGTAGAAACCGGAGGTTTGCTAATACTGCAAGCAGCACAATTCCTAATGAGCCTCCTGATGTCGCCATCCATACCTTGCCAAATGAAAAACTGTCTGATTTTAGCTCGGGTCTTGAATACTCCTAGGTGACCACCAATAGGGGATTCATGATAGTAACGAAAGATTTCCGGAATGAGGACCGACGGGAGCACAATTTTAGGTAGGCGGTCATGACGAGACGAACAACACAATACACCGTCCTTCAGAGAGTAGGGCTTGATCACTTCACCAGAATTGATTCGGTCAATAAGGCTAGATAAGGAGGGGTCTTCCTTCTGGAATCGTCTCACATCCTCAAAAAGCACAGGGGAATTGCTAAGAACGGCATTGACACAATTTACAGCAGATACAAGGTTTACAGGTTCACATTCCTGAACATCCTCTTCAGCTGTTTCCTCGTACATGCGGCTTAAAGAATCAGCTACCGCATTTTCGGACCCACGAATATGTTGGACAGTGAACTGGAACGACAGAATCCTAGTTGCCCACCTAGCAATTCTCCCAGTTTTGCGGGGTTTCCCTAAGACCCAGCTCAAGGCTTGGTTATCGGTCTCAAGGAGAAACTTGGTGTGCTCAAGATACATACGGAATTTTTCCAGAGCGAACAACACAGCCAAACCCTCAAGTTCGTAAATAGAATACTTCCTCTCTGCGTCCGTTAAGGTACGAGAAGCGTATGCAATGGGTTGCCGACCCAGATCAGATTCCTGCAGAAGGACACAACCAACACCACGACCAGACGCATCCGTCTGCACAATGAACTGCTTCCCAAAATCCGGAATGGCTAACACAGGGGCGTTAGAGAGCGCAAGCTTAAGATCTTCGAAGGCTGCTTGCTAGAGGGACCCCACTCGAACTTCACAGCCTTTTTGCGTAACTGGTTTAGAGGAGCAGCACGGTCGGCAAAGTTACTGATAAACTTACGGAAGAAGTTGACCATTCCAATGTAGCGAGCAACACCCTTGGCGTTCTTGGGTGGTTTACAATCTCTGATGGCCTGCGTACGAGACTGGTCCACTGAGATACCAGATTCGGAAACAATATGTCCCAAGAAGGAAATTTTGGGCTTGGCAAAGGAAACCTTGGACAATTTGACGGTAAGTCCAGCGTCACGCAACCGATCAAGTACAACCCTCAGATGATCAACGTGTTCCTCGAAGGACTCGGAATAGATCACCACATCGTCAAGGTAGTGGTACACAAACTTGAATTTAATTTCTGAAAATACCTTGTCCAGAAGTCTGCTCAACACAGCGGCTCCGGTGGATAGTCCAAACGGGACACGGGCATACTCAAAGAGGTTCCAGTCAGTGGAAAAAGCAGTAACATGCCTGGATTCAGGAGAGAGGGGAATTTGGAAGTAGGAAGAATTTAAATCGAGGATCGTGAACACCTTCGCGTTGCGAAACCAACTAAAACATGTGTGAAGGTCCGGCAAAGGAATGGACTGCAAAACAACTTTTTGATTAAGAGCCCTATAGTCGACCACCGGCCGAAAACCACCGTTAGGTTTTGGCACAAGAAAAACAGGGGATGAGTAGGCAGAGATAGAGGGTTGGATTACACCTTCTTCTAACATCTTATCGATAATCTTACGAAGTTCAGCCATCTTGGGCGGGGCAAGGCGATACGGGCTGGAACGCACCGGCACAGAATCGGTTAGCTCAATTTTGTACTCCATCAAATGGGTTACACCCAGCTTGTCAGTAAATACATCACCATACTCCTGACATAACCTCTTAATGGCTTCCCTTTGAAGACTCGATAAATTTTCCAGATCGAGATCCTCAATATTCATAGGCTCAGTAACAGAATTGACAACAGGAGAAGATAAAACCGGGTTAAAAGATAATTTACTCTGTGGACTAAACTTAAACCATAAGTTGCGAGCACCAAAATCAAGAAGCATACCAACGTGTGACATGAAATTAGCTCCAATTACCACAGCACAAGAAAGATTTCTGGCAACCAAAAATTTAAATTTCCAAGAAAAATTTAGAATATGAATTTTGACTGACATACTACCCAAAATATTTAAGTTTGAACAATTTGCCGAAATAAAAGATTCATTGTTAGGCTCTAACTCAGGAAATTTGCAAACATTCTTCATAGATAAAAACCAGTCCTCGCTTATAAAGGATGCGACACTACCAGAATCAAGCAACGCAGAAACGGACTCGTCATTAACACAAATTTCAATAAACGGGGATATTCCTTTAGCCACAGGAGAAATTCCAAAATCATTACTCACTCTAACACGATTACAATTAGGTGACGAGGACACCCGCACCACAGGTTTCACACAACGTTTAGAATTAGGCTGACTTGCCACGCCATTGTTCACCGACAGGTTAGGTAGGTCAGCGACATAAGCAGAATTAGCACATGATGAATTAGTTTTCATAGAGTTATCAAGACTATCATTGGTAGGGCGACCAGAAACTTCACAGGGTTTTCCCAAATTCTTACACACAGAAATATCCTTGGAAGTAACACCCGAATTGGTCTCCTCAACGTTCCGTCATTGGCGATACACAGCCTGGTTACTCGGACACACCTTCTTGACATGTCCCACTCCACCGCACGAGTGGCACTTAATATTAGGTCGAGGATGAAACATAACCTTAGGTGGGGGACGAGACATCAAGGAAGGAGGGGGACAAGACATCAAGGACGGAGGAGGAACATTAGCTACACGAAGAGAATCTGCATGCTTCACAGCCATAGCCTCTATAACGACCTGTTTCAGCTCGACGAATGACGAAGGCCTGGTACACATAGTCATGTATGACCTATATTGAGGCGAAAACCCATTCACAATTGATGACACCAACTGTCGCTCGGTTAAAGGGGATGCAAAAACCTGGGCACACACCTTAATGTCGCTGACATAGTCGCTAAGGGACTCGTCCAGCCTTTGGACACGATAAAGGAACTTATGCTCGAGAGCACTTAGGGCGCTCGCAGGGACAAAAAACCACAACACTTCCCTAATAAACATGGCTAAGGACATGCGGAGGTGGATAGCTTCAACAAGCTTATCGCGCAGCATACCGGATGCAACTGGATACAAAAGTTGGAAAATCTGAACTTCCGACATCCCAAAAATCGAGGCATGGTTGCCCAACTCGACCACTTGCTTTAAAAATTGTACCACTTGGGTAACGTCATCAAGGTTGAAATGCTTTAATTTAGTTAAGAAACCAGAAATAGGATGAGGAATCGACCCATAATTAACGGTAGACGAGAATGAAGCATTAGGAATAGACACATTGTTACCAGGGTAGCCCGCTCGCACACCCTCTACAGGCGACAAAACATTTATATTACTAGTGAAAGAACTGGGATGCAATGGGCCGGCAGGACCCAGGAAATCATTAGGTGACCTAACATGAGAGGAATGACCGCATGCAGGATTAAGTGGTATGGACGAGCCAGCGCCAGGCAACAGAGGGGCAGGCAAACTACTACTGGTAATTGATCCCAAAACCTCAGACCTAGTAAACAGAGATGATTCACGTTCAACCCCAGAAGAACTCTCCAAATTCACAAGGTTATCGCATAAGTCAATTAAATTGAAAACACTATTGTTGTCGGCCATTTTGGAAAACACAGAATGCAGACAGCCAATATAGAAGGAAACAAATTTTCAGGAATTACAAGGACAGCTTACACCTTCACAACAGTACCACAACCAGCAATTACCATCACCAAAGATTAGGCTGACACTCAAACACAGCCACCCTACTACACCAAATCATGCACCATGCTGTCCAGAACTGCACACGTCACCACCTGCTTGGCTCGAGAACAGGGAGCTAAATCACAAAAATAGGCACAAAACATCAGGCTACCAGCTTCCGACGGGGCTCCAGGATTCCTTCACACGCAGCATATAGGCTATTAGAACATTGAGAAATCCCATTTCCCATGCCAAGAACACATGTCAGACACTCACCGAGCTGCATCTTCATTGGGGATGTTGCACACAAACAGGGTAAAATACAGGGGTAAACGCCTCGTTTAAAAACAGGACACCTTACATCCAGCATACCACATGGATATCCAGAGGCAACATGAAACACAATAACGACAAGGATTAGCAAAACATAACATTAAGTACATTTTCCTGACAAACTCACACCAACAACTGACCCATCGGCATTAGAGGAGTCCATAAAACAGCCTGTGGGTACCGGGGAGGGGATAGTTACGGAAGTGAACATAACCACGCTCTGCTACCAAAATGCTACCCCTAACCTAGCATTGGACGACACTGGCCAGCAGCACGTCGGCTTCTCGATAACCAACGCTTTGCTTACCAGAATGGGACGAGTACGGGAAACGTGGATGGGCCAACTTACCTGTATTCAGGGGTCCGGGTCACTTCCGCAGCAACATCACCTCCAGATGACATGTCCCGACAGAAGAGCTCCAAAGGAGTGGAAGGAAGATGGATAAGGGGACAACACACACAGGCTATCGTACAAACATCCCCCAAAAACCAACGGAACTGCCGTCGGTGAAATAATGCCACAACCAAAGATTTTAAAAAAGAATAAAAAAAGGTTTAATATTGAAAATTTAAAGGAGAATCATCACCAGAAAAAGAACATGCATCAACCACTAATATTTTATAAGAAGGCCAGATAGCGCCTAACATGCTTGCTTGCAAAGCGAAGAAGACAAAAAACTTAATTTAAAATAATATAAAATTTAACAGCCCAAAGGTTAAAATAAATATTACATGCATAACATACTCAGAACGGGCTTGATGAATTGCAAGGTAATGCAATCACGATCCGACATGCAGATGTTGAGGCCACGCCAAAACAAAAGGAATTGAAAATTAAATTACACTTTCAAAAAAAAATTAAATGGGATAGAAAATAAGAAAAATAAAAATGATATGCTCGCCGGCGAAACACACAAGGACATTTTACATCCGAAAACACAAAACTAACATCAACAAGATTACAATTTTTTTAAAAAAATATTGAGCAAACAGAAAACACGTATGCTCTTGAGACCCGCGCCAAATGGACTGACAACGAGACCACAATGCATCACGGTAAACAAAAGCTATGGCCACACCAAAAACATGCCAGATCAAAATTACGGCAAACAATTAATAAAAGTAAATTTAAACATTAGCGTAAAGAAAATGACGGCGGAAAATAATTAGGTCTAAATGCTATTACAATCGAGAAATGCACCGGATCATGAATAAATTAATATGTCAATCCCAAGATTGACAAAGGAATATAAATAATAATTTAAACGTAAAATAATTGGAAATGTGTCTCCACAAGGTACGAAGAAAAGAGCACAGAATTAAAATAAACCAGGAAACGTAATAAAAACAACAATAAAATTAAACTTATAAAACAAAGGAAGAACAAAAATAAAATATTATTATAAGATGATATCGGAGCTCCATAACATAAAATAATTAAATAAATTAAATTAAAAAAAACGTACCTTACATCCTTCTCCGTGGAGACACAAAAATAATAAAATAATTAACACATAATTTTATGTTATTACATGTGCTTCACAAAAAATGGCAAACCCCGGCACATGCATTGTTTGGGTCACAATCACAGGTCACATTCCACACGTCCACTTCACGGCGAAAAGATGAAAATTCATAGCCCGAAGAGAACAGGCAATTCCTTTTTCTAGAATATATATATATTGTAGAGAATGAGGGCTTAAAGCCCCCATTTGTGGAGACACCTTCCACGACCAGATAGCTTGATGTTTACTTCACGAACTCTAATGGACTCCACCAAAATGGCGGAGAATCGCTCGTCATTTATCGAACTGTCTTCATGTAAATAAATATTGTCCAATCAGAGAAAGACACATCAAAACAACAATGTCATTAATAAGTTCATAATTTTGGCGGTATCATGAATGCACTAGCATTTGTTTGAAGACGAAGAATGTGATTGTCTTTTAATCATGTCATGCGTATAACGAATTTAATAAGGCGAAGCCCACACCACCTATTGGGGAGACACAGGAACTACTTGCAATCTCTCCAAGACCGACAGGCGCTACCATCTCGTGTTCAGAATGGGAAGCAAGTCACCAGGTGGTCGTTTCAAACTTGAAGAACAGCGTACCTGATTAAATACATGTTCGAAATGGTAGAGACGTGCCCTTGCACGTATCAGTCATCATAGGCAAATTTATTTATGTGGGGGAGAGAAGTTACAAAAACACACTTCAACCCTTATAAGTAGCTAAATCTAGCAAACCAATTACCAAATTGCAAACGTTGAGGGATAGAAACTTTAATCATTCACAATACTCGTGGATCTTGAGTGTACCTTGGTTCTTAAAACGTGTCTATGAAATGAAAATCCACTGCCTGCTTCCAGTATCCGACCGGGTCAGGAATGGAATGAATGAAGCCCCCATCTAGCGGCGAGGATATGAACTGTGCCGGCTGCCGAGGCCTGACGCACTCCTCTGGGGCAATGATTAAATGAATGACAGATGAAATGAAATGATAGTGGAGAGTGTTGCTGGAATGAAATTTTTGCAGGGAAAACCGGAGTACCCGGAGAAAAACCCGTCTGCCTCCGTTTTGTCCAGCACAGATCTCACATGGAGTGACCGGGATTTGAACCACGGACTCAGCGGTGAGAGGCCGGCGTGCTGCCGCCTAAGCCACGGAGGCTTTCTTAAAACGTGTCTATACTGTTCTTAATACAACCTGTGACAATAAAGTTCGGTGAATAGTCCTATACTATCAACATAGATGAACAATGCACGACAGTGACCCTATTGTCCTTCGAAATAGTCCCCTCCCGTAATTATGCAATGCTGAGATTGGCGATACATGTCCCGGAAACTTTGCAAGAAGGCGTCCCTTGGGATGGTGTTCGGTGATGGGTCTATATTACGAACGGATTGTTGGCTTACCTGAAACAGCAGCTACTGTCCTTTGAAGTAATCCCCGTGGATGGTTATGCATTTCTGAGAATATCTGTACAAGTCCTGGACACTCTTTAGGGATAGCCTTCAGTTGGGTCGTCACATTACGTTGCATGTCCGAAATGTTCGAAAACCACTGGCCATTTAGGGCTTTTCGGTGACCCTGGAACTGGACCCCACCACTCCATACTTCAACGCTTGACTTTGGGGTCGTACCTCAGACACCAGGTCTCGTCACCCGTGACGATGGTTTTCAGATAACCCATTCCATTCCACAGAACATTCACCCTTCTCACTGCCACCCGCCAAACAGATATGCATTGTAGGTTGCATATAATCATCCTTCTCACTGCAACCCGCCGAACAGGTGTGCATGGTTGGTTGCATAAATTCATCCTTCTAAACACGCACTGGGTTAAACAGGTCTTACACGTTGCGTTGTGTGTCGCCAATGTTGCCAGGTCGACCGTTCTGACTTTATTCACCGAACGCAACGTGACAAGCCTTTTGAACACCATCCAAAGGACGCCTTCTTGCAAAGTTTCTAGGACATGTATCGCCGATCTCAGCATTGCATAGCTACGGTAGGGGACTATCTCGAAGGACAATAGGGTCACTGCCGTGCATTGTTCATCTATGTTGATAGTATAGGACTAATCACCGAACTTGATTGTCACAGGTTGTACAACGATACTGTACCCATATTGAATGGAAATGCTTAATCAAGTGCTGGCTAGCTGCTGCTGTTCGGGGCATGTTACGTCCAACCCACAAAGTGATCTCATATTTGATATGATAGCACTTTTTAGGATCTACAAGATTAAATTGAAAACAAAAATGTTACAAAAGGCATGAGTTTATTTATAAAAACTCCCAGGAATAATACAAAACAATTTACAAAACATTCATATTTTGAAAAAATCCAAATCTAAAAATTATCAAAAAATACATAATCTTTGTCATAAATTCATATAATCTCACACTATCGCGTTATCTTGCTTAGGTATCATTTCTAATTGAGTATTCAACTACATTTTCTTTTCGTAACATATTATTTATTTAGACATAGAGCATGCCTATCATTTTATACCATCTTACTTTAAGGCTTTACGGACATTTAATTGTATTATGAACATCCCTTCTGGGCATTATTCATCCTTAGTTTACTTTAAATCTCTTTTTATTATCATTCATTTAAATTCTGTTACCTCTACCGGTAAGCCTTAATTTCACAACAAATCAACACTTTAAAACAAATACATGCCACATCCTCGAATTCACGTTCCCTCACAATTCATTTCCATGCAGTAGGGTGGTTTATATGTGACGTACCATATGCTATCATTGTATAATTATTCAGCTACTTTCAAACTCAAATATGAGTTAACCCGTTTATATTTCATATATATCTTTGAGGCAGGAATCGAATATTTAGTGTTCAACTTATTCTTGACTACTACGGTCAAATATTGTCAGAATTTTACAAATTTAATGTGGGGATGATTTTCAAAAACCCACCAATTCAATTATTTATTTCACAATATCATAGCACCTTTTACTTGTGAATTTGCATGTTCCGCAAAAATGCTTTTATATCCATTCAGCAACCATAACCTTTGTATACAAAGCTTCATTGTATTCTCCCCTCGTGTTTAGAGATGGTCGGCCGGGCGGTCAGACCTCCCTCGCCCCCTCGCTTACTGTGATTTATGACCTTGTCCTCACTCCATTCATTTCTTTAAAACTTTCAAATGTTTCATTTCTTCTAAGACAAAAGCGCATGAGGATCCAAGTTACCATATTATTTCGTTTACTTTATCCCTCATTAATTCATTATTCATTCCACTTTCCTTGTAATCCGTGCCATAATTGGAGATCACACCGCTTTATATATTTTCATGGGGGTAAAAACAAGAGATACTCATCATCCTTGCTTCGACTCCCGCATCATTCATTTCACACACATTATTTGGTCAAATATAACATAACTATGCTGACAAAGTACGGGCCATATGATTCTGGGCTCAGAGACACATTTGCCCCTCCAGTCGAAATCATATCTCGTAGAAGCACTGATACTTTCCAGACTTACATATTCACTTTAGCAATTGCCCGGCGGGACTTAGATTGCAACACAATGCCCCTGATTCGAATCCCCGTTCGATCAGGTGGGTCGAACCCTCATGCAAACAACATTACCGACGACTTTCCGACAATTATACTTTTTTGATCTCTCACCTTATGCACGTTACAGAATATATTTATTTCATTGCTAGCATCACTTTATTTTATTCCTTCTTTTACAGGCCTATTTCGGCAATACGACTTTATACAACTTGGATCATCACCGCATTTCCAACAACTTTGCTCGCGTTAGCATTTACTTTACCATAGCTTAATAGCTTATAACTTCCTACTTCATTTTCATGGTGTTCGATTTCCACCTATTATCTTTAACATATTACTTTTATCATTTGCTGAATAGCGTTATACTATCATTATTTTAAGGTATCCCCAACGATCCTTTAATTATTTTAATTATTCCACGTACTTCAATTATTTCAATTATTTAATCATTTCAACTCTAGTTTATTATTCATTATTTGATTAATATTCATTACTTCATTATTAACTTGCGGAATGCAATTGTTTACTCAACATTATTCTTTCGGAGTATAAAACTCAACATTTATTACGTCGGAGTCTAAAACTCAATATTTATTATCATTATTATTATTATTCTAACGGTGCTTATTTCATTTACGTTACTTTCATTTATCTGGCATATATTTTACTTGCCATTTACGTTATTATATTCGATTCCTCCTTTCAGATCTTATTTCATCATTACTTAACCATTGTTACGGTTTTTCATTATTATTATTATTTCTTTTGCACTTTTATAATTAATTTTAACATTTTTGCAAACCGTCTTGGCGGTTGCCCTCTGACATCTTAATATCATTTGATCATTCATTGTGCATACATTTCATACATAAATTCACTGAATAGCATATGATACATTCACTTTTATATTATAAACATTTTTAACTCACCCTCATTTTCATTTGCTTATGACGTGATTTCTGGATGGGTTCACCCATCATTATTTCTTCAGCACCTCATTTTCATATTACAATAGACCCTTTTTAACATTTGGTCTTCATATCGACACACGACAATATATTTATACATTTTCTTAATTCACTTGTTAACACTTATTAAACACAAATAAAATTCACTTATCCACTATATACAATCGCACACGGACCAATTCTCAGCGTACAAATGGTGGAAAACATCCTAGATGGTCTATCCCTGTACAGCTTTTAACGTGTGATTCTCCTATCTTCCTCTCCTTCGGTAAGTCTTTCTTCTTATTCCTCCCGAGATCGTAACTGTCTCTTTCTCGAATCTCCTTCTAGATAGCCTTTTCTCTGCTTATTAGTGTTCTATCTGTCCTTCTGCTATCGCGCTGTGCTTTTGTTTTACCATTGCGCCTATGGCAATCTATAGTTCTTTTCCTACCGTAATCTTCCCTGAAGATTTTATAACTTCTACTTTTAGGATTTGTATCCTCAAAAAAAAATAATGTTCTGATTATCGAACCTGCGTCCTCCGACGTTTCACTTAGATAAATGTTCGGAGGTTTCCCACCAATTTAACTGTCTCTTTCTGAGTGATATAGTTTATATCTGTATATTCTACGTTCGGAGTTTCTAACTCCTACAATGTCCTTATATTTCCGCACTTTGTTCTTAAATGTTCATAGGGTGCTTTCGCATTTTCTGCTTCTACTACGATTGAACGCGGCTTGGTTTCGAACCAGTACTACTTTGCTGACTTCATTCGATTTAGTTACTGTCTATCGCATTTTATATTTATTTTGTCTCTTGTGAGACTCGAACTATAATATCTTTGAGTGTAGTTCTTCCGATTTTCTCGCTGATTTGCGTACTTTGTTCCCGAGGCTAGATCTAACTTGATCGTACTTATCAATTTTCATGTAACATGCCAATACAAAGGCTGTTAACGAACTGGCTAACTTGCGTAGTGCACTCGAACTGTGGCCTCTGAAGACTCTCGTGTAACCTGCCTCTAGCAAGGTCTCTCTCGACTGACGGACTTGGTAAGACTTCCTACTTCTCCTCTGGCTTCAAGCCTATTTATTCACTTCTGGCAAGAAATTAGTTCCTTTCGAATTTGGGAGCTGAATTTCTGAATCCGTGGTCTAATTTTCTCCATAATTTAATTTAAAGTGTATTTTGTCATTATATTTCGATTGCCTTCTGGCGGAATGGAAATCTTTCGCTAGTTTATTTTAAATTAATTTAATTAGTTAATATCCCCTCTGCGGGGCCAACCTAATTCCTTGTATACTCCGGAGATATTATTCCGCTCGCATACCGATGACGTTTTCCTGACTTAGCTTTATTTGAAGTGTCTAATTTCAGGTCTGCCAACTCTTCGAATTTTGTAGTTCCTAGTTCTCCCCTAGCTTCAGATTTAATAACTCTGTTTTTTTTATTTCGTTAGGTTTAATGGTTGTAAGTCCCCCTTCTTTATGTTTAAGAAAACTACTGATATTACAAATTCCTGGGCTAAGCTTCAAGTGCCTCTCAAGAAATAGTTCCAGCCATTACTGTCCTCTTGAAAAGTAATAATTTTTGTGAAGTCGCTTATACATCGGAATGTCGAGTAGTATTTATGGCCTCTTGACTCTGACTTCCCCTAGTTCGTTTATAGTCCTTTTAATGGCCTTTTCCTTTTAACTTGTCAAACTAACAGGAGTTTATGTGTTTGAACTGACCACCTGCACTCTCTTGCAATGTATTTGTGGTCGCTCTCCAGTGAGCTTAATTCCGTATTGCTTGTCATCTTTATAAAATTTTAGAATATCTTTCTATAAATGGTCAGGGGTTCAACCTTGTGCC
The DNA here is from genome assembly GCA_946902985.2 of Meconema thalassinum. Lineage (NCBI taxonomy): Eukaryota > Metazoa > Arthropoda > Insecta > Orthoptera > Tettigoniidae > Meconema > Meconema thalassinum. The sequence continues at coordinate 1,183,241,535 of OX336388.2, read as the reverse complement.
AGTCCCACATGGGCACAATACAAACATACGGACGTCAGTACTCATTTACTTTTATTATATTGGCTCAGGTGAGAGCAAGCATCAGAACTGAGCAGTAGTAGGAACACTCGTATAAACGTTGTTTGGTAAATGGATTATACTAAGCAGTATTTGAGAGTATTTATATTACATTCCTTAAAAATCCAGGGGTGAAACTGGGTAGGCATAGCCTCTATCTGGAGGGGTACAAGCCTACCCAGTGACGACGCCTCTGAAAAATAATATTTTTTCATAGCTCGAATGTTGAATGATAGTTCTAATGGTCTATCAGTTACACCTTTAGGCCATGTGTGAATAAATGCTCATTCACTTTATGTAATTATATTGTTCAGGATGCGGCTAATTATTCAAATATTAACTCATATAAATGGAAATATCATTAGTGGTACATTGCTACTTCCTGTTGCTTTAGGCAAAGCTCATTGCTACATCATAAACGATATGCTGGGTGGGAAACAACTAGTGCCATCAAGACAGTCTTTACTATTCTAAGTGCAGGGGCACTTAGTACCTTGGAAGGCGAACAATACGACAAACAACTCAAAAATATTTTTGATTTGCACACGAGTCTATATAGGCCTAAGCTTCATATTATTCAAATATATACAGTTATTTTATTTGACCACTTACCTCATCAACATGAATAGAGAGTACTGTAAAATTCTGATGTCAATCAAGAGGCGATGTTCTTCTGTCTTATTAACTTTTGATCGCTCGACCCGATCGCAAAAATCATTTGTATGGTAGTATTATTGAACCTGGACCAGCAGTGGCTCGTTGAAATGCAGTGGATTTTTTTTTTGGATTTTTTCCCCTCATCATGGATTAGGCTGTTAGCCTGTTCCGACTTCAATCTTCAAGCCATCTCTTTCTAGGAAGACCAACGTCTCTTCTTCCAGTAGGATGATATTCAAAGGCAATCTTCGATAGTCTGTTGTTATCCATCCTGAAAACGTGGCTTTTCCAATTTACCCTATTTTGGTATATTCTGTCATTCAGTGAGGATATATTTAGTTGTCGTCTTATTTCTTCATTCAATACTTTATCTCGTAGGGAGTATCCTTTCACTGATCTGAGGAATCTCATTTCAGATGAATGTATTTTATTTCTATGGCTGGTTTTATTCACCCATGACTCACTTCCGTACATCAAAGTTGGTACAGCCATAGTCTTATAGAATTTAAGTTGAGTATCCTCTCGTACTTTTCTCTTCAGAGTTCGGCGAATTGTCCCACACATATATTGAAATCGATGAAGCTTCCTCTTCACCTCGTCATCATCATTAAAAGATAAATCACAAGCAAGCCTTCTTCTGCAGTGGAAGTTCACTGAGGCAATTATTGTTTACAGTGCTACTCCTGGGCCAATGTATAGGCTTTTGCCTTAATGTTCCGTAGTCCAAGTACAGCGCTATGAAAACAACCATCTGAGCGCAGTGAAACTTGGTATGGTAAAAGATTATACAAATTTTAATCCACTGATATCTAATGTATTTCAAATTATTTTCATAACCACAAAATGGTGGCTGTGCGAAATTTTAAAATCTAGTTTTTATTTCTTCTGTTCTCATTATGCGATTGAAGTTTGAATAATACACCTACGCAATATTCTTCGTGTAATAGTACATAACACTATGACCTACATTTATATAAAAATCCAACGTGCCGGCCATCCGAAATATTTAGATGGTTCTCAATATCTACGGATCTATTTCAACAATCAAACTGATTTTTTTACGTTGATAGAGACAAATAATAGAAGTAGGATATATGAAAATAGGCTATTTAGTTCTTCACGGAACTACTTGTTTTTTGTGACAAATAAGAAACAAGTGTTTACATGTACATGGTCATCCCTATATCTCGTCTCCACTGCGGAGGCGGGGTCTGCATGGCCGATCAGCTATCGCTTCTTTTCTGCCGGAGCAGTATTTGTGCGATGGGAAGGGAGCAGTCTACGGCGATAAATGGTTTATTCGAGATCTCGCAAAGCTCTTTGTATCAGCCGAGAGTTGCCTCACCTCAGCTGCGGAGGCACGATATATGGATGACCCAGTACATAAAATATATCTCGGTCATCTCAATTAGTTGCTGTATTAGTGAAGCATGTAAATTTGACATTCCCCCAAAATGTTGACCGTGAATAATGTGCAATCGCCAGATTCTCACTATTTGCCATATTTTTCACATGTGTAAATTAGCGCAGTTATATTGGGGACTCGGACGCATCCCGATTTTCTCTTTACAGAGACTCCCTTCTGTGTGTTTGCACTGATAAATAAATATGAAATCAAACCAAATGTAAAATCTGTACAGTGACAACAGATTCTGCTGGTACGTTTTCTTACCATGAAGTCCTCTAGACTCTAGAGCAAGGTTGCACAACCTCTTTATAAGTGGGGGCCAAGTTTATTTTTAGATAAGTGGCGGGCCGCAAGTTACCTTTCCACATAGGCACTTGCCAAACCCCACCGCTAAAGCTAATTTTACTGTTACCTGAATAACCTATTTTACCAGCAGATAAAAAATGTGTTTCAACACCATTTTTGTGTCCTCTAAATGGTTTAAATCTATTTTGTTGGCAAATTGCCTTAATAAGTAATCAAATTACTGATTTATAATCAACTTACTCCTAATTCGAAAAGGCTTAGGGGTATGTAAAATAAAATAATACTATCACAAGGTTGTAAAATTTTCATTTTTACAAAAACCACAATTCTTAACGTCAAAGTACGGTATATAAAAACATTTATCCGTGGGCTGCGCTAACTGACTTTGAGGGCCGTGGATTGAGCACCCCTGCTCTAGAGCATAGAAGGCCATCTGGATGGAAATTCCTGGCACAGCATACTAGTTCCGTGGATGTAGCGGTGTCACAAACTTCCTGTCTGGACGAGAATTGTGAGAGAACTTCTAGATCGACCAGTTTCAAATGATTACGTTTCACTCAAATATTTATATCAAGCACTGTTTATTTATTCAGACTGCTCGTTGAAGAATTCCATTGGAAACTAGCGTAATTAATACGGCAGGCCATTCACAGGTTAAAACCTATTCTGTCGAGTACGACAGTCGCATTCAGTGGATCTGAATATTATCGCCATGTATCGTTCAATTTCGAAGCTTGCTGTTGTAGATTCATTTAGGAGCTTGTGACGGTAGGCTTTTAATCTAATTTTTGTTTTCTGTTAACTTTTTTTATTATTTACGGAGCCAGTTTTCTTGAATAGTTTAGCGAGCCTCCTAATTATATTGGCATTAGGCATAGGTCTTCCTGGAAACATGATTCGAAATTTTCGTCTAGTTTCATACATCTCACTAAACTTCAGAATGTTGTCCATTCTTCCATCCGAAGATGTCAGGTGTGTGTTACAAGAGAGGGAGGACATTTTGAGCATCGGCTATGAGCACTGTAAGTACACATTATTGAACATGTTTGGTAAAAGTGTAAAAGTGCGCGCCAACCACTGGCTAAACCGTGTACGCGCGCCCGTCATCTGCGCCAGTCAAAGCCGGCTTAGCCTGCCGTGTTTATCGGGGTGCACATAGATAATGAGCCTATATTTACAAATGAGTAGAATCACTGATAACCTGTGTTAATGTGGTGACTGTACTATGATTTCTACTTGCAAATGAGGGAATATACCTAACCTAACGTTACTGCCACATCTCTCTAAATTATAGACAAAGTTACGTGGACGCTCACTAGTGCCTCTTGGCGCAGTGGCTACCATTCTTGGCTGTCACCGCGGAGGCTCAATGCCGGCTCTGCCAAGAAATTTAATTCTGGTCTAAGGGCTGGAACGGGGTACACTCAGCCTCGTAGGGCTAAACTGAGAGGGGGTGGGTTTGATTCATACCTCAACCATCCTGGAAGTGGTTTTCCGTGGTTTCCCCACTTCTACTCCAGGCAAATGAAATCATACACGTACAGGAGGTTTCGAAACTTCGGGACCGTATATTAGTTTTTATTTGTTATGACTCATTATGTCCGAGACTTCAACCCTTCCCCAATGTAATTTTGACTCAGCTAATCCCCCTACAGAAGAAAACCCTAGTTACGTTACTAGATAGGCATTGCTACGACGAAAGGACGGAACGAGTGTTACATATCGGCCTCTTAAAATTGAGTGATATGCCTAAGACAGTCGGCAAAAGGGGTCAATAGTAACGGAACCTGTGAGGGCTTTTCGAACCGGGGTTAATAATAATAATATCGTATGGCCTGGTGGCCGGGTGCAAGATTTGTTATTCGTCGCTCAGAGGGCAGCTTGCATGACAAATTTTGCCGTTCCTTGGAGCTCTATGAAAGTCAAGGAGGTTAGATATCTAAGCGGAAAATTCCGAGATTAATTTTGCCGTTATGAACACGGCCTACTGAATTTAAATGGGTTCTTTAACATGTCAACAACGTTTGACATGCATTGCGAGAATTTTTGGTCGCCTTTCAAAAATCACCAGGAGCGAACCTGTAAGCTTGGGGTTGGTAGTCCGACATGATAACAACTCACCGACTGTGGCAAGCATCAGTGTTAATGTAAGTGTACAAATAATTCATGTAACATATCCTTCAAGTATTATAGGATGATACAATAATTATAAGTCCCCGCCTAATCTAAACCATGTTGACCGACTGAAAATAATTTCTGTCTATAAATTACTTAGGCAACACGAAAAATAGCTTTTAGATCTTCAATTAATGTTAATACTAAACATTATCTAATCATGTCTGACAAATCAGAGCCCACAGCGGGCTACTGCTACAGTAATATTGCGTCAGAGCAGGCTGGCTGGCTTCAGTCTTGTCATGAGAATTAAAGCATATGCCAGAGGAGTTCAGTTGTTAAATGAGTAACGGCCAAAGTCCAAGACAGCGGGTTTGACTCCCAAATTCATCAGACAGGTAAATTCGCAGCCTTCTGGCTGGATATGCTTGGAGAAGTATAACCCGATGAGCGATATGTGTGCGCTCGGAGGAGATATCGGCCCGAGTTAACCACACCTTGGCCATGGAAAGTGACCGACTGGAGAGGAGAAAGCCACTTGTTTGATGTACGAGCTATTTTCGGCACTCTCTGACATCTGTTTGTCGCGAGAGGAATGTGATACCTTGCACAGATTACGTCATTACTCAAGGTGGGCAGTCAGTCTAATACTTCCTTCCTTAACAACATTACGAGCATTTTTGCTCTGCGATCCTTTCTTCTATCAACATTCATTGCTGAGTGAGTTGTAATGAAGTTATTCGGGAGTATGACCTCTACTGAGAGAACGCGGAATATTAACCTTTTAAGTCAGTGGCGTCCAGTTTTTGCACGCTCAGCATATTAGCTATGCTACGCTGCACGTCAGCAAGCTGGCTCCTGCCTTTCTTGGCTGAGTTGCCTGCCTTGAATGCTGACGCTGCGACAGCTCTTCGCCACGTCTGACCGAGTCAAGTTGGGATCACTAGCGAACCGAATGTAACGTAAACAAACAAACAAACAAACAAACAAACAAACTGTACGCCCAATGCGTTGGTTGCCCTATACATCTACATTGTGTTTCGCACGTTTCTCCGCCTACCAGTACGTACAGATTACGTGGTTAGCATTAAAACAGTTTAAAAAAAGATTCATATTACCGCCTAAATCAATAGTCTACTTAAATGAAAGAAAAAAAAGTTGTTCTTGGTACATGTTTCAGGGACTGCATACATCTTCATTAACGTTTGCACGCCGCATACTGTCTTCGCACGCGTCACACCGTCACCAACTTTATTTTGGTCTATACCTTAATTATTTCTACAACCTGGTGCACCATAGGTTAAAAGACCATTGCTATTTCAGTGCTACACTTTATCATAATTTCACTATTTTTATGCTTTACATTTAACTGATGTACGGGACAAAAATTGTTCATTAGTCCCTGAAACATGTACCAAGAACAACCTTTTTTTTTTTTTCATTAAAGTATTGATTCAGGCGGTAATATAAATCTAAAAAAAAAGCACATCAATACTGAATCATTATGAGTGTTTTAAATAATAGCATCAAAACAATCAGAAATACTGATAAGATATCATGGGACTCATTTAAATCATTGCAATCTCGGTCACAATATTTGTTTCCCTTGTTTCCCTTTTGTTTCAATTTGTTTTCATATTTTTACGACATACTGAATACTGTTTGACTTTCAACCTACCAAGCACATCACAAAGAAGGCAGTATGGGAAGGGAGTGAGACGGGAAAGCAAGTGGTGGGCTAGTGATCCCAACTTGACTCGGTCAGAAGCGGTGAAGAGCTGTCGCAGCGTCGGCAGTCAAGGCAGGCAGCTCAGCCAAGAAAGGCAGGAGCCAACTTGCTGGCGTGCGGTGTAGCATAGCTATTACGCTGAGCGTGCAAAGACTGGACGCCGCAGACTTAGAAGGTTAATATTCCCCCACCATCGCTGCAAGGCCGTCAATGCCAGAAGCACGCCGGCGTGCAGTATCGACAATTCTTTTTCAAGTGCTGAGTTACCCAGTTAGCTATTTGCTACCTCAGTTCTGAATTTGTCATTAGCATTTTGTTTAAATTGTAGAAGTTATAATTTTTAACTTATCAAAGGGTAGGAGAGGAGGGTGATAGGCCTAAAATGTCTATGGGTTTTGGGTCTTTATTAATTTAAATGTAAATTTGAAATCCTACTTTTATGTAATTTTTTATTTCGAGACGAATTAAAATTAAATTTTTTGCGCCCATACTTCCATCATCTCCATACCAGGTAAAGGGGGAAAAATAATCCTAAAATAAGTTGACAGGTAATAAGCTACTTGTTGCTTCTCACTAGTACAACAAGTAGTTCCGTGATGAACTAAAGAGCCTACTCTTCTTAAAATTATAGAGACCATATATCAACAGTTGGTAGACCTGGCGACTCTAAATATATTCTTAGTTCCATCTCTTAAGGTACACAATGCACATGCAACATTTGGTTCAGGTCCAAAAGATAGTATGCACGTTACATGTATTTAAATATTGAATTTATCAACATGCGTAAAATTAGGTTGGCGACACTGCCATAAATGGGATGCTCAAACTTAGATTGATATATTTTGATCTATATATGTGCCAATTTTGAAAGGACTTCATTTATTAGCATGGAAGTTACATGTGATTCAACATTAAACCTATCAGCACTCATAGAATCATGTAGGCAGGATTGATCAGCATCGATCATTGAAACCTACATTTGCAGGTACTATATGTATGGAAAGTTTAGAACTGTTGGCCAGCATACTTTCTGATATATTGAGATTAGGATAAAAATGTATAGAGTGCATTTTTCAACAGTTGGCAGCCCTGTTGACATTAACAGAATGCATATTCATATCTGCTCTGGTGCGCAAATCACATACCAAATTTGATTGAAATCCAATGGATAGTATGGAAGTTACATGCATTTAAAGATTGGACCTATCAGCAGGCATAGAATTATGTTGGCAACACTCTCATGTATGGACTCCAGTAAATTAGTCTGATGTAACATTATGTATATGAGTGTCAATTTTGGAACAATTGCCATGCATATCTTCTGAGATATCCAACATAGACCTCAATTTTCAATTGTGATTTTTCATCAGTTGGTATCACTGACGTCATTTTCAAATATGGGCGTGAGATATTCAGCCATAGTTCTCTACTCATACCAAATTTGGTTTCGATAGCTGCAGCCGTTTAGGAGTTGATAGACACACACACAGAGAGACTGACAGACAGACAGAAGGACAAAGATACAGACTGACAGACAGACAGACACACACACATTTCCCCGGATCAATCTCATGTCTACTTTTCCCTCATTTTTACAAAATGTGAAAAGTAGGCTAAACATTGACACTTTTTGATCCGAAATCACAACGCGGCGAGAAGAATTTGCTTGATATTCCGCAATGCTTGTTTACATCACAGTTGAACTCCAGTAGTAGAGGACATACGACTACAAAATGTTCTGTTAGTTACTTCCGGAAGCAAAATAATCCAAACTCAAGTAGCACAACATATTGCTCAATAGATGGCAGAACATGCCAGAGATCGACTCGGCACTCGAAATCGATTGGGGAGTAAGAAAGAAAAAGTTCTTGTGAACGTTTATAGACGGGCGAAGCACTCAATGGGTTATGTTTAAAGGTTGAAGAAAATGTGATTTACAGTGGTAGAGTTGCTTTAAGCCTATTGGACCGATTGCTTAAAATGAGGCTCTATAATCTATTACATGGAACAAAAGCACAATATACACTACATCAGCATAAATTAGGTGTATCCTTTATTACACACCGCAGACCTAGACATCCTACGGTGCACCCACAATAATCGCAGGCGACCTAAATTGCAAGCACCCTACTTGGAATCCCGAGACAACAAACCCAGCAGGCAGAAAGCTTCTCAAGTACGTGGATGGGACAAACATCTTCCCCGTCGGCCCAACCGAGCCGACCCGAATCCCACACCACACGAATCAGAGCCCGGACACCATGGACTTCGCGATCCTAAAGGATGATTGCACCTGGAAGTCGAAGTCACCACAATATCGGCAACCAACTCGGATCACAACCCGGTCTTAATGGAAATAGGGGACCAGCCAGTTCCTAACACAAACCAGAGAAACAAAATCGACTGCAGGAAAATCGACTGGCAAGCATTCAAGGAAATAGCAGAGCACTATTTCAAGGACCAAGCCCCTACCCCCGCAACAGAAGAAGATGTAGATACAGCAATAGCTGATTTTGCAGCAACAGTACGGACCACTGCCAAGGCAGCGAAAAAGCAACTACTATCCCAAAACCAGCAGGACCCCCCAGACAGGCTGGTCACACTAACTAAAGATAAAAACATCGCCAGGAAACGCTGGCAGGAGCACCGCACAGTGCAAGCAAAAACAGAATACAACCGCCTCAGATGGCGCTGCACCACAGAGCTCAGAGGACACTTGAACAACTCCTGGGAGAGGAAATTAGCAGCGCTAAGCACCAGAAACCACATTATCTGGAGGGTCACAAAATCCCTCACCAAGCGACCAACTCAAATACCGACACTCAGGAAAGAAGGCCAGGTCGCCACTAGTGATAGCGAAAATGCCGAGATGATAGCCAACTGCCTGGAAGACCTGTTCACCCCAAACCCGGACACCACAGGCACTGACTACAGCTGGTACGTTGAAAATGCTATGGCCCTACACGAACAAAAGAAGCTAGAAGGCAGTCCTAAGGAAACCAGCGCAGATGAGCTATGCGCCATTATACAAAAACTAAGTAACCAAAAAGCCCCGGGCCCAGACGGGATTCCGAACCAGGTTTTAAAGCACCTACCGCAAACAGCAATCCAACGACTAGCAGAAATCCTAAATACAGCAATGAAACTTGGCTATTTCCCTAGAGCATGGAAAATAGCTAGAATCATTAACATACCCAAACCTGGAAAGAAGCACTCCAACCCAGATAACCACCGTCCCATAAGCTTGCTCGATGGGCTCGGCAAGATTTTCGAAATAATACTCTACAGAAGACTCATGGACACCCAGTCCATAAGGGAAGCCCTACCAGACGAACAATTCGCCTTCTGACCGGAACACTCCACTTCACAGCAGCTAATCAACATGATCACCAAATCCCTGAACCATAAGAGAGCGAGACCTATGGTCTACCTAGACATCTCCCAGGCGTTCGACCGCGTGCGGACGGCGGGATTACTCCTGATACTCAGACGCCTGAATATAGACAACGCCTACTGGAGGCTCCTCCACAGCTACTTGAACCAACGTAAATTCTTCGTTAGCATTCAAAACCAAGAATCATCACTCAAGGATATAAAAGCAGGCGTGCCTCAGGACAGTATCACTGGCCCGTTTCTGTACCTGCTCCATATTCACGACATCCCGAAAACGGAGGGAACTCAGATCGCCCTCTACGCAGATGATACCATCATCACAACAGACTCTTTCAAGCCAGATGTGGCAACCGCCAAACTTCAAGCAGCAATTAAAAAAACATCCAAAAGTGGTTCGCAAAGTGGCGCATAAGGGTTAACGCATCCAAAACCGTCGCAATAATGCACACCCTATACTGCTGGAGACACAAGCCAACCATCAAGGCTAGAATAAATGGAATGCCAATAAACTGGTCCAAACAAGGAAAGTACCTAGGAGTAATCCTTGATCAGAAACTGAAATGTAACGCCCACATTGAAAGCACCATAGCTAAGGCAAAAACTGCAGCAACTATTCTCTACCCGTTACTAGCAAGAAAGTCGACACTATCCACGTACAACAAGACCACGCTGTACAAGATGCTCCTAAGGTCGATCATCCTATAAGCTGCACCAGCACTGCTTCATTGAAAAACTCCAGGTTCAGCAGAACAAAATACTGCGGATGATCAGCAACTCTGACAGATACGTAAGGAACTCCACCATACGTGAGCAGCTAAATGTCAAAACCATTATGGAAGAAATCCTAGCAGCCAGCAGGAAGTTCTACAAAACCAAAACAGGAATTGCCAATCCCCTCATAAGAGAGATTCACGACATGGATGAGAACGCATCATACGCCAAACCTCACCCAAAGACGCTCCTACTGCAGTAGGCCAGAAACCGAGAATCTGTACATATCTACAAAGTAATGTATACACGTTAACTTATCAACACAAACAAAGACATTAACTGTTAGCTAAATGTAAATATTCGTAGCATAATTTCTTAAAACATATTGCTTTCTAATTCCATTTTGTAAATTTTGTAAATTTGTATATAGTATCCTATAGCATAGATTATTACCAGACAAGTTCCATTGGAACACTTTTTCTCTCCAAATTTTTCACCTCTCTACTTCTAATCTTCTTCATTTCAACTCCTAATCCAGTCGAACTTCGACAAGTAGCTCTTTTCTTAAATATCGCCAACAAAAACAGTTGTACCATGCAATACCACAACCAGTAGAATTGGGACAAAGGACCAGATTTTGGTCGGTGATCCCGAGCACAACACCTAGTCGTACTCTGACTTGGACTTGGAGGTGTATCCTTTGCGCCAGTCTTTCTCATTTTATCATCCCCTACAGGCCTACACGTATGTACGAACATACTTCCCCTCTATTTTTAGCCTACTTTCGATTTTTGCAAAAAATGAAAGTAGACTTATGAGATCAACACAGGGCGAAAAAAGTGTGTCTGTCTGTGTGTGTGTATGTGTGTGTGTGTGTGAGTCTGTGTGTGTGTGTGTATGTGTGTGTGAGTCTGTGTGTGTGTGTGTGTGTGTCTGTGTGTGTGTGAGTGTGTGTACTCTGAATGTCTGTCCCCCCCTATCAATTCGAACACGGTGAATGCAAATTGAACGAAATTTGGTACAAAGGTAGCACTAGCAAAGGACACCTCAGTGTCATGTTTTATATCGCCGCCATCTTTACTAAAACTGAATGGCGGCCACTCAAACGTTCAAAACGTAAAATAAAATAACGACTAACCAAATCATCCGATCTCTACCAAATTTGGTAACAACATACCTTCGTATAGGATGCGTCTTGTGACCAAATTACAAGGTCGTCCGCCATACCATTTCAGGATGGCGGCCGTGCGAATTATGCAAACTTTATAATCCATATCATGGGACCCACCAGTTCCGATTATCGAGCCGAGAATCGTTTTAACTGTTCTAAAGGAAGAGGCACGTTCGAAATTAAAAGTTTATTTTGTAATACTATAGTGCAGACGTGATTTTAAAAAGCTGAACTGATTCAGTAATAAGACAAGATGGCAGCGGATATCTTGTGCCGGACTTATATTTCACTAATTTGAGTGTTGCATGCAATATAGCGTACTGATAAAAAAAAAACTTTGTATGAAATGCTTTATATATAAATAATATACTCCAGTGATGAAATCGTTTAGTATAAATCATTATTTGCTAACAAGTTCTATGTAAGTCATTTTAAATAGAACGATATTCGTTGACACAATTAGCTCAGTGGTAGAGCGTTAGCCTATCGCTCAAATGCCTATGGTTCAAACCCGATCAGAGCTAGGTTTTTTGCTTGAAATGTTATATGTTTATTGTTTTGTAATGACTCAGATGTTTTAAAATTAAGCGTTATATTGTGCACATTATGGTGTAAAATATATATTTAATTAAAACATAATTCGCCAGCAGATTTACTCGGGACATCTAGCTGCCAAAACGGTAACTTCCAGATTTTATTGAAAAGTTTCTTCTTCTGGCCGCTAGAATGCACTCGCTCTGTTAGGATTATATTGTTCGATATTTCACCAATAGATGTCACGACTAGTCTACGTGGGGATCCATTGATTACTATACCATTATCATTCTATGCGCATCGAATTTGAAGAATGACAAGATGATACTACGATACATTTTAACTTTTTATTTTAAAGGGTTTGTAACAGCCTATTTTGCGTTACTTGAAAATGTTATTAAGCGTTATATTGTGCACATTATGGTGTAAAATATATATTTAATTAAAACATAATTCGCCAGCAGATTTACTCGAGACATCTAGCTGCCAAAAAGGTAACTTCCAGATTTTATTGAAAAGTTTCTTCTTCTGGCCGCTAGAATGCACTCGCTCTGTTAGGATTATATTATCGAAAATATCCACATAGTTTGTATACACACGTCTCTGTAGGGTCATGGAAAGATTTGTTAATTCAATTAGGGTTGTGAAAGCCATGCACAACCAGACGTGTAAAGACATGCCTCAACTCAAAGTTGGATGTTGCCCACGGCAGGTCGTAATAATAATAATAATAATAATGTTATTGGTTTTACATCCCTTTTAACTACTGCTGATTTTAGAGACACCGGGGTGCCGGAATTTTGGCCCGAAGGGGATCTTTAACGTGCCAGTAAATGTACTGACACGGCTCCCTCGCATTTGTGCACCCTCAAATGCCAGCTGACTGCGCCAGGATACGAACCTGCAACCTAGGGCCCAGCAAGCGAGAACGTTACCGCTGAGCCACGCCGCCAGTCCGGTCGATTATGTCTCCAGATCCATAACATTCTTGATATACTTCTTATCTTTCTTTCTTCAATGATGGTAGCAGTTTTTATCTAGGTTGTGGCGTTTGGTAGAGGTAAATCGTTTCTAAGGTCTTCAACAAAGAATAGTTCTATTATACTCTTTGATAATAACAACGAGTTATAACTATACTCATACATTTAGGAGAAAGTAGGCTATATGTTCTTTACTGAACATCTTGTTCTCACTCTAATAATTCACTTTCATCCTCCTATGGCCTACAGGCTACTCGCTCAGACGACGGCCCACCTCCTCCCGCACCTTGCGCGTAAGCAGGAATGAAATAACACATTATGATGATGAAATTAGGCTGGTCAGCAAGGCCCATAGAATATGTACAGGAGTGTTCCTAGAAAAGAAAAGGTTTCAGAAGTGATGATTTCTATATCAAACTCAGTCATCCTAGAAATGGCATTGCGTGATTTCCGACTACTACGCCAGGACAGTGGCGTTTTCTCCAATACCACGGGGTAAGCACCGCTTACCTAGCATATTCTCATAAAAATGAAGTTTATATTATGACTTTCCAAAGCGCGACGAACAGCAAAATCGCCGCTTTGAATGAAGTTCCTCGTTCTCTACCCTAGTTCTTCACGATCGCCCACCACTAATCTGTAGAGAAAGAGCGCGGCTGGTTGCTATGACAACGGCTCGTGTACATCTAGGAGCCTTCTGGCCCGGAACACCACTATGGCCGATGGAGTGGTACACTAAGAACGTCAGGTCGTCCTTGATTGGCTAAGACAGGGGGTGTGGCGTTCCAAAGCCACAGGGCTGACGTCAAAACAAGTCACAGGGTATGCTTCGGTAAGGACAGCTTACCGAGCATGGAACACCAGCACTGCGCGTTTCCCTAGTCTCCACCACCCTCCATCGCGCGGAGAAAGTTTCTGACCATCAGACCCCACCTTTGATGGGTGCGTTTGTTGCAATTCTGCTTCGTCCGGTATACTCACAACTGTATGTTTTTGAGTGCAATTAGCAAAATTTAGTATATGGTACCGTAACTGGATATTATTGTGTTTTAGTGTATAGTAGAACAAATTACCGTACGGTACGTCATAAATTATCATGTTTAGCGAGTAGTAGCCTGCGTTAATATCCTTTTAGTTTGTACTCTTTGGTGCATGGATATTTCAAAATTGAGACTGCACAACAGGGGTGGCAAATACATATTCACTTCACTTCCAATATTTCTATTTCTCGTCGGAGAAATCGCTTGCTTCTAAGAAATTATCTCGATAATTTAGTGAATGCTTTCCTTTGAAATGCATATTTTTCAAATTTTTATATTTGAATCGTGCTTTACGTAATATTTTTTTTGCATCAATGGCAACTTCTTTTCTAATGCAATAAGCAACAACTATTTTTTAAATAATGTGATATGTATTTAAAATATTATTCAAATTATACGGATGTGCATTTAAAATGATCTATCCTTTAAACCTACTCTTTGAAAATAGGCCTAATTTGAATGATATTCAGAGCAACTTGTCGGGTTGTTGGGCTACTCTGAAGATACCTACGCTGGCCGTGAAAGCCTACGTCAGTGTAATTTGGGGAATATCTGAAAAGAAATATTATCCGAACATGCAATGCAATGTCATAAGGTTATATATTACTAGTAGCATGTTTATTATTTTAATGTTCACTTAGGTCCCATAATAGAAAAAGTGACAATGAGTCTGACAGACTAGACTATGTATCATTCTAAATTCTACAAATGCTGAAAAATGCTAGAAAGGCTGGAGGCTTCTCGCTTCGCTCGAAGCCAAAGACACTTGACATGTTAGAAAATTATCTGCATAATACTTATCTTGCTTATCTTGTATCAAATTACTCGCGAACGGCAAGCGCAAACCAAGGGCAAAGCAAGGTCAAGCACGCGGGATGCCGCACGCTCACCAGAGCGCGCGGGGACGTGCCCCTTCCATCCAGTCTAAAACACTTCTAGTAGGCGATGTATTGAAGATAGATATATGCTCTCCCGGACTTTTTTGTAGAAATTTTCATGCTGACCAATTCTTACGCTCATAGTGTATTGATATTTTTAACGGTTTGCCCAGCGTTAGCTTAAGAAGCGCACGGACGCCAAGTTTGTTTTCGACTTTTTCACTGAAATCGTTACTGCTTGGCTTCCTTTGATCATACATAAATTATTTTCTACCGAATCTTCCCTCGAGATATCCTTTACAGAATGGTGAAAACCGCATCAAAATCCACCCAGTGGTTCTCGAGATTACCCGTGACATCCAAGAATCGGGGATTTTTGTCTTATACTAACGAAGTAGAGATAGTCGGGGAACACATGCACCTAGCGGTACTATGACGTCACACAAAAAAGAAAGATTGTAGTTTTACGTGACCGTGAATCTTGTGATTATGAGCCACGGGACCTCCTGTTTACGTGGAATCCGAACCATGACGTCACACACCTCAGTGCATCTGGGCACATTTCGTCCCGTCACCGTAACGTAACGCCAGATCCCAGCGTAACGACGAAGTCGACAAAATCATTAAAATGATAAAATAATAATGTTATTGTTTTTACGTCCCTGTTAACTACTGAAGCTTTTAGAGACGCTGGGGTGCCGGAATTTTGCCCCGAAGGGAATCTTTAACGTGCCAGTAAATCTACTTACACGCCTCCTTCGCATTTACGCACCCTCAAATTGCGACTGGCTGCGCCGGGATTCCATCCCGCTATCTTGAGCTCAGCAGGCGAGAACGGTGCCGCTGAGCCACGCAGCCAGTCATAATAGAAAATTTACGGGTAATAACCTGAACATTTAGCTCCTTAGACCAAGAAATGCGAACAACAAAAGCACAAACTGCCACACTGTTCAAATGACACACGATCAGAAAAGCTCGCCAACCCTGCTGAATAATTTACTCCGCCCTTAATACAGCTACATGGATTGGCATGCCTGAAATTGAAAAGGGAATAATGACCTGTGTTGCATTACAATTTCTTCATTTTTTTAATGTGAAGGTCCAATAATTATGTGTGTACGGTTGAGTAGTTGTTGCTACATCAGATATCAACCTCTACATTGAAAAGGGCGTCGCTAGAACCAAGTGCTGAAGTTGCTCTATGGTGTAAGCCAATACTTTCAGTCTTCTTCACAGCTTACCCTCGAAAAAATTCCACGCCACGCCACTGCGCCAGGAAAATTCCGGGATGGATCCCAACTAAAAGCCATGGCCGTCTCCTTAACAATCCTCACCTGAATTACAAATACTCACACTACTAAATGAACAAGAATAACACAGGATATATATATTATGTATACATATGCGCAAATACAGGGGACTAAATGACCACCATGTCCAAACCTCTCAAATGAAACAACACAACTTTTCATTTCCATCTTCACCCATATCAGTAGCACCTCAAAACACAAATCATCTCCCCCACCGTTGTACACATTACTAAAACCTACGCAAAAGCTCAGGTATTAGTAATACCTATTCTTTTCCGTTGTATCAATATATTGCCCTTTATTGTATAAATTCGTTTGAAGACATTTGCATCATAATTGCTTTACAGTATATAGCCTAACCTTATTTCTGAGAAAAATGTCCATTTAAATATCCTAGGTTGGTTGGTTGGGTCCTCAGTTTAGGGGCTGCGACAACGCGGTCATGAAGCCCCGTGTACTTTGGGTGTGTGTAGAATTTGTCTGATAACCGGTGTTAATTGTGATGGCTGTATTAGTGTGTGTAGTCTGTGATTCAGGTAGAAGGACTGCAGACGATTAATTTTTTCACGCAGTTCCTATTTTTCCTACCAAATGCTACCGTCCACGACACCTAACTGCGGACGTGACCACTAAATGCCATTGCAGTCAACATCTGGCGGCGAACGTTCGAACTATTATAGCGTTATCAAACCAACCTACAAATTTTAGCTTCCACAAGTGTAGTTAGTGGAAGGTTCTTTTTCATGCCATAAATCTATGAATCAGGACCGCCGGCTTTACTTCCCCTCCGAAGAAAGGCATACTGAGGGATTTTAACGCTCTTAAAGAATCCGACGACTTCGGCCGGGTTAGAACCCGCGATCTTGGGCATACAAACTCAGCATGCTACCAACTGCGCCTCCGGAGCCGCTTTAAATATCCTAATAAGAGCATTTTTGGGGGTATATATTTATAAATGCAGACATCTTAGCCCCAGGGATACTGTGGTTTTATAGGGAAGAAAGAAAATAAGTGTTGGCCGCTAAACCTTGAAAGTGTGAAACTAAGAGCAAGCGATATCATTGCAGCATGGTGGATCTTGATTGGTATCCATACGTTATGAGGCCATGAGAGCATCTGGCTGTAAAACCAAACCATATAATAATAATAATAATAATAATAATAATAATAATAATAATAATAATAATAATAATAATATTAATTATAATAACCCCTGGCACTACAGCCCGTGAAGGGCCTAGGCCTACCAAGCAACCGCTGCCCAGCCATTTGGCTCGCAGATATTGGGGTGACGCGTGATCAGCGCATCGGGGCCCCTCGGCCGTTATTCTGGGTTTTTGTGATCGGGGCGCTGCCTCACTGTCAGGCAGCTACTCAATTGTCCTCACGAGGTTGAGTGCACCCCGTTCTAGCCCTCACGTCAGTTTCTGAAATCCCGAACACGGGGCCTCCGGGTGAGAGGCAGGCGCGCTATCCCAACACCACGAGGCCGGCTCAAAAAACCAAACCATATTGTCTCTGTAATTAGAGTGAAAACGTGTCCAAGGAAGAGAATAAATTAAAGGTAATTCTGGTGGCTGCGTTCTGCATATTGTTAGACCGAGAATTATCCGACAATAAAGGTAAGGTTTGTGATAATATCAAGGCTAATATATCGAGGAATAAGGAGTAATATGAAGTAAGAATACATGGCCCTGGCCTCCTGCCCCAGGGATGATAGAGTAGTGAATTCTTTCTTATTGTGTAAACATCTTGAAGGCTTCCTTTTAAATGATGTTTGTTGTTATGGTGTTTTCGTTATTCTTCATGTAATGTTCCTTCTGATATATTATCAAAACATTCCTCATGCATTCCGTAGCGTGGTAAAAGGGAATACTGGGACAGCCAATCGTTGTACGTATAGTAGATCCACCGCGGACATCATGTTATTATTTTGCTACTCAGCTCTGCATAGTACAAACACGTAATTAGTAATTAGGCATATATTTAACCTGCTAGACGCGGCTTCGGTGGCGTAGTAGGTAGAATGCTGAGCTTCTATGCCCAAGATCGTGGGTTCAAACCCGGCCAAAGTCGTCGGATTTTTTAAGAGCGTTAAAAAACCCTCAGTATGCCTTCCTTTGGAGGGGAAGTAGAGCCGGCGGTCCCATGTCATAGATTTATGGCATGATAAAGAACCTTCCACTAATTACACTTGTATGAAGCTAAATTATAGATTATAGATTATATCTTAGGTTCCGACGTTCGTCGCCAGGAGCCGACTGCAGTGGCATCTAGTGACAACGTTCAGAACTAGTTGGTCGTTGATGGTGGCGTTTGGTAGCACTAGCTGGAACTACTTGAAATCGAATGCAGTCCTTACTTGAACTAAAAACAGATAACAAATACCGTACTAATACAGTCATCACAATTAACACCGGCTATCAGACAGATTCTACACACACCCTACTAGTAAGTAGTAAACGGGCTACATGACCGCGTTGTCACAGCCCCTAAACTGAGGAACCAACCAACCAACCTGCTAGACATGTTTGAATTATGTAGGCTAACTAATCCATTTTTTTTTTCAGTAAACTAGGCACTTTTAACAAAGGTCCGCCTTGTTGCGGAATGGCTAACGTTCTTGACCGTCACCACGGTGGCCCGTGTTCGATTCACGGTTCTACAAAGAAATCTAATTCTGGTCTGATGTCTGAAATGGGGTACACTCAGCCTTGTGAGGCAAAACCAAGAGGAGGTGGTTTTGATTCCTATCTCAGCCATCCTGGAGGTGGTTTTCCGTGGTTTCCCACTTCTACTCCTGGCAACTACCGGGATGTATCCTAATTTAAGGCCACGGCTACCTCCTTACCAATCCTCACCTCCATTACAAATACACACAGTAATACAGACACCGCAATAACACAGGTTATCAGACAATTTCCACCCTCCCACACACACACCCAAGTTCCGGGCCTACATGCCAACGATGTCACAAAGCCCCTCAGTGAATCAACAACAAGAATAGAAGAGAAGTAGTCGAGGACAAGAGTTGAGTAAGTGTCATGGTACCATCACCCTGAGGGGTGTGGTCCATATTGCAAACAATGCTGCTTATGTAATGTTTATATCGACTGGGCGGACTAGCGACATAACGGCATCCACAGGAGTTATCACTCCTCAAACCCTCTGTTACCCCAGAGGTCCGGGTTCGAAGCCCAGCTCTGACAGTGAATTTAATTCTGTTCTGAGGTCTGAAACGGAGTACACTCAGCCTCCTATCTCATAAAATGCGTATACGTTAACCATGTTAAATTGGTAACAGTTTTATCCGTATTGACTAATCCCTATATGTATAAAATTTTACGTTTGTACTTCTGTCTGGGGACCGATAACTTGGATGTTATGCCCCTTAAAACAACAATTTTCATCATCATCATTACTTCTGTCTGTCAGTTCCTCCATCAAATGAAAACGACTCAACAGATTTCGTTAAAAATTTGCAAATGGCTATAAGAACATCCCGAAAACACTTTAGGATGCAAATTTCAACAAAACAAGCAATGCGCATGAGGGGACCAAGGGGTGCCCAATTGTATTTACCTTCGATTTACTCGTGTGATATGTCGTACGAAAGGTCTTTTATAGCTCTATACAGCAAGATTATTCTAATTACTTCCTGTAACGAGATAGTCTTCCTTTTTCAATTAATTATAAAAGTTGTAAATATGAGGCTAAAACACTGAATTTGCATGCCCCACAAGGTTTATAATTTCAATTAGGGGCGTCATCACGAGGATGAGGACCTACAGCATCGGTGAGGCATCATTATTTCACAGTATGAGCTGTTAAACAGTATTTTTCTTGCTTTAATCCATACTTTATCTGATTTTTCTGTTTTGCGGACAGAATCAATACCATCTTTTAGGGTCTTTTCTTTTATACAGGTGGTGACACTGTTCGTACGAACGTCTCGACACTGACGTATATCGTTTTAACAGTCTGTCATTCCTTCAAGCAAATATTATATCTTAACAAGCTGACCCGGCAGACGTTGTCCTGCCAATCAAAGAAAGTGTTGTAACTTTGTTTCTTGAAGTGCTTTTGGATACACAATATTTTTTTCAATTTCTGTTAACTGCCTCTAAGCTATCGTGAATTGAACTAACTAATTCAGAAACATTCGTTGGAAAGTGCACAACAACTCTCCAAAGATTCATCGCAAACGGATAAATGGCATTTAACGCATACGGGATTTGGTTTAAATGATTCGTGCGCTGTCACACATTTGTTGAATCTACTCGTGCTCTACCAACTGTGAAATGGATTTACTAAGTTAGTAAGCTTCACGTAAGTGTACACAACAACTCATCAAAGTTTCATCGCAATCGATGAATAGTATATGAACGCATACAGGATTTTGTTGGAACGCTTCGCGCGTCGTCACTCATTTGTTACATCTACTCGTGCGCTACCAATATTGTAAAATGGATTTACCCAGTTGAACACCTTCCCTGGCGTGTACACAACAACTCATCAAAGTTTCATCGGAATCGGAAGAATGACATATGAACGCATAAGTGATTTTCTTTAAACGATTCGCGTGCAGTCACTCATTTGTTGAATCTACTCATGCGCTACCTATTGTAAAATAGATTTACTAAGCCTGAGACCTTCTCTGGCGTGTACTCAATGATTCACCAAGGTTTGATCGCAATCGGATGAATGATAAATGACCGCATATGGGACATTGTGGAAACGATTCGTGCGCCGTCACTCATTTGTTGAATCTACTCGTGTGCTACTTATTAAAAACTGGATTTACTAAGACAGAAACATTTCCTGGAGTGTACACAACAATTCACCAAAGTTTCATCGCAATCGAATAAATGGTATATGGACGCATACGGTACTTTGTTGAAATGATTCGCATGCCGTCACACATTTGTTGAATCTACTCGTGCGCTACCTATTGTATAAGGGATATATTAAGCCAGAAACCTTCCGTAGGGTGTACACAACATATCACCCAAGTTTCATCGTAATCGGACGAATGGTATTTGAACGCATACGGGACCTTATTGAAACGCTTCGCGCGTCGTCGCTCATTTGTTGAATCTACTCGTGCGAAATGGATTTACTAAGTTAGAAACCCTCACGTAAGTGTACACAACATCTCACCCAAGTTTCATTGCAATCGGATGAATGGTATATGAACGCTTACGGGACTTTGTTTAAAAGTTCGCGCGTCGTTGCTCATTTGTTGAATCTGCTCGTGAGCTACCTATTGTAAAATGGATTTACTAAGTCAGAAACCCTCACGTAAGTGTACACAACATCTCACCCAAGTTTCATCGCTATCGGACGAATGGTATTTGAACGCATACGGGACTTTTTTGAAACGCTTCGCACGTCACCGCTCATTTGTTGAATCTACTCGTGCGCAACCACCTGTGAAATGGATTACTAAGTTAGAAGCTTTCACTTAAGTGTACACAACAACTCATCAAAGTTTCATCTCAATCTATGAATGGAATATAAACTTATACGGGATTTTGTTGAAACGCTTCACGCGTCGTCACTCATTTGTTGAATATAGTCGTGCGCTACCTAATGTGAAATTGATTTACTAAGCCAGAAACCTTCCCTGGAGTGTACTCAACATCTCACCCAAGTTTCATCGCTATCGGATGAATGGTATTTGAATGCATACGGGACCTTTTTTGAAACGCTTCGCGCGTCGTCGCTCATTTGTTGAATCTATTCGTGCGCTATCTATTGTAAAATGGATTTACTAAGCCAAACACCTTCCCTGGAGCTCACTCAACATATCACCCAAGTTTCATGGCAATCGGATGAATGGTATATGAACGCATACGGGACTTTGATTAAAAGTTCGCGCGTCGTTGCCCATTTGTTGAATCTACTCGTGAGCTACCTATTGTAAAATGGATTTGCTAAGTCAGAAACCCTCACGTAAGTGTACACAACATCTCACCCAAGTTTCATCGCTATCGGACGAATGGTATTTGAACGCATACGGGACTTTTTTGAAACGCTTCGCACGTCACCGCTCATTTGTTGAATCTACTCGTGCGCAACCTCCTGTGAAATGGATTACTAAGTTAGAAGCTTTCACTTAAGTGCACACAACAACTCATCAAAGTTTCATCTCAATCTATGAATGGAATATAACTTATACGGGATTTTGTTGGAACGTTTCGCGCGTCGTCACTCATTTGTTGAATCTATTCGTGCGCTATCTATTGTAAAATGGATTTACTAAGCCAAACACCTTCCCTGGAGCTCACTCAACATATCACCCAAGTTTCATGGCAATCGGATGAATGGTATATGAACGCATACGGGACCTTCTTGAAACGCTTCGCGCGTCGTCGCTCATTTGTTGATTCTATTCGTGCGCTATCTATTGTAAAATGGATTTACTAAGCCAAACACCTTCCCTGGAGCTCACTCAACATATCACCCAAGTTTCATGGCAATCGGATGAATGGTATATGAACGCATACGGGACTTTGATTAAAAGTTCGCGCGTCGTTGCCCATTTGTTGAATCTACTCGTGAGCTACCTATTGTAAAATGGATTTGCTAAGTCAGAAACCCTCACGTAAGTGTACACAACATCTCACCCAAGTTTCATCGCTATCGGACGAATGGTATTTGAACGCATACGGGACTTTTTTGAAACGCTTCGCACGTCACCGCTCATTTGTTGAATCTACTCGTGCGCAACCTCCTGTGAAATGGATTACTAAGTTAGAAGCTTTCACTTAAGTGCACACAACAACTCATCAAAGTTTCATCTCAATCTATGAATGGAATATAACTTATACGGGATTTTGTTGAAATATTTCGCGCGTCGTCACTCATTTGTTGAATCTATTCGTGCGCTATCTATTGTAAAATGGATTTACTAAGCCAAACACCTTCCCTGGAGCTCACTCAATATATCACCCAAGTTTCATGGCAATCGGATGAATGGTATATGAACGCATACGGGACCTTCTTGAAACGCTTCGCGCGTCGTCGCTCATTTGTTGATTCTATTCGTGCGCTATCTATTGTAAAATGGATTTACTAAGCCAAACACCTTCCCTGGAGCTCACTCAACATATCACCCAAGTTTCATGGCAATCGGATGAATGGTATATGAACGCATACGGGACTTTGAAACGCTCTAACGTGCAGAGACAAACAGTAGAATTCGACATCACTGCCACCTTTGGTATAAAACACAACTTTTCGCCACGGGCGGAGTGTATGTAATGGCGGTAGTTGCACAGGTTGCGACCAGGTGGCTCTAATGTGCAGAGACAAACCGTCCAAAGACATCAGCTTTCACGAAGGCCAAGGCTAGTGGTTTCCATGACGACTGTTTTTGACTGTATATTTGGTTCTAAAATTGTGTGTAAATTGTGGTTCTAAAATTGTGTTCATTCCACCTAGGGGGTCAGATTGTGAATCTAAACCATACATGGACCCACCCTAATATACATACCAAATTCCATTAAAATCGGTTCAGTCGTTTAGGAGGAGTTCAGTCACATACACACGTGTCGAAGAATTATATATATAAAGATGAGACCTCTCGAAATGGCGTTACCATGACAACGTTTATCAATTTCGCAGACCGGGAATAGTTTTCTTGCTATATCTTGAGAACCGTTCATTTTAGGGTCTTAAAACGCGGGTTCGTGGTTTCCATTACTCCTTACATTGCCACGCGTGAACATGAACTGTATTATTTTTAGTGGTGGATTGTGGGGTCTGAAACGAGGCTTGATTTTGAGTCTGATTTTATAGTCTCTGCGCCGCATATTGTATGTGAGTATTTGGATCTTTACGACGGTTTACCATGGTATGACTGTTGCTATTTTGCACGGTATGCTTTCTAACTGTTTATAGATTTATTTCTGTTACTTAAATGCTGCTGATTGCAAATATTTAACTGCCTTTGTCGTTTTCTACCATTATGTGCAACCTAAATTCACAGACTACTGTGACGTATTCTACCGACTTTCCCATTAGTTTATTATGTATTCCTTATAAATCGTATAGGTCAATTGCGCATACCTATTTGAATAAAATTGGTATTTTATCTTTCACGGCCAAGGAAGTCCCACTCAAGACACAGCGTAAACCTAGACAAGTACCTGAATTTTTATTGCTTGGCCGTGATAGCCAATATACAATCTTTCTGGAAGCCTTTATAGGGAGGTGAAAGGCTGTTTGAGCGTTTAGCTCTCGCAGTTAAGTACCGCAGGTGCACTAGATAATAATTGAGGTAGCGCGCAGTTCGCTACTCCTTTGTAGGTCCCCAAATTGACAACAAGAGCTCGCTGATCACTCATCTCGGAATTGCTAGGCGAAACCGCTCACAAGATACGGCATAAACTTAGAAATATTGATGTGTTTAAAAATGGTTTTGTTATTATTTCTTGGAATGATTACAGTATCTTTTGTTACTTTTACTCTTAATCTCAAGTCATGATACGTAGTTTGCACATTATTACTTACTGCGGATACAATTCCAACCAAGATTGATGTATTTTAGCATACGTACTATTATTTATTAGCCTATTTTCAATTTTGAAAAAATAGGCTTATGAGATCACCTTTTGTCCGTGTGTGTGTGTGTGTGTGTGTGTGTGTGTGATTCGTGTGTGTGTCCCCCCCTAATAAAATCTAAACGGCAGGAGCGATTTCAATGAAACTCGTAAAGTTCATAGCACTATTCCCGGCGACCTCGACCGTGCCCTTCAAATTTTGTTACGACTCACCAATCCAACATGGCGGCTGTGCGAAATATTTCACCAGCATTCAATATCTCCGACACTATTACCGATATTACCCTGACATTTTCTATGGTGATAGAGGGAACTACTATAAGTTCACTTATGTGACTTTTGAAAACCTGGTAACTACAAAACCAACATGGCGGCCAAGCGAATTTGCGACATTTAAATAGGCGTTTCTCGCGATTTGACCAACCAAACGCAATGAAACTTAGTACAGTATATTGTACAGTACCCCAGGGGTATGCACCCCTTGGAGACCATCCCCCCATCATCTATCTAAATCTCCTAACTGGCAACCCTTGTAAAGTCAAACCAACATCCATCAACGCCGCAAGGACAGCTTGCCATTCTAGAAAGCAGCTCAATCCTTGCACAATTATTACACACAGCGACACATTATTAACTAGGGCAGCTATGCCGTCACAATGCTGACAGCATAGCGCCGAAGAATATAAAAAGGGGTCCTAAGGAGGTCAGAAGATCTCTCAATTGTCAGTGTTTCAACGGGACGGCCGGAGGCTACGCTGGTATCATCAGGTGAGTGAGTCAGCAAGTGTTCAGATCTCCTACATTTGTAACCTTATCCACAGACTGTACTTTTACATTGTAACATCACTACATCCCTTAAAAGGGACTCACATATACATTATTACTGACCAATAAACACTTGGTCAGTTTCTTACACCTGCATTACTGTTTACACGCTTCTTTACGCCCTAATTCCCTTCCTGAACTCTCCGTCACTATTAGACGTGACTTGTGGTAGCCAGATACTTGCTAGTGTAAGCATCCTTGTATTCCGTATCGGCCTGCTTGCTAGAGGCGGCCCGCGCCATATAGCTGACACGTACAAGTCGATTATCTAACCAGACAGCTGGGCGACCAGCACAGTGACCCTTGCATTGAGTTCCATCCCCTAAAACACTCCTACATCATTTATAGGAGCACCCTAACACTAAACAACACGCTACACTGGTCAGCTTGCCCGACTGCGGGAAGCTACCCCCTTTTAGACACCTTCTTCTAAATCAACACAATAACTCTTCCGTTTTAGATCCTACCACCCCCAAATAAGGGATCTAAAACAGATGGTGGAGGCGGGGTACTACGCACAGTAGAACAGGACTCAACCAACGAGCCCTCGTAGTAAAAACGACCCCTTCCGTACCGCACATAGCCAAGCGAGACTGAAATTTTTTTTTTCTCTTGACCTTATATTACGTCACACATTTTTGCATATACATATAGGAGTTTGTATTATTACACCAACCCCCATTCGCCCCATAGTGTAAACGCAGTGGAAATTAGATGTCCACGTTTAAAACTACACTAAGAGACTTTGCGCACCATTTGTCGGCTAGTACGACTCCACTCTTGCCAAAGCTAAAAATTAGGAACAGTGACTTAATAACTGACCAGACTGCAGTACAACTTCTCAGGGACCTTGAATTCAAAACATCACAGATCCGTGCTCAACACCCTACCGCCGCAGCACAAGTTATACATTTTACACGGTCCCAGGCCAGTGACCACACACAAGAGTCACCAGTATCCAGCGCTAGTGAAGTAGATTGCCTGCCAACACTCCATCCCCTATTGTTGCAGCAACTGCAAATCACAGAGCAGAAAGCCAGTAACCTGCTCGAGCGCATTACAGAGCTACTAGAGACAGACACTATCAAGTCCAATAATCCCACAACAGAAGCAATTCTTGACATCCACACTATTTTGGAAACAGTAAAACAGGATTTAGACAGGACCGTACACATAGTCAAATCCACACAGTACGACAACACACCATCCATCAGTACAGACATATCAGGTGACGAGCCACCTGGTAACATAACGCAGGTGTCGTACACGGGAAGCGAGGCTAATTCCCCTCTAAATAGCCCAAACACCTCGGCACACGATAGTGGTGCGAACAGAATAGACAGACCAGGATCACTACACAGCCAACAAGAGACAGCTGAAAACGAGATGAATAGACACACTGAGTACCCCATGATCCACCCCACAAAGTTCACGGGGGAAGGCCAGGATCCCGAGGAATACCTCAAGGCCTTCAATAGAACGGCCCGGATCAATGGTTGGAGCGAGGAAGTTAGGAAAAAGCTCCTTCCTGCTTACCTCACAAAGGCGGCCATGACATGGTATGAGCTCCATGAGGACACTTTAGAAGCTGCCACATGGGAGGAAACCGCTTTACTCTTGAAGGAGGAGTTCCAGCTCATACCAGACGATGACGATCTCTATGACCAGATTAGACAGAGGTCACAGGGACCTAAAGAGAGCGCCCAGGCATACATCAATGTAAAATTGATAATGTGCGAAAAGTACAATGCAGCCATGACAAATAAACAGAAAGTCAAGCTGTTAATGCAGGGCCTCAGACCAGCCATAGTGGAAAAGCTATGCATAATGAACAACCCCACGGTCCA
Source organism: Meconema thalassinum (assembly GCA_946902985.2). Taxonomy (NCBI): domain Eukaryota; kingdom Metazoa; phylum Arthropoda; class Insecta; order Orthoptera; family Tettigoniidae; genus Meconema; species Meconema thalassinum. Next base: position 1,183,214,007 of record OX336388.2, on the reverse strand, counting down.
ACATATGTTAAATAACATAAAGACCATAGAGGAGGGAAGAAAGATCACGGAAAAGGCTACGGAAAAAGCCGTGGATCTGCACTTCCAAACTCAAAAAGACGACACCAATAATAAAATGGACGAATTGGTGGACAGAATGGAGAAACTGACAATAGCTGCCATCCAAGCGGGCGGGAGACCGCTAAGGGATGAGCACGCAGACAAACAAGAACACTATTATACTGAGAGGGACAGGGGGTACACAGAGAGGGGACGCTACGGGAGGGAGGAAAATTACTACCCTCCACAGCGGCCAACAACACCTCCCCCACAGGATAGGCCACACTACCCTCCTCGGTATTCACCGATATCATACACGGACATAGAGCCGACATACCCCTCACGGCGTTCACCATCTCCGTACACACAGGAGTACTACCCTGAGGAGTACGAGCACGACATCCCCCGACGAAACAGCCCGCCACCAGGTCGACAGTCCTACGCACCCCCACAATACAGACCAGACAGGCAGTACCGGGAAAACTCGCCCCCACGCAGGCAGGGCTATGCAGCCCCGCAATACAGGGGAAATGGGGAATATCGGGAGAACCCGCCCCCGCGCAGGCAAAGCTATACATCCCCACAGTACAGGGGAAATGGGGACAGGCGAGGAAACCCAACCCCGACCAGACAGGGGTATGCAGCTGCCCAGTATAGGGAAAAGGGGAATCGACGGGAAAACCCGCCCCAGCAGCAGCAGACATACACCCCACCCTGGCGGAGACAGGACAACAGACCACCGGGCAATAACCGACAGGGAAGGAAACCCACTAGAGAGCGGGACAATATAGATAAGTACGCAAAGGGCCCAGAACACTATCCCCTTCCCGACGAATACCCGAGGGAGTTCAGGGATGAGGCACCCCGCCGGACAGACAGGGGGGCAATACTCCCTACACCTAGCCACACACAGCAGGCGGGGAGCTGGCGCAGCCACCCCGAGGGGGGGCGCACATACATTACAGGCAGGCGTACACCCACGTTTCAAAAAAACGCCTAGACGGGGAGGGTCGGCTAGCGGATGAAGCAGCTGATGTTCCTCCCCCAACACAACAACGGAAAGGTCCTTCCCCCAAGCAAACTCGCAAGAGTAAGGGGAAGAAGCAGCCAGCTAAGGCTAAGGCTGACGATCCGCCCCCGGACCGTTTCCAAACACACCCCGTGCAAGGAGACGGCAACTGTCTGTTTAGGGCCATGAGCTTCCTAATCCGGAATACCGAGGATTATCATGGGGACTACAGACAGAAAACGGTCAAACATATCCTGGCCAACTGGAAAGAGTACCGAGACTTTGTGTCGGACGAGCGGGAAAACCCATTCCAGACCGGGGCGGATTACCGAAAATACATGGGCAGGGACGGCACCTATGGCAGTGCCGTAGAGGTGACCGCTCTCGGCAAGGTGCTGAAAGCCAACATCCATGTATACACTGATGTGCACTCGCCTCCGCTATTCTCAACTGCGGGATTCGATAGGGACCTACATGTACTTTTTACAGGAAACCCTAAGGCGGGACATTACACACCCCTCACAATCATAAGCAAACAGCCTGAGAACACGCCCACACCCTCCAAACAGAAAACCCTACCCCCTTCACCACAACACAGGGTGGGAATTGACCACACACAGGCGCATGACGCGAGCTCGCTCGGCATGGGGAAGCCAGCAACAGGAGTCGAACTCGCGACCGCCTGGAACAAAAGACGGGGTGACAAGGGTAAGCTCAGGGTCACGTTCGCAGACACACCTTCCCGAGAGGAAGAAACCAACAACAACACAACTACACAAAGGCTGGGAACGATTAATACATTAAACGTTCGCCAGCAGACTCCTAGTCTAACAGCAAGACCGGTTAAAAGAGCTGGCAATGTACTTGGCGAACGCACTTTGCTGACCGGGGCAAAGTATTCAGGACAGGAAGTCAGCCGAGAGGCGAAGCGTGCCAGGTACGATAAGCGGACAGCTCCGTGCCTTCCCAGCACAAATGTCACTCCGGCAACAACAACAACAACAACAACAACAACAACATATACCCTACACAATACATCGGTGCAGGGCAATGGATTTCAGGTATCGGCCCTCACGATACACGCCAACATAAATGGCCACAGAGTGCAGGCCCTAATTGATACTGGGGCAGCCGTAAGTTGTGTTAATAGACGACACGTTGCCGAGGCGCAAATACACGATGTCACGGGAGACATCCGGCTGGTAGCGGCCAATGCTCAGACGCTAGAAAACGTGGGGGTGGCAAACATACATATTAGGATAGACCATTTTGCCACAACGCACCCCATGTTTGTTATCGAACACCTTTCTGCGTCAGCCATAATTGGCATGGATTTTCTCGCTAGATATGAGGCTAGCATAAATTTCGCTAGTGGTCAGATGCTTTTAAAGCACGACCAGAGGCTCACCACACATCCCATGGTATACACCAGGAACAGAGATGGGATTCGAGCGGAGCAAGAAAATCACGAGCATCAGGCCCCTACACTGCACACTATCAGCCAATACACAGACACACACACAGATAAGGCGGCCAACCAGAACCACAGGCAGGACCTGACTCCGGAGCAAAATGAAAGGCTCACGGAGCTCCTGGAGACCAACAGGGATATTTTTGCCCACTCAATGAAGGATCTCGCTGTGACAGACCTCATTGAACACCATGTCACACTCACTAGTGACCGGCCAGTACACCAGCCTCCCTTCAGAGTGAGCCAGAAGGAGAGACACGCCATCGACGCTCAGATCTCAGAGATGCTCGAGGCAGGGGTCATTGTTCCCGTTATCTCTAACTACAGCTCACCGGTTCTGCTGACCAAAAAAAAAGGACGGATCGCACAGGTTTTGTACTGACTACAGGAGGCTCAATAAGTTAGTCGAAAATGATAGTTATCCACTACCAAGGGCAGACACCTATTTGGACGCCCTTGGTGGAGCTAGCTGGTTCAGTTCGATGGATTGCTACAGTGGATTCTATTCAATCCCCGTCTATGAACCAGATAGGCACAAGCTGGCGTTCGTTACAGAGAACGGACTATTTACCTACACCCGCTTACCGATGGGTCTCCGTAACGCCAGCCAAACCTTCCAAAAGCTAGTGGATAAGACATTTTCAGGGCTTAAGTGGCGTTCCGTATTAGTGTACGTGGATGATATAACGGTTTTCTCCAACACTTTTGACGAACACATCGTACATTTGGAGGAGGCTTTCGCAAGGATCAGAGAAGCTAAACTAAGGCTTAAACCTGCGAAATGTCAATTTGCCAGACAGCAAATTAACATATTGGGCCATATTGTCAACAAGGAGGGCATTATTCCTGACCCAGCCAAGACTGACGCAATAACGGGCATCCCGATGCCCACAAATTTGAAACAATTGCGCAGTTTTATGGGTTTGGCATCGTATTACCGGAAGTATATCTACAGGTTTGCGCACATCGCCCACCCCCTAACTGAGCTCACACGTGAAAAAACGCCCTTCAGCATCAAGCAGGAACACATAGATGCCTTCAACACACTGAAGCAACTATTGACCTCACCTCCATTACTGCAACACTTCCACAGTGATAGGCCCACATTTTTACACGTGGATGCCAGCCTGTATGGGCTGGGGGCGGCCCTATTGCAGGAAGACGCAGAAGGGCGCAAACGGCCCGTCGCCTACGCTAGCAGGAAGCTAACGGCCGTTGAGACTAGATACTCTGCCACAGAGCGGGAAATGCTGGCATTTTCGTGGGGAGTGAACTATTTTAGAGTATACCTCTATGGTATCAAGTTCACGGTAGTGACTGACCACGCGAGCTTGCTTTTTTGGGACAAATTTAAAAACCCAAATTCGCGGCTCGACAGGTTTATATTCCGCCTGTATGAATATGACTTCGTGGTCAAACACAAGAAAGGCGCTACACACCTAGACGCAGATGGGTTGTCTAGGCTGCCAGTAGCCGATCCCCCGGATGACAGTAAGGACCACGACTGGGACGATATGCCCACCTTTGCCCTGACGGTGATTAACATCAAACAGGAGCAAGAAAGTGATCCGTACTTGAAACAGATTCTATTGGCACTAGAAGACTTGGATAAAGTGGACTCCAAGACAGCACGGCTGTCTAGGAGATTTTTCCTAGACAAAGACGGGGTACTGAAATTTAAGCCCACGGCCATGCACGATAACGCACCTATAGCGGTTCCGGAATCATTGAGAGAAAATATCATGATCGGACACCACAATAGCCCACTGGCAGGGGCACACTTAGGTACGCATAAAACATACCTTAGAATCCGTGACAAGTACTACTGGGTAAACATGAAGGCCGACATAGATACCTTTGTAAAGACATGTCACACTTGCCAACGATTCAAAACAAGACCTGGCAAGCCTCATGGACTACTCAACCCAATTCCCGTGGGAGAGTTATTTCACAGAGTCGGGATAGATGTGAAAGGCCCCATTACGACAAGTCAGAAAGGTAATAAATATATCCTGGTGGCCACCGAGTATCTCACACGATATATGATTACAAAGGCCGTTCCCAAAGCAGACACGAACAGCATAGCCGAATTTCTATTTGATATAGTTACACGATACGGCCTATTCCAAACCTTATTATCCGACAGAGGTACTATTTTCACCTCGAGAGTGCTCCAACAGTTTTTGGAGATACTCAGGATTAAGGCATACACTACCACGAGTTTTTCCCCGCAAACCAACGGACTCACGGAGAGTATGAACAAAATACTCGGAATAGCGCTGGCCAAATTTACAGAGGACGCAGGAACAGACTGGGATGAATACCTGCAAGCCATTACTTTTAGTTATAATACCTCTGTATCCACGGCTACGAAACACTCTCCACACTTCCTACTGCACGGATACACACCAGAAGTCCCATAGACAATATATGTATCCCACAGGACGCCTACACGGACAATGCGGCCCGGCTAGAGCATTTGCAGATAGCCCGCATGGACGCTAGAAAAAACATAGCCGAGGCTCAAAAGAAACAAAAAGAGCGGTACGATCGGAATAGGAAAACCATGGAATACACACCCGGGCAATTGGTCATGGTCTCCAAATCTGCCCGTAAGAAAAACGTGTCCGAGTTTCTCCTGCCACGCTGGTCAGGTCCCTTCAAAGTCAGCAGGAAGGTATCTGACTTATATTACATAGTCAGCGTGCGCCATGGGAGAAAACTCATTAAAGACACTATTCACGCACGCCGGATGAAGGCATATCATACACGCCAAGCTCACACACCTACACGTACAGGCGGGCACACTACTAAAAGAAAAGGAAACGATCCCGCTGGCAGACGTGGAAAGAAGGCCAAGAAATAGCCTTCATACCTCACTGACCGAACCGGGATACGAACCTAACACTCACCAGAACTGTCCCGGAGACACAACCTGAATAGTGCCAGAAACAATTACTCTGGGTAAAAGACGGTCTCAAAACCCGCAACCTTCTGAATACCAGGAATATAAGGTCGGGTAGCTATCCAGTTCTAGAATAGAAAAATAGGAAGCTAACACAGATTGGGACAGTTCCACTAAAAGATGGTCATAAATGAAAAACAACAAAATCACCTCTGGCACATAGTCACCAAACACGCGACTAGCGGCCCAGACACACTAGTGTATAACGATATTTGGTACAACGGATAGGGACATACTCAAACCACGATACAGTTAACACAAAATTTGGGGACACAAATGTAGTTAGTGAGAGGTTCTTTTACGGTGCGGCCAAGGCATGTGCGATTTCCGAAGTGAAATGCCATGGCCTGTGGTTTGGACTCCACGTAAAACGGAAGGCCCGTGGCTCATGATCTACAGATCAACGGGCACGCTAAACTACAAGTCCTTCTTTTTTTTACAGTGCGAGAAGCACTACTCACAATTACACAGAGAGCAATCAGGTTCCCACATACGCGTGCCGGACACAAGAGCATGGACAGAACATAAAACAAATAAGAGCTCACGACATTGTAATTCTACACTGTCAGCGATAACGCACGCATGACTGGCTGACCTTCACGCATACAGACGAGCTAAGCCAGTTCCTAGTGAACAGGAATAAACGCATCATTCACGTCCGATCCAAGGACCCTATAACTTCCAAAATTACACTACGAGGAGAGTCCAAAAACATACAAACTTTGCACAGGTATGCGTACTTTCATTTGCGCAGTGCACATACACGGGGAACGTGCCATAATATGGACGGCACAAATACCGTCGTGACAAGTCTTTACAGGCAACCGGGTCCGAACCCATGATCACACACCACGCTCGTACCAAAAACTAACTATCCAACGGTATTTTTGGTACGGGGAACACAATCAAAATACATACAGGGAGCGCACAAAACATGAACAACGCAGACATAGTACACAGAGAATGACACGAGATCACGGGTTCCAATCCCAGTAAACATTTGACACCAAGGGGGGCAATCATCCAGGCTTCCAACCACACCGAAATTGGCCCATACAGATACATGAACAGGGAATACCACATTTCCTCCCGCCAAAAACCGGGCATAAAATTTCAAAATACACCTGACATGGGAAATACATTTCCCAGACACAGCCAGGATAATTTCATAAGACAAAGGTCTTACGGAATAGTGACCACACAATAGTATTAGCAAACAGTATGAATTGCCACATTAAGGCCGCTAGGAATCTAGAACAATAACATCCCAGCCTGACATTACACATACAAACTGCTGACTGGCAGACTGCGTCGCATTGCAATACCGCTGGTGACAAGACACTATTGTTTATAACATTGACCATGAAGTTACGAACGCAAAACAATGACAACACCATACATTTTTCTTAACACTGCAAATACATTTAGCAATGGACAAGACGTGACAGATCGGAACTTACCTTGGGCCCATAGGAGCACGTTCGCACAGACGTTGACAGGCCACGGGCGCCTTCTGCCCATACACGCGATACATATTACGACTTAGCCTGCAACAGACCAACCGTCCGCGTGGTGTAGCGGAACATAGGCACACACACACACGCGCTCACTAATTAGAAGCGAACACAGACAGGGGCTCTGACGAAACAATACCCCCCCCCCAATAACTTCCTTTCTGGATTTCAGTTTTCAAAAATTATTACAGGCAATTAGGACATGGCCAGTCGCACTACGACCACTGGCCACATTCACACTACAAATGGCAGACCAGATTAGGTCGTGAAGCTTTACTATCCCAAGGCGCGAATAGAAAGCCAACATGGACCAAGGGAGGATGACAGGAGAACAGGCTACCAGCGTACCACCTTACTCCCTTCCAATAACCTTCTCACGTCCAACATAAACAACGCAGACACATGAACACGACCAAAACAGCTACACTACATTACAGAGTATACACAAGGGGTTGATAGACTTCGTGCGTCTAAAGAGAAGGCATGCTACGCCTTGGATCACGATGCTACCAACTGAGTATTAGGGGTGGGTCGGCAAACATTAAATAAGCATAATGCGCATCTCGAAATGAGAGATGAGCCCACAATTATATATATTAACCACTTTTTGTTAATTAAATACTCCCGCATGACAGGAATATATTGGTATTATGCCTCAACCTACACCTATCCGTACATGAGTGCAGACGCCTCATATCCAGATACATGCATGAATATCCCATCCATTCACCAGGGATATTAATATCAAACCTGCATGGAATTTTCATATTTTTGCAATCCCGGGAATTACCTGCCCCAGTCCACTCATCGTAGGAGCACTCCTAGTAGCATTACCGGCTCAAGGCCACTATTTATTTGAGCCCAAAGATGCACATCCCCTTCCTACCATACTTTAAACCCACTCTACAAATAACTACCCCCAGATCCTAATAACAGGGTACCTGATATCACAGACCCTACTAACACCTCCATAAAGGGTAAAAAGAGCATTATTGCTGGAAAGCTGACGTAGCAATGGTAGACCAGAAGTAGTCTATGTACTTAGAAGTTCTACAACCCCACAACACTGGAAATATTTTACATTTTACACAAAGATTAAACTACACACATCAAAAAAAGTTTTGCATCACCTCGGTTCCCAGATCTCCGGCATATAGACGTTGACTGTGTATATTGTATCAAAGATACAGTCCCTTTGACTGTTCATAGATGTCACTAAAACTGCTCAAAGATGTAAACAACCATGCATGAGCAGGGCCTATTAGACGGAGGGGGTATGACAGCCGATCAGTTCCAGTCATTCCACCAGGACGAAGGTACGCTGCTCATGTTGTCTGTAGTTCTACCATGCCTAGAAGGTCAATACCGCAGTTCGATCGCGTCCGCATTGTTACTTTGTGTCAAGAAGGGCTCTCAACAAGGGAAGTTTCCAGGCGTCTCAGAGTGAACCAAAGCGATGTTGTTCGGACATGGAGGAGGTACACAGATACAGGAACTGTCGATGACAGGCCTCGCTCAGGCCGCCCAAGGGCTACTACTGTAGTGGATGACCGCTACTTACGGATTGCCGCTCGGAGGAACCCTGACAGCAATGCCACCATGTTGAATAATGCGTTGCGTTCAGCCACAGGACGTCGTGTTTCAACTCAAACTGTGCGCAATAGGCTGCATGATGCGCAACTTCACTCCCGACGTCCATGGCGAGGTCCAGCTTTGCAACCCCGACACCATGCAGCGCGGTACAGATGGGCCCAACAACATGCTGAATGGACCCCACAGAATTGGCATCACGTTCTCTTCACCGATGAGTGTCGCATATGCCTTCAACCAGACAATCGTCGGAGACGTGTTTGGAGGCACCCTGGTCAGGCTGAACGTCTTAGACACACTGTCCAGCGAGTGCAGCAAGGTGGTGGTTCCCTGATGTTTTGGGGTGGCATTATGTGGGGCCGACGTACGCCACTGGTGGTCATGGAAGGCTCCGAAACGGCTTTACGATACCTGAATGACATCCTCCGACCCATAGTGCACCCATATCGGCAGAATATTGGAGAGGCATTTGTCTTCATGGACGACAATTCTCGACCTCATCGTGCACATCTTGTGAATGCGTTCCTTCAAGATAACGACATCGCTCGACTACAGTGGCCAGCATGTTCGCCAGACATGAACCCTATCGAACATGCCTGGAATATGTTGAAAAGGGCTGTTTATGGACGTCTTGTCCCACCAACCACTCTGAGAGATTTACGCCGAATTGTCGTTGAGGAGTGGGACAATTTGGACCTACAGTGTCTTGATGAACTTGTGGATAGTATGCCACGACGAATACAGGCATGCATCAATGCAAGAGGACGTGCTACTGGGTATTAGAGGTAGTGGTGTGTACTGCAATCTGGACCACACATGCTGAAAGTCTAGCTGTATGATGGTACAACATGCAATGTGTGGGTCTCATGAGCAATAAAACGAGCTGAAATGTTGTTTGTGTTGATCTCTATTCCCTTTGTATTTAAAGGTTCCGGAACTCTTGGAACCGAGGTGATGCAAAACTTTTTTTGATGTGTGTATTTACACAGGTTACACCCACATATTTTTAGCCTATTTTCAATTTTGAAAAAATAGGCTTATGAGATCACCTTTTGTCCGTGTGTGTGTGCGTGTGTGTGTGTGATTCGTGTGTGTGTCCCCCCCTAATAAAATCTAAACGGCTGGAGCGATTTCAATGAAACTCAGTAAGTTCATAGCACTATTCCGGGCGACCTCGACCGTACCCTTCAAATTTTGTTACGACTCACCAATCCAAGATGGCGGCTGTGCGAAATATTTCACTAGCATTCAATATCTCCGAAACGATTACCGATATTACCCTGACATCATGTATGGTGATAAAGGGAACTACTATAAGTTCACTTATGTGATCTTTGAAAACCTGATAACTACAAAACCAACATGGCGGCCAAGCGAAATTGCGATTTTTAAATAGACGTTTCTCGCTATTTATCCAACCAAACGCAATGAAACTTGGTACAGTATATGTTTATGTACATTGTAATGCACCGACAACTAACTTCGTTCATTTGTTTACATAACCACAAGATGGCGGATGTGCGAAATATTTCACCGGCATTCTGTATCTCTGAAACTATTAGCGGTATCTCCCTGAAGTTTTGTACGGAGATAAAGGGCACTACTGGAAGTCCATTTATACGACTTTAAAAAACCGGTTATATACGAAACAAACATGGCGGCCAAGCGAATTAGAAAATTTGAAATAAACCTTTCTCGCGATTTAATGCTCCAAACGCACTGAAATCTGGTACAGGAAATATTTATACACATTGTAATGCACTGGTATCTAATTTAGTTCAATTGTTTACATAACCTCAAGATGGCGGCTGTGCGAATTTTAAAATTAAGTTTTTATTTCTTGTGATGTAGTCATGCGATCGAAGTGAAAGTTTGAATAATGAACCTACCCAATAATTATCCTATAATGGTACATGACTATATGGCCTATATATTTAACAATCCAACATGGCGACCATCCGAAATATTTAGACGGCTCTCATTATCTACGAATCTATTGTAGCAATCAAACTGAATTTTTTATTGTTTATAGGGGCTATGAACTCAAGTTCACTTATAGGACTTTAAATAACCTGGTGATCACAAATCCAACATGGCGGCGACGCGAAGTATAAATAATCACATGGACGTTTATCGCAATTTAACCATCCGAGAGCAGTGAAACTTGGTACAGTAAATCCTTATACGAATGGTAATCCACTAGCATCTAATTTATTTCAATTGTTTCCATAACCTAAAGATGGCAGCTGTGCGAAATTTTAAAATCTCCTTGTAACTTCTAGTGTCCTAATTATGCGATTGAAGTTTGAATACTACACGTACACAATAATCTGCATGTAACAGTACATAACTCTAGGACCTACATATATAAAATCCAACATGGCGACCATCCGAATTATTTAGTCGGTTCTCAATATCTACGAATCTATTACAGCAATCAAACTGAAATTGTGTATGTTGATAGTTGCAATAAGTGGGCTATATGAAAATAGGCTGTATAGTTCTTCACGGAACTACTTGTTTTTTTTACAAAGGAATCTGAAACACTCTGATTGATGATAACGGCATAAGCCAAAGGTCAAAGGCACCACACTTTGAGAGCGGGTAAGGCGATGTTGAGCCTACCCTAGTTCACTTAACGACCCGACCAAACAGACGAACCACGTAAGGTTAAGGCACTCGCGGCCTGGCCGGGCAAGCTCTGGAATCCTAGGTGCGCGTAAACTGCCCCTGGGAGGAAGGGATGCTACACCCACTCTGTGCCACGGTCGTCGAAGCCAAGACCTGCAGGGAAGACTTTCTGGGGATGGTGGGAGAAATAGCTCACTCCGCGCCGAACTCAGGAGACAACCCTAGAGACGACCCCATTATGACTAGACTTCTAGTTAAATTTAAGTTAGGTAGGGCTTCTATAGCGGGAAGCCAGACTCCTGTGCGTTGGAGCGAAATATTACTGCGGCCGATAGAGGCGAAATGATATATTAATGCGAAAAGCATATTACTGCGGCCGATAGAGGCGAAATGATATATTAATGCGAAAAGCATACTACTGCGGCCGATAGAGGCGAATATTACTGCGAAAAGCAGACTGCGATTGCCGATAAAGGCGAAGATAATATTATGCCATTGGACGACAATGTCCAATGCCCACATAAATGGCGACGCAGCGGGCAACCAATGGGCATTAAGAGAGGAGCATTGCGAGCACCTCATAAGGGTTACGTGGGCGGCCCAACTATGACAACATATCGACAACAATGGCAACGAGCAGGATGGTACGGCAGGCGAAACGGTTTGCTTAGTGGCACCGTAAGCCGCCTGCGACTAGGTTAATACTAATGATAAGCGTCGACACCTAGAATTAAGGGAACGGAATCCAGCGATTCTAGGGACAACCGGTGTTTCTGGAATCGTGCGGGTGGTGTCCTGAGGAAGTAAATTGCCTCAGGCGATCGTTCTGGTCCAAATTTAGCTGTAAGACGGTTGCATTTGACACGCAACCTAGGATTAAGCAAATTTATTAACCGCTGTTGCCAGGCAATGGAACAGCACATTTCGGCATTAGAGTAAGGCCATCTTTTCGGCTTAGTCATAGCAGCCATTTTTTTACCATAAGTAAGGTAAATAGTATTAAGCCGTTCGGCGCCTGATGACCCACAAACCCAGCATCAGGGTAAGTCCGACAACTCATGATAAGTCATGATAATTCGTTGTAATATAGCATAAGCCTACACTTAAGGCAAATATTTTTTTATTTTATATATGGATTGCGGTAGAATATCTCGGCACTTGGTGACTAAAAATCCGTTACCAAGGTAAGCCCGACAACATTAGGCTAAGATAGGTTAACATAGGCTAACCTAGATTAAGTTAGACTTCAGTGGCGCCACACTTAATTCTATAAATTAAGCGCTGCCACGAATATGTCATATATAATATATTGTAATGTATTGTCATGTATTGCTAACAACTAATCCGTTTTCCCAAACACAGGAAACCCAGGGAGCAACGCGTCCATGGATATACACAACAGAAAAAGAGTTGCCATTAATACATTTTTTTACATATAGCAAGGAGCATGAGCATGTCTATTGTAAATATATTTCCCACACCAAATTACACATACCCTTATCTCTGTCACACAAACACACTACTCCTCATCATTTTTCAGTCGCGCCAATAAGGTGACGGCGCCGCGATCAGCGACGTAAGGTGACGTGGGGCACCGAGCGACGCTGACGCAAACACACGTATGAATACGCTTCAATAATAAGCAATATACGGTAGCCAGGGGCGGTGCAGAGATTGTGAGCACCTACCCTCGCTGCCAAGGTGAATTTTTCCACCCACGGGGAAAATTTGCGACAGGTAAGGTTAACGGCATGACCACTAACCTACAGCCATAGGTAAGAGGTACCTACAGCTCAGCGAATAGCAAAATGAAGGGAGAATGAGTCGACAGAGGAGAGCGCTACAGAAGGCCTAGAGAAGGAGACGAGGTACCAGGCTCATGAGCAAACCGGTCTAGTAATAAGATTATTATTTTTTTTATATTATATCATGCCTGTAAATTAAATGTAAACCCAAAGCGTACACAAATATATATTAATGCTCAAGTGTACGCCTATGCACGTAAACTTACAATATGTCACGCCATTCAACACTGCCATAATGGCAACACTGAATACACGGTTTTGTTTTTTCCTTTCTACTCTACTAACGCCCAAATTTGTCAGGGTGTTCCGTTTTAGCCCAAACCAATAAATACTTTGAATATTTCCCTTAAATTATACCCTGGAACACCCATTTTTCTATTTTCTTCTACCTTTCTTATTGCAGGGAGCACTTTTTCCCCAAGATAGGGCGGACGACGCAAGCATCCGTTCGGCCCTGGGGTTTTTTCCTCCCTGCACAACAATGTACCATCAGTACCATGTTTTTTTTTCTCTCCATCACACTTCAAAGATGCAAATGTCAATTTCTGTTTCAATATTTTTTATGCAAATGTCAATTTCTGTTTCAATATTTTTTATGCAAATGTCAATTTCTGTTACAATATTTTTATGCCAATGGCAATGTTATGTATATATGTATATCCCATAACCCTCCCCTCTGAACACGAACTGATCTCACGCACACACATCAATACGACATCACGACGACGAGGAAGACATCCACGGAAGATACGAGGGGACTTCAAAAACAACATCGACTACATCCATAACATCGACATCCCAACCCCAAGTTCCGTTCCCGTTCGCGGGGACGCGAACTAAATAGGGAAAGAGGCTTGTACAGTACCCCAGGGGTATGCACCCCTTGGAGACCATCCCCCCATCATCTATCTAAATCTCCTAACTGGCAACCCTTGTAAAGTCAAACCAACATCCATCAACGCCGCAAGGACAGCTTGCCATTCTAGAAAGCAGCTCAATCCTTGCACAATTATTACACACAGCGACACATTATTAACTAGGGCAGCTATGCCGTCACAATGCTGACAGCATAGCGCCGAAGAATATAAAAAGGGGTCCTAAGGAGGTCAGAAGATCTCTCAATTGTCAGTGTTTCAACGGGACGGCCGGAGGCTACGCTGGTATCATCAGGTGAGTGAGTCAGCAAGTGTTCAGATCTCCTACATTTGTAACCTTATCCACAGACTGTACTTTTACATTGTAACATCACTACATCCCTTAAAAGGGACTCACATATACATTATTACTGACCAATAAACACTTGGTCAGTTTCTTACACCTGCATTACTGTTTACACGCTTCTTTACGCCTTAATTCCCTTCCTGAACTCTCCGTCACTATTAGACGTGACTTGTGGTAGCCAGATACTTGCTAGTGTAAGCATCCTTGTATTCCGTATCGGCCTGCTTGCTAGAGGCGGCCCGCGCCATATAGCTGACACGTACAAGTCGATTATCTAACCAGACAGCTGGGCGACCAGCACAGTGACCCTTGCATTGAGTTCCATCCCCTAAAACACTCCTACATCATTTATAGGAGCACCCTAACACTAAACAACACGCTACACTGGTCAGCTTGCCCGACTGCGGGAAGCTACCCCCTTTTAGACACCTTCTTCTAAATCAACACAATAACTCTTCCGTTTTAGATCCTACCACCCCCAAATAAGGGATCTAAAACAATATGTTTATATACATTGTAATGCACCGACATCTAACTTCGTTCAATTGTTTACATAATCACAAGATGGCGGATGTGCGAAATATTTCACCGGCATTCTATATCTCTGAAACTATTAGCGGTATCTCCCTAAAATTTTGTACGGAGATAAAGGGCACTATTGGACGTCCATCTATAAGATTTTCAAAAACCGGTTAGCTACAAAACGAACATGGCGGCCACGCGAATTTGAACATTTTAAATAGACCTTTCTCGCGATTTAATGTTCCAAGTGCACTGAAACCTGGTACAGGAAATATTTATACACATTGTAATCCACTGGTATCTAATTTAGTTCAATTGTTTACATAACCTCATGATGGCGGCTGTGCGAATTTTAAAATTAAGTTTTTATTTCTTGTGATGTACTCAGTCATGCGATCGAAGTGAAAGTTTGAATAATGAACCTACGCAATAATTTTCCTTTAATGGTACGTGACTCTATGGCCTATACATTTAACAATCCAACATGGCGACCATCCGAAATATTTAGACGATACTGAATATCTACGAATCTATTTTAGCAATCAAACTGCATTTTTTAATGTTCATAGGGGCTATGAACTTAAGTTCACCTATAGGACTTTAAATAACCTGGTGATCACAAATCCAACATGGCGGTGACGTGAATTATAAATATTTAAATGGACGTTTCTCGCAATTTAACCATCTGCGTGCAGTGAAACTTGGTACAGTAAATCTTTATCCGAATGTTAATCCACTGGCATCTAATTTATTTCAATTGTTTCCATAACCTCAAGATGGCAGCTGTGAAAAAAATTTAAATCTCCTTGTTTTTTCTTGTGTCCTAATTATGCGATTGAAGTTTGAATACTACACGTTCACAATAATCTGCATGTAACAGTACATAACTCTAGGACCTACATATATAAAATCCAACATGGCGACCATCCGAAATATTTAGTCGGTTCTCAATATCTACGAATCTATTACAGCAATCAAACTGAAATTGTGTATGTTGATAGTGGCAATTAACATAAGTAGGATATATGAAAATAGGCTGTATAGTTCTTCACGGAACTACTTGTTTTTAAATATAGTATGAGGATTTTGGTCATCTGAGTGATATGGTGTTTTGAATAGGTTTAGTTTGTCCCTTGGCCACAAGGTTTCTCTGCACTCGTATGAGTTGTTCTTGTTTAAGTGTAGGTGGACGTATAGATTCGTAGATGATATTTAGTACGTATTTCTTATTTTCGGTATTCGTTATTTCCATGATCAAATGCATATATTATTATGAAGCTGGGATTCTAAGTGTTTATCTCCGGACTACCATTATCCACTTGAAATGTTGCAGTTCGACAAAACACGCAAAAAAGAATTTCATTGGCCCTTAAAATGTGTTAGTCAAGTTAATAATGCCTACAATGATTAAAGAAGGCCCCTTAAATAGTCAGTTATATTACCGAAATATCAGGCCTAATCTATAAGCTACAAGCAGTATTAAGCCGTTGCACCCTCCTATTTAACCACTTCGAAACAATTTTTGATCAGATGGAAATCACGCTCAAGGACTTTGAGTGTCAAAAATATTGCTCATTATAACAACGACCTTCCTCCGGGTTGCACACAATAACTTACCACAATGCGAGCAATGGTACGATCTATTAATATCCAATTGTTATCCTGAGCAACGCCGGGCATAACAGCTAGTGGTAACATTTTGTAATACTGAGAAATGAAGTTTAATAAAATATTTTATGTTCGACGATGACGAAATGTAAATATTGTATCATATTGAGGGTCATTATAACACTATTTTTCAATATGAAACAGTTTCTCCCACCAACCAGAGCACAAGAAACAGTGGTGTGACCAAATAGGTGAGGATAGCATTGCACCTGCCCTCACTTCCACGGCCCTCTATTTTAAATTTCACTGCGTGGCTAGTGTCATGGTGGGGTATTTGAGGAGGCCATGGTCAAATACAAGATAATCTCTGCGTCCGAGGCGCTCTGTTCAGTACATAAAACTGGCGAAATCTCGACAGATATTTATGAATATTTATGATCGAACATAAACAGTCGTATGCAACTCGCCTATAATGGTAATTAAGATACTCGTATGGAAATTATAAAACGAGCGAAGCGAAGAGTCTTAATAATTGCTATTATAGGCTCGTTGCATAATGTACTATTAGGTTCGACCATGGCGAAATATAAATATTATATGCCAGAATGAGGCTCATTATAGTACAAGTTTCCATTACGATACAGTTTCTCCCCCCAATCAGAGCTCAAGAAACAGTTGTGTTATAGTTAGTTATTAATGTTTTAAGGGGCGGAACTACGAGGTCATCTGCCCCGGAAAACAGTTGTGTGACCAATTAGGTAAGGATAGCATCACACCTGCGTTGACTTCCACGGCGTCCTATTTTAAATTTTACTGGGTGGCTAGTGTCTTTTTAGGGTATTTGAAGAGGCCATGGTCGAATACAAGGTATTCTCGGCGTCCCATACGCTTTGTTCAGTAGTCCATAAGACTGGTGGAATCTCGACAGATATTTATTAATATTTATGTTCGAACATAAAATAATTATAGTTATCACCGAACATAAACATAAAAAGTCGTATGGAAGTTATAAAACTCGCTTCGATCGTTTTAATTATTAATTTAATTATTGCCATTATAGGCTCGTTGCATAATGTACTATTAAACGTACATGTTTCGATATAACAATAATAATATCTTCATCAGCGTTGATAGTTCAATAGTTTAACATGATAAAGTGAAATGGATATCCTTACAAAATTAAGATTTAAAATTAAATACTACGTTAATAAACAAAATTAAAGGAGTGTGACTTGGGCAGTTTCGTAAGGTAGATATCTAAACATTTATAGCCTACTTTTCACATTTTGCAAAAATTAGGAAAGAGTAGACTTATGAGATCGATCAGGGCAAATGTCTGTCGGTCTGTCTGTGCACACCCCCACCCCATCAATTCCGAAACGGCTGCAGCAATCGAAATCAAATTTGGTATGAGTAAAGATCTATACCTGAATATCTCAAGGCCATATATGAATATGATGTCAGTGCTACCAACTGCTGAAAAATCGTAATTGAAATTTGAGCTCCGTGTTGGATATCTTGGAAGGTATGCGTTGAGAGCTATTCCAAAATTGGCACACATTATAGATAATAATATTTCAGTTTAATTTCCAGGACGCCATACATGAAAGTGTTGCCTAAATGATTTTAGACCTGCTGATAGGTTCAATATTTAAATGCAAATAAATTCTACACTATCAATTGGATTTCAACCAAATTTCGTATGTACTATGTGTACATAAACACGTATGACTGAGCGTATTCTTTAGAGCCACCAGGGCTGCCAACTGTTAATAAATGCTCTCTCTATCCAAGTACCAATATATCAGAAAGTATGCAAGCCAACAGCTTTAAACTATGCACACGTATAGTTCCCGACTTTCTAGGTTAATTTGGAGTAACTAATATACTTCAGTGCCGGCCCCGTGGTGTAGGGGTAGCGCGCCTGCCTCTCACCCGGAGGCCCCGGGTTCGATCCCCGGCTCCGTCGGGGATTTTAAAACTGACGTGAGGGTTGGAACGGGGTGCACTCAGCCTCGTGAGGACAATTGAGTAGCTGTCTGAGAGTGAGACAGCACCCCGATCACGAAAACCAAGATTAACGGCCGAGGGGACCCGACGCGCTGATCACGCGTCACCCCAATATCTGCAGGCCGAATGGCTGGGCAGCGGTCGCTTGGTCGGCCTTAGCCCGTCATGGGCTGGATAGTGCCAGGGGTTGACTTTTTTTTTTTGTTGACTTTGAATATACTTCAGTGCTACCAACATGATTCTAAGCCAGCTGATAGGTCCAATTTTAAAATACATGTAACTTCCATACTAACAAATGGATTTCATCGAACATTGGCACAACAATACATCATATTATTTCAGATTATTTCTGACCAACACATGCATGCCATTTTTGCCAACATGATTTTACGACGGCTGATAGATCCAATGTCTAACTGCATGTAACGTCATGCTATCCATTGGACTTCAAACAAATTTTGTATTCTATACCTTAAGAGATCGAACTAAGAATATATTCAGTCAACAGGGCTGCCAACAGTAGTGCTCTCTTAGGCTACATTATGCCAGGCATATTTCGAACTAATTAGAAATTTCGATATTACCAATTTAATTTCATCATTATTCTAGATAGGTTTATATAGATTGGCATGAATCATAAATTTTAAGAAAAGTAGGTTCTTTAGTTCGTCACGGAACTTCTTGTTCATTTACACATTTTACCAGTATTATTCGTAACTTAATTTTAGTAACAACTTCTTTGTAGTGTGTAAAATTTAATTTGTATGTGAATACATATATACAATACATATTCCCATCTCTGAAGTGGTTTTCCGTGGTTTTCCCCTTCTACTCCAGGAAAATACCGAGGTAGTTCCAAACTTAAGTCACAGCCGCCTCCTTCCCAATCCTCACCTGACTTAGCCTACATATAATAATAGTAATAGTTTTAATAATAATGATAGGCCTAATGTTATTGGTTTTTTCGTCTCTTTTAACAACTGAGGCGTTTAGACTCTTTCGAGACGCTGGGGTGCTGGAATTTGCCCCGAAGGGGATCTTTAACATGCCAGTACATCTACTGACACTACTCCTTCGCATTTGCGGACTCTCAAATGCCAACTGACTGCGCCAAGATTAATTCCTTCTAAGCTTGGGCACAGGAAGCGTACAAACAAATAAGAAGCACACCGCGTCCGGGGTAAATAGTCTACAAAGTTTTATCTGCAAATTAAAAATGTTAAGACAGAACTCTCTCTTTATGTACAAGGATTACCCGTAGATCTTGGTTTGAATAAGAGTAATTTCAATCATATTCAGATTGGCCTAATTCATTTGAAATAAATCGAGATTTGCTCTACAGTTTATATTGCTACTGCAAGAGCTCTCTATCGGCTCTCTGGAGAGTGAGAAGGATCTAAGAGCGTCAAGTATCTGAAGATTACTGCACTCTTACGAGTGCTTGCAGAACCATCTCGCGTAGGAACGGCGCGACGGCCTGCTAATCTTGAAGTCTCATCATAGATGGCGCTACCATGCAGAAATCCTGGCTTCTCTGGCGGGGATTGAAATTATTTTATGTGTATCAGTATTATTGTTTCGTTTGAGGGTCTTGGACTTCGCGATCATTTAGCCGCGTGTACTTGGATGTGTGCTGGGTTTTGCCTGATGATCTGTGTTATTGTGATGGCAGTATTTATAATTGAGGTTAGGATTAGGAAGGAGGCGGCCGTGGCCCTATGTTAAGTACCATCCCAGCATTTGCCTGGAGTAGAAGTGAGAAAACCACGGAAAATTAATTCGAGGATGGGTGAAGTAGGAATCAAACCCACCTCTTCTCAGTTTTGCCTCACGAAGTCGAATGTACCCCATTTCAGCCCTCAGACCAGATTTAATTTCATGGCAGAGTCGGGAATCGAACCCGGAACTTCGGGGCGAGAGCCAAGATTGCTAAGCCGCTACACCATGAGGTGGTCATATCAGTACTACTACCGCAGGGAAACAGACGGATTTATATAGTGTTAAGTGTTGTATCTGTCAGTTTAGAGTGCGTGAACAATAAGTTACCAAAATATAAGGGTACTTAAATGAGAAAGACCCATATTTGTATATATTTGGCACGTTAATGATCCCCTTCAGGGAAAAATTCTGGAACCATGGGGAACCGCAGGGAAACAGACGGATTTATATAGTGTTAAGTGTTGTATCTGTCAGTTTAGAGTGCGTGAACAATAAGTTACCAAAATATAAGGGTACTTAAATGAGAAAGACCCATATTTGTATATATTTGGCACGTTAATGATCCCCTTCAGGGAAAAATTCTGGAACCATGGCACAGCCACTGTGTTGCAGTTACAGGATAATGCGTAAACCTCATCCAATTATTATTACTATTATTATCATTATTATTATTATTATTATTGTGGCGGACCCCAAAAAATAATTGGGAACAACGCCAGGAAGATTATTATTATTATTATTATTATTATTATTATTATTATTATTATTATTATTACTATTAGAGGTTTTTGATGTCCTCGATCACTGCCGCAAAACTAGATTGGCAACAGAGGTCACTACTATCACTCGACCTAGAACTCCCATATGCGAGAAGGCTGCAAATCATGGAGAAACAATGATTACTATTATTGAGAGCAGTGTCAATTCCGAAAACAGATCTGCAAATGAAATTGTGGTCATTGAACCTCCCATGGAGAAGTTAGCAGAAGACGCCTGGCAAACAGTTCGAACAAGGAAACACAGGGGTCATAGCGTTAAAGTCATTCTGGAGGACGAAAAAGGAGAATTTAGAAGTAATCATTCTCTACATCAGAAGGGAAATAAATCGAAGGATATGATACGCAACGAGGCAATGGTTATCAAGCCTACTGAGGGGAAGACATATTCAGAAGTTCTTCAATCATTGCGTCAGCAAGCAACATCTGATCGCAGTGGCGTAAACCTTAAATCGATTCGCAGAACGTCGACTTGAAATGAAAGGGAGAAATGGAGATAAAGTTAAGTTCAGGGAGATGATTTCCAAAGCAGCAGAGGGTTTGGGTGAAGTAAAAATGTTGGCTCCTACCATAACCTTGGAAATTTGGGATTTGGACTGTCTTACAACAGCAGAGGAAGTCCAGGCAATATTAGAGGACCGGCTTAAGGATAACATGGGTGAAATAAAAGTTACTATTAGCAAGCCCAATTTCAGAGAACAGCGTATGGCGATAGTTGTGGTAAACTCCAATGGGGCAAATGAGTTGCTCCTTGATCAGCATATTAAGATAGGCATGGTTAGCTGCCGTATTCGGAAAAGGACCAATGTGCTGAAATGCTTTCGGTGTATGGGCTATGGTCACATGGCAAGACTATGTACGGGTACTGACAGGTCGAAGTTGTGCTACAGATGCGGCGGAAAGGAGCATAAAGCAGCTCACTGCCCGACTGCCCCGAAATGCTCGATCTGCGCGGGAGAAGGCAAGAATGACGACCATGTGATCGGGTCAGGTATGTGTACTGTCTTTCGACATGCATTGGAGAGCGCTTAACCGGCTTAACAGTCAAAATGCTAAGATTTCTATAGGGCAACATCCATCGTAGCAGGGTGGCTAACGATCTCCTTGTTCAGTTTGCCGCGGAAAAGAATATTGATGTTGTGCTTATTAGCGAACAAATTAAGAACAGGGATATTCCATCTTGGTACTCTGATGAAAGTGGGACGGCTGCTGTATGGGTAGCGGATCCAAGCAGAGCTTTATTGAAAAGTTTGGTGCTGGAAATGGCTTTGTCTGGGTAAAGAGCAGAAATATTTCTTATGTAAGCTGTTACTTAACACCCAATGAGTCAATTCGGCAGTTTGAGACCCGACTATCTGCCCTTGAGGATTTCCTAGGTACAGTAACTGGGGCTATTCTGGTGGTCGGTGATTTTAATGGTCGAGCAGTTGGGTGGGGCTTGGCTCATACAAACGGGAGAGGCCAAAGAATTTTGGAGATGGCTGCTAGGTTGGACTTAGTCCTGCT
Source organism: Meconema thalassinum (assembly GCA_946902985.2). Lineage (NCBI taxonomy): Eukaryota > Metazoa > Arthropoda > Insecta > Orthoptera > Tettigoniidae > Meconema > Meconema thalassinum. Next base: position 1,183,191,621 of record OX336388.2, on the reverse strand, counting down.
AAATAGCGGTGATGTTCCAACATTTTGTCGGCCTGGGCAAAACGGAACCACACCAGACCTAACGTTTGTCTCTGCAGATCTTGCCGCTTACATTGCATGTAATGCTAGATTATAACAACAGTGATCATAGGCCTAGTCCATGAAATTCAGATACCGTCTAGATGTAACGTTGATCATATGGATGGAGGGGCCGATAACCTAGATGTATGGCCCCTTAAAACAACAATTATCATCATCATCATATCATATGGATGGTGAAATTCTTCTTGCAGTAATAGCACAAGGGAAACAAGTTCTGGAGGATTTGTTTCAACATAGCCCCGCGGGTTCTGCAGAGACCCTGGTTAGGTCGACCATTAATCTCATTGTTAAGGCTTGCGAAGCATCCATGCCCAAAAAGAAGATTTTTCCGAACAAACGGCCAGCCTATTGGTGGAATGTTGTAATAGCAGAGGCTCGACGATTGTGTTTTCGATTAAGGAGAAGGGCACAAAGGCTCTACAGAGATTCTCTAGTGTATGTGAATGCGATAGAAGAGTGCAGAGTGGCGAGGAGGGCTCTTAAACGGGCCATTGCTCAGAGTAAGGCACATAAATGGAACGAGCTCATTAACGATCTAGATCAGGACCAATGGGGTCTGGGCTACAAAGTTGTCAATAAGAAGCTCGGCGGGATTATGGTGTCTACTGCTGCTATGACGGCATCCCAGAAGGAAGCTATTATAGATGAGCTATTTCCTAATTATCCAGAGAGATTTCCTGATCACTTTCCGGTATTGCATGATGATATTCCGCTATTCACTAGAGAGGAATTACAAACTACAGCACGATCTTTTCAGAATAAGAAGGCACCAGGGCCGGATGGAATTCCTGCTGAAATATTAAAGGTGATAGCCGAAGAGGAACCAGATCTTTAGCTGAGTATGTATAATTGTTGTTTACTACAGGGAGCCTTTGCGACCCCGTGGAAAGTGGCCAGGCTTGTGCTCATGCCTAAAGGCAAAGGAGATCCCACTACTGCTTCAGGTCAGAGACCTGTATGCATGTTGGACATGGCTGGCAAACTGTTTGAGAAGATGATTAAAGGAAGGCTTCAGGCAGCGATTGTTTCTGCTGGAGGTCTGTCCCCCAAACAATACGGTTTTGTGAAGGGTAAGTCCACCATCAGCGCCATTGAAGAAGTGGTGATGGCTGTCAGATCCACTGAGCATGGAAACCACTTCTCTAGGAAAATGTGCTGACTGGTTACTCTGGATGTGAAAAATGCCTTCAATTCTGCCCGATGGATTGACATAATAGCTGCACTTGAAACAACATTTAACATTCCTCGCTACTTGGCGTCTGTTCTGAGGGATTATCTTAGTGATCGTTGGATACAGTATGACACAGATGAAGGAGTCAAGTGTCGCAAGGTAACAGCGGGGGCGGCTCAAGGCTCAGTGTTAGGTCCTGATTTATGGAACGTAAATTATGACAGCATTTTACGGATGGAGATGCCAGAGGACACTTCTTTGGTAGGATATGCTGATGATCTTGTTGTGCTCATTATGGAGCGCTCCATGGAGGGTCTGCAACTTAAACTTAATCAAGTAATGCGGAGAGTTTCCACCTGGATGAATGAACATGGTCTCCAATTAGCAGTTCATAAAACTGAACTAGTCCTTGCTACTAAGAAGAGAGTTCCACGAGTTGTTCCAATGCTACTTGATAATCAAGCGATAGAAACAGCTCCTGCTGTTCGTTACTTGGGTGTTATGATTTACAGCAAGTTAACATTCTGGAATCATATCAGTAAGATTGCTGATAAGGCTGCAAGGATTGTTAACAACTTGTCGCGGCTCATGGCTAATATTGGCGGCCCTTCACCCTTGAAGAGGAAATTGCTGATGAGAGTGACGGAATCAGTTATTCTTTATGGTGCAGAGATTTGGTTAGTAGCTCTTGGCTATGAGATGTATAGGACAGGGGCGGTTCTAGGTGTAGTGCCACCGTGCCATGGCACTGCCCTCTAAGAGAAAATAAATTATGCATAGTCCTGAAAGAATAATTTCCAACGCCTACGTTTAATACCGATATCTAATTAGTTTCAAATTACTTTGTAGTTAAAATATTCCGTCCGTAAAGTATGATCATTGATTCCATCTTCGCCCCAGTGATATCTTGAGCCGCGGTCTATACGGCACGGTTGACGCATGCGCAGTTCAATATACGATCTTTTCCGTAGCCTCTCTCGTCACTCGCTATGAGGAAATATGCTGGTCTCCGTGCCGAATCGAGTTTGGCTCAAAGCGGTACTGAAAGTGAAGTGCAATGCTATCTGGCGGTCATTACGAGGTACTGGGCCAGCGACATGCCTGTCACGAGCTGTCACAAAGGGAGGAAGGAAAGAGGGTGTGGGCCGATGGCCTGATTGGCTGGAAGTAATTTGACTCATTGGTTATTGGTGGGGTGGGGCGTTGGTTGACACAAATTGACAACCAATCGCTCTCACACAAAGAGCATTAATTCTAGATTTCTCTGAAAGGGGGCTCTGCGTCCAACAGTGAAATTTAAACTTGCCGTAATAAATAGTGAAAATAATATGTATGTAATTATTAATTCTTTATTTGGTAAAGTGAATAACTAGGCTAAGCGAATGAATAAAAGAGAAAGAAAAGTAAGATCATGACTGCCGTAGGCCTACATGTTAAAAAGCTTCACGGATTACTCTCGGTAGCTAAATATTTATGGTTGATTAACCATCTGCAACTGTCAGTTCAGGTCTAGTCTATCTTCAGTTCTTGTTAACGGTTCGTAGTTATTTTTGGTGAGTCAAGGTATTAAAGAGTCAAACATTGAGTTTGAGTGAATGGTTGAGTGCTGAAAAAGTTTCTTTTATATACCGGTATTTTCATATATTTTCTTATCGTATATATTATATTCGGTAAGTCCCGATGTGAAATGTTGACTATCAAGATTAGTGTAGGCCCTATATATACATCGGAAAATGAACCCTGCTCTGATATAATGTTAAGAAAATACCAATATTTTCATATTTTTTACTTGGCACTACCCCTTGTGCGGGACTGGAGCCGCCTCTGGTATAGGAAGCGGAAAACCTCTGCTCACAGAAGAGCTGCCCTCAGAATAACTTCTGACTATCGTACAGTGTCTGGACCGGCAGTGCTAGTAATAGCTGGGGCGATACCCATATACATCCTGGCCAAGGAAACGCGCCGTATATACTTGCGCAAAGGAGAGCATTCTATGATACGCGTGAAAAGGGAGGAAAGAGACAGATCTCTTCTGGAATGGCAGGAAGAATGGGAACGTGAACATCGTGGCAGGTGGAGCGCTATGCTCATCAAGCAACGGAAGCCATGGTTGTCGAGGTAACATGGTGAAGTTAATTATTACATTACCATGTTTCTCTCTTGGCCTGTTCGCCATCTCTTGATGAATACAGTACTTTTGCATTTGTCAGTTGGCACAGGCTAGAGTAAAAGGTGGCTTTTCACCGATGTCTCAGTCTCACTCATGGCTGTGATTATATGGAAGCTACTGAGGTATGGGTGGTGCTTAGTAATGGCATTCGGGGCACAGTCAGTGCCTGTGAATGCTGTGAAAGGTTCAACTCATAGGGTTAGGACTACTGTTCTGACTCAGTGAGGAAAGCAATGGCAAACTACCTCACTCCTCTTCTTGCCTAGAACGCCTCAAAATAGCGCTGCCTTGGGTTTCTGTGGGTATCTACTCACATAACCTAACGGCGGTACTTTTTGAGGATCCAACCAGCCTTTGGGCTGACTACCTAACAGACAGGATGTTTCTCTCTGGCCATGGTTATTATGAAGCATACCTCCATCGAATGGGAATTTCGCCAAGTTCACAGTGCCGTTATTGTGATGATCAATGGGATGACGTTCAGCACACGTTCTTTGCATGATTGAGCTGGAGAAATCTTCTAAGGCTTCTGGAGACAAAAGTTAGAGTCATTACACCAGACAATGTGGTGGTTAAAATGCTCAGCAGCAGAGAAAGTTGGGCACAGATTGCTGTCTACATCTCTGAGCTGCTGAAAACAAAACAAAAAAAGGAGGAACCGAGAAGATTGGTTGCTGAAGACAGTGAAGATGATGATGAGTAATTTCATTATCATCACGTTAAATGAAATTGACTGAGACCTCTGGTTGTAACAGTGGCTCCACCCTGAAGTAAGGCTGAACAGGCAGTTCCGGGGTGGCCTTAAGTCAAGTATAGGGTTTGTGGGTTTTTAGTAGGTAAGAATCCTGCACAGTTGTAAGTCCGGAAGCTTGCAATCTGTCTTTTGAAGATTTCCCCACGGTTTCCCTCGAAAAACTAAAATATATATATTATTATTATTATTATATCATTTTTGCCCTCATGGACAGTATTTGTACTTAAATATCTCATGATGACACAATATTCACTTCTCTACCTTCTTCCTCTTCTCTTGCCAAAATTCTCTTCATCCTTTGACTGTGCTCCTGTTTCCGTTGTTCTGTCCACAATGTTCTTGTTTTCATCTTTTCATTTGCTTTAAATTTTGTATTCATAATTTTGTTTCTGAATTCTCCTCTGTCTCCAATCATTTGCCTGTCGATCCCCGCCTGCCTTAAGTCTTCCTCTATTTCATGATACCAATTAGTTTTCCTGCTTGAGCTGTTTACCACATCAAAGCTCATCTAATAATAATAATAATTATTATTATTATTGAAGCCTCCGTGGCTTAGGCGGCAGCACGCCGGCCTCTCACCGCTGGGTCCGTGGTTCAAATCCCGGTCACTCCATGTGAGATCTGTGCTGGACAAAACGGAGGTAGACAGGTTTTTCTCCGGGTACTCCGGTTTTCCCTGTCAACATTTCATTCCAGCAACACTCTCCACTATCATTTCATTTCACCTGTCATTCATTTAATCATTGCCCCAGAGGAGTGCGTCAGGCCTCGGCAGCCGGCACAGTTCATATCCTCGCCGCTAGATGGGGGCTTCATTCATTCCATTCCTGACCCGGTCGGAGACTGGAAGCAGGCTGTGGATTTTCATTTTCATTATTATTATTACTACTACTATTATTATTCTTTCTTTCTTCCTTTCTTTCTTTCTTTCTTTCTTTCTTTCTTTCATTCTTTCTTTCTTTCTTTCTTTCTTTCTTTCTTCGTTATGCCCAATCATAGAGCGCGATGAAACTTGTTAGTTGGCTTGATGACATTTGCCTTGTTCTACCCCAAGATCTCTTCATGAACTCACCGTGTTGCTTCTTGCGTCTTCTGTCCATCTTGTACCAGTTCTGCTGCTAGATTTCGCCATAAAATGTGTACTTATTTACTAAAATTCTGAAGATATCTCAGCTTTATATTATGTTCACCTCGATGTTCATCTCATTCAGGCCCCCCCCCTTGTTTCCTCCAGACAATTTATCCTCGAATTTGTAGTATTAATTATATTGAGTAATATTTTTGTTTGTCTATTGTTGTCCATCCTTAGTATGTGCCCTAAACATTTCAACCGTCTCCTGCGTACAGTGTCTCCGGTGTGACTATACTGTAGACGTCGTCAGTTCGTCTCATTATCAAAATTCCATTTTCTACTATTATTTATCGTTCCGGGAGTGTCCGAGGACATGTTCGGCTCGCCAGAGGCTGTAGCTGCTTCTAGCGGACACCTATAGGGTGAGCTACAAGTTCCGTTCAACTTCAAGTAGTTCCAACTTTCGCTACCAGATGTTAATGATACCTAGTGGTGAACGTTGGAACTTTGATAGAGCATTCCAACAAAACCTAACCTAGAAATTTAGCTTCACACAAGTTTAGTCTATGGAAGGATCTTTTACATGCCATAAATCATGACATGGGACCGCCGGCTTTACTTCTCCTCCGAAGGAAGGCATACTGAAGGATTTCAACGCTCTTAAAAAATCCGACGACTTCGGCCGGGTTTGAACCCGCTATCTTGGGCACAGCAGTTCAGCATGCTACCAACTACGCCACCGAATATGTTCCTACAGTAAGAGTTTTTCGTTCTTGCTTTTATATGTCTGCAATTTTTGAATGGGCTCCTAAAGAATGTTTCTGATGCATATAGAGCTTCTGGGAGAACAATGGTTTTGTAGTTTATTCTTAAATTTTGCATTACGTGACATCACTCTTTTATTGTAGTGAACCACGTTAATCTGATTGCCCTTTGAAGTATTCAGGTTCTTTCTGTGTTGGTATTATTATTATTATTATTATTATTATTATTATTATTATTATTATTATTATTATTAACCGATTATCTGTCGACCGGAGGTCTAAGTGAGACGTGCGTCTCATCGTGTGAATTTGGAGACATATATTCTAGTGCTCGAGGTATGTTAGTTATTGTTGTTTTACGGGACGGAACTGGGAGGTATGTTGATGTGATTTGTCTTGAACAACGAAGAAAGCTTTGGTGTATGACTGGAGAAGCATTAGTACCACATTTTACTATTTTGCTATCTCTCAATATTATCTCATGTTTATCGTTTAATATGGCTACAAGGTTTGAATAATCAGTTGTGGGTTTGAAGTTCCATTCGAGCAGTTAATACAGAAGTGTTGTTTAATTTGAGGGGCTTGTACATCGTATTAATTTAGCTCCGTGTACTTGGATGTGTGTGGAATTTTGTCGGATAGCCTGTGTTATTGAGATGACTGCATTAGTGCGTGTATTTGTAATTCAGGTGAGGATTGGGATAGAGGCGACCATGGCCTTAAGATAGAAACCATCCCGGCATTTGCCTGGAGTGGAAGGGGAGGCCATGGAAAACCAATTCCAGGATGGATAAGGTGGGAATCAAACCCATCTCTTCTTAGTTTTGCCTTACGAGGCTGAGTGAACCCCATCCCAGTCCTCAAACCGAAATTAAATTTCTTGACTGAGCCGGGAATCTAACCCGGATCTCCGGGGCGACAGCCAAACATTCTGGCCACTACACCACGAAGAGGTCGTCAAGACATGAACATCAGCGCGCAATTATACGAACACGAAGAACGTTCAAATGTTGAATGGAAGATCTATTTCAGTGGCGTAACCAGGGGGGGTGTTGGGGGTTAGAACCCCTCCCATTGGAAAATCGGCAGGTTGTGATTTGTGTCTGTGGTGATGTACTGTTGTCGCCTTTCGGCCTGGGTCCCCATTTGTGGCTACACACGTCTTCATGACAACGTATAACCACAGTCTACCTACAGATCGCGAAGCTTGGCTCATGTATTTCTACCGCGAGACAATAATGTTCTCATGCAGCCAGCAAGAATGTGCCGACTACGCTATGTTGGTGTAAGTTATAGTTGCTGGATTTACTGTATGTGAGCACTGTGTAAAGGTTATTTCTTTAATTTAACATGTGCTTTACAAGAGGAGATGTGCAGTTCAATAAGTAGATCTAATGTTAGAAGCAATATTTCATTGTTTCTAAGTAACCTATATGATCGCTTTTCAGTCGGTCAACACGAGTGTACGGTACCCAATTAGATTAGGTGGGCAGTGACAATTATCTCCTAATGCCTGAAATAAAAATACATACACTTAATAAAACACTTCCCACATAAAGGGGGGAGGGGGTATGAGTAGCGTTTTATTAAATGTATAAATAATTATTGTATTATGAATTACACAGGGAGATTAATTGTTACTCCTCGCCCAATCTAATTGGGTGTATTCGTGTTGACCGACTGGGAAGTCAGACTGTTCAAATAGCAAGACGACACCTGAGTTTCCAACGAATCCTAAAAGGTAAGATTTGATCTATGGATTTTAGGCTAGTATTATAAAGCTTTTCAAGGGGAGCGTTATGGTGCAGTGGCTTAGCTGCTCGTCAATCACTCGGACGGCCGGAGTTCCAATCCCGGTGACAGTGGGCTGGAATTTTCAGCTGAAAATTTACGTGGCATCAGGAAGGGCATCCGGCCTTAAATCCCCGGCCGGAACCAAAAGGAGCCTGATTGGATCCGGCGACCCCAATTAATTGGGATACGCAGTAGAAAGAATTATAAAGCTTTTCAATCAAACAACGGAACTAAGTCTTTAACTGGTAATAAATCAATAATAATGTTATTGGTTTTAGATCCCTTTTAACTACTGTGACTTTTAGAGACACCGGGGTGCCGGAATTTCGATCTGAAGGGGATCTTTAACGTGCCAGTAAATCTACAGACACGGTTCCCTCGCATGTATGCACCCTTGAATGCCAGCTGACTGTACCAGGATTAGATCCTGGGCACAGCAGGCGAGAACGTTACCGCTGAGCCACGAAGCCAGTCGGTTATAAATCAGAAGCATGTCTTGGTAGGATATCTATGCATGGCATCAGTGGCGTAGTCGCTAGCATGCTGAACTGCTATGCTCAAGATCGCGGGTTCAAACCTAGTCGAAGTCGTCGGGCCCATGTTACTAGATTTATGGCACGTAAAAGAACTTACAACTACAATTGGTAGTGTGTAGCCAAAATGTGTAGGCTATTGGGTTAGACACGCTCTATCGAGTTCAAACGTTCGCCGTTGGGTTTCAGTTCTGGTAGCTTAAGTTGGAACTACTTGAAATTGAAATTGGGGAACCTACGGGCGTTCATGTGAAATGCTCAACTATGGCCATTGGCTGCAAATCAAATATAAATATATATGCATTTTGAAAATTAAGACATACGGTAGGCTAAGTAGACGTAAAAGTTGTCATCTCAAACGCGTGCCAACATTTTAATTTTCAGATGTTGAAAATGGCTTTTTAATAGTCAGAGAGCAGATTTAACGAATAAAGATTTTGCACAATAATATAAACTTATTCTCGAATCCATTGAAGCAAGCCAATTTATGTCGTCAGGATAATGCTCACAAACTTAGATGTAGTACACTGTTTGTTAATTCTCTTATGAAATACCTGGTCTCCCACATGGCTGCCGTGGAGGTATGGTACACAATTGTTATTGCCGATATTTTGTAAAATTGGCATTGTATTATTTTGTCAAATTCAGGAATGAATGGTTTCAAACCCACAGAAAAAATACGAAGTACCTACAATTGAGCCATTTAAGACCTTAAGATCCTTTTATGCTTTTCGTTTCACAAATCACACTGGTATTTTTACTAATTAACTATAACGTTACTGAATTTTACGGAATAACTACTGTAGCTTTTGATATGGTTAAGAATTTGATATTATATTATACCCATACTATCAACCCACCCCGGCTTCGCCTGGTATCTTAAAGGGGATTAAACAGCGTAAGCTTAAAAGGCGCACGGACTGTAAGTCTCAGACGCAATTCAGAAAAGCCGAGGTGAACAGCGAAACTCCAAACACTTACAGTCTACTCTTCTCTGAAGTCTTAACTCGACACGACTCGACAGTTAATGCTGGTCAAAGCTGGGGTGATGGGCTCGCTCGCTCGCTAGCTCGTAAACTCGTTCCGAAGCTAGTAATTTAAATTTCCACTGAATGGAGATTGTTGGAAGAAATTAAAACGTTAAATCACTTATAGTTGGCGATGTATTATAGATAAAGATATGCTGTCGCGGACTTCTTTGTAGAACTTTTCATGCTGACCAATTCTTACACTCATAGTATATGGATATTTTTTATGGTTTACCCAGCGTAAGCTTAAAAGGCACACGGACGGTAGGTTTTCCTTCGACACGATTCACCGTTCTGCTCGGCTTCCTTTAGTCATAAGTGAATGTTTTCCTACAGAAACCTTCCTCCAGAATTTCTTTACTGAATGGTGAAAACCGCATCAAAATCTATTCAGTGGATTTAGAGATTACCCGTTACATCCAGGAATCGTTGACTTGGTTTTATGTTGAGATGCCAGCGACTATCATTAAAACAAATACATGAATTTAAACTAGTATATGAATTCTACGTAAGACTCATTAAATACGTCATACAACTGCACCTAGGGATACTTATAGAGGATTGAACTAATAAAAACGGAACATTCTTTTTATGTTTCTATGAGTTAAAAGTTTACAGTATATCAACATTGTGGATTTTTTCTGTAGTAGTTGGTTATTTAACGTGACTTATGTTTAAAATGGAAATAATCACTCAGGTGAGTTAAAATTCAAAAAATCCTTGCAAAAATGAAATCATCTGTACCGCGTATAACGTGCTCAAGGCAGCTGCCAGCCAATCTAACATTTCCCCCGCGAAATAACTTATAGCTTATTTCAAACGGAGGCTAGCGCCAAATAACTTTGAATCCCACACAGCGGGATAATATTAGCTTCTTTTTTCTTTTCTTGGCGGGAGAGAAGTTATATGTAAATTAATCTAGTTTTGATTAAAAATAACGCGCTTTTAATAAAGACTTAGAAAATTTTATGGGTACATGAACACTAATTTTGGGATCATTATTAACATCTTGAGCATGAGATAACCATCAGCCGATTGCTTCATATTACGTACATATTATGTCCATCAATTCCCCGAATTACGGTGATCTCCCAGTTACGAATTAGTGAAATTTGTCGCCTGAGTAGTATAAGCAATTAAACCGTTTTCTGGCTGCATGTAGCATTTGTAAGTTAAGAAGGACCTTGGTAGGTGACAAAAATCTTCGAAAATGTTACTTTAGGCATTCAGGACTAATTGCAATATAAAGCACAGGATCTTGTTGGAAAAACTGAATAAACATAAAAATGAGTACCGGTATTGAATTACTCATATCTTAAATCAACATGATACATCGTGAGAGGACATGCCCACTTTTGCTGAGACCTCAGTAAATAATTTCTCTTGTTGAAAGATACGCAGTCTTCATGTTGGTAGCACAGATATTGAGTTTATTTTGTTCCTGTCAGGGGAACAGGAATGTTCTAGATTTACTATTGAGATTTACTATTTTAGTCGAAAATTAACTTAATTTTTAAAAGAACTGATTTGTTTTTGTCTTTTGAGCATATTGTATTACTCGAAAAATTCGGGATCAAAATACATGAAACTTTTCTTGTGTAATAATATCTCATAGAGAAATGGAAATGCTTGTAGAGTTGTTGTTAATTCATTTGAGGGGCTTGAGACACCTTGATCATCAGCCCCGTGTAGTTGGGAGTGTGTTGAAGCTGTCCGGCAACCTGTATTGCTGTGATGATTGTAGTTGTGTGTGTAAATGTATCTGGGACAGGCATGGAGTTGACGCTCCGGAACTTGAGCAAGGCACTATCCCGGCAATTTCCTGTAGAGAGTGTGGCAAAACCCGGGGAAAAACACATTCAGGATAACCGCTGCTAGCACCGGGATTCGAACCTACGATATCTGTTTACCACAGATGCCCTCGCGACCATGGTGCACGTTTGACGATCACGGCTATGCCGTGGGACGAAATGCTTGCAGAATTTGGCTTCAGTACCTATAACCCCTCCCATTGGTAGATCCTGGCTACGCTACTGATCTATTTACAGTAAGTGCTGGTATATGGCATCACTATCATAGTGCACCCTAGTGAAAATATTTTTCATTTCTCTTTCAGGGATATTGGGGATACCATTTGAGTAAACAAATAAATATCACTGCTTAATCTTATCGCAGTGATTCTGGTAACATACAATTAGTGGTTCATCGGAGAGTGACATAGGAAGAAGAGAAACCTCCTAGAGCGTGCTTTCAGCCTCCTTTACTACTATCGAATGCATGCTACTACAGTGAACAAGAAGTCTTTTAGGGGGGGGGTGGCAAGACACGTTTAGGCTCTGACTGCTTGAGCATTCGCTGCTACAATGGAAAGCAATGTAGCTTGCTAAACCACGTTTCTGGGTGAAATAATAGGAAGGTTAAAGCGTCGTCTTTGTGGTTCTACTACTATACGTCTCAAAAATATTCATTGACTATTCCAAAATTAATGTACAAAGGAGTCCAAAAGTATGTAGACTACTCTTTGTTAATCAATTTTTCGGGAACCAAATGACATAGACTTTCCAGTATCGCGTCATAATGTAGATAACTGCATTCTCAAGAAATGTACACGAGTCATGGTATACTTACTTTTTGATGATAACAGCTCAAAACTAGATGACAGATGACCTTCCATTCATGCGCCATTGAGTACCACTGCTGTCTCCAGACCTCACACCTCTGGACTTCTACCTATGCGGAACCGTGAAGAATAAAGTTTATAGACAAAAGCCGGCTACACTAGAAACGCTCCGTGAATTCATCAAAGCAACGTGCGGAGCCATAACACGGGGTGCAATGCCATCAGTAGTTCGCTCAGCAGTTCGTTGCTATCGACGTTGTAGTGTCGATAATGGTAGACACTTTGAACAACTACAATTGAAGACATGGATAGAAGAAGGGCGTAACTCAAAAAACACACTTTTGAGATAAATGAGTTTAAAGAATTATGACATCAAACACTTTTCGCAGAAAGGCAAAATTTTGGGATGTTATTCTTAACTATTATGTTGATGTTTTCATAATATGCAAATGAATGTTTAATAAGAAATTTGGCATTGTGGTCCTTTTTTGATCTAGAGTTACGCCCTTATTCCATTATCAGGAAATATTTTCTTTGAAAATTCATTTTATTTACATTGTTGGAAGCGTGTAGACACGTCCACAGGTTCGAACATTTCACTGGTCACAACATGTCATTAGGGGAGTCACTATTCTCAGAATTTTCTACTCCCACAGATTGAATTTCCTGTTTTTTTTTAAACCATGCACGTGCATCTGTGCTTACAAATCTCATCCTTAACTTGTTTTAAACATGTATCCGAATCACCTGAGCTTCCACTGGGTAGATATTCGCTTTCATCAGACGAAATATCCCAAGCTTCTCCTCCCGAGACTACTCCTGTGACAGCCATTTCGCTTCTGTGAGCGCGGCGTAAGCCAGGCAGGAGCAATATTCCCAAGAACGGCGTAACTCAATATAGCATATTTTCATGCCATCTATTGACACTACAGCGAAGTCTTTCAGATAGTATCTCGAACAGTCACCAGGGAACGTGTTTGTGCAAATTACCGAATAACGACGCAACCTGACTTACGCCCTTCTTCCATCCATGTCTTCAATTACTCGTGTCATCTGTTAAGAAAGCATTACGCTACATTATTGCGCTACATTGCAATTGTTGTGACTGGACGTTTGTTTATGTAGATATGTATATTTTACTGTGTTAATTATCCCTCCCAGTGCGCTCTCAGAGTATTCTGTTGCTATGGGTTGGCTGCTCTGTTAAGACCAACATGGTCAAGCAGCGGCAAATATGCATGTAGATGGCTATTGTTGACACTCTCCGTACACATGGACATGCCGGCTAGTCATTACCTTACAGCGTACTCGGCACGCTTCCGTGGCATCATAGACATGCCATATTCAGTGTTGAATAGTTATTGAGTTTGTCTATAGTTGTGAATATATCTACAGTTCGTTCCATCCATTGATTTATTAAGTGTGTTTCGGTTACGACATTTGATTCCTTGCCTCTTGAACCTGCACCACCACTGGTTATTAACTTACATGCTACCAGAGAAATTGCTTCCCCAACAGCAAGTCTATATCATTTAGTTCCCGAGATATTTATTAGTGAATACATAGTTTTGGAGCCCTATTTAGGCCTATTGACCGTCTGGCTAGACAGAGTAAAACCATAAAAGTGCGTATTATTAGTGCAGATGCTAAATTCGATATTTAAAGAAATTTTCCGTGAGAGGCTCCACCTGAGAGCTGAGCCTGGACCATACCTGCTAATTAACGCTGCAGCTCTGGCGCCATACGTTGTGACGTGAGTGCTCCCACTTAATCTCACAAATTCGTGTATATTTTATAAAATACGAGGAAAGTTCCCAAAGTAAGTTTCGCCATTTTATTGCACGGTCACATGGTACACCAGGTGATACAAACAATCACCATAAGAATCCTCACCTGTGGCTGGTTCAACGACGGAAGGAGGGGAACGGAGGGGGAATGACGCAGGCGCAGAGCGCTAACAAAGAGAGAGGAGCAGCAGACTGGTGTGCTCCCTATCATTCGAGTGCTACTCACGATGGAAGACAGACGTGTAGTGACAGTGTGGACGCCAATGGAAGTGCGTGCTGTTATCCGGTATGAATGGCTACGTGGGACTACTAGAGTGTCGAACATCCATCAACGCCTACAGACCGTGTATGGAGAAGCGGTTATGTCTGTCGTTGGTGTTGCATGTTCAGTGAAGGATGGCAGAGTATGGAGGGGCGGCTTTGGTGGCGTAGTCGGTAGCATGCTGAACTTCTATGCCCAAGATAGCGGGTTCAAACCCGGCCGAAGCCGTCGGATTTTTAAAGAGCGTTAAAATCCCTCAGTATGCCTTCCATGGGAGGGGAAGTAGAGCCGGCGGTCCCATGTCATAGATATATGGCATGTTAAAGAACCTTCCACTAATTACACCTGTGTGAAGCTAAATTGGATAGGTTAAGAATGTAAACAACGCTCTTAGGTTTCTACGTTCGTTGCCAAGAGCCAACTGCGGTGGCGTCTAGTAGCTAAGTTCTGAACTTGGCCTAGTAGTCGTTGACGGTGGCGCTTGGCGGCAAAAGTAGGAACTATTTGAAAAATTCTAAGTTGCAGTCTGTACCTAAATAAAAAAACAAATAACACACACTAATACAGTCATCACAATTAACACCGGTTACCAGACAGATTCTACACACACCCAAAGTACACGGGGCTGCATGACCGCGTTGTCGCAGTCCCTAAACTTAAGAACCAAGCAACCAACCAGAGTATGGAGGATGAAGATCGAAGTGGGCACCCCCCAACTCCCCCAAAGGAAAACAACATAGCACCAGTACAGGATATGGAGTTAGCGGATGGGCGCATAGCGCACACTGCGCATTGGTCGTGCCCAGCCGCACTCTCGGGACGTCACCTTCACACCAATGCTGAGGTGGCGCAGGCAGTGCAACAATTCCTTGCATCGCAGGGCACCGAGTTTTACCACAGTGGTTTCTTCAAACTAATTCCACGCCACAACAAGTGTCTCAAGGTCGGTGGCGACTATGTCGAAAAATAGTGCAAGGTGTAGGCCTATAGTTCATGATACCATGGTGTATGACAGTTTGCCAATAAAGAGTTCCTGGGCAAATATGATGAATAGAGAAGTCAAGGATGAGTTGGTACGGACATGTTCGGAGAATGCAGGAGGGCAGGATACGAAGGAGGATGCATGAGATGGAAATTAACTTACTTTTCGAGCTATACTCCTATTATTCTAAATTATAACAAACAGTCTAAATTATTTTAATATTTTAAATTGTTTATAAAGAGCAGGTAGTTTTATAAATTAAACACCTGTGCTACGTTTTAGAGGGACACTTCAAATACTGAAAATGTGTTCTAGTAGTGTATATTACACAATAACATAAACATACTGATGTTTGGCATTTACAATTAGTTGATATCAATTAAACAATGTTCTTAATCCTTTTGATTCCACCGATCCATTTTTGGATCATAAGTTTTAAATTTTGCTGTGGGTAGGGTATTTAGTTTTTTCAGTGATTGTCACTTGGAATGGTTTCAGGAAACTCCAACCTTCATTTGAAATCCAACAGTTGTTCTTGATAGCACATTGGAAGGTACACAGTTAATGTGTAAACTTGGACAATTTTCAAAACATGGCTGTAATGGAAAGGTAAGGATATTTCATCATAAACATTACTATAATTTGTTAATGTACCTATACTATCATGATTGATGAGGCAAATATATAATAATACTTTTATTGCAGCTAAACAGCCATTAAATACATTTAAATACACTATGTTTGCGCACCTGCGCCTTGGGTAGCATAGTCTTTTATGGACTTTATTCTTTTGCTGCATTTTTCAATATGGTAGCGTTCACATGAGTGTGTCCGCATAGTTGTGTCATTCGGATCATGGTATGCTTTGTTTGTACAAATCAAATGGTGAAAACCATGAACTGCCAGGCGTGTGAACATGTGCCTCATCTCAAAGCTAGCAGATGTCCACGCCCGTTCAACCATGGCCCCCGTTCCATAAAATTCCAGTGGGATTTCTTCTCTCTTCCTTCCGAGAGTCGTTAATAGGTTTTCCGCACCTATTGTGCTAGGTAATACTAGAAGCGTTCTAAAGTCTTCAATTAGGAATGTTTCTCGCGCGAGGAGGTAGACTAGCCGAGATTTGGTCGTCTTGGAAACTCCAATAGCTTTTTAAATGTATAATGCTTTAACACTTTCAAGTGATGATAGATTATTTTCAGTGAGGAAAGGCCATATGATTTATATTCCGTATGTCAATATTGGCATTATTTTATTTTTAAATAATGCCATTGCTGTCTCGAGGTTGAGTGTTCTTATATATCTTATATCGTGCATCGCCCGAACCGCTTGTGTAATTTTTTCTGTCACATGTTTTGTAAAGCATTTTGCACTTGTTTGTAGAGTGATGCCTAGGTATTTGAATTCTTTTACTATATTTATTCTTTTTTCCTGTATGAAAATTTCTGTTCCGGTCGGTACCTTTCCTCCTTGTCGAAACACCATCATTTGTGTCTTAGATGTGTTGATGTCAAAATTCTATTCAGTGCACCATTCTTCCATGTCTTTTAGAATGTTTTGTAGTTTTATGATGTTATGTGATCCGATCACAATGTCATCAGCGTACGCATATGATACAATATCTGTCCTTTGAGTTATTCTCATTATGTCTTCCGCTGCTAGGATGAAGAGCAAAGGGCTGATTGGGTCACCCTGTAGTACTCCATTCGTTTGAATTATCGGATCAGAGAGTGATATATTATCCGAGATTCTTATGTTGTTCCAATGTAGTACCGTATGTATAATTCTTGTCCATACATTATCTCTATCTAGAGCTTTTTCCAGCTTCAGTTTCACAAGATCACGGTTTATGCGATCAAATGCTTTTGTGAAGTCTATAAATACTGCGTAAAATTTTTCTTTTCTTTCCATGACTTGCCAAATGTTATTTAATAATAGTTTTATTGCAGTAAGAGTTGACCTTCCTTTCCTGAATCCAAGCGGCTTCGGTGGCGTAGTCGGTAGCATGCTGAACTGCTGTGCCCAAGATAGCGGGTTCAAACCCGGCCGAAGTCGTCGGATTTTTTAAGAGCGTTAAAATCCTTCAGTATGCCTTCCTTCGGAGGGGAAGTAAAGCCGGCGGTCCCATGTCATAGATTTATGGCATGTAAAAGATCCTTTCACAGACTAAACTTGTGTAAAGCAAAATTTGTTAGGTTAGATTTCGTCAGAACGCTCTATCAAAGTTCCAACGTTCACCACTAGGTATCATTGATATCTGGTGGCGAAAGTTGGAACTACTTGAAATTGAACGGAACTTGTAGCTCGCCCTTTAGGGTGTCCGCTGGAAGCAGCTACAGACTCAGGCGAGCCGAACATGTCCTCGGACACTCCCGGCACTAAAAGCCATACGATAAATAAATAAATCCTGAATCCAAATTGTGTTTCTGGTAGTTGTACATCTATTTCTTCTGTGATTCTTTCTGTTATTAATTTAGTGTATCTTGAACGGAATGTTCTCCAGTGCGATGCCTCTGTACATATTTGTATCATATGGGTCACCTTTGCCTTTATAGAGAACGTTTATGGTAGACTGTCTCCATCTCTCTGGTATTGATGCCGTCTCGATGCATTTATTATATAACTAGCAGAAGTACCCATTCTTCGAACGGTCGTCGGTATTAATAACCAGACGTAATCAATTGAGCTACTGTTGCAATGGTTAGGGGCTTGGAACCTGTTTGTCGACAAAGATAAATGATTAGTTGAAATATGCTCTGAAACTAATTTACCTAACGTATACTTCCTGACGTGAAAATAAAAGTGAAAACCTCGTAGACGAAATGCAATTCACGTCACATAAAAACTGACCCTCACTGTTGTGTCAAGTGCGCATCCAGAGGAAGACCCCTTTAATAAGTTATAAAGGCTTGTGGTGCATGAAAATTCAGGTTTTTTAGCTTCCAATGGCCCAAATTCCTAAAAGCAAAAAAATAAAATAAAAAATAAACTATTTCAATTCAGGAATTTTTGAAAATAATGTTGCTGTTTGAAGATATAATAGACCTGCTGTAAGACACATCGCACATTTAAGTCTTGTGAAAAAATCGAGGGTACCTCTTGACCCCCTTAAACGCATTGATGAATTTTACAGTTTTTGTTGGTTCCGTGATAACCTTATAGCCATTTGCAAACTTTCACAAAAAATTTAATAAATGGAGTGGCATTACTTCTTGCAGAAATAGATGGAAAGTTGGATGTACCTTTTTGAGACACTGTCGTCAGGGTTACTGGCTTGCATTCCTGCATTAGTTTATTAAATGAAATTAGTTTTCTGGGAATATCTCAGAAACTCTTGGTTTTAGAGCATTAAAATGTAGTTTTCGGGGACCCTTTACGACTGTTTAGGGGCCTCGAGGTTTTTTTTTGACACCAAGTGGCTGAAAATGAGCATTGTCTCGTCGTTGTAGGCCGTAGTAGCATCATCATCATCCTCTTGCACAGTTTCCAGCCGTTGGCCGGGTCTGTTTGGAACACAGGCCACTCCAACGTCTTCTGTCTTCCCACCATCTCTCAGCTTCCACCCCTGTCCAGTCTTCTCCTCTCTTCTTCACACTTTCTTCCATCCCTTTCAGCCACCTGTCTCTCGGTCTTCCTCTCGGTCTCTTTCCTTCCCACTTCGTCTCGTGTATCCTCCTGGGTATCCCCTTATCCTCCATTCGTTTTACATGTCCAAGCCATCTAAGTCTAGATTTCTCAATACCATCCCGTAATGGTTCCTCCTTTATTAATTCTCTGGTCCTCTCGTTTCTTATTCTGTCCATCTTTGTAGCTCCAATACTGCTTCTCAAGAACCTCATCTCACTGGCCTGCATTTTGCTCTTCTCCCTTCCTTTCATAGCCCAGGTCTCCGAGGCATACGTCAGGATAGGGGCATAGTACGTCCGATATATGATCTTTTTTCTGTTCTGAGGGACATCCTTGCTCCATAACATGCTTCTCACACTCCTCCGGAATGCTTCTGCCTGTCTCCCTCGCTCATTTTTTCTCTATAGTTTCTTCCATTATCTTGTATCAGGCTTCCCAGATACTTGAAACTCTCCACTTTCTTCAGCTGTTCCCCACCAATTGTTATTCCCGTTGTGGTTCTTTCCTTCTTCCTTGTTGTGATCACCATCTCACTCTTATTTATGCTAAATTTCATCCCATATCCTTGTATTATTCTTTCCCACACGTCCAACTGTTCCTGTACCTCCTCCTCCTTGTTTCCCCAAATCATCAAATCATCCGCCAACACCATTGCTTTCATCTTTCCTTCCCCAATTACTTGTGCCACTCGGGTCATTATGTCATCCATCACCACAATGAAAAGTAACGGTGCCAGTGCACTTCCTTGTTTCAGGCCGTTTCTCTGTTCCACCCAGTCCGATCTCTCTTCTCCCACTTTCACACAGCTCACGCTTCCCTTGTACATCTCCTTTATCCTCCTTATAGTCCATTTTTCTACTCCTCTATCCTCCAGGGACTTCCATACTTTATTTCTGCATACACTGTCATATGCTTTCTCAATGTCCAGGAAGGCCATCAGTAGATCTGTTCCATACTCACAGTGCTGTTCTTGTAACTGCCTTACAGCAAAAATCTAATCCACTGTGGACCTTCCTGCTCTGAAGCCATGTTGTTCTTCCCTCATCCCTCTTCCCTCCTTCTACCCTTGTCCTAATTCTCCTTTCCAAAACTTTCTCAAACATCTTTGCACAATGACTCATCAGTTTCATTCCCCGATAGTTTCTGCATTCTGTTCTACTACCTTTCTTGAAGATCTCGACAATTATTCCCTTTTTCCAGTCCTCTGGGGTCTTCCTTTCCGTAGTGTAATAATAATAATTATAATAATAATATAACAATATAGGGATAGGGATAAAATAGACCTTCCGTAGCACACCAGCACGTGTAAATCGCGTGAAAAAATTCTAGAGTACCCCTTGACCCCCTTAAGCGCATTATATGTATTGATGAATTTTACAGCTTAGTTTGGTTCCGTTATAACCTTCTAGCCGTTTGCAAACTATCTCAGTAATGTAATAAATGGAATTGTATTGCGTCTTATATTACAGCAATAGATGGACCTGTGAATTTCTGTTGCCATGGTTACCGGCTAGCTTCCTTTCATTATTGTATTAAATGAAATTAATTTTCTGGGAATATCTCAAAAACTGTTGGTTTTAGGGCCTTAAAATGTGGTAGGGCCCCCGAGTTTCGTTTCTCATATTGAGGGGCTGAAAATGAGCTTTGTCTCGCCATTCTACGCCTATTTCAGCACGTATTTTAAGGGGGTAGGCCCCCTTTTATGAGAGGTACAGAGAAGAGTTACATCAATGATTGGTGTGGTGCCTCTGAAGGATATCTGTACCAAATTTTACGTTGATCCACTCAGCCGTTCTTGAGTTATAAGGACACAAAGAATTGTCCACAGACAGACAGACAGACAGACAGACAGACAGACAGACAGACAGACAAAAAATTATTTTCGCGCGCATCCGTCATAAAACAGTCTAAACCGCGTAAATAACGCAAATTTCCGTAGAAATTCAGAAAAAACAGACAAACTTTCATTCTTATATATATAGAGAGAGATTTCGTCCATATTGGTAATAGAAGGTGGCAAATATATGTATTATAGATGCGATAGCTCAGTTTTTCAGTATTACTTATCAGCAATCGCCAATAATGCAGTAATGCTTTTGTCCGTGTGTGTGTGCGTGTGTGTGTGCGTCCCTAATAACTTCTAAACGGCTGGAGCGATTACTCGGCAAGATCATAGCACTATTTTGGCCGACCCCGACCGTACACTTAAAATTTTATTGTGTCTCACCAATCCAACATGGCGGCTGTGCGAAATATTTCACCAGCATTCAGTATCTCCGAAACTATTACCGATATCGCCCTGAAATTATGTACGGTGATAAAGAGCACTACTGGAAGTACACCTATGAAACTTTCAAAAACCTAGTGACTACAAAAATAACATTTGAGACTTTTAAATAGACTTTTCTCGGGATTTAACTATCCAAACGTAATGAAACTTGTCACTGCAAATGTTTATACACATTGTAATGCACTGGAGTCTAATTTAGTTCAATTGTTTACATAACCTCAAAATGGCGGCTGTGCGAAATATTTCACTGACATCCAATATCTCCGAAACTATTACAGATATCGCCTTGAAATTTGGTACGGTGATAAAGGGTACTGATACAAGTTTATCTATGTAACTTAAACTTGTAAAATACAAAACGAACATGGCGCCCAAGTGAAGTTGAAACATTTTAATAGTCTTTTCTCGTGATTTAACTCTCTGAGCGCAGTGAAATGTGGTACAGTAAATGATTTTACATATTGTAATTAACTGGCATCTAATTTAGTTCAATTGTTTACATAACCTCAAGATGGCGACTGAGCGAAATTTGTAAAACTAAGTTTTTATTTCTTGTGTCGTAATCATGCGATCGAAGTGAAAGTTTGAATAATGAACCTAGGTAATAATTGTCCTTGAATGGTACATGACTCTATGGCCTATACATATAACAATCCAAAATGACGAGCATCCGAAATATTTAGACGGTTCTCAATATCTATGAATCTTTTACAGCAATCAAACTGACATTTTGTATGTTCATAGAGGCTATGGACATATGTTCACCTATAGGACTTTCAGTAACCTGGTGAGCACAAATCCAACAAGGCGGCGACGCGAAGTATAAATATTTAAATGGACGTTTCTCGCGAATTAACTATCTGAGTGCAGTGAAACGTTGCAAGTTAAATGCTTATACAAATGTTAATCCAAAGGCATCTAATTAATTTCAATTGTTTGCATAATCACAAGATGGCAGCTGTGCGAAATTTTAAAATCTCGTTTTTACTTCTTGTGTTCTAATCATGCGATTGAAGTTTGAATACCACACGTACACAATAATCTTCATGTAATAGTACAAAAATAAAAATCCAACCTGGCGACCATCTGAAATATTTAGACGGTTCTCAATATCTACGAATCTATCACAACTTTCAAACTGAAAGTTTGTATGTTGATAGAGGCAATTAACTTGAGTAGGATATATGAAAATAGACTGTATAGTTCTTCACGGAACTACTTGTTGGAACAGTGGGATTGAATGGGGGCATAGAAATTACAGTACATGTTCTCTTTATTTTTCTTTTTAGGTTGACTGCTGATGAAGTTTTAGCTATTTTAGAAGACGAAGGTGACTTTTGTAAAGCTGATATTTTTATTACGTCTCTTGAGAACCCGTGGCAATCAGATGAAGACTATGGTGACGAATGTGACTGACATAATGTCAACCATTTGAGATCTAACCAAAGCGATTATCTTCAGATCCATTACACTTAGGCTATTAAATCTATGTCTAAAGGTATGGGCGATAGTATTTACAATAAGTACACTTATTTAGTTGCAGTATTAGTTTAAATAATGCAACTAGTCAATATTTGTTAGTAAATGTATGTGAAGTTTGTTTAGATACTGAAAGTGGTGATAGACCTCCAATTTGTTTTGTACAATCGTGTTGACCGACTGAAAAACATAAAATTTCCTGTATCTATATATGGCACCTATCTATAATACGCTAAGTACATCCGACAGAAACTCATGCTCCTGAGCCAGAAGGAGTTAAAAAGTGCGTTTAGTGCCAAAATCTTCCAAATCGTCTCAATAGTACAGGGAAAATCTTGCATTTCTTGACAAGTCTACGGAAATATATTTATTTGTTTAAATACAGGTAGTGTGTTTAAACAAATAAACAAGACGATGATAGCCCCTGGCAGATCTGTGTCGCGTCCAGTCCGCATACCAATAGAGCCGGGCGGGTAGTCTGTACACATGGGGCGCACACAACCCGTTTTACATTGAGAAGAATATTCAAACACAATTACCCGCAGCAGGACGAGATTTCATAAATATCAACAATTGGTTTAAAGTGCGATTGAACAGAAGCCCGCATAACAGTAAAGCGAGATTTCTCGCACAAGTCCCCTACTTTATATTAATGATTTTCTATTGCCAAATTCCTTAAGATTTATTCGTTCATTGATCTTTTCATTGTTTGTTGAACGATGCGTGAACAATCGACTTTTAAAACCTTGGTCATTAGCCACTCGTAGTCTTCCACTACCTGATCTGACAGAGTTGTAACGAACAGAAGTGCACTTGTTCCTACGGTATATCAATTGCTTCAAGGTCGCGGTGAGCTTTTGTGGCACTCTGACCACCCAGTACAGGTATAAGGTCACATTTGCATGGCCTGGAGGAGTAGTAGGAATAGAATATGCATTCCACCACGTTCTCATGTCTGTTTTCCTCAGGTCATTACTCAGTCACATTCTGTTCACTTATGCTAGCAGGACAAACAAAATGATTCGGCGCATACAATACGTAACACCAGTCAAAAAAGAAAAAAGTAAGTTCAACTCCTCAAAATAGAAGTTGAAAGTTGAGTGGGGGTAAAACACTACTGTTACTCCCAGTTGTAATCACTAGTTTGTCCACCCTGGTGTAGCATTCTTGGGCGTCACGCCGGAAGTCTGTGTCCGATTGCTGGCTCTGCCAAGAAATTTAATTCTGGTCTGAGGTGGCTTCGATCCACACCTCAGCCATCCTGTAGTTGGTTTAACGTTGTTTCCTACATCTATTCCATGAAAATGCCGGGATGGTCCCTAACTTAAGGCCACGGCCGCCTCTTTCCCAATTCTCCCCTGAATTACACTGTTACAGCGACACAATAACTCAGATTATCAGACGAATTCTTCACATACCCAAGTACACGAGGCTAAATGACCACGATGTTCAAACCCATCAAATTAAACAAGATCACTAGCTTAAGACACCATTATACATGAGGTTCCTCTTGGAAACGACGGTATTTACTCTAAACACCATTTGAACTCCAACTCCCAGTGTAGTTTTGTGTTGGTCTGAAGAGACCCAGGTTCAATTCCTGGCTGGATCGTAGGATATTAACTTCGTATAGTTAATTTTTCTAGATAGCGGATTAGGTGTTAGTGCGTTTTCATAACCAATTCATCCTCATAACAACGAGCTTTTACCTACGGTGATAAACTCGAATGATCTGTACTAAGGCTGTCCAGAATTCACTGTTTCACCGGTTTTTCCAAATAGTCGCAGACATTTTGTTTGGTATTAGCAGACTAGTCGAGGAGTGTGTTTGTCAAACCATTTACGTACAACCCTGTGAACATGGCTGGTGTTGTATTGTTGTTGTTACATTAAGAGCTTAGCCATCGTGGTCATTTAGCCCCGTGTACTTGGGTGGGTGTGAAATTTTGTCTGATAACCTGTGTTTTTGTCATGGCTGTATTTTTAACTCAGGTAAGAATTGAGAAGGAGGCAGCCGGGGCCTTGAGTTGAGAGCCATCTCGGCATTTGCCTGGTGTAGAAGTGGGGAGCCAGAGAAAACCACTTCCAGGATGGCTGACGTAGGAATCAAATCAAAATCACCTCTTCCCAGTTTTTCTTCATGAGGCTGTGTGTGCCCCGTTCCAGCACTTAGACTAGAATTAAATTGCTTGTCGGAGCTGGGGATAGCACCCAGACCTCCGGGGCGAGGGCCAAGAATGCTAACTGCAACACAACGTGGTGGATAATGGGATTGTGTACAACGTACTCTTCAGGGAGTAGAATAAAGGGAATCACATTTAGTGACAGATTGTGTTGAAATAAACCTCTTCATGGCATATTGGGGCAGATGACCTCACTGCTCCACCCCTTAGAGCAACAATAACTACTATATAACTAACTCTTCGTTGTATTTTGGCTTTCAGGGCCAAGTATTAAAATCCATCAATTCATAAAGGTTTTAGCCGTGTCTTTTGTGGAGTATCGCCTAGGTGCACCGAGACAGTGGGCTGTTGGTGACCGTGCCCAGACCACCACTAGGGTAGCGACCATGCACTCTGTCCCATATATGTGAGGTGCCTCGCATTTCTTTGCTGTGGGAACTGAGAACCGTGAAAGCCAATATACCATTTCTTGGTACCTCCACATGGAAGAGATAATGTTGCTGGAGCTCTCAACTCAAATTGGAAGATGAAAAGATAAAGGAAGTAGGACACTTCTGTTACTTAGGAAGCAAAATTGCCAGTGATGGACGAAGCAAAGACGATATAAAAAGTAGGTTAGCTCAGGCAAGGAAAGAAATTCTGTGTAAAAGGATTCTGTTGACATCGAATATAGATTTAGGTGCTTAGAAGTCATTTTCGAAAGTCTTTGTCTGGAGCGTGGCGCCTTATGGAAGTGAAGCTCGGACTATTGGTGCAACAGAAAAGAGGAGAATAGAAGCGTTTGAAATGTGGTGTTACAGGAGAATTATGGGTAGATAGGGTTACAAATGAAGAGGTATTAAGACGACTGGGTGAGGAGAGATGTTTCTGGTGAATGCTAATGAAGAGAAGAGATAGGTTGGTAGGACACATATTAAGACACCCAGGAATAGCAAACTTTGTTACGGAAGGAAGGTTCGAGGACAAGAGCTGTAGTGGTAGAACAGGGTTAGATTAAGTTAAACAGATTGTCTCGGATGTAAGGTGTGTTAGCTATGTAGAAATGAAACGATTAGCACAGTACAGGGAGGTATGGAGGGCTGCATCAAACCAGTCAAACAGCAATAACGCTGAAGAAGACCATAATATGGCTTAAAATGTTCGTTTAAGTAATTAATTTACATTAATTGAATTAGTATTGACTTAAGGTGGAAAAGATACATACAATTTTGTATTCACGTAATAGGAATGGAATTAACATTAAGATAGAAAAATAACAGCGAAGGGTGATACCGCGTAAAACGTAGCGTATATCAAAAATTAAGTATTTAGGGTCCATGAAGAGCAGTAAATCATATAAAGCTTTCGGCATGATCCTCTTGCTTCAAAAGGAATCTCATAGACATTCCAGGTATCAGAATTAATGTTTTGGTTGGCAATAAGGCACATCAGCCAATTGTGTAGATATTTCTTGGGCTTGATTGCCATGCTTTTCAAACTAAATATCATTTCAGATGATGGCAGTATTTATGATGATTTATTTCAGCCAAATGACCATTAAGAAATATATTACGAAAAGATACCGCGCATAAGCATATAATAATGCAGTGTGTTGAATTCCGTTAAGATTTTTGTCTTTTTGTAGCACACTCTAAAATGGTTACGCTCACATACTTCTTGCATGATTTACAAATACATTGGGTGTGTTGACTCATGCAAACCTGGTTTCATACATAACTTTTGGAGAAAACCATGTACAACTGATCTGATTCTTTGCATACCCCCGTCGTGTTTTAGTAAATCAAGGTATCCATGCTGTCTAGCGAAATTTCGCTTTCCTTCGTTATTCTGGATTGTAGTACTTCAGCCTCTTGAGGAATGAATGACAGGTGGAGTATTATCCTCATTTCTTCTATAAAGAAAACATTCCTTTGCTAACTGATAAGCAAGTCTTGATGAGGTAGTCTTTGAAATGCCCAAGACTAAAATAAATAAGTTTCGCCTATTGTATTGGAGGTTGGAGGATGAAGGTTTAAATACGTAATTAGTAAAACAATGTTTAAAAAAAAAATATTGACAACAAGTACGAAAAAAGGCAGTTTAATTCTTTGTTAATAAAACATTACACATACAAAAATAACTTGTTCTCTGCATCAAGATACACGCCATATCACTCTAATAAAATGATACACGCAGTATTCGAACAACACGACAAATGCGTCGAATATTTTGAATACAAGAATTAATTGAGCAAGAACTATCATCATTCACACCTCTCATGCTACCTGTTAACGTGGGTTAGTCACAGATCATAACAAAAACAGTAAAGACAATAATATGCAATTGATTGAATTCTCTTCCTTGACCTTACAGAAGCGGTTAGGAAGATATTCTTACTTCTTAATTATTTGTACATGATATAATGCCATTATATGAGCACTGTTGAAGAAAAAGAAGCACATTCGTTCATTAGCTTTACTGTAAGAGTTAGGGTATGGCACATTATTGTATATCCTGACTTAACTAGAGACCTGGTTTAGGCATGTATGAGCGATACAAGTTTCATTAATTGTGAGAGAAAGCGTAGCTAATGCAGGATAAACAACGATGGCACAACAAGAGATTAATAACCATACATCTAAAACACTCTGGATACAAAATGTAGATTGCGGGAATATAATGAGATACGAGAATTCTTCCCTCACTCAAAAATGCCTCATCTTCCTTAACATCAGAGTCTTGGAGATTTGTTTCCCACTAGCTGCCAACTTGAAGTACCTGAAGATACTCTATTTCACTGAACTGTCGCACAACCTCGTCCATATAAATATGTGAGCATGCTCTATTCCTATGATTGTTACGGTCTGGGTGCTGTATCTATCGAGGTCTGTGAAGGCAGACGAGACAGCGCGAGAGTGTGCGAGTTCTTCAGATGCTTGTGTTGAGTCCAGAGAAGGCTGAGAATACCAGTTTACCAAATCATAACAAAGTCGTCATCGTCAGGAATCTATTCATTCCGGTCGTTAGCTGAAACAAGAAGAAACAGATGGGTCAGAGTCACAGTGAAAGAAGCGATAAATGGTGTTGATGATGGAAGAAATGTTGATACAGATAATTCCAGTATGGTAGAAAAACTCTGAGTGAGTTGAAAATTACAACTTAAGAAATATTCTTGCTCACATTTTGTAAACAGAAGAAAGCTTGTATTTGTACGTGATCATTAATATCACCTAAGTCATGGAATCTCCTTTTTACGAAGAATACGAATCACTGGACCTCAATAATCCCATATACATTGGCCGGTAATTGAACCTGATCCACCTTGGTAGAAGGCCAACAGCATGAACACTGAATCATCACACCCCTTTCGCATTTTGTAACCATAAAATGGAAATGACAGAGTAATTTTTCCATGTATTCGTGGTGTGGAAAGAGTTCGGTGAATTGTGCGATGTCCCATGGGAACTTGGGCTAAGAGCCCGCGCATGCATATGGCTATCCAGAGATACCTACCGTGAGCAGTTGAAGCTAGTCAATGTTAGAGATAGTGTCACAGTGCAATAGGCAATGAGCAAACTTCAAGTTCTGCTTCAAATTGGGGAAAACGGTGATGGAGACGAATAAAATGTTGCCCCAAGTTCGTGGAACGGAACTTTAGAGCAGAAAGTATGTCCACAACTGGTTCAAAAGCTTCAGCAACGGGATGGAATATTCTGTGCGTAAGTCACGTTTGCATTAGCCTTCGTCAAGCATCAAGTATGACACACGCCTTAAGAGGGTATAAAAGGAATACGTTTTGCACAAGGTGGCAATCCGAGAACTTATGACAGAGGTTCTGCGATCGATTCCTACAGAGGATTTTGCTTTCAGTATCCACAAATGTTATGGATATGGTCAATAGTCTTATATAACTCATGGGAATTACTTCGATGGCCAATAAAGTTATTTCTCTACATTCTGATGTAATTCACCGAGTTCTAGAGACACTCACCATATAACGAACTGACTGGTGTTTCTGTCCAAACTTGCATTGTGGATTGGCCATGAAACGAGACTGCAGATTATATGCTTTGTTGTGAAGGAACAGAAAATCATGGAAAGTACCAGTAGATATATAACGGATCCATGGAGGCTGTTGAACACTCTTCATAAATACGGTACCGTAGTTAATAATTCAATAAACTAGTGCTCATTGAAAGTGCTGTATATCATAGAATTTGAACATAGGCTGGTATCTTTTTCTTTCGGATTAACTTGTGTCATCGTGTTTTCATATACGTATCTACATATACAGAAGAACAAACACTGTCATTATATATGTCCTGGTGCCAATAACTTCCACCAAGACGGACTGCGTTCAATTCCCGGTAAATGTATGCGAGATTTTCCATGTGAATTGTCACGTCCTGTGGTTTGGTTCCACGTAAAATTGGAGGTCCCGTGACTCATGATCGCGAGACTACCGGTCACGTAATACTACAAGCTTCCTTCCTTTGTTCATTATGTAAATGCAATATTCCCATGAGAATTTAAAGGATTATGTTATTTCTTGTTTATTTGTATAATTGTCACAACTTGTACTTTTGAAATCCTTTAGACAAATACTAGGTCCGTTACTAACGATAGTTATAGTATTGGCATCAGTAATCTATCTTCCAATGACTGTTCTACTTTAAGCTCATAATGAGACAACTTACCATCTAGCACGGTAGGCTTCAAGACAGGCCCCGACACGGGTGTCGAACCTCAGTCCCTGCCGGCACCACACGACCTGCGTGCGACCGCGAGCACAGTAGGCGATGGACTGGCACTGAGGGTTCAGCTTGTACACCTTGCGGTGGTAGCACGGAGCGCCCTTCTGCCACACTGGAACACAAACATTCACATTAGTTTGGAAAATACAGCAGGTTAATATGAAATATCAATGGCAATGGAAATATGCGGAATGGGATCCTAGTAGTAGAAGCAACTACTCAGCAAAAATTGTGGCTACGCATTCTTAAACTATTCAGTGTACTTCTTTCTTCCAGTGGTGACTCAAGCCTCAGGTACCCGCCAATAAACAAGTTTACGTCCACCTGTCGTTGATATTCATGCGTGTCACTTTATCCTTCTGCTTGCGACTATCAGTAATGTTGAATAATTTTCGTGGCTGAGCTTGCAATACGCGTATTTGACAACGCTTTCCTTTTCCAATACTTTCCTTGTCACGCCTCTCAGTCGTTTGTTGATGTGCTGCCAACAGAACAATATTCACGTTAGGTTCATTTTCTTTTGTTTAAACCTAAAGGAAATTGAACCTTAAGGGTATACTGTACTCTAGGAGTACACGGAAATATACGTTTCTACAGTACAAAGAATTTAAAGCCACACAGGAAAATGAACCTAAAGTGAAATGGTTTGTTGGACGGAACATCCACATCCAGCTGGGAGACGTAACCAATAAGGAATCTATTGGAAAACAAGAGTATTGTCAGATACGAGGTATTGCATGTTCAGCAACGAAATGTATATGGCAGGCTTTGAATGTAATCACTCGTACATTTTCTTTCCCCAGGGTGATCTGTCCAGAAGGACGTGTTACAGCTGTTCCCCGCCATTACGGTAGGTGCTCCGTATGACAAATAACACGTGTGGGTTGAAATGTGCGGCGCAATACCGAGGAAGTGAGGGAGTAAACTCGTGTAGTCCACTGGCCTGGTGCAAGTCTTTGAAATGGATACCACTTGGGTTACTTGCATGTCAATGATACCTTTTAGTACCTCAAATAAGGTGACTTTTCTCTCGTCACTCCAGATACTATTGTCTATATTCAGAGTTTGGATATACGTGTATAAATTCTCCTGTATCTCTAGCCATAAACTAACTAAATAAATAAATAACTACCTGAACCAGAATTAAATTCTATGGCAGTGCCAAAAACAGTGTAACTTGATACTTCCTTTTATGGAAACCATGTGGAAGTAAATTTGAAACCCTGATATTGCATTGAGTGATTTTATAGTTTATTGAGGGAAGATAATCTTCGCTCTGTCATTGTGTGATGTTAGACTGTTATATTGTTATGATTTAATACAACATTTGTGGTGACGGTGACATGTGAGTGCTTAGTTTAATGTAGATTGATGCTAGACTGAGTATTTCAGAATTGTTAACAGTATCTTAGATTTTCAGTTCGGCTAAAAATGAAAGAGCTAGCTCAAAACTGAAATATTACAGCACATACACGAATTATTCTATGAGAACGGTTTGTGGATCTTAGCTTCAAGTTATCCTACGCTAACCCTATTCACCTTGCGTTACGCCACCAATCGTTCAGTCTTTGAACAATCAGTGTTACAAGTCAAAGTTATGTAAATGCGAGGAATATTATTCGTTTCGAAGCTTCATTGCGCTAATGACTGAAGATCTTGAAGGATGTGACTAGGTTATGATGTCACTCAATTGGAAAGTCATCATTATCGCAACTAATTGTAAATACTCACGGGAAGTATCGTATCGCCCCTCACTGCTGGGCAGCTCCTCTGCAGGTGGCATGGGTCCCAGTGGTGCCTCAGGTTCCCCAGGTGCGGGGGCGGGAGCAGGTGCGGGGGTGGCTGGCTCGGGGTCAGGGCCCGGAGCGCCTTCCTCAGGGTCTGGCATCTCGGGCTCAGGGGGCAGAGAAGAGGCTGAGGCCAGACCGCGACAGTCCACACGGTACGGGTAGTCGCACACTCCCAGTTCCTGGAACAAACAGCAGGTACACACTGTTTATTACTTTATTTGAACATGAAATACTATTTATGTTCGACCATGCCGAAACATAAATATTATATGCCAGAAAACTGCATCTTAATGAGGCTCATTATCGTTCAAGTTTCATTATGATACAGGTTCTCGAAATTTTCATTGCGATACAGCTGTGTGACCAATTAGGTAAGGACAGCATCGCACCTGCGCAAAATCAAACTGTCGCTGATTTCCATGGCCTCCTATTTTAAATTTCACTGCGTGGCTAGTGTCATAGTGGGGCGTACGAGGTGGCCGTTGTCGAATACAAGGTATCCAGTGCGTCGCATGCGCTCTGTTCAGTAAATGCAACTGGCGAAATCTCGGCAGATATTAATTAATATTTATGTTCGAACATAAAATAAAGTTATAATTATCGTCGAACATAAACAGTCGTATGCAACTCGCCTATAAAGGTAATTAAGACACTCGTATGGAGATTATGAAACTCGCTTCGCTCGTTTTATAAGCGTACTCGTGTCTTAATTATTGCCCTTATAGGCTTGTTGCATAATGTACTAATATTGGGGTGACAAATCTAAACGCTTTGAAAATGATGTATGATTTCCTAAGTTACCATTTCGATACTTCTAGGCCTAATCCAGGCTAATTCTAACCCAGAAAGACCTGAAGTTACAGTTGAATGATGTGCAATTCCTGCATAATACCTATACTATATACTGGCAGCGACTAAGAGTTGTTGTTGATTGAGTCTCCAGTGTTTGGACTGGTTTGACGCAATTCTCCATGCCTCCCTGTCCTGAGCTAATCGTTTCATCTCTACATAGCTACCACACCCGACATCCGAGGCAATCTGTTTAACATATTCTAACCTTGGTCTACCCCTACAGTTCTTGTCCTCGACCCTTCCTTCCACAACTAAGCTTGCTATTCCTGGGTGCCTTAGTATGTGTCCCACCAACCTATCTCTTCTCTTCATTAGCAGTCGTCAGAAACATCTCTCCTCTCTCACTCGTCTTAGTACCTCTTCGTTTGTAACGCTATCTACCCATCTGATCTTCATCAGTCTCCTGTAACTCTTCAATTCTCCTCTTTTCAGCTGCACCAATAGTCCAAGTTTCACTGCCATAGAACGCCACGCTCCAGACAAAAGCTTTCAAAAATGACTTCCTAATACCTAAATCTATATAGAAGTCAACAGATTCCCTTTTTGTAGGAATGCTTTCCTTGCCTGATCCAACCTTTGCTTCGTCCATCACTTGTTATTTTCCTTCCTAAGTGACAGAAGATAAGTAATCGAAGAACATCAGCACGTTAAACTATATATTCCAGACTGTAATTCACATGTTTAGTTACAGTATATAAATTATTTGGCATTGTGATGGGAATTATTGATGTTATGTTATAACAATTTCCTTCTATTTTGTCAATGTTTTTGGTGTTTTTGTTCAAATAATTCACTAAAATAAGAACACTTTTAGAAGAATATTAGCCTAATGTTAGATGACTTTCTACAGAATAAATCATAGGCTACACGTGCTTGGCACTCAAATGTCTAAATGACATAAACATCAGTTGTTAATCTTGAAATGTGCTATAAGAAAGATACGTGAATTTCTCTTAACAATTATTATAACGTTTCCAGATGGTGTGAGATGTCTTACTTATAATGGAATTTTGTGAGGTAATAGTAATTTTAGGAATTGCTTGTTTACTATGTTTACTGTACCTAACACTACAGAATAACCCCCAAAATCCGACAGATCTTACCTCGTTGTAGTCAAGTCCTCTCGGGCAGTTGAAGAGGCTGGGCTTGCCGGAGACACACACCACGAACATGGAGCAGTTGACGCTGCTGCGGTATGAGCCATAGTCCGAGGGGCACTCATTCTCTCCGACAGGCTCTGGTCCTAAAATACATCATGGAATATGTGAAAATACTGTATATTACATTAGCAAGATTTTGGTTTAGATATAGGTACAGTTCATTTCATTTAAGATTAACATAAGTAGCTTATATCACAGTAACTATTGTTACAGCCATAACATGCCTCCAAATATGCCGGCTGAAACATGTCTTTTTTATTGGCAGGCTGGGAGTCTACGCTTCACACAAATTATACGATCGCCCTCTTATAACAATGATCTGTTCTATTCCACCATCAATCAGTATAATTTACAAAGATACTTTGCATTTTCTCCATGTTACGTTGATCTCTTAATTTTCAAGGTAAATTTAGATATCAATTTAAGAGAACAAGTATTTAAAATTATAGATCCTTATTTTATCTGAAATAATTTCCAGCAAGTTATGACATATACCCCAAAACATACATCACATCAATACAGTGAATTATATGTACGAAATTTTGAATGAGAATTCATTTCTAAACATCTGTATTACCGTGGAAAATACTGTCCAGGGCTCCATCCTAATGTTAGTATATTGAACATCAGGTGTCTTACTAACTCCGCACAGAACGCCAATTTAACAAGTGTTGCCTATACAATTAGAGGAAGGGTGTGTTGTAATTAGAAAATAATACTGTTATTGGTTTTACGTCCATTTTAACTACTGAGACTTTTAGAGATACGGGGGTGGTGGAATATTGTCCCGAAGGAGATCTTCAAAGTGCTAGTAAATCTACTCACACGGCTCCCTCGCATTTGCGCACCCACAAATGCCAACTAGCTGTGCCAGGATTCGATCCTGTAACCTTCAGCACAAGGGGCGAAAATGTTAGCGTTGCGCCACGCAGCCGGTCAATTTACAATATAAGATCCCATGCAAGTCCCGGATTAGGACATTGTGATGTAAACAAGAATCAGTAAAACACTCACTGTACAAACAGTTGATTAGCTGTAATAATGTGAGGCATTCTATGGCTCTTCCTGCGTAACTTAGTTAAGAATTTAGATGAGACGAAAAAATTCACGGCCTTGTTGACAGGCGCAGAGACAAACTTTTGGCTTAAACATTAAGCTCCTTAAAATGAATATTATAGGCAAGACATCGTATTTCATGGGACTCAACATACATCTAAATGACGACACTAGGCAACCATTCAATAAAGTGTAGGAGAATCATATGGATCTGTAAGCTCTCATACTGCCTACCCAGAGTGTTGAATTAGTGAGATTAGAGACGAATGCTCCCGTGAATTTGAATGTCAGTGAAGGAGATACGATTGTACTTACTATCGACAGTCCTGGTTCCACACTCCACGTTGTAGGGGTAGTCGCAGTATCCTTCCTTCTCATTGAAGTGAAGTCCAGCAGGGCACGACTGCTCCACTACAGTGTCATCCCAGCAGTTGACGAACTTGTGGCAAGCGTTGTCACTAGGGAACTGGCCACGAGGACTTCTACACATCCCTCTCAGTGCTGCCAACTGGGGGTTGGAGTCACCTGGGCCTGGAGCTGGTGCTGGGGCTGGCATTGGCTGAGGGGGGATCTGGGGGCCTTCAGGTGGCAGAGGGTATTCGGGAGCTTCAGGGCCTGGCGCGGGGATAGGAGCGGGTTGCTCTGGGATAGGAGCGGGTTGCTCTGGGATAGGAGCAGGCTGCTGGGGTGGGTATGGCTGTGGAGCGGGGTTGGGTTGTTGTGGTGGGTAGGGTTGTGGGGCAGGGTTAGGTTGCTGAGGAGGATAAGGTTGTTGAGGAGGGTACGGCTGCTGGGGAGGATATGGCTGTTGTGGGGGGTAGCTGCCTGGCTGCTGAGGTTGAATGGGAACCTGAATCCAAACATTACCTGGGGGAGGGTTGGGTTGTTGAGGATATCCTCCTGACTGTGGTGAGTATGCACCGCCTGGTTGCTGAGGAGGGTAACTGCCACCTGGTTGTTGTGGGTAACTACCGCCTGGTTGCTGAGGAGGGTAACTACCGCCTGGTTGCTGAGGAGGGTAACTACCACCTGGTTGTTGTGGGTAACCACCTGGCTGTTGAGGGCCACCTGGTTGCTGGGGATATCCACCACCTGGCTGTTGAGGATATCCACCCGGCTGCGGGGAACCTCCTAATTGTTGAGAGCCACCTGGCTGCAAAGCTCCTCCACTCTGGGGAGGATAGCCACCGGGTTGACCCCCGGGATACTGAGGTTGTCCTCCTGGATACTGTGGCTGACCACCGGGATATTGGCCAGGCTGCCCACCCTGAGCTACATGTGGAGGAACCACCACAGCGATCTGCCACTGCTGTAGCTGCCGTTGCTCATCGTCGTTAGGGCTGGGACGAACTGCTGTAAAGAGAGAAAACAATTGTTACAAGAATAAAACAAATATGAGCACATCTAAACAAATAAGCTCGTGTGACTTAGAAATCATTTGGTAAAACCACTCAAAAAGGAACCTCCAAGATAATGAAAAAGTTAAGACAACCTATATGAAGGTAGTGCTCTGCCTATTCAAAACGAATTTATCAAGCTTATATTATGAATAGCTGAGATAAGATTTTTACACGCATGAACTTCGACTCCAAATGATGTTACCGTCTACCACTGCGTATAATGAGCTGCAATTAGAACTAAAGATCAAGAAGAGACCAATGTGGGAGGACTTATACGACACTGAAGCTATGACCACAACAGACTGGACGAAAGCTGACAATGAATTGAGACATCTAGTGACCAGAATAGCAACCCACGGCTTTCATCTTAAAGTGTGTGCTACTAAGGCTTTTCATAATTATGCCAAGTGCGGACTGTGTGAAGAAAGGTGTGATAGATATCGCATACTAACTTGCCCTGAAAGACTTGAATCATTATCAAATTTCAGTATTCATCTATATTCTATGCACATTGTGGGCGTTTCTATTATTATTTATTAATATACTCTAGTAAATAAATTCTCTTGGCAGTTAAATCAAATGCCTTATGCTAAAAGAACAAACTCAACTCCCTCTAGCATGCAAATATTGAACAGTTGTAACATGCAAAGAAGATGCATTATTGTATTGTGGAATCGTAATGGGCGTAACCTACGTTTTGGAATACATGAAAGTGGTAGAGAGAGAGAGAGAAATTATTTGATGATTGTTACAACTTCCATACGTGCTCTACTACGCGTTGTCAGATTGTTAGTTTTTTGTAATTTGTCTCGTGGTGAGGTAGATAAACGTAGACATTTAACTAAACTAACAAAGTGCCGGCCAAGACAGCTACCAAATTTTCTAAAATAAATTCTCAGAAAATTATAAATAAAAACCCATTACAGAGGAGAGTGCGCTGAAAAAAGAGTGAGTCCTCCTATTGTTCCGCGTTGATACTTTTCCTCGGTTGGCATGACACGTCATAAACCTACCCCATCAGCCTAAATGAAAATATCAAAATCATCTTACAATAATTGAATCTAGATTTTAAACTTATCAGATTGAAATATCTCGCATTATATTAGTAGTAGAGACTACCAACATTGAGTGTGTAGCAATGTGTGCAGGCTATTCTGTGACCTCATATGCCGCCTTTCTTGGAGCGGCTGCCACAATCAATTTTCCAACAGGTTACCGCTCTCCCACTTGCCTCTTTTAGTTCCCCTCTTCCAGACTTCAGACCCATCGCATAAGTGCGATCATATAGGATGACAAAACATCAGCTAACGACGATCATAGAGTGATCAGAAGCAGCAATTAAACGGTTGTAGCAGGATATTCTGAGGATCCTATCAAACCCGACTGTATACCAACATATCTCCTCATCAAGTGTGACTTTGCACTAACGTCGTTATTGATATACAGTATAGTTCATTTCAGAATAAATCAACTCTTCTCTCTGTTATTATGAACGCATATCTTGGACTATTGTTCTGCTTGCAGATGACATATTGGTTTTCATGGTCAAATAATTGAAATCCAGAAATCGTTTTGCCGTGTAATTGAGGAGTTTCCCCTAGATGTACCATTAGCGGGCTCTTGATCAACGTGACTACACACTAATACGAGGAAGAATAATAGTGTTCAGTACCGTTTGCGGGATATGCTTGCAGTGCATTAGTACCATACGGGAAGCAAGCAGAGAAATATTGACCTTCCTGACAACATGCGTTAGTTTGGCTGCATAAACAATATTATTAGGGAAAGCTGATTCATCCGGTATACCTTTTTAACAGACACTGAATTGTGGCAAGTACTAAGAGATATTTATTATGATACGCGAGGCACCGTTGTCTGAAAATGAGGGAGGTGGTTCTTGCTGCATTGCGATCATTACACACTAGGCGGTGATGTACACAGAGTTATATCAGTCTCACCACTCTTACAAGCTATTTAATTACCAGGCTGGACCGGTGCCAGGAGATGTAACGATATAAAGGGCACTGCCCCTTGCTCACATTGATTTTTAGTTCGCTGATCAATTATCGGTGTACAGCTCTTCACTAAAGGAGTGAAGCAAAAGTCCTGGCAAACCTCAAGGAAATCATATAAACTGAACATGTTTAGGAAACTGTGAACTCATCTTGTAATGTATGTTTAGAAAATTGAATCTGAAACTAGACGAGCCAGTACATTTTTCTACAATCATTTAATTTCCGCAGGAAGTTCAGCTAGCACAGCTAAATAGTTTGTATATTTGCCAAATAAAAGCTGCCAAATTAACATCGATTTCTATTAATTGATTGTAGGAGCATTAATAAATTACGGAAATTAAACTATCTAGTCATAGGTAGCAAATGTTCGGAGCGATGTCATGGTGTGTTTGAACATTAATAGATTAATATAGACTACTAGCAACATTTATGAGTGAAAAATGTTTAGAATACGAATTTTGATCCTGGAAGACAACACGTGAATGATGATCTGTGGAGTTTCAGTAAATAGGCCAAATTAGCTCTTTTAATCCTGTCACGATCATAGTGTGAATTATACAAGACCCTTTACTCCCACAGATAAGTTGAACTTCACATTGCCTGAATGGGGAAAAGTCATATTATGCATGTGGGTATGAATACAGACCTTGCAACCTTTATGTGGCCATCGTTAGTGCATTCTTTTTGACATGAGCACTTGACACATTCCTATTCCACGTGCACATCTCAGAGAAAGGTTGCTGTACTGCCCGCGCATTAATATCCCGTGATTGGAAGTTCCAGTTATCCAATGTAATGATAGTACTTAGATATCACATTCAGGAATATTCACACAAAAAACGAATATTATATTTCCAAGGACCTCTCTTGCCATTACCTATGAAAATAATTTGACGTCATAGTAAGTCACTCCTCTATTTGAAAGGCAATGACCGAACTTCAGAGATTATTGGTCGCACGTTTCATTGTGTGTGGCTGTACTCTTTTAATAATGTGCGCTGAGGTCACGAATTGGTCCGAGCCTGTGATCATGCGATCTGTGCCCTGGGCTGTGCTAATTGGTCCACCATTGTCTGCAACATCCATACATCCTGTTGCTCTTGTAATAGCTGTCAGATCTGCGTTTACTCAGCCGAAGATACCAATTATCCGCAACTGGAGGAAACACGTTTGTACATCAAAACCATCCACGCCCTCTTATAAACAAGGGTGTGGAATATCTAACGCATTCATATCGTAATAATTGGTTTCGAGACTACCTCCAACGAATGGCAATGCGTCGTTGTTATTGGTGTTGTCATTACAAAATATACTTATATACGCCCACATTAGGTGATTGATTTAATTTTTATGACTCGATTGATGTCATTATATTCTTAATGAGAGTAAATGAATCGTTTAAACATTGCCATAGCTATACCTTGGAGATGTAAGTACAGATGAAGTACCGTGTTATTTTAACAGGATCTTAGTTCACACGCGCTAACAAGTGAGTGGTAGCCCATCATCTGTGACAAGACTGGGGGCAGAGGTAGACCTTGAGAGCTTCCTTACTAATTATATCACCGCACAGTAGCTGAACTTGATGACAACACTACACACAACCTAGATCTTTGGATTACTGATATAATAGTTAAGTCCACAGTCTATTCCAGGGTGAGAAAAACTTATACAGTGAGGGAGATCGATTGGTTGATTCTTAACTAAAATGATTACATTCTTAAGATCCATGCTCTTACAACAATAGACATTATATTTTAAAGACTATTATTATGATGTAAATAATTATATGATAAACTAGGTAACGTTGCAACCATGAGACTTATAGCGGAAATTTACTGGCTCGTTAAAATCCCCTTCAGGGCAATATTGCTGAACCCCGGCCCCTCTAAAGCCGTTTTAGTTAAAAGGGATGTGGAATGCATAACTATTATTATTATTACTAACATAACCAGCCATACGTTGGTGATTGTCTCGAGAGTACTGGCCGATGTGAATTCGTATACACCGTGCACATTTTACATTGAACACAACCTGATGTACAGATGTGGTAGGGGTTTATGCTGGAGATGGAGTGAAGGATAGAGGAATGTTAGCCTTTTTCGTCAAACTGTATCGAAATCTTCAGTTGAAAATAGTGGAGTCGTATAAAAAAATATGTTCTATATGATAATTCTTCGTTGTCAGTCTATCGTTATTCCCGGACACAACACATTACGAAGTTACACCACCAAACGTGCATATTTCATCACACGTTTCGTACGAAATACAGAGGAACTAGAGTTGATGTTATGATTCATGATGCCACTGATGACGGAAACATGGCACTTTTGGTTACATGTATTAGGAATATTTATTATTTAGCGTGTGGCTGTTAGTGCCGGGAGTGTCTGAGGATATGTTCGGTTCGCCAGAGTTTGTAGCTGCTTCTGTGCGGACACCCATGGGGTGAGCTACAAGTACCGTCGCG
Source organism: Meconema thalassinum (assembly GCA_946902985.2). NCBI lineage: Eukaryota > Metazoa > Arthropoda > Insecta > Orthoptera > Tettigoniidae > Meconema > Meconema thalassinum. Next base: position 1,183,151,551 of record OX336388.2, on the reverse strand, counting down.
TGTGTGTAGATGAGATGAAATGAATGATGATGAATTAGCAAGATCAATTTCAAGTAGTTCCAATTTTGGCTACCAGATGCCACTGACACCTAGCAACGAACGTATACATTAGAGGAGCAAAAAGTTTAAATAGACCCTAATGAGAAAATCCGATTTGAATTGCTACTGTATTATTTATTCAGCCATTTATTTAAGTCCGTAATTATGTTTTATCTTGGCGTAGCATGTCTGTCTCTTACAGATAACCACATTTATAATGCAATACAATAATGTGAGTCGCAGAATAGTAATGAATATGTTGAACTAGTGTTGTAGTTACCATGTTCATTAACCACATTTAAAGTTTATCAAGTGCGTGGAACCAAGTTACATTAAAAGCCCTGGGCTGCACGAAGTGAAACATTCGTCGCCCTCATTTCGTTTTTATGCTGGTTATCACGTACTGTAGATAGGTGAAGAGCTACACTGGAGCAGATCTCTAGTGGTTAAATTCAGTTACTTCCGGGGAAAGTTGTATAGATATCCCATGAGTGGATTACATGAATATCACGGCAGATTCAAACTGAGTTAACATCACATAAACTGAAAGATTCGTGCACCGCGTCTTGAGCAGCCGGTGAGCTACAACCCTTAACTACAACTCGTTTATCCCGGACAGTTCACACTTGTTTCTTTTCAGTAAATTTCTCTTAGATAGCGGCTTCGGTGGCGTAGTTGGTAGCATACTGAGCTTCTATGCCCAAGATCACGGGTTCAAGTCGTCGGATTTTTAAGAGCGTTAAAAATCCTTCAGTATGCCTTCCTTCGGAGGGGAAGTAAAGGCGGTGGGTCTATGTCATAGATTTATGGCATGTAAAGAACCTTCCAATAACTACAATTGTGTGAAGCTAAATTTGTAGGTTATATTTGATTAATTGCCAGGTGTTAGTTGTGGTGGAAGCTAGTAGCCTAGTTCGCAGCTAGGTGTCGTTGACGGTAGCATTTGGTAGCATAAGTAGGAACTACTTAGAATTTATCGTGTGGAGTCCCTACCTGAATTACAGATAACACACACTAATACAGCCATCACAATTAACACCGGTTATCGGACAGACTCTTAACACACCCAAAGTACACGGGGCTACATGGCCGCCTTGTCGCAGCCCCTAAACCGAGGAACCAACCAACCACCCATTCCCCTTAGATGTGTAACAAACCGTGTATATTAATTTTGAGGATGGGCGATAGACTTGGTAACTGCATCTCCAGTTCAACGTTTCACATAACTGTTGTTGTTGTTAATTAAGTTGGAAGGATTGGGAGATCTTGGTCATCATCCCCGTTTAGTTGAGTGTGTGTTGAACTTGTCTGATAACCTGTACGTAGCTATGTGGTGACTGTAGTAGTGTGTGTAGCTGTATAAGGGACAGAGAAGGGGTAGGTGCCCTGGGACCTGATGTAAGGTACTGTCCCAACATTTGCATGCAGTGAATGCAGAAGAACCGCCCTCAGGGTAGCCACTGTCAGCGTGGGGTTCAAACCTCAGATCTCCGGACTTGCTGCAGCTGCCCACGTGGCCATGGTGCACGATTTAACGAGTACGGCTACGTCGCGGGACAGTGTTAAACAGAACATCGTAATTGGAGAGTAGATCACCTCAACGGATCTAACTAAAAAAATCTTCGATACAGAAGCTGAGACCATGTGACTATTATTATATTATTAAAACACTTGATTGATGGTAATCTACTTAAATGATTTTCTAAATTCCTTTCAGAGCAAACTGGTTCATGTAGCGGTTCATGGCATAAAAATGGAGATTTGTTGTTGGTTATAACGGACACAAGGTATTAGCAGACCTAGCGTACACGGTTCATAGTACTGAGTGACCTTTAGAAATCTGTATGGGGTTTCCTGGATGCTACCTAACAGTTCTTTCTGCAGACCATTCAAACAAATCCTAAGTTAGGAAGGCTCCAAATAGGGCCGGGCTGGGCCAGTCCTGCCCCCACGTGTGAAAGAGCAATGAACCTACCACCCCCACCAACACACTCAACGTATAAGGAAAGTGATTTCAGATTCCCACCATGTCCCATAACCTGTTCTCCAGCCTAATACACTTTTTATAGCTGAATCATCCAGGTGATTGGCTTCTTAATTGTTGCATATTATTGCCAATGAGCAGAAGAACTAAACCTTCTTGGTATTCACAGACCTAACTTCAATATAAACAAGGATGTGAAACAGGTTCTCTAAATAGCGAAGTTGATATTTTGCCGTCCATAACTGCGGCCTTCTCTTGATATACCTCACTGATGTGCTCTGCATATCTTATTTGAGACAGAGAACATACCAAGCCGGTCTAAGCCTAATTTTTCGGTCAGTAACACCGAAAAATACATTTTTTTGTTGCATTTCACAAAATTTCGTATTCATTCACTGACGTGCCGGAAGTAAGTAGTACACTCTTGTCTGGCGTAATAAAAGTTTAGAGATCCGAATATTGATATTGAAAGTGGTTATCTTGAATATTGTTTTCCACACAACAGTATATTGTAACATTGGGTGTGCAAGGCTCATAATGTGATTTCTAATTTAGGTGGCAGTCACCACAAAGACATCGAAACGTGAAGGTGGCGCGGTGTAGTTTATAGAAATATAATTTCAGGGCTGTCACGTAACTGATTCCAAGATTGTTCACCCTTGGTAGTAATCCAGTATGGTTACTTTCAAACATTTTATATTGTGAGTTGGACTGTTGTATAGCAGATTTTGACAAAGGGTTACTCAACGAGGCTAATCATTTTTCAAAACTAAACAGGCACCCATAAAGGGCACAGCTATAAGGCTGTATTGAACTAGAAACATTAAGGTTTAAATTCCAACGCAAAACCCATAATTATAACTCAAATCAACCAAGATAAACGTGGTCCCAAACGGATATAATAGCAAAGTGTATTTAGTTAACTACATTCCAGAAAGATCTTCTCGATACCATTACCTAATATAATTATAGCCATAAACAGTGCTTAGCTGAGTTCCAGAACACTATCTTAAAAAGTGTCATCCCATATCGTGTTCCTGTAATTATAGCAAAACAGAAATGTCACGCAAACCAGTTAACTTCAGCTTTAGGCTAAGAAACATACCTTGCTTGCATGCGGTTCGGTTCTTGTTAGGATGAGACTGAAATTACCATAAAAATGTATCGTTTTAGACTTAAGATGCGTAATTTTGCGTGTCGGAAATGATTTCACCATCCACTAATGATGAAGGTACATATAACTAGCAACAGACAAACTATATACTGCTCAATTTATGTGTGCTTCAATACCTTTATGTACTTGTTATTCGAATGAAGAAAGAATCACACACTTATCTGCCAGCGTCTACGATTTTACACGATTTGGTTCGGCAGCTTCTGTCAGACGTTTGATCCCCTCTAGTATATGCAACTTCCATAACGCAACTGCTAGGCGGTACGCAAACACTGATAATTTCTGCGGTGAAGCAAGTCGGCAAGGTCAAGTGTTGACAGGGCCACTCCGCTCCAGTTGGCATGAGAGGTCAATGACTGTTGTAGTTTCGACTAGAGCAGGAAGAGGGCTTCGTGCCAACTCTCCTAGTGAGGAGGAGGGGAATATAACAGGTCGGGGAATAGGGTTGGGCAAGGAATGACGGCAGAGAAATGAGAGACCGTTTACTACTCCCACAGTAGGCTACAATATTCAAACTTGAGACACAGTGCCGACTTAACATATGCTCCCTTAGATAGATATGCACATAATCTCTTAAATCTTGCGTATGATTGTTGCGCCTGCAAAATCCACTATGAGACAATGTTATACCGCTACAACTAGTCTAAACCCCTTGGCCTATATGGTTATAGAGTCCAACCAAAATCATCGGATTTGTTAAGAGCGTTAAAATACCTCAGTATGCCTTTCTTCGGAGGTGAAGTAAAGCCAACAGCTGGTTCATGTAATAGATTTATGGCATGTAAATGAACCTTCCACTAACTACAATTGTGTGAAGCTAAATTTCTAGGTTAGATTTGATTAACAGGTCCAACGTTACTGACAGCAGTGGCTACGCTGGTTAAAGCGCAGCGTTAGGTCATGGGGCCAAGCTCTCTGCTGACTCGGTAGACGCGTGGATTCGAGCCCCACCGTCGGCAGTCCTTGAAATTGTTTTCCGTGATTTCCCATTTTCAGCTGCAGGAAAATGCTGGGACGGTACCTTCTGACAGGCCACGGCCACTTCCTTCCACATCCTTGCCCAGTTTCATTCATTTCCATCCATTCCATCTCTCATACCGACGTGCAGGTCGCCCACGGGCGTCGACTAGAAAGACCTGCACTCGGCCTCTCAGGAGGCCACACGACAAAAAAGTTCCAACGTTCGTCGCCAGGTGCCAGTTGCGGTGGCATCTAGTTGCCAAGTTCATGGCTAGGTGTCGTTGACGGTATCATTTGGTAGCAAAGTACACGGGGCTACATCATCGCGATGTCGCAGCCCCTAAACTGAGGAACCAAACACTCAACAGTTCACTTGGGGCTAGTTTAATGTTGAAAACATGTTTTAAGTGACACGAAGAGCACTCAGGGTCCAGTTTAGCAAAAACATAAAGTTAAGCTATTTTGACAATTGGGCCAAAAGTTGAAAAGCTAGAAGATCCGGAAAAGTGTCAAAATGCGTATCTTAAAAATCTCTATCTTATTTCAAAATACATTTTTGAAAATTACTTTTGGCTTAAATGATATTTTGAAAGAAAGAAAAAAAAAAGAAAAACAACGCATGTTTTTAAAATGAAATTTGTTCTACAGATTTAAATGAAATTCAAGTTTGATTACTTTATACTATTGTGTGATTCTTTATCTTTAATGTGTAAGAATAAATAATCGACTTTCCCAAAATGGTAGTAGATATTTCATTTTCAATTTGACCATGTATGGGTCGACACTAGCGCTCGTAGTGATATCTTTAGTGAACGACATACGACAAAGGATGTGATCTAATGCTTGGAGTCCATGATATTTTTTTGTTCCCTTTTTACGCATTAAATTGCTTTAAATTCAAATTGCGTCTGGTATTAGGCCCTTAAGGTTTCTACTCAATATCTTTCCCTGTTTATTTGGGAATTTGAAAGTGATCGGATCAATCAAAGCGATGAAGTTGTAAGAATAAGCTGCTGATGATTAAGTTATACAGATAATAAATTATTATCGTGAAAATAATATTGTGCCCGCGCATTAAATAGCAATCTTGGTCGTGCTTCAGATCAATCGAACTTCACTGTGGTAGTTATACCTAGATCACTGGATTTATGTATTTTGTAAATTGATTAGCAAATTTTAATGTGTTTTTGTTATACTGTATATTAGTCCCACCGCCTTGAAGTCATCCTTAAGTTATTAACCATCCTACCATTTGCCTGGAGTAGAGGTGGGAAACCATGAAAAAACAGGTATGAATAGAACCAATTTTTCTCAGGTTTACCTCACGAGGCTGTGTGTACCCCGTTATAGCCTTCAAACCTGAATTAAATATCTTGTCAGAGCCAGGAATCGAGCCCGGATCTCCGGGGTGGTAGCCAAGAATGCTAGCCACTACACCACCTCACAGTGTGCTGGTCGTCCCGCCCTAAGTAACACATAATCAGCACATCACTAATGGAGGAAGGGTGTAAGGACATGTACGAATGATGACGTGCCGTTAATATTGGTGTGGCCTCCGATTCAACTTGGATTAGTGGATGCTTGTTTCTCTCACTTTGCAATTAGCTAACCACACGTTACATTGCATGACCTGCAACTTGCCGTAAAACAGGTTTAATTTGCATGGTCTCTTCAACGCGTCGTCATTATTACTGAGATCCAGCCCAGCATCCCACTCCGATAAGCGTATGTACAATGCATTCCATTAAGTATGCAGTCCCCGTTGTATGCCTCATTAGTACTAGCTACTGTGCACTCTATTGACTAGCTTGGCTTAACAATAGTAAGCCAGAACAAAGCAGTGAGTAGGTCTTAGACACACACTTAATAGGTTGCTGTTGTTGTTGTTGTTGTTGTCATCGTTATTTCATTTTAGGACGTGCAACATCGTGGTCGTCAGGTCCATGTACTTGAGATAACCCTTGATATCCTGGTGTCCGTAATAGTGTATAACTGGGTCTTGACTGCAAACGAGATAACCGTGACCTTCAGTTTGGCACATCCACAACGCTTGACTGGAGGATGTGGACTGCAGAACCACTGAAGTGGGAATTGAACCCGCCCCTATTTAGATATCCTTACGAGTCTGAGTGTATCTCGTCCTATTCCTCCGTTCAGAAATGCATTTCGATTCCCACCTCAGCCCCCCTGGAAGTAGATCACCGTGGTTCTCCTACTACAAGCAAACGTCTGCCTTTTTACCAGTTCTAGGCCCAATGGCGAGTAACCATACTAGTAGCCTATATATACCACAACAACATAGGTTATTAGACATAATTTGCACATCTACGTACACGGGACTAACGATCACTATGAGACTTGATCCTATATAATAATAATAATAATAATAATGTTATTCATTTTACGTCGCTATTATTTACTGCGGCTTTTCGAGACACCGTGGTGGCGGAATTTTGCTCCAAAGGAGATCTTTAACGCACCATTAGATCTACAGACACGGCCTCCTCACATTTGCGCACCCTCAAATGCCAACTGTCTACGACAGGATTAGATCCTGAAACTTCGGGCATATCAGACTAGAATGTTACCGCTGAGCCACGCAGCCTGTCGACATTATTCTATATATCTTGGCTAGATTTATTCCATCCGAGTAAATGCACAACGGATAAGAAGGTTGCCCTTATTTCGGAGGAGTGACTTAAGCTGCTGTTTGAGTGTCACAAGGACGTGAAGACTTTAATAAAGGCGAAGAACACCCACATGCTTTTCGTCCTTCACACGAGTAGCCATCGTTACAAGCGGGTAATTGTCGTGAGAGAGTTACAGGATGGAGGGGTGAAATTACTCTTACTGTTCGTCGTAACTGAGCTGGAACGTCGGTCACCTAAATCCTACAAAGATAGTATATTTTATGCTCATGTACGTATAATTAGGTAGCCTCCCACGGACAAGTTCCATGCCATGTGCTTAAGTACTGAAAAGAAATTAGCCGTGCATGCAAACGGTTCTTTTGTCTATCGTGTGTAGTAGGAAGAAGTCCGGCTCCGTGGCTAAATGGTTAGCGCGCTTGGCTTTGGCCTGAAGTGCCCCTGGTTTGATTCCTGGCAGAGCCTTCAGGAATTTTAATCTCCTGGGGTTAATTCCCGTGGTTCGGGGACTGGGTGTTTGTGACGTCTTAATTGTCACTTCATCATCATTGCGACGCGCAGGTCGCCCACGGGTGTCGACTAGAAAGACCTGCACTCGAACTCTCCGGAGGTCACACGATCATCATCAGTAGGAAGAAATTCGTTCTGGAATTGAACTCAAGTATCAACTACGAGTTGTATTCTTTGTGATATACTACCATTGTGCATTAACGGTGTGGTTCGTGGCATGCTTCGATACTAACTTCAATGCTTGGTAAAAACACGAACTTGTTACTGACTGGAGATTATCGTTCCTTGAAAGACGGAAAGTACAATGCAGTCTAGGAATACAAACTATACATACCACATTTTATTAGAAAGTATTTAAAAATGGAACAAAAATGATTACAAATTTAACTATTTGCTATTCATTAAAACCTGTTAAATTTTAGAATTACATGATTTGAAACAATTATTTGAAGGACGGATGAAATATCTCTCATTCAGTGTGATGACCGTATTTCAGAGAGAACGCAACTTGTTCAACGTGAATTAAAGAGGCTATTAATGTGGCTTATAATATTTAGTGATCATATGTAACTTTTAATGTTAGTGCTAGCGTGCATATTTGTAAATGGGACCTGGATTGTCAAAGGTGCTTTGGGACTTGTACGGTTGCAATACTTGGTGTAAAATGACCCAGAGTAATCATTCATAAAATTGGCCCAATATAATTGCTTGCTTTATCATTGAGGTTCATCAAAGATATGAAATTGAGTAGTTGCCGAACGTGTAGACTTGGCAGCCCTAAGTTTTGACACATTTAAAAACTTGAACTCTACAATGTAGTGAGTTATTCTTGTTCAAAGGGGCGGAACAGCGAGGTCATCTGTCTCACTCTACACTGTCCTTATCTACTGTGAATTCCTATATGTAAGGACATAAATACCAATGAAGTACGATGTTATTTATGCTACTTCCATTAGGGGATAGAATTATCAGCTTTGGGGTCTTGGTAATCAGTCTCATATTGGCTTCTTGTGTGGGTTGTATTTGTCTCATAAACTGTGTTATTATGCTGATCGTATTAGTGTGTGTAGTTGTAATTATTATGGTGTGGGGTTGCTATAGGTGCCTAGAACTTAGAATCGGTACGATACCATTCCTGCATTTACCTGGGGTGGGTATGAAAAATCCGGGAAAATCCAACAATCAGTGTCAAGATTCGAACCTCCGTTTTCCATTGCAGTCGAGGAGTGTGGCTACGCTACTCGGCAATGAAATGTATCTAGGCATGTGGACGTTGCGTTCTTAGCTTCAGAATATTGTGAGAAGTCATCGCAGACCAGCATGTTCTCGTGGGACGGAGATGAAACCAGAGAAAGGTTATGGAAATGGAACGTGTCTTGCCTTTAGAGATGTAGGGTTCGATGCTCTTCCGTTCATCATTCCCAGTGCTTGTCCTTCGCCCAAGTTGACGGCAGACGTAAAGAGAATGACAACGATCTGTGGCTTGGCTGAGGTGACCCCCGACATTCAAAGAACAGGAAACTGAACCCTGCACGCACTGAATTGGAAGGGTAATCCATTGTTCTGTGTAACAAACTCGCCTTTAACTAACTTACATGCATAACGTTATAATGGGCCATAAATCCTGGGTTCTGGTCTTTGAGAAGCCGCTCTTCTAGAGCATTGTTACTGGCCGTCACTTTTGTTCACCTGCAATTATACGGCTTTCGTACTTCTTATGTTACTGAAAACTGAAAGAGCTGTTTCTGCTATATGGATTGATTGTTGATTGACTGGTTATTTATTTATAGATTACATAAGTAGGACTGAAAAGTCCCATTTTATGTAAATAACATACTATTACATGATAATACAGCTGGATCAACAATCATTAAAATTGACAATGTAGGCCTACTATACATTAAAACCACACTAAAATTATCTATATGAATCCATGACGCACCTGAAACGATTTCGCAGTTGTCTTTAATTGTCACTTAAAACTCGCCATTAATCCATTGGTGGGTGTCTCCTTAGTACTAAACGATGAGAATGTGAAATGGAATAGATATGATATGGGAGAGATAACGATACCAAATTATAGAACTCGTAGGAGAAATCGTGGGGCTGGGGGGTTGTAAGAATAGGGTGAAAATGCATACTTTTCTAAGATCTTCAGTTTCCTAAGATCACATGCCGTACATACAGTATAGCTTACAATAAACAAGTTATGTGGCAATCATAGAATTATGGTAATGGTAACGCCTCAAAATTACATTCCAGAAAAAATAGTACTTGTTTACTTGTGCCGTTGAATTCTTATAAAATTAAACAATGGTATATTGCATTAATTTAGCTAAAATAATAAATGAAATATCCAAAATACACCAACTAATATGAGTTCTTAGAGAAACTTCTATACAAATATAAGCGCACAAGAATATGCTTAATTGAATCACAGTAATTTATATTACGGTTATTGTGCAAACACAGCTGATGATAACATACGTGCCTGGACCCTACAACGCTGTCTGTACGAACTGATGAATGCGGTGATATGAGGAACAAGTTTTCGCCAGTCGCTTCCTATTTTGGTCAGAATACCTTAGAGCGTGCCAAGATATAAATCAAGCCATGTCAGGCGCTCCGTTATTTAAATTTCTCACAAAAATGTTGGTCCCGTTGGGTTAGGCCTGACCTGCCTGAGCGGTTTGTCGTTTGAGGTAAGTTAAAGAAGTTGCGAAAGAGCATCAATCTCTGATGTATTTAAAGGAGTACATGAGTAGTACAGTTATTTTATTAAAGAAAGATTTTCAGTCAGTGAACACAGATTGTGCCCAATTACACTAGGCGGGAAAACAAGTCTTACACTAGAACCTGAAAGAAATATTACATGAGATATTTATCTCAAAATAACACGCTTATATGTACAAAAATGGGGGGAGGGGTACTTAATTGGTTGACAAGTTTCCATCGTCAAGTGCTCATCATCAGGTCCTGCTCACTTAGGATTATTTAATGTACGATGTTTGCTGAGCTTCTACGCCCAAGATCGCGCGTTCAAACCCGGCGGAAGTTGTCGGATTTTTCAAGAGCGTTAAAAATATCTCAGTATGGCTTTCTTCGGATGGGAAGTAAAGCCATCGGTCCCATGTCATAGAATGATGGCATGTTAAAGAACCTTCCACTAATTACTCCTGTGTGAAGCTAAATTATAGTTTAAACATTTGACAAACGCTCTTAGGTTCCTACGTTCGTCGCCAGGAGCCGACTGCGGTGGCATCTGGTAACTAAGTTCTAAACTAGTAGTTGTTGACGGCGGCGTTTGGCGGAAAAAGTAGGAACTACTTGAAAAAATTCAATGTTTGCAGTCCTGTCTTGAATTGAAAACAGATGACACACACTAATACAGCCATCACAATTAACACCGGTTATCAGACAGATTCTACACACACCCAAAGTACACTGGGCTTCATGACCGCATTGTCACAGCCCCTAAATTGAGGAACCAACCAACCAATGTACGATGTTTATGAATCACACTTATGCACAAATAAACAATGTTTAGATTACATAAGTTACTGATATCATTGCTCACTTCTATAGATGTTGAGTTATTATTATTAATATTGTTTAAGTATGTTAGCCTGTGATATATTGAATTATGATAATATATGAATCGCAACCAATGGTCATAGCTGGGTAGTTTTGTTTGAACGCCCGAGGGCTCCCAACAAGTTCAATTTCAAGTAGTTCCAACTTTGGCTACCATATGCTACTGTCACTAACACCTGGTGGCGAACGTTGGAACTCTATAGAGCGTTTCTAAATAGCCAAATATAACCTACAAATTTTGCTACACACCACCAATTGCAGTGGTAGGTTCTTTTACGAGTCATAAATCTATGATATGGGTCCGCCAGCTTTACTTCCCCTCCGAAGGGAGGCATAGGCCTACTAAAGGATTTTAACACTCTTAAAAATATCGACGACTTCGGCTGGGTTTGAACCCATGATCTTGGGCATAGCAGCTCAGCATGCTACCGACTATGCCACCGAAGCCGCTTGTATTGCATTATTATTGTGCCTTCATTCAGGAGTGATGTTGTCTACACCAGTGTTTCCCAAACTTTTGTGTGTGTACCACTTTAAGAGATGAGGATCTCTCGCGTACCACCTAATGGTTGGGAGATATAGTAACTATAACCCCACCAGCACTACGTAGCAGACCGAAAGATGGATTGTAAATTGTGTTTGTTAGTTAGACTGTTGGAGTTAAAGTTCAAATAATAAAAAGTGTGAGCAGTAGTTTTATTATTTCTTACAATAAGTATTCAATTCAAACATTCAGATATGACACTGTACAAATAATATTAATAAAAAAACTTGCAATAATTGAACATAAAAACCAAAGTTTAACTAATAACTTCAATGTGATGGGTGAGCTTGAGGATTAGAAGCCAACTAAGGAATGTCTGGTTTAAGATTGTTGAGTCTCAAACGAAGATCGTTTTCCACTGTAAGCAACCTATTCCGGTATTTATTCTTGAGATTAAAAAAAGTGAAGGAAATGCAGTCTCACACAAGTACGAGGTATTGAAAGGCAGTAAGAATCTAACTGCTTTGTCAGCTATGTGTGCATAGTCTGCACACCTCCTAACCCAAAAGGTCATAAGAGCCATTTTTGAAAAACGTTTGCCTTAGTTCTGTATCGGTAACATCACCGCATACCACTGCAGCAGTACGAGCGTACCAACAGTGGTACGCGTACCATAGTTTGGGAAACGCTGGTCTACACTATTCTGTTATTAATGTTCTAAATCAACCATTCCTATTTAAACTGGTGGCCTATTGTAATGTGGTTATAATGTCAATGTGGTGAATGCACAAATGATACACTGCACTAGAATGCAATAATGTTATGTAAACTTAGCTGGTATTAGCAAGCTGTGTGCTATACGGCGTCTGTTCTCGTTCACTGTTCACCTCGGGTAGTACAGTATTTACCATTATTTGACAGTACTTTTATGTGTTCTTTATTCATCCACCCATTATTTATGACTTTTGACCACAGTAGTCTACTATAGCACTTGCACGTTTAGGGAGGTCGTATTTCAATCATAAGCCAGACACAACGGCTATTTGACACGCCTACAAGTTCCTTGAAACCGAGCTGCGTGTGGCCGCAGACGAGGCCGTAAATATGCTAACACCCTGTTCTATAACAAACAGAGAGAATTTAGTTTTCGTTCTTGTTGAACAAAGTCAATACTAGGTGCATTTGATCTTCTTTTCCAATTTAATTCAGAGCACGGTTGGAACGTCTGACGAATATTCAGAAATGGATCTAGATAAGCTTACTAAAGTACTGGATACACTGGATACAACATGATATATGTTTGTTTTAAAGACAATGAGACAGTGTAAAAAAATAATTTCTTTTATCTCAGATAAAGCTGTTCGATTCCCGGCTCTGCCAAGAAATTCAATTCTGGTCTGAAGCTGGAACGGGCCACACTCAACATCGTGAGGCAAAACTGACAAGAGGCGTGTTCGATTCCTACCTCAACCATCCTGGATGTGGTTTTCCATGGTTTCCCATTTCTATGCCAGGCAAATACCGGGATGGTATCTAAGTTAAGGCCACGGCCGCTTCCTACCCGAATCTTATTTCAATTAAAAATACACACACTAGTGCAGACATCACAGTGACACGGGTTAACAGGCAAATTCCACACACACCCAAGTACACGGGGCTACATGACCAAGATGTCGCATTGCCCCTAAACTGTATCAACAACAACAACAACAGAATTAAATTTCTTACCAGAGTCGGGAATCAAACTCGTACCTCAGGGGAAATAGTCAGATATTCTAGCCACTACACTACAAAGTGGTTAGGTGCCTAGTTTGGTATGAGAGGTGTTTCACAAGCCAACTTCGTATGATGTATTGCCGTGCTTTTTTCTGTCGTTCCTGACTCCTTCATCCCGGGATCGAACCCCAGTTATAAAATGCTCGTGCACAGATTCATATAGAGGAGAGGTTCAGCAGTAATTCCTTAGATAGTAAATGATGCAACAACAGCAACACTTCATCTCGATCCAAACGACAGTGCAGCTGCGCTAGACTGCTGCAGTCTTGTAGAATAAGCAAGTGGCTGTCTGCCCTTATCGGATATACCGCACCATGTTGGGTATTTATTCCGCTGGCTTTGCGCTGGGATCGTTGAACCCACCTGAGTGAAGACTAGACATATTATTATAGCCCCAGTATACGAGGGCATCAATTCAGCGCGTTTTATATTGCCCGAAGGAAATAAAACTTGTGCACAAAGAAAAACTGGTCCAGCCCTGCGCATTAACTGTCTATGTTTTAGAATATGTGGGGATGTTTACGACTTTCTTGGGTATCATAGTGGCCAAAACGCTCTTTGTTCGTCGGCATGAACGATCCTTTGTGAAAGTATGAGGTATACCCATCAGAAGAGAGGAAACCGTGGTCTGTTTGGTTTATACCCTCTGACACTCCCAATGATCCCGAATAATGACTTTCCCATAATTGTATTTATTTAATACTTCTATGTATATTAAGAGACAAATTCGACATAGAAATGTTGAAACTGAAAATATTTTTATCACCTGAAATAACAAGTCTTACTCGACAGATATAATTCTCAGTATTTTATGCTTCTTAGAAATGCAGCTTATTAAAATTTTAAAGTGGTGGGAGAGAGAACATCGTGTCTATAGCCATAATATTGAAAGTGGGGCCAACGATGCTCATGCAAAAACAGCATGTGATTCCAAGTAAATACGCAGAAGAGCGACATTACAAACCGAAAGTTCTCACGAGTACATGGTAGCCTATAACCCAGCGCAGTACCTTGGCAATTCACCGACCAACTTTAGATATTACGTAAATGGTGGTATATTGACTTTCACGGCCAGTGAATTAAAACTCAGCAATTCTTCTAGGTTCGTGCCATGTCCTGTGTGGGGTTTCGCCTAGGACACCAAGCTGGCTCATCAGCGGGCTCTTGCTGTCCCCGCCCACAGGAGTACCGAACTGCGCGCTACCTCCCTTTTTATGAAACGTACCTGCGCCTTCATAGGCAGGTTACGGCTGCTTGAGCTTTTAGTTCTCGCAGTAAAGAGGCGCAGGTTGCTCAGATAGTTTTACGTAGCTTCCTTGCAATCATAAGCTACGGGGATTTACATAGATTATGAAAATCTCGCACAGAATCCAACACTAGCCATTGTGCTATCATGCCTCCTAGATCACAACAGGTGCCTAGAGATGTTCTTGTAAGCTGTTACTGCGATTCATTACACAATACACGGTAAGATAGAACACCCACGCGTATTGTTGGAACGGGACCCGCCCGCTAACTGCTCCATTGTTCCTGACCGCCAATCCGCTGGAAGCCACTTAGTGTTCAAGGACGGACATTCAAGCATCCCGCAATCTGCAGATCTCATTAGAGTCGGTTCCTAGAACTCTTCTCTTATTCATCTCAGCTATTTCTTAGGCGAACGCCTTTCTTAATCGTGAATGTATTGATTAGGCCTATCTTATAAAGGAGTAAGGAACCGGCCGCGGTGGCCGAGAGCGCTATCTCAGGCCTCGCTGGCATCGGGAGAGCGTGGGTTCGAATCTCACCTCGGCCGTCTTGAAAATGGTTTTCGTGTTTTCCCATTTTCACTACCAGGCAAATGCCAGGACGGTTCCCTTCAATAGGTCCACGGCCGATTTGCTTTCATAATCCCTTCCCTGACTCGTCCTGAAAAGAGTGAGGAGTTTAACTTGCCGTTGCTTTATCTACAATTGCTTTTGTTGTTGTTGTAGTAGTACGTCTTTGAAACCGGGTGTGTTGTGAACTGTATTTAAATGCTCAAACCTGAAAGAAATATTACATGAAATATTTAACACTAAAATAACACGCTTTTTGTACTAAAACGGGGAGGGGTATTTATATTAAATTCACGGAACATTCACCTCCCCCTCTTTTTGTACATAAAAGCGTGTTATGTTATGATACATATCTTATGTAATACAGTGAGGATCCTCTCTATCGAACTGAGACTCTCGGTGGCCGCGTGGCAGCCGGAGCACTGGCGTTAGCAGCAGCGTAGCGCCCAACTAGTTTAACACATTTACACTTTTTTAACGTATTTAATAATCATAATTACTTACATGAATTTCAGAGTACAGTAGTAGCTGGAAATGATCTCCTTTATTTTATAAACGCACGTTGCACCAACGTAGGAAGTGTTGCCACACTCGCTGTAATTCATCCTCACTGATATCTCGTATCGGTGCAGTGACTTCGTTCTCGAGAGCCTCCAGAGTACTCGGATTCTTTCTCTATACCTTTATGGGCAGATGACCTCGTAGTTACGCCCCTTAAAACCTCGATAACTAACTCTCTATACCTATTGTTTGAGGTTCCCCCACAAGTAAAGATCGCACGGCGCAGAAACATACGCACCTTTTTTTTTGCAAACTTCTTCTTCTTCACGGGATACGAGGCAGGCTATAGTGGACAACTTCACAGGAAGTCTGAATTATGACAGCTAAGGTCTCTAGCCAGCTGGGTATGTAGTCAATGCTATGACAGCATCCAGGGCTTCCCGGCCCGCTGTTGTAATCGGTACATGCTATAAATGTGACGGCAAGTCATTGTGACCTCTCCATGACACGGCCTCTGCATAGCTCCGTTCTATGCCCTCACTGTATTTCCTTCAGGGTGTATACGTATTTGTTTTCCCACCTAATGTAATTGGGTGCCAATTGTGTTGACCGACAGGAAAGCTATCTTTAATAGAAGTAGGCAACACCGAAAACTGGTTTCTAAATCTTCAATCAACTCTGATTTCCAAGTTCCTCGAGGTGTGCGAGACATCATGCACGATATGGTCAAGCCAACTGTTCACTTCGGGCGTAATTACAGTCCTAGTTTCTGGTCCGTTAAATTAGTCCATTGTTTGGGAGGAACCTCAAATTAGTATCTGCCTTGTCAAAGAATTCCTTACTTGGAAGTACCTTGGAGCAATTAGCTTAAGATACTTCTAAAATGCATTGAGTATTCTTATTTGCAAGCGTGAGGAATCAAACTTCACCAATGAAGGTAATACAATGGCTTTGCACATTGCGCAGCCTTGAACTCCACACCCACGCAATTTGCTCTGTAGCACTTCTTTAACTAAACAGACCAAGGATATTTTCTTTTTTGTTGTTATAAAAACACACTATAGGTTTAATAATTACAGGTTGAAATAGATTCCAATCGAGAGTACAGGGTAAGTTCACCTTTGTTTTGATAGACGTATGCTGAACGCATCGTCAATAATAGCTCTTAACCATGTAGTCTAACGAGAAGCAGTACTAACATTGTAATTTTCAAGCACCAGTAATTGCTCTCTAATCAATTTCTTTTGTATACTATTCAGTTTGCATGTAAGCTGCAAGTCACGGACTTTTGCAACGGGCTGGCTGCGTGACTCAGCGGTTATGTTCTCATCTGCTGTTCCCAAGGTTGCAGGATTGAATCCTGGTGCAGTCAGTTGGCATTTGAGGGTGCGTAAATGTAAGGGAGCCATGCCAGTACATTTACTGGCACGATGAAGATCCCCTTCGGGGCAAAATCTGGCACCCTGGCGTCTCTAAAAGCCGGAGTAACTTAGTTAAAAATAACATTGTTATTAATTTTATAACGATTGAAGCACTGCACTGCGTGTAACAACAAAACTGTTCCGTAAGCTATTGTTGTTGTTGCTGCTGCTTATTTTAGGAGCTGGGACATTTTGGGTGTGAGTGGAATTTGTGTGATACCTTGTGTTATTGTGTTGGCTGCACTAGTGTGTGTATTTGTAAATTTGGGATATGATTGGGAAGGACGTGGCCGTGGCCTCAAGTTGGGAACTATCCCAGCATTTGCCTGGAGTAGAAGTGAGAAACCACGGATGAACCACTTTCTCTTCTCAGTATTGCCTCACCTTCAAGTACAAGGAACTAGAAGTTTGTTGCTATTGTTGTATGTTTGTTGATTTTAAGGGACTACGATAACGTTGTATTTTTGCCCCGTGAACTTAGGTGTGTGAAGAATAACCAGTGTCATGGTCTGCACTAGAGTGTGTATTTGTAATTGAAGTTGGATTTGGGTAGGAAGCGACCGTAGTCTTAAGTTAGGTATCGTCTCGGCATTTGACTGGAGTAGAAGTGGAGAAACCACGGAAAACCTCTTCTAAGACGGATAAGGTAGTAATTAAACCCCACTCTTCTCAGCTTCACCTCACGAGGCTGAATGTAACCCGTCCCATCTCTCAGACCAAAATTAAATTTCTTCGCAGAAATTGAAATCGAACCTGGCCCTTCGCGGTGACTGTCACTACGCAATGAGGCTGATTACTGTACTAATAGAAGGTGGCTGTGGTATCTTGATTCCCTATGTCTACAAGAACCTGCTATAGAATGCACGGCTCTTTTATCTCTCGCTTCTTTGCCAAATGCCAACAACTTGTAAGAACTGGGAATGCAACTATGGGGTGTAACGGCCTCTCTGAAGCAGATGTACGCATTAAGATGGCTGATAATTTATAACTATATTCCATGAGTAATAGTAATTCCTATTTTATGTTCTGGACACGCGTTTACTGGGAAAATCCGGTTTGCAATAAGCCGCAAGGATGTAATGTATTCCTGGCGCAAGTCCTGGTCGCACAGAAACAAGTTCTGTCACCGGAAATTCTCATACAGCTGACGTCATACGGGGTTGGAGACCTGCAACAGTCCAGCAACCAAACATGTTCGTTTTTTTAAATCTAATCCTAGAAATCAAGAGTTCATTGGAAGCACTATCGTGGTGTGAGCAGTATAATCGAGATGGTCTATCTGCAATACAGTATATCTTTCCAGTTCTTGGTAAGCACCGAAGTCTTAACCTCGTTCGATCAGTGTTACCACACCCATGTCGTATTCTGTAGCCTCAGGATAGATATTGGGACTCTGGGTTCAAAGGTTCTGTGCTCGATCCTCGCCTCTGACAAGAAATTTAATTCTGTTCTCAGGTTTGGAAGGGGATACACTCAGTCCCGAGAGGCAAAACTGAGAGGGGAAGGGTTCTATAAGTGTTTTCCGCGGTATCCCACTTCTACTCCTGTCAAATGTCGGGTTGGTTCCTAACTTAAGATCAATGCCACCTTCTCCCAAATCCTCATTTCAACTTACAAATACACACGCTACTACAACCATCATAGTGACACAGGTTATCAGACAGATATTTCATACACTCAAGTACTCAGGCCCACGTGATCACGATGCCGTAAAATCCATAAATGATTCAATAACAACAACTGCGACTCTAGTCCACCTCGTTGCGTAATGGTTAGCAATTTTGGTTGTCGCAAAGGAGGACCGGGTTCGATTCCT
Organism: Meconema thalassinum; assembly: GCA_946902985.2. NCBI lineage: Eukaryota > Metazoa > Arthropoda > Insecta > Orthoptera > Tettigoniidae > Meconema > Meconema thalassinum. The sequence goes on along the minus strand of OX336388.2, from coordinate 1,183,132,827 downwards.
GTCTCTGCCAATAATTTTTATTCTGGTATGAGGGCTGGAACGGGGTACACTCAGCCTTGTGAGACAAAACTGAGAACAGATGGGTTCGATTCCCATCTCAGCCATCCTCGAATTGGATTTCCGTGGTTTTCTACTTCTACACCAGGTGAATGTTAGGATGGTTCCAAATTTAAAGCCACGGTTGCCTCCTTACCAATCCTCAATTGAATTACAACTACACGCACTAATATAGCCATTACAATAACGCAAGTTATCACACAAATTCAACACACTCACTCAAGTACACGGGGCTACCTGACCACGATGTCGCAAAGCACCTAAATAATCTACTACAACAACAACGTAAGTTTATAAGCGTTAATACGGAACCAATATAGCTAATTTCATAGCTTAAATAATAATAAGTTATATCTATTTCCTTTCCTACTAGGCCTACCTAGATAATATTTTGAACCATTTTAATTTATTTCCAGAGTAAAATATAACTATACCAGGTGAATCAGTTGCCCCTAATAATGTTATTTCGTGCAGCCCAACTAACGTGTGTTGTCAGGAAGGTCGATATTTCTCATTGGATCCCGTATGGTACTAATACACTGCAAGCATATCCTGATAATGAACACTATTAATTTCCCTCGATGTGACTACAGACCGTTTGAATAATATGATCTAGGGATAAATAATAGTGTTCAGTATCGTTTGCAGGATATGCTTGCAGTGCATTAGTACCATACGGGATACAAGCAGAGAAATATGGACCTTCCTGACAAAACGCGTTAGTTGGGCTGCATAAAGCAATATTATTAGGGGCTACTGATTCACCCGGTGTATGTTAGGAAAGCTAATCTTTTTGTTTTTAACTTCGTCCTGGCAAGATGAACTGTCTCTCGGGAAGCTCCTTTTGTATTGTGCAAATCATTTCCTTTGATTGAATCAAATCTCTCCTCAAAATGAACAAGATGGTGAAGAAATCGAAAGACAGTATGATTCCTATTTTGACTTGACGGAATTTTCAATGTTTCTAATTTTCATGGGCAGGTGATTGTACAAATAATATTAATGCGATAACGAACAAACAACATCGCTGCCTTTCTTCCCTTAAATTTCTGTACTGCTGTCTCAGAGTCCATTTATTCCCGGCTTTACTGGTCATGACCCCTTCTTTCCCAGTGCGCTGTTTTCTCTGTGTACTTAAACCTACACGCACGAATTTATTCCTGGATTTACTGGGCATGACCGCTTCTTTCCCAGTACGCTGTTATTTTTCTCTATGTGTACATGAACCTAACTCATTGTTTCCAAAACTACCTTAAGTATTGTTTAGGACCAGGATAGAACATCCCATTCACAAAAAAAAACTGTCTTTCTCTGGATCCTCCATTTGTTTTAAATGTTTCTTGAATAATGCTCTACAGATACCGGTGTATAGATATGCACTTGACCTTGAGAGCTCAGCGGCAGGAGAGGGGTATAGAGCGGTGAGGGGAAAGGGCTGAGCTACTACCCTATCTGATAACATTAACGCACGTGACAGTAGGTTCTCACAATCAGACACAGACACGCTCATCGTGGCAAATGTTTTACGCTGCAGGATGGAGTGGGATGGGGAGGTGCAGGGCTAACTGCCGGTAACTGTAGGACACTGTTCTGAAGACGCTCCTGTTAACTTGTGCCTTAGATGGCCATATGGTGAAAAATTTAACGTGGATGTCGTATGCTGCTCGCGTGCCTGACAGAAGTGTCTTGCTCAGTGTTTTATGTTCCAGTTCGGCATTGCTTGTCAAGAGATCCCGACTGCGATGTTTGTTTCTGGTTGGGTAGTTCCTTCGCCGAGGTGGAGCGAAGGAAGTTTTGATACGAAGGTGGAGGGGGAAGTGTGCGACTGCTGACAGCGTTCTGCACGCGAGCAAGGACCCTTCACACAAGCCCGACCCTGTCTTGTACCATTGCTCCAAATATTATGTGTGTTATACTTGGGGTTCTTTCACTCTATCTTATGTGCTTGCATGATATTTCTCTGTAACCTAAATTTTTAAATATTGAGATCTCTCTACATTTTTAATAAAATGTACTTATTTTAATTTCTAGAGCGAAAATAAAGAAATAAATTTCCTTAATTCAGCGTGAGAATCCCTCGTCACTTGTGTACCGGACCTCGTGGTTGCTAAAGGACTGCACTAATAGGAGGTAATCACAACTCCGGAGCGTGACTCCTACAAATTGCTGTGTTGAAAGAAGGCTGCTTTATAATGCCCGATCTTTTGTTGAGCCCTTACAAAGAAGCTACCGGCGGAGATCCAACACCTGATTGAGAACATCATCATCCAGAGGGACTCGCGCAAGTGTGTCTTGCCACGTCTGTTACAGTGCTCAATTGTTGTTGTCTGTTGATTGATGTTGCGGATTCAAAATCACGAACTGGACTCTGGATGATGTCCATTTAAATTGGGTGTGTTTCCTCAAACATTATTTGGTGGTCTGAAATATTCTAGTTTTTTAATGACATAGTCGCAGTCTGCGGCTGTGTTAAGCGCCAGGTACCGGTGCGACTAGCGCTCCTCTGCCAGGATTTGAGTCTATTTTGGGGCTTAACTTGTTTTTAAATTTATAACTTTTTACTAGATGTGATTACTACTTTAAATAGTTTGCGTTATGATTTTATTTAATTTGCTTAAGGGGTTTGACAATGGGGTTTTTGAATTTTATATTCGCATAATGACTTTGGGGGATTTTAATTGCGTGATTTGACTTAGTTATTAGACTGACAACTTCGTTCATTAGTTCACTTTCAGCTAGGAATGATGTTCGCATGTTATGCTAGATGGAGCATAGCTACTGATCATCCCTGTTCGCTCGCCATGGTTTGATGGATTTAAGTAGTAGTTAGCAGGAGCAACTTCAGCGTGATAATAATAATAATGTATAAAATAATAATAATAATAATATATAAAAATGCAAAAATGAATCTGTTTAAGTTTTTAAGTTAATGCTTTAGGAAGCGAGAGAGACGACTAGTGGGTTGATTCGTTCACAAGGAGAGTGACGTGTGTAAATTGTTCTATCTTGTTTGTGATTTTTAGAGACAGTCAAAATTCTTAAATAAAAGGGGTTAAAATTCTTGGTTAATAAGGGTAAAAATTCCTGACTGAATTTGAAAATTTATTGAGTGAAAATGAATTTTTCACACTGCTTGATTAATTTATTAGTGTCAGTAATAATTAGTTATATTCGAACCATTTCAACTCCTACTATCTAGCGACAACATTCCGAACCTTGTGGTTTTTTCAGATATAACAAGGCATAAAACAAGTCTGTTTTGTAAATTGGTCAATAAATATTATGAAAAATAACCTAAATTTTCAAATTTAGACAATTTATTTATTAATTGCCGAAATATTTTCGCAAATTACGACAAAAAGAAAAGATCCTAAATTCACGACTCATAGATTTCTTGTGATTTCTCGGGAGTGTTCCTTGAGTTGAAACGAGTAATTATATGATATTTATATGTAAAACAATATAATCTAAACCTATGTCTATTTGTTTCTTTTTCTCGTGATTTCGCGAGTCGCGAATTTTTACTGTCTCTAGTGATATTCATATTTGTCTGTGGACTAATGCAAACACATAGATTATATATTGAAATCATTATCCACTACGTTATCTCGAGTAAATGGATGCACAACACATTTTTAGAGACATTTCCCAAGCATCACAAACTTGTGCCAGTTCTTTTGGACATAAATTAAGAGATTATTGTATTTGGGTAATGGAGAATATACTTTTTAGTCTTTTATCATTTATGTTATGTTGTTCGCATTGTTTACGTTCTTCAGAGACCTCAGTTATGGAAATAAGTTCAAGGTAATAGTTACCGTATGAAAGTTAATTTTCAGTGTTGCCATAGTAATCGAAATTTAATGTTTTTCTGTCGGTCAACACGATTCTACCCAATTGTAATGTGCATGGAATTAATAAATACACTATTAACTAATTTCATGTAAAACGTATCCCGCGGAGGCCCGAGTTCGATTCCTGGGTCTGCCAAGAAACGTAATTCACTTCAGAGAGCTGAAACGGGATGCACTCAGCTTTGTGAGGTAAAACTGAGAAGAGGCGGGTTAAATTTCTCCCTCATCCATCCTGGAAGTGGTTATCCGTGGTTTTCCACTTCAGCTCCAGGCCAATGCCGGGATAGTTCCTAACTTAAGGCCATGGCCGCCTCCTTCCCAATCCCCATTTGAATTACAAATACACACACACAAATACAGCCATCACAAAAACACAGGTTATCAGACAAATTCCATACTCACGCAAGTACACGGGGCAACATGACCACGATGTTGCAAATCCAATAAATGAATCAACAACAACAACAATGTATACGTCAGTATACCTAATTTCCTTATGAATGCAAACTTTCTATTGTCAGTACCGCCATGGAAATTCATGGTGATTCAGGTTTGTAAGACTCAACCAAGACCATCTAAACCTATCTTCTTGTGACACTCAACTCAGTACACTAGCTATGGTGGTAGGTGTGTGGAGGAAAGTGAGTGTGTAAGGAGTAATGCTAACAAGGTGATGCTCCGAGTGGAACGTCCTCTCTCGAGGATTGCAGGCGGTCACATAGAAACCTGTTTCACTATTACATAGCGACAGAAAGCGCTGATATGAATACGAGATTGACAGCGTATACGCTCTGCTTCATCAATGCCATTTCCTGACCACTATCATTCGGCATATCACAAGAGAATGGGACAAAATGAATGTTCAGGAATTGAAGTGATACCATCGTCGGGAGTCAAACCTGAATCTCCGGTCTTCCTCTTCCGCTGGGACGTTAAACCCTCATGGGAAAATAATTTCCAACACTTTTTAGATGCTTAATTAAAATAAATAACCCCTGGCACTACAACCCATGAAGGGTCTAGGCCAATCAATCGACCACTGCTCAGCTACAGTATTTGGCCTGCAGATATTGGGGTGACGCATGGTCAGCGCATCGGGCCCCCTTGGCCGTTAATATTGGTTTTCGTGACCGGGAATATTTTTAGATGCTTGCTGTTGTTAATTCATTTTAGGGTTTGGGACGTCTTGGTGATCAGCCTCGTGTACTTTGGTGCGTTCAATATGTCTGATTACTTGTAAGTCTGTGATGACTGTAGTAGCTGTATTAGAAATAGGAATGGGTGGGGTAGGTGTCCCGGGACTTGATAATGTACTATCCCAGCATTTTCTTGGAGTAATTGTGTGGAAAACCCACACTCCAATCTCCGGATTGGCTACAATGAAAGTGGTGCGCTTTTAACGCTAAGCCGTAGGGTGCTCTTACTGTGCATGCGATGATGGCCCCAATGTCTGTGAGTCCGCTTAGTGACAGTTCAGTATATAACCCCCCACAGCGTATCCGTTGGCGTTAAGTCACGCACTACGACTGAAGAGGGAGCTGGAAGTTCTGAGATGGATGGTTCGAGCCCCAACGGCCATCTGAGTGAAGTTGCCGCAGGGTTTACCCCAACTCCATCCAGGAAAATGCTAGGATGGTGCCATATTTGAAGTCCCGAAGTACCTAACCTAATAATTCCAGTTACACACCCTATTACAGCCATCACAAAAACACAGGTTATCAGACTAATTCATTACACACACACTCACAAGTACATGGGGCAGATGACCAAGATAGCCAAAGAAAATCCGTCACGTACTACGACTGTAGAGAAAGCTGGCATTTTTGGGATCGAAGATTCGAACCCCAATAAGAACGACAATCTGCAAGGATAAAAGCACAACCCCCGAGCTTTGAACGTCAATTCGACTATCGCAATGGCATGTCCCGTTTGTCAGGTAAATTGCAGTTGTCATGGCCTCAATAATGTTCTGTCTATTTACGCATGTATTCTGATCGAGGTGCAGGTGATGGACCACGTACTGTTAAAGGTCAAGGATATAAGCTACCGGCAGAGAAGCCACCACACCTCTCCGCACATAATCCCCAGAAGCAATGAATCGCTCAACTGAGGCGTAGGTATCCTGGGAAAGGTAGGCCCTGCCACTAGGAGTATTCAAAACCCGATACGTTTTAACCATTTCTGTACTTCTTTGTTTCGTGTGGTCTCCGGAGAGATTTGTTGAAAACCATTTGAGTTAACGCTCGCCGGCAATCTATTCGTCCTGACGAGGTTCAAATTATATGAAGATGTTACAATCACCCGGTTACAGATCTAGGGGAAATTAATATAGGATAGGCCTACTAAACCTCCAGTGCTTGGCCTGGAATCAAACCCGGACTACCTTGGAGCGTTGCAAGCAGCTTGACCGATGAGCCATCACGCCCCCCATCATCAGTCCATTGTACTAAGGTGTGTAATAATCTGTTAACCTGTGTTATTATGTTGTTTGTGTTCAGGCTAAGAGGCGGGATTCAAATCGAAATCTCAAATCAATCATTTCACACTGAGACCAACACAGGACAAAGATCAAAAACAAGATGTTCAGTAAAGAACATATAGCCTACTTTCTCCTAAATGCATGGGTACTGTTATAACTCTTTGTCCTTTTCAAGGAGTATGACTGAATGTTGGTTGTAGTAGCTTGTTGAAATACAACGTGCTATAGGGATATTAAACATGAATATGAGGTGCCCTTTGCTAGTGCTACCTCTGTACCTAATTTCGTTCAATTCGGTTTCACCGTGTTTGAATTGAGAGGGGGAATCGATTTGCACACATACTTGGCCACCATCTGCAAACTATTGGGCTGATGTTCTTGCAGTTTGGTCTGAATATGTTTCCCACATAAAGATATGGTGTTGCAAAATTTGGTAGAGACTAGATTATTAGGTTGGTCGTAATTACATTTTAGCTTTTAACATTTGGGTGGCCGCGATTACGTTTCCGTCAAGATAGCGGTGATATAAAACATGACACTTAGGTGCCCTTTGCTAGTGCTACCTCTGTACCAAATTTCGTTCCATTCGGTTTCACCGTGTTTGAATTGATAAGGGGAATCGATTTTCACACAAAGATGGCCGCCATCCGCAAAATATTAGGCTGATGACCTATTAGTTTGGTCAAAGGATGCTCCCTCCATAAAGGTATGTTGTTGCTAAATTTGCTAGAGATCGGATGATTAGGCTAATCGTAATTTGATTTAAGCTTTGAACATTTGTGTGGCCGCCATTACGTTTCCGTCAAGATGGCGGCAATATAAAACATGACACTGAGGTGCCCTTTGCTAGTGCTACCTCTGTACCAAATTTCGTTCATTCGGTTCCACCGTGTTCGAATTAATAGGGGGAATCAATTTTGACGTAAAGATGGCTGCCATCCGCAAACTATTAGGCTAATGGCCTATTAGATTGGCCACAGGATGCTTCCTCCATAAAGGTATGTTGTTGCAAAGTTTGGTAGAGATCGGATGGTTGTGTTAGTCGTAATTTGATTTAAACTTTAAACATTTGTGTGGCCGCCATTACGTTTCTGTCAATATGGCGTCGATATAAATCATGACACTGAGATGCCCTTTGCTAGTGCTATCTCTGTACCAAATTTCGTTCCATTCGGTTTCACCGTGTTTGAATTAATAGGGGGAATCGATTCTGACACAAGGATGGCCGCCATCCGCAAACTATTAGGCGAAAGAGCTATTAGATTGGTCAAAAGATGCTCCCTCCATAAAGGTATGTAGTTGCAAAATTTGGTAGAGATCGGATGATTAGGTTAATCGTAATTTGATTTAAGCTTTGAACATTCGTGTGGCCGCCATTACGTTTCAGTCAAGATGGCGGCGATATAAAACATGACACTGAGGTGCCCTTTGCTAGTGCTACATCTGTACCAAATTTCGTTCCATTCGGTTCCACCGTGTTCGAGTTAATAGGGGGAATCAATTTTGACATAAAGATGGCCGCCACCCGCAAACTATTAGGCTAATAACCTATTAGATTGGTCAAAGGATGCTCCCTCCATAAAGGAATGTTGTTGCAAAGTTTGGTAGAGATCGGATGGTTATGTTAGTCCTAATTTAACTTAAGCTTTGAACATTTGTGTGGCCGCCATTACGATTCTGTCAAGATGGCGGCGATATAAAACATGACACTGTGATGCCCTTTGCTAGTGCTACCTCTGTACCAAATTTCGTTCCATTCGGTTTCACCGTGTTTGAATTGATAGGGGGAATTGATTTTCACACAAAGATGGCCGCCATCCGCAAACTATTAGACTAATGACCTAGTCATTTGGTCAAAGGATGCTTCCTCTATGAAGGTATGTTGTTGCAAAATTTGGTAGAGATCGGATGATTAGGTTAATCGTAATTTGATTTTAGCTTTGAACATTTGTGTGGCCGCCATTACGTTTCCGTCAAGATGGCGGCGATATAAAACATGACACTGAGGTGCCTTTTGTTAGTACTACCTCTGTACCAAATTTCGTTCCATTCGGTTGCACCGTGTTGGAATTAATATGGGGAATCGATTTTCACACAAAGATGGCCGCCATCCGCAAACTGTTATGCTCATGACCTATTAGTTTGGTCAAAGGATGCTCCCCCCATAAAGGTATGTTGTTGCAAAATTTGGTAGAGATCGGATGATTAGGTTAGTCGTAATTTGATTTAAGCTTTGAACATGTGTGTGGCCGCCATTATGTTTCCGTCAAGATGGCGGCGATATAAAACATGACACTGAGGTGTCCTTTGCTAGTGCTACCTTTGTACCAAATTTCGTTCAATTCGCATTCACCGTGTTCGAATTGATAGGGGGGGACAGACATTCAGAGTACACACACTCACACACACACAGACACACACACACACACACACACACACACACACACAGACTCACACACACACATACACACACACACACAGACTCACACACACACATACACACACACAGACAGACACACTTTTTTCGCCCTGTGTTGATCTCATAAGTCTACTTTCATTTTTTGCAAAAATCGAAAGTAGGCTAATGAGCACACCAACACTACTGTAAATAAACTTGGAAACTGGTGGTGCCCAAATTTTAAAGCGGTGATATTTTTGTTGTTTCAAAGAGGAAATAAAATTGTGGTTAATTTGTTTTAGGGGCTCCCCGTGTACTTGGGTATGTGTGTTCAATTTGTCTGTTAACCTATGTTTCTACGGTGACTACAGTAGTGTTGGGAATGGAGTAGGTGCCCCGGGACTTGAAATAAGGTACTGTCCCGGAATATTCTTATAGGGAGTGTCGAAAAAACCGAGGAGACTCAGGATAGCCGCTGTCAGCGCTGGGATTCGAAGCCCCAGTCTTTGGACTTGCTGCAGCTTCCCAACATGGTCTTGGTGAGCGATTTAACGTTCATGGCTACGCCACTGAGTGGGGGAAATAAAAGGAACGACATTGAAAGGCGAAATACTGAAAGACTTAGATTTTCATGTGTAATACTGTCGGGGCGATATAAAAATGTGCGAGTGTTTGGTTGATGGAGAGAGAGGGGAAATGTGAAGTGGTGGGAGTGGTCCATCTGATGATGTGGTGTAGCTAATCTGACACACTTAGGCCTACAGCTACCCGCTCCAACGCAACACCTATAATGACAGCTTACCTTGAACCAGGCTTAACAAACTTGAAGGTTATGAATGAAACAGAGGAAGCAGTACGCAATCCCTGGAAATGATATCATTCTAATAACCTTCGGGTTCCTGTCTTGCTTTCGGCAATTGTGGTGGCAACTGTCCGAAGTAACTTAACCAGAATTCAAGATACAGTGCCAATTTACGTTTCCTTACTTACAAGATTTTGTAACTTGAAAATTTTATACAGCGTACAAAATATAACCTGTGTTACAAATGTAAAGTAGGATTGTAATTCTATCTGAACCTGTGCTTTTGTGGCATTTCATCTTGTAATATCGTCCATGATAGGACTATGACCTTGAGCTAGACATACCCCCTCCCCACCTAGGACATTAACCTGAAGTTGAGGTTGGAAATCAACTTCTGGGAGAAGCTGAGAGTGGGATTCGAACTCAGTTGCCAAGAGGCTGAATGCACAGCGTTGCGAGCCTCTCACCATGGCCGAACCAATTGTCACATCTTAGCCATCTGATCGACTCTACATAGCGCACGCGTTCCATCACACATAATAACTACGCGGAGAGTTTGTTGTTGTTGTTGTTGTTTAATTTGAGGGGCTTGGACATTGTGGTCATTTTTCCTCCGTGTACTTAGGTGATTGTAGAAGTTGTCCGATAACCTGTGTTATTGTGGTACTTGTAGTAGTCTGTGTAAGTTAATTGTAATTCAGGTGAAGATTGGGAAGGAGGCGGCCATGACCTCAAGTTAGGAACCATGCTGGCATTTGCCTGGAGTAGGAGTGGGAAACCATGGATAACCATACTCAGGATGGCTGAGATGGGAATCGAATCTGGACCTCCGGGGCTGCAGTCAAGAATGCTAGCTGCTACACCATGAGATGGACGACAACAAGGAGAGCTGCAAGTCCAGTGACCGAAGGTTCGAATCTCGGCGCTGTTAGTGGCCATCCTCTGTATAGAATTAACCTGTTTTTTTTACACACTCCCTCCAGGAAAATACCGGGATAGTATCATTTTTGAAATCCCAGGGCACCTACAGTACCGACACTAACACAGTTAATTAGGTAACACAGGTTATCATACTAAGTACACGGAGTGGTTTATCAAGATGGCCAAAAGCAATAAAGATCAACCATCTCCCAGACTATGCTCGGCGGCTTTATATGTTATGCTATTAAGTTGTTGTTGATTCATTTAGGGGCTTGTGGCATCATGGTCATTTAGCCCCGTTTTCTTGGGTGTGTATGTAGGATTTTGTTTGATAACCTGTATTGTTTTGTTGTCTGCAGGAGTGTGTGCATTTGCAATGAAGTCTAGGATTGGAAAGGAGGCGACCATGGCATCCCGGCATTTGCCTGGAGTAGAACCATTTTTAGGTTGCCTGAAGTGGAAATCAAACCCATATTTTCTCAGTTATGGCTCACGGAGCTGAGTGTACGCCGCTCCAACCCTCAGACCATAATTAACTTTCTTGACAGAGCTGGTTATACGGTATAACCCAGGACCTTTGGGACATGGCGCTAGATGCAGCACATTACATCACAATAATACTCGTAAGAGTTTATTGTAGCTAAACGGTAAATACGAATAGCCTATGTATATGACTGTATACCTTCCTCAACAAGACGAAGAGCAAGTACAACAACTCGTATTTTCTCACAATCTGACACATTGCACACACGAGGAATTCCAAGTGTTCTGGCACATTCACCAGGTTATAAATCGTACTCATGTGAAATACGTTGCTACATGCATATCAAGATATTGCGAATGGGGGATTCTTCAAGGAAACTCAAGTCAATACAGTACTCTGTGACATGAGCCAGAAGCTTTGTTGGTCAAAACAGTACAAGTGTATTATAATGTAAGATTCTTGACAATGTGTCCTGACCAGCCATCGAAGCAACTTGAAAACTATAGTACCTTTGAGCGAAACGGGCCCACATGACGGGTCTCTGGTTGGTTGGTTACTCAGTTTAAGGGCTGCAACAAAGCGGTCATGTAGCCCCATGTAGTAAGATAGTTATTGTTGTTTTAAGGGCGGATCTACGAGGTCATCTGCCCCTAGCCCCATATACTCTGGGTGTATCTGATAACCGGTGTTAATTGTGATGGGTGTATTAGTGTGTTTTATCTGTAATTTAGGTAAGAACTGCAGTCAATCAATTTCACGTAGTTCCTACTTTTGCTACCAAATGCTACCGTAAAAGACACCTAGCTGTGAACTTGGCTACTAGATGCCACCGACACTGGCGCCTCGTGGCGAACTTTGGAACTTAATAGAGCGTTAATCAAATCTAACCTACAAATTTAGCTTCACACAATTGTAGTTAGTGGAAGGTTCTTTCACATGCCATAAACTATGACATGGGCCCACCGGCTTTACTTCCCCTCCGAAGGAAGGCATACTGAGGGTTTTTTAACGCTCTTAAAAATCCGACGACTTCGGCCAGGTTTGAACCCGCAATCTTGGGCATAGAAGCTTAGCATGCTACCAACTACGCCACCAAAGCCACGTGTATCCATGTCTATTTAAGTAGCTAATTATATTGTTTTCGGTATTTAAGGTTGTTTACCATCTGCAAAAATGAACTTTCAAATCAGAACATAGAGGCCGTTCCGACCGTTAAAACAATAATCATCAAACTAGAATATAGGAACTTAAGAAATAATGTTACAACACCGTGGCACAACAGCTCATGTGGGCCTTGTCCTACCAAGCAACCTCTGTTTAGCCACTTGAACGGGGTGACGCGTGGTCAGCGTGACGAGGTCCCTAGGCTCTCTTGACTGGGGAGCTGCCTCTCGGATGAGACCGCTATCAAATTGTCCTTAGGAACTCTAGTGCGCCACGTTCCTGCCCTCACGTCTGTTTATAAAATACCCGACGGAGCTGAGAATCGAACCCTGGGCCTCCTAGGAGTTCCATGTACAGAACAAGGACGTCAGTAATTAGGAAATGTGCTAGAAAATACATTCCGTATCTTGGAGATAACTTGTATGGTGTCAGGTCCCACAGCTCCTGGTTCGATTTTCAGCTCTGTTAAGAAATTTAACTCTGGTCTGAGGACTGGAACAGAGCACTATTAGCCACGTGAGGCAAAGTATGTAGAACTCAAAGCTATGAAAAGTTAGTGGTGTCTGGGTGTTACGACTAATTTTGTTCGTATGTTGATGCCTGAAATACGGGAATTGATCTATATCGAACATCTGCAGGTCTTCAACCACGCAATACGTAATCTAGAGCTTCACAAGGAATAATAACCTTATAAAAGTGAATAAGTTACGTATGGCTACTTGTTAGTTCTCCTGGTGAGGTCTTTGCGCTAACACGCCCCCCACGCGACCTTGAGAACCCGTTAATGGCAACTTTGCTCCTACAACTTGATAAATAATCACCATAATTTACTGAAATATTCAGAGCAGTACTCAAGCACATGTATGTTATAGATAGCCAAATATACCTCCTATCTACACGGACATCGTGGAACGTTCCTCCGATAATATTAATTTTGCGATTAAGTCCTATTCGCACATATCGTCCATGGCCATAATACAGAAACGATTACTGTAAATCTGCACCCTTCATAATTATCTTATGGTTCGCATTGGATAAACCACACAAACTATGCAGACACTCTAATTTAAGAACTAATCCATTGGATTGTGTAAAGTCATTTTCTTACGATATAACAATCCCAAGTTTTATAATATTCCTATAATTTAATAAGCAATGAAAGGATTTTATGGTACCAAGTAAGGTACCGTTAAAATTCAGAATTCATTATCCTGTTATTTTGAGATTAATTCGCAATCCTAGAATAAGACAGCTATTACTAGTCACGAATACCTGATTTTGAGATATACTACTCAATTGATAGTGCACTGCACGCTCCACATGCTGAATAATTGCTACAACTTAAACTTGTTCCCTACTTCCTACATGGCAGCAAAATGCAAATTTGAAGCTTGAGCCTACAGTGAATTTCTGCTTCTAAACTGTCATAATGTGTATTGTGGTAACTTAACATAGAAAATGTTTCTACACCAGAGATCCAAGCGTCAAATTGGTTACACAGCATGTTATTTTGCATTTCATTACAAGGCTTGTACGGTATAGCATTAGACTTGTGGCAGTCTCCTTCCAGGAGTGAGGTGTATCAATTGTTCAACAATATCCTAATATGGTTTAGAAAGAAAATTGTATGTGAATATCTACTATATGTAATGAGAGTCCTCACACATGTGTTACCGATCGTATTTTTGAGGATACATTCAGCTCGCCGGACAAATTATTACAACTTGGATTTTATAAGACTAATATCGCAGCACAAGACAACAATAAGAGAAAGGAAATGGAATCGACGAACCTACCTGTCGAAAACCCTGAATCATTAAGCCTTCTTACAAGTACAACACGAACTTAAAAAGCTATCATTTTGTCAGGTGTTTCCAAAATTTCACAGTATTTACTTCTTACTTTATGAACGATCGTGGAAAATTTATTGTTAGTTAAGTTTAGGGGCTTGGAACATCTTGGTCATCAGCTCCGTGTAATTAGGTGTGAGTTTAATTTTTCTGATTACCTGTATTTATGTGACGACTGTAGTAGTGCGATGGAAGATTTACTTCAGCCATTAAAACTTATGCACTTTAATGGTAAGAACGGTAAATTAATCAGGAAGATTTCCTGTGAAATGAGATATCCCATGTCTTATCTCTCCTACACTAACGGTAGACAGTTTTTCTGAGTAAAGATATAGCCTAGGTATCCTCGACCTAGAGCAGGTTAAAACATTGTCGCAAAATTTTCTGACTGTTTTCTTCGCGTCAACTCATCATCATCATCATCATCATCTTGTACAGTTTCCAGCCTGGGTCTGTTTTTCGCGTCAACTCAATGGGTATATAAAAATAAAATAAAAAAAGAAGGTCATGTTTCCTGAGCACAATTTTAACTGAACCCTGCCGGATGTATGACAAAACATTCGCTTTATGACCAGTACTTTGTATTTTTAAATTTTTCCTCCCGCAAATTTGACATTAATTTGACTCGGGGCTGAAGGAAACATTTTGTTACAAATGCTGTATACTTGTCACAGATGTAATTCGTTTCGCAAAGCTCAAGTAATATTCGTTGTCTCTAGATTTTAAAAAACACCACTTACTTGGTAATTAAGTTGATACAAAATCGTGTTACATTATGTTAATAAAATGGCACCAGGCAGTGAGCAAAGTTGGCACTGAACAAATCGTAAATATCTAAAATTTGGAGGTGGATCAACACTATTTCCTCTCCCTTTAGGAGAGAATTTAGAAAACCGCTAGTTACCCATTTAAGTGCCGTGTTAAGAATGTAATGGTGCACACTTACCATTGTTGTTATTGTTGTAGTTGTTGTTTCGGTTGCCCTGGTAGCGGGAGAAGCGACGGTCAGTGCTGGCTGAGAAAGCCGGCGCTACCAACAGCAAGACCAGAACCCAACACCTCTTCATGACGATTGTTGTAGACGTTATCCCAATGTCAGGGTCGCCGAGGGTATTTATAAGAGAACATCCCAACAAGAACAAGTCCGACTTGCTAAACCATTTCGCGAGCTTCCCCTCCCTGCTTCCCCTTCCCCTTTCCCCTCCGCGCCAAGTGCTACCTCAACCCATCCTTTGTGGTAGCAGCTTGTCATGTTGGTGGCCTAGCTCGCAGGCGTCCTGCTGACACACGCTATAATTGCGTAGTGCTGTTATTCGCCTAATCCTTAGATAAGAAAATACGTTGGAATTCTAGATGAAGGCTTTTACGGGAATCTGGCATTGATGTAAGTGCTACATTGTATTCGAGTCGGTTCCTTACGCAACGCAGAGTTTGAAAATGAATCACCTACCTCATGTCACGCATTTCTGCGGCAATTACCCGAAAGAGACTAACACGATACCGAATCATTATTATTTTGTAAGCTGTTGTAAGAACTTACAGAAGATATTTGATACTACTATTTCTACTACTACCATTACTACTAGACTACTACTAATAGTAATAATAATATGATATTAGCTATCTGGTGTAGGTCGTTCGAAGGCGTCATCAAGATAACTAAAGTAATACTACGTTCCATTTACTCTGTAATTGGGGAATATAATCTCAAGTTCCGTTCCTGAAAACAAACTTCATCATTACTCTGACATCAATCAGATAAACTAATAATCATGTGGGTGACTATTATCTTGTGTTGTATTTATTTAATACCGACAGCAAAAGCTACGCTCGTTAAAGCACAGTGCCAAGCCATGTGGCCAAGCTATCTGCGAACTTGTACGACATGGGTTCAGACCCCATCGTCGGCCGTCCTTCAAATGGTTTTCCCTGGTTTTTCATTTTCGACTTCAGGCAAATGCCGGGACAATAACTTATAATAGTCCACGGCCGCGTTCTGCCAAATCCTTATCCCCTTTGCCGCCATTGAAACGAGGATAATAAGGGCTAGGCAGACATTGATTCATTTAATGTAGCACAGAAGGGGAGATGATATTGTTGTCCACCCCTCAAAACAACAAAAAACATCATCATCATTATCATCATCATCATCATCAATGTGGCACGACTTCTGTATCGTACAGTAATGCTATAAAAATATTGAGTACATTAGATTACAGTTTTCTTACACTTCCTAACTCTGAATACTCCGTCTAGAATCCAACCCGTGTAGGATACACTATTTCACTGTTCCACTACTGTAGATTACTATTCCGTGAAAATTTGATCGTGAACTTCGGGCTGAAGTTTGGAAATTATGGTTGTGTAGTAACTTATTTAGAGACGGGTCTTCACACTGTGTTAAATTAATACGAAATTAATTCACAAGATACGCATTTCTCTTGACTCATTGCTCAAATCATAAAATTTCCCACTCTCATCCTTACATTGAAAACACCTTGCAATATTACATGGTCGTAGGTAATCAACCCCATATAGAACAACAAGGATAATTTCAATCTATAGTATATAAATATGTCTTAAAACATAATGAATTCTTATTTAAACAAGCCTTAACTTATAATGCGTTCCATACACAATAATTACTTCATTTTCATGAAGACACTAAAGAAAGTTAACATTACCAAGACAGAGGGTTGCTGTCTATTAAACTGGCTCTAAGTACAGTAAATTAGGTTATTATATAAAAGTAGAAGTTAACTGTAAATTATTTATATTCATCCAGGATAATATTACGAAAGAAATAACAGACGCTCAAGTATATGGTGAATGTTCTACAATTGCAGTTAGAGATAGAAATATGAGTGTTATTATTTAAGTAACAAAAATTAACACTTCACGTTAATTCATTTTGTAGCTAATTCTTCTTAATGTAATGAAACTAAATAGGCAAAAATTTCATAACAATATCCCGAAATGGAAATACCATGCCTACTGTCGACCAAAATATTATGTGCACTCGAGTTTTAAGGTTGTTTGTGAAGTAACCAATAGACGTACATAAAATCCAATAACATCATCATTTTCGTCGTTATATTTTACGTTAGCTCATGTAGGTTTGGACATTTTAATTTATATTTTAATATTTTTTATCGCCGTTGGAACGCAAAACGTGCCCGTTTTTAAGCACGTTTCAACCATGCGTCACATTTAAGAATTATTATCTCACAAACCCGTCATCAGATCGAATACAAATTTTAACACAATATACATTGGGATGTATAACTAGTTTATTAATTCCAAAATTGTGTGTGTTCAAGGAACAAAGTTGTTATCATTTTTGTAAGGTAACCTTTTCTCGGCTCGGGGTCGTTGGAAAATGTAGTTCTTGGTCGCGTTGTAATCCTTATACATCAGAAAGTCACGGCGCGCCTCGCTTGGAAGTGATGGACTCCATCTCAGCAACACTGTACAGAATTTCCCGGAGCTGCTAGCTGGTGAAGCATGTCTTATTTCCCCGTACAAATAGAAACCGATATAAAATAAGTGAATTAATTTACGTATTTCACAGTCATACAGCATACCTAAATCTTACTTCAGCTAAATAAGAAGTGTTTTTTCGCTGTTTTCCCCTTCAAATCGGTGAAAATGTCAGGATTATACCACACTTGAACCAAGGAACGTTACAATACCAGTTAGTACATCCACTAGTGAATACACAAGAATAACAAAGATTTTGACCAATTTCACACACAGTTAGGTATACAACGCTTGTAACTCTAAACAAAACAACACGCAACTTTAATGCATACGTCGTTATATTACTATTGTTCGTTTTATAACAAACGTAACCTACTATCAGTGAAAATGTAGACTCAAAAATTATCTGTATTCTCAGCTGAATGTTGTGCTTTGAAGACACACAAGATGACAAAGAAAGTAATTTTGTTCCCTCCATAAACATAGCAGAGAGGTCTAACATTATACAAATAGCGTGTTCTTCAATTAGTGTGAAATAAATTTTAGGTATTGATCATCATCGTCATCATCATCATCATCATCATCATCATCATCATCATCATCATCATTACCTTTCACATATTAGACCTAGTGGCCTGTTATGGTTTCTTGCCAGCGTTTCTATGGTCTTCCCAGGTTTCTTTGACCACTTGGAGCATTTGGAAGAATTTGTTTAGGGACTCGGCTAGAACTCGCCCAGACCACATGTTCTTTCCATTTTTTGCCTATTTTCAATTTTGAAAAAATAGGCTTATGAGATCACCTTTTGTCCGTGTGTGTGTGCGTGTGTGTGTGTGAGTGTGTGAGGTGTGTGTGTGTGTCCCCCTAATACCTTTTGAACGGCTGGAGCGATTTCAATGAAACTCGGTAATTTCATAGCCCTATTCTGGCCGACCTCGACCGTTTCCTTCAAATTGTATTCTGTCTTACCAATCCAACATGGCGGCTGTGCGAATTATTTCACCAGCATTCAGTATCTCTGAAACTATTACAGATATCACCCTGAAATTTAGTACGGTGATAAAGGGCACTACTGGACGTTCACCTAAGAAACCTTCATAAACATGGTAACTACAAAACCAACATGGCTGCCAAGCGAATTTGAGACTTTTAAATAGACTTTTCTCGCGATTTAGCCATCCAAACATAATGAAACTTGGTACAGAAAATATTTATACACATTATAATGCACTGGCGTCTAATTTAGTTCAATTGTTTACATAACCTCAAAATGGCGGCTGTGCGAAATATTTCACTGGCATTCTATATCTCCGAAACTATTAAAGATATCACCTTGAAATTTTTTACGATGATAAAGGGCTTTGCTACTGGTTTATCTATGTAACTTTCAAAAACCTGTAAAGTATAAAACGAACATGGCGGCCAAGCGAAGTTGAAACATTTTAATATACTTTTCTCGTGATTTAACCCTCTGAGCGCAGAGTAAATAATTATACATATTGTAATGCACTGGCATCGAATTTAGATCAATTGTTTACATAACCTCAAGATGGCAGCTATGCGAAATTTTAAAATTAAGTTATTATTTCTTGTGTCGTAATCATGCGATCGAAGTAAAAGTTTGTATAGTGAAGCTACGCTATAAGTTTTCTTTAATGGTACATAACCCTACGGCCTATACATATAACTATCCAAAATGGCGAGCATCCGAAATATGTTGACGATTCTCAATATCTACGAATCTTTTACAGCAATCAAACTGATATTTTTATGTTCATAGAGGCTATGAACATAAGTTCACCTATAGGACTTTCAGTAACCTGGTGAGCACAAATCCAACATGGCGGCGACGCGAAGTATAAATATTTAAATGGATGTTTCCCGCGATTTAACCATCCGAGTTCAGAATATATGAAAATAGGCTGTATAGTTCTTGACGGAACTACTTGTTCCTTATGCTATTGTATATGCTGTACGACTGAGGAGATTTTCAGTTCTTGAAGGATGTCTTCATTCCTCCAAAGATCGAGTAAAGAGTAACCATAATCCATGTATTGATGATAATGTTATCTCATGTGCCCTCGATTTTAAATTTAGTGTTACAATGAAATGCCGATAAGATGCTACTGTATGCAATCTAATTACCCTGCAGTATCCAATTACATTACAACGATTAAGTACAATCCGGTGAGGCAAGGAAGTATTTAGAGTTGAGTAAATAATCTGTAATAAAAGTACATTTTGTATTCATAAAGGATAATATTATGAAAGAAATAACATTCTAACGTATATGGTAAATGTTCTACAGATACATTTTGAGATAGAAATATGAAATAGAAATAGAAATTATCTTAAGATAATTACTTTTATATAATCAATTTACTATAAATTAATGGTTTATTCGGTTTCCAATCAAAGGTCAATACATTTTAATACATACCCAGATGATTTGTGAGGATTGCGATTGCTATTTTAAGAAGCCGAACATCGAATGCATCATCCCTGAAGTTATATAATAAGGTACAACCCTGTATTGCCATGGAGGCCCTTGAATGTGAAAGTTAAATCTTCAACCCTTCCTGACATCGGCACTAGATACGACAGGAGTTGTCAGCTCTATTCCCAGCCACCTTTGATCCCAGGAATTACCCTGTTACTCATTTCTGTTGTAGGCTGGGTGAACCCCTGGGGATTTGCGTTTCTGAAAGTAGTACAGTGGTTTTGTTTCAAAAATTCTATACCTGGGTGGGGATGAACCCACTCCATTTCAGTTAGAAAGTCAGCGCCTCTACCGACTGGGCTACACAACCCTCTGTAATCAGTGAATACTAATCTAAAGAATTACGTACTGTACTAAAATATTTTGTTCACCACACTTGTTAATTTTAATTGTAATAGAGGTGACAACTCATTCGCATTCAGACAGTCATTCCAGAAGAAATCCGCATGGATGTCTTAATTGCGAAGAGGCATTCTAAACTGTAGCTAAACATCCAAAGGGGGAAGAAGCCATTACCTGATACAGAAGTGACAAGTCTCCTACCGGAAACCACGCCGAAAGGTATTAAATGCAGCAACGCTAGGACGACGGAAACACTTGGACCAAATTATGCTCCTCAGGACTTGCTCACGTGATGAGTAAAATCTGAGCACTGTCCCTGCAATGCAGGGGGCCATAGCCCTTATGGCATGTGTAAGTCTGTTTTATTTATTTTTATTTATTTCTTTATTTATTATAAAAATCAGAAACCTCTATGGACATCAAATTGGCAGGTGAAAAGCTGAAGGAAGTACGAGACTTCTGTTACTTAGGAAGCAAAATAACCAGTGATGGACGAATCAAAGAGGATATAAAAAGTAGGTTGTCTCAGACAAGGAAAGCATTTCTACAAAAAGGAATCTGTTGACATCGAATATAGATTTAGGTATTAGGAAGTCATTCTTAAAAGCCTTTGTCTGGAGCATGGAACTATATGAAAGTGAAACTTTGCAGCAGAAAAGAGGAGAATTGAAGCGTTTGAAATGTGGTGTTACAGGAGAATGATGATCAGACGGGCAGATAGGGTTACAAACGAAGAGGTATTAAGACGAGTGGGAGAGGAGAGATGTTTCTGGCGACTGCTAAGGAAGAGAAGAGATAGGTTCGTAGGACACATACTAAGACACCCAGGAATAGCAAGCTTAGTTATGGAAGGAAGGGTCGAGGACAAGATCTGTAGGGGTAGACCAAGGTTAGAATATGTTAAACAGACTGCCTCGGATGTAGGGTGTGTAGTTATGTAGAGATGAAACGATTAGCTCAGGACAGGGAGGCATGGAGATCTGCATCAAACCAGTGAAAATACTGAAGACTTAAACAACAACAACAACAACACCTAAATAAATTGGAATAGTTATGATAACGTGTATGATTTTGGCAACATTTTGTTATTTCTGTGTCAGTGTGCACGTCTATACTCCATCCAAGCAATCTGCGAAGTGCCAGTGTGAAACACGTAGTCTACGCACTGGTCCAATGAGGCGCGATGCTAATGAATAATTAGCGCAGGAGGGTGGCGCGACCTTGACTTCAACCAACTCTCGCAATGGCTGGGCTGCCAAGCTCCACCCATCGCATTCTCTTTTCCCTTCCTCCGTGTGACGTCATGCGCAAACCTACTTCACAGATTCCGTGGATGAGGTATACAAACCAGACGTTCTGGGCTACTAAACTCTACTTTTGCCTCTGAAACATAGCGCATACCAGTGATAATTACTCGCACAACTAGACATCAACAAACAGACAAACATTGCCTAGTACAACATTTTATATCGTCAGTACGAACTTCATTGAATTGTAAAATATGGACAATAGATGAATGACTCATCTAAACATATGTGTACAAATTGTTTATCCTGAGAGTGTTTTCCAGTGTTGATGTTTTGACGCTTGCATTGTTAATGTTTTGACTGTCGAAGGCTACATTTGATGGCCAAACATGTACCTTTTCTGTATTGTTATTCATATGACTGGCTGCGTGGCTCAGCGGTAACGTTCTCGCCTGATGTTCTAAAGGTTGCAGGATCGAATACCGGCGAAGTCATTTGGCATTTGAGGGTGCGAAAATGTGAGGGAACTGAGTCAGTACATTTACTGACACGTTAAACTTCCCCTTCGAGGCAAAATTCCGGCACCTCGGGTCTCTAAAGCCCTAGTAGATAAAAGGGACGTAAAACCAATAACGTTATTTTTATTATTATTATTATTATTATTATTATTATTATTATTATATGGCATTCATAGATGTTGACTAGGTGGAAACTAAATGTTTATTCTTTTTGAGTAAGTTTATTTACTCTATATATCTGTGAGATTTCGTTATAGAAACTGTATCTATTGTCAGTACTTAACAACGATCAACCAATAAAACGTTGTTCTGCACTTTCAAAACTGTTTTGCATATAGCAATAAATACACTACGAGTATAGCTATGGATTTTGATTTGGCCTGTGAGTTAATTCATAAGTCCATTAAATGCCTACAGTTGTAACATGTAACTCGTGATGTTGTGCCAACAAAGACGGGTCACACTTACAATATTTTGTAGTGAAGACTAAGGAAATCTTTTTTTTTGTCTTTTAATGTTAATTTATTAATTTGGCCATTGGCTGCAATAAAGTTCTTATTATAACATGCAACTACGTCATGTTCGACTTTGTGGTTAACTTTTAGGTGGCAGCTCATGTTAATTTTCTGCTACTCTTCGTGTGTCGTGCCGTCACTGGAACAATATTTTCTCATGTTTCGTGTTAATCCTGATATGATAATCATCCCCGGGAGAAAGGGAGGCATGATTGTGCAGTGGTTAGGCTGCTTGCCCCTCGACAATGTCGACCCGGTTTGATTCTCGGTCATTGCATGAGTTTTAAAATGTAAAATATCACACCCTGTGGTTCAGATTCTACATAACATGTAGGATTCGTGGTTCATGATAGCGAGATTAACAGTTACGTAAAATTACAATCTCTTTTAATTCCAGGAATATAAAAAACCTTATCTCTCCCGTGTTTCTTAATGATCTGGATGTAGTACCTTAATCACCTCCCTTGTTAGTCAGGATCGGATTAGAAACTAGAAAAACCTGTATTGTCATAATACAGTATGTTCCAAATTAAATTTTTTGACGTTTAATAAAATCCTTCCCTACATAAATCAGTTTAAAACCAATATCGAGTCTTGTGATTTGTCCTTTAAAGATCAAGACTTGGTATCGTACAAATGTCAGTAATAATACGTCGTATTGTCTCTTTAAGGGTGGTATACTCCGGTAATTCCTTACCAATTCATCGCACAGTTAAAATGATATTCAACCACTCATTGATCATTTTACATCTTTCTAGGTGTTACTAAAGCGAATCAACTTGTTATTGATTCATTTTGGAGCTTTGCATCATCATGGTCATGTAGCTCCGAGTACTTCGTTGTGTGTGTTTGTGGAATATGTCTGATAACCTGTAACATTCTTGTTACTGTAGTAAGTTAATGTGTGGATCCGCCTCGTTGCGTAACGGCTAGCACTCTTAGCTGTACCGCGGAAGCTTGGGTTCGATTCCCGGCTCTGTCAAGAAATTTAATTCGGGTCTGAGGGCTGAAACAGGGTAGACTCAGCCATGTGAGGCAAAACTGAGAAGAGGCGGTTTCGATTTTCACCTCAACCTTCCTCGGATTGGTTTTTCATGGTTTCCTACTTCTACTCCAGGTTCCTAATTTAAGGCCACGGCCGCATCTTTCCCAATCCTCATCTGAATTACAAATACACACTCTAATACAGCCATCACAATAATACAGGTTATCAGACAAATTCTACACTCACCCAAGTACACGGGGCTACATAACCACGTTGTCGCAAAGCCCCTAAATGAATCAACAACATCAACAGTAATGTGTGTATTGAGGCTAGGATTTGGAAGGAGTCAGCAGTGGCCTTAAGTTAGGAACCATCCCCGCATTCATCTGCAGTAGAATTTGAATACCACGGAAAACCACTTCTAGGACAACAGAGGTGGGAATCGAACACAGTCATATCTTCTCAGTTGTGGCTCATGAGGCTGTTTCTACTCCGTTTCAGCCCTCAGACCAAAATTAAAATTCTAGGCAGTACTTGGAATCGAACCCTGGATCTTGGGGCCCTGATACCACAGACGTCGACTCAAAAATTCAAAGTGGATAATGAGTAAAGAACAAACTTTCAATATAGATAGAGCATTAAAAAACTGAGCCTTGTCTCAAAACTCTCGATAGATTATCTTGGTTAATAAGTTGGCATAATACAAATTCAATGAATATCAAGCAGTTTTTATCACGTGTTGGCTGAGATTTATCGTTCGCTTCTAGTAAATAATTAACTAATGTGTTATTCATACAGTTTTTCTCACTCATCTCGGACGTTAAACAAGTGCAGATATAAATAGTATGGTAAGCTAATCATTCCTTAATAAGTTAAGGCTTTAATGGCTGTCATGCTTCATCTTGTATGCCCTTGAGACGGAAGAAGACACAGCGGTGCTCGTTCGGAGGAACACTGACAGACGATGACATGAACCTGGGTGGCGCTCGGGATAACATGTCACGAAATATAATATGTATGGTTCTACAAGATTCGCGTTCCTCCTCGCGAGTGCTCCGCGACCTTGTCCGGGTTATTCCTCCGCCTCTCCGTGACATCACGTATACAGGCCTATCATTGGCGAGAGCCTCAACCACCAGCCAATAGCAGAGGTCCAGTC
Organism: Meconema thalassinum; assembly: GCA_946902985.2. Classification (NCBI taxonomy): domain Eukaryota; kingdom Metazoa; phylum Arthropoda; class Insecta; order Orthoptera; family Tettigoniidae; genus Meconema; species Meconema thalassinum. The sequence goes on along the minus strand of OX336388.2, from coordinate 1,183,108,072 downwards.
CTCAATCAGAGCCCCCCATACGTGTGACTTTGTTGTTCTCTTTAGCGAAACACGCAAGGCAAGGTAAGGCAAGGAAGGAGACAAGTTTAAATCCAAAGATGAGTTGACAGCGAGTCAAGTTGGCAGAGGTCATTAAACTGAATCTCTAACGTGATGAAGAAGATATTCCAACTCATTTTTTCCTACTCCACATCCAGTGAGTGGAAAACTAAGTGCCGTGGTGTCCTAGTGTAGGAATATATAGGTGTTGTTGTTGTTGTTGTTTCATTTGAGGGGCTTGGACATCTTGTTTTTTTTTAGCCCAATGTACAAGTGCTTGGGTATGTGTATACTGTATTAATTTTATTTTATTTTAGATTTTGAAAAGTCTGATAACCTGTGTTATTGTGGTGTCTCTAGTACTGCGTGATTTTGTAATTCAGATGAGGATTGGAATAGAGGCGGTCGTGCCTTTAGTTAGGAATCATCCCGACATTCGGAAGTTGGAAACCACGGAGAACCACTGACTGAGGTGGGATTCGAACCCACCTCTTCTAATTTTTGCCTCACGGGGCAGAGCCGGGAATCGAACCCGGAGTTCCTAATCGATAGCCAACAATGCTAGCCACTACAACACGAGGTGGTCAGGAATATATCACACTAGTAAGAAATGAATCACCCCTTATTCTATTACCACCGCCTTCGAACAGTGTTTTTAAATGTAAAACTTTGGGAGGTAGTTAGGCCCAGACACGGTAAAAATAGAGCAGTAATTCAAAATTGATATTTAATTCTATGTTTTGGAGGTCTAATTATCATCATCATATATATTATTTCAGTAGTATAGATCCCTCCTGTGGCGCTCACAAGTGACCGATCGTGACAAATGAGCATTCAAATGAAAGAGAATAGACATTAGCAGTGACTTATTGCACTATAATTTCATAAATATCTATAATTTCTTTAAAAATTTACTTAAAAAATGTACGAAGTGTGCGATTTGCAAATACAGATGCTGTGGGAAAATACGCTTCATAATTGCCGTCCACGGGCCACTGTGACGCCTGTTTCACGTCATATTAACAATCTGAGGTCTTTCCTTTATCCTGAAATGTAAATAGTGTTCTATAATCATTTGGTTGAAATAAAAACATAAGTCTCTCATTATAAACCTATTGGGGAAAGTGTGGTTTATGAACATGCGAGATTTCTCGCACGGGTCAAATTATTACAAGGAATGGGTGAACAAGACTTCAGGGTTTGTTGACCATGAACTAGTGGAGTTTGAATTTCTTAACGTTTCAGTTCATATTCCGATTCGCAGTTAGAATCTCGATATTATAAAGTTAGTTGGTCTTATAAGGGTTTGTGAATTAAGTATGAGTTTTTGAATCATAACAACACAATATATACAAACTAGAGCCTGTACGTGATTTCTATGATGTATAAGTTAATTTAGAGTGGAGCCGTTGGTTGTACAGGGGTTATGCTATGGCGTGTATTCTCCCGATAAGTCTACTCCTCATTCGTAATTCACAAACCCTTATAAAGCAAACTAACCTCATGCTACGAGATTCAAATTGTGAATCGTAATATAAACATCAACTAGACTCATTATACCAAGTAGGCCTATAATTAGTCCACACAGATGTTATTTGTATGTAAATACAAGCCCCAGTTGTTAAAAGGGACGTAAAACCAATAACATTATTATTATTATGTATATACATTTTAACCTTAACCCCAGTGATCTGATAATGACCATTTGACGTTCGAAACGTGTAATCCTAAATTGTCCCATTATTATAATTAATACGTGTAATCTTTCCCAGGGGTGTTATTTACTTATTTAGGCCTATTATTTATATTATATACATTTAACCCGCCCAGTCTTAGGGTAAATTCGTGTTGACCGACTGAAAAAGGTACAACTAACAGTCTGTACAGGCAACACTGAAAGAATGGCTTCAATACTTCACAGTTGACTGACATTTTGTATAAGTACAAAACCAACATGGCGGCCAAGCAAAGTTAAAATACTGTAATTAAATGCAATTGTTTCACGATTTAATCATCCGAGAGCAGTGAAACTTGCGACGGTAACTTTTCATACAAGATTTAATCTACCGGCATCTAATTTCATTCAATTGTTTTCATAAACTCAATATGGCGGCTGTGCGAAATTTTACAATTACGTTATATTTCTTTGTGTCCTATTCATGCTATCGAATTGATCATGAACCGACGCAATAATCTTCATCTAATGGTACATAACTCTGTGATCTACATACCGAACAATCCAACGGGGCGATGATCCAAAATGTTTCGCCGGTTTTCAATTACTACCAATCTATTACAATAATCAAACTGAAATTTTGCATGTTGGTAGAGGCAATTAAAATAAGTTCACCCATGGGACTTCTAAGATCCTAATGCGCACAAAACCAACAATGCGGTGACGCAAAATGTTAATACTTAAATGGGGTTTTCTCGCAACTTAAGCATCAGAGCATTGTATTTCTTCCTACAAGGCTTACTATGTTGGCGTCTAATCTAATTTAATGTATAATAACTTAAATTGGTGGCTCTGAACCATATTTAAAATTATTTTTTTATTTCTCGTGTCCTAAACAAGCGATAGAAATGAAGGGTTGTATGATGAGCTATCATTGTAAGATTACCGGGTGAGATAGCCGTGGTCGTTACGGCATGACTAATGGCAGTCGCTCACATCCGGGAGGCGAGGAGGTTCGAATCCCCCCGCCGGCAACCTTGAAGATGGTCTTCTGTGGTTTCCCATCTTCCTTCCAGGCAAATGCCGGGGTTGGTCCCTAACTATAGGCCACAGCCGCCATCTTCCAACTCCTCGCCCTTCCCTTCCAAACTTTCCTCCCCAACGGTACTTGTAGCTCACCCATTGGGTGTCCGTCTCGAAGCGGCTACAAAACTGGCGAGCCGAACATGTCCTCGGACACTCTCGGCACTAAAAGCCATACGCTAAAAAAAAAATATAAGATTCATCTTCTGGCTTATCATTGTATGGACCTAAATCAAATGTACTTGTAATGGTGTTAGTGGAGAGAGCTTTAAGATCATCTAACCGAATTATCTCATGCAGACATCGTTAATTATGGAATCTATGCATGTTCATTTCTGAAAAGGAAAATACTTAACCGTGCATTATTGAACCTGTTTCTCGGTAAGTTGATACACCAGTACACTATTCCGTGTAACTCTGGACACATATTTCCCAGTGCGTTGATGTTAGTTATCTTGAGGAACGATTACAAGCTTTGATTTGAGAAGGGACATGCACTAGTAACTCCATTTTCATTTATTAAAATATAATTAGCGATTTCGATGGCGTAGTCGGTAGCATGCTGAGCTTCCATGCCCAAGATCGCGGATTCAACCCCGGCCGAAGTCGTCGGATTTTTTACGAGTGTTAAAATCCTTCAGTATACCTTCCTTCGGTAGGGAAGTAAAGCCGGTGGTCCCATGTCATAGATTTATGGCACGTAAAAGAACCTTCCACTAATTAAACTTGTTTGAAGCTAAATTTGCAGGTTGGATTTCATTGAAACGCTCTATCAAAGTTCCTACGTTCACCACTAGGTGTCAGTGACGTCTGGTAGTGAAAGTTGGAACTACTTGAAATTGAACGGTACTTGTAGCCCACCCCATGGGTGTCCGCATTGAAGCAGATAGAGCCTCTAGTGAGCCGAACATGTCCTCGGACATTTCTGGCACTAAACGCTATACGCTAAATAAATAATAATATTAGTTTCTTATCTGAAATCAGTGGCGGATCCAGGCCTTGCGGGGCCCTGGGCGATATGGTAAGGTGGGGCCCACAACAATAGGAAATAAAAGAATATCAAATCAAATGGAAAGTAATTTTGTAATAATAATAATAATAATAATAATAATAATAAAATAAAGAATAGTTACAATATTTTGAATACACTACAGTACATTTATTTAATAATATCAAAGAAACCTTTAAGTCTCCTTGAAGGTTATGTAAACTATGAAATATTAAAATATTACTTTGCGACTTTTTTCCGCCTGAAGTCTTCTATTATTTCACTGAAATCTTAACTTGCTAAACGGGCACGGGAGGTCATGCTGCACTGAAAATCGGAATATGAATTATAAATTAGTTTGAAATGTTTGAAAAGTATAATTAGTTCATTAATTAAATTTAAAAAAATCCATGGCGCGGGGCCCCCGGACCGCGGGCCCCTGGGCGGTCGCCCTCCTCGCCCTCCCCTAGATCCGCCCCTGTCTGAAATGACTACAACTTATGGATATTGAGTTTAAACAGAAGTGGGTTGAGATTTGTGTTATCATTTACCAGTTCCTCTAAATGTTTGTTCATCATTCCAGAGGGAAATACGAAGCTGCTGTTCCATATTCTCTTATCACCGGCGGAACTAAGTGATTCAGATATGCCACATTAAGAGAGATAACTCGCCACAACATCCTTCCTCGCTGCTATATGACGTGCGCTGCACTTGCAGTACGACTTCCTGGTCATGATAAAACACCGTGATATTACTTTCTTCTCGTTTGAGCTATTTGAACTGTTTCACTTCATTTTCATGGCGTTTCATGTTCTTATTACAGTATTAAGATATTATGTCACATTATTAAATGATCAGTTGTATCTGCTGACAAAGTGCGTTCAGCTCCCATACACCGTCCTTGTGATGGTAGAGGAATGATCACTCGCAGAATCCGTGGGTCAAGTCGAACTGGAAGGATATGCGATAACACGATAAGCTTGTTAATACAGTTAAAGTTTCCGTTTTCTTTTTAAAGTTATTTATCGGGGCAGATGACCGCGCTGTTCCACCCCTTGAAACAATATTCATCATCATGTTCATCATCATCAAACTAATTTTAGTCGGACCTACGGCTCAAGTTATTGAGCAATATCTTGCTGTGCCCAGGGTTTCGGATTTGATTCCCATTTCAGTCGATTGGCACATAAGGGCGTATACAGGGTGTAACCGAAAGGTGCGGCACAAAATGCAGGACACACTCCTCACACGTAGACGAAGAAATTTGGTTATATGAACATGGCTCCGGAAACGTTTTGTTTCCATGTTATACCTCATTGTTTCCAACTCATTAATCATGGGAAACACACAAGAAGAGAACGTGAGATCTATGGGGAATATGCACTCTTGGTTACGTCTGGTTACGTTGTCATTATTGTAGGTGCGCCGCCAGTGTTTTGTTTCACATGGCCCTGTTGCCATGCGACTTAGCAGAAGTGCCTTTAGCTGTGCGACAAAACATGTACTTCATGCACGATGGAGCACCTCCTCATTTTAGTGTTAATGTCCGTCGGCTTGTAAATAACAGATTTGGTGACCGATGGGTAGGTAGAGGTGGACCAATTGCCTGGCCTCCACGCTCTCCGGACCTACACCCACTGGACTTTTATTTGTGAGGGCATTTGAAAGCTCTTGTGTATCGAACCCCAGTACAAGATGTTCAGAGTCTCCGTGCCCGTATTTTGGAAGACTGCGAAACCATACGCAATACTCCAGGGATACAGCAGCGTATCCGAGATTCACTATGACGATGCATGTATCAATGCACAGGAAGGGCATATTGAACATCTCCTGTGAGAAAGAGTTGCATGTGGTAAGCTGGTACGTTCTGTTCTTGTGTGTTTCCTATGATTGATGAGTTGGAAACAATGAGGTATAACATGGAAACAAAGCGTTTCCGGACCCATGTTCATATAAAAGATTTATTCGTCTACGTGTGAGGAATGTGTCCTGCATTTTGTGCCGTACTTATTTGTTACACCCTGTATACCTGTCAGTAAATTATTATTATTGTTATTATTATTAATATTATTCTAGGATGATGTTTGTTTGTTGTTGTTAATTATGGGTTGGAACAGCGAGGTATTCTGCCCCCATTATTATTATTATTAGTCTATTATTTTCATTACTATTTTTGATGTGTAACATCTTTCCGCTCGGTTGCTGGATAGTTTTGTGGGAGTGATTTTGAAAATTGGGGACGGAAGTGGATCGGAACGATTGAGCTGGCAGTGGTGGATCGAACGGAAGTATGCATTGCCCACTCAATCGATCGATCGGAAGTGTACTAGCTGGCAGTGGTGGAAAACGGAAGTATGCACTGCCCACTCGATCAATCGAACGGAAGTGTACTAGCTGGCAGTGGTGGAAAACGGAAGTATGCACTGCCCGCTCGATCGATCAAACGGAAGTGTACTAGCTGGCAGTGGTGGAACGAACGGAAGTATAAGATGCACTGCCTACTCGATCGATCGATCCAGCGGGCAGTGGTAAGACCCAGCTGGCAGTGGTACGAGAAACAATAAGCGCGCGGTGTCTGAAATTGATACCATGACGTACTCTCGGCCATGTGGAATGTATGTGACATACTGAACGGAAAACGCTCATGCGAACTCTGGTGTCAAGTGATTGAAACAAATGACATGGTACATGTTCGAAGTCTTCGAATCAGTATTTAAATGGTAAAATGCCTTAATATCAAACATTGTAAGTAGTCGGCATTGCCGGTATTATGTTTCTGCACAATGGCTATTCAAATATTAACCCACATAACGGTAATGCAGTCATCAATATAATATAATCGTTGTGGTTATACAAGAATTGAGCAAGCCTTCATGAACTATTACTGAATACATTCTCTTTATTCACAATAGGGCCTATTCATAAGGCATTTTAAACTCAATTTCACGCAGGAACATTATCGAAACAAGCAAAATATAAATGAAACTTAATTCCGTAATGCAGTATTATTGGAACGTGGAAATAAGTCACCATCTTGCGCACAATATTTGCGTAGTCGAAATAGCCGTGGGGTTAGTGCTTATGACTGTGAATCTAGAGATCTTGGGTTCGAAACCTGGACAGGGTAGATATTTTTGCTACCAGATTATCATTTTAAACGATATTTATCATATCAATATGACTCATTTTAACAGTATCCATATGAAATTACGTGTTGATCTGTGAATCAAGAGGACCTGTTTATAAGGAATTTAAGGTCATGAGCGGTGTCGCGTCTATTAATCTAGTTGATCCATATCATATTATTCTTTATTTAGGCTAGTGCTGGTGGAAGCTACAAATCATCTAATAAAACGAGTTCCGTATTATAAACTACAATAGCTGTAAAACACTCCCTTTTACAATAGATTAATATTTGTGCCAATAATAGTATAAAATACCGGTGTATCAACAATTTCACGTGAGGTTTCTCCTATGTCAGATGTTACACATCACATGCGACTACTGTAAGGCTCCTAATTTTGTATATTATTATTATTATTATTATTATTATTATTATTATACCGACAGAAGTGGCTACGCTGGCTAAAACGCAGCGTTAGGTCATGGGGCCAAGCTCTCTGCTGACTCGGTAGACGCGTGGGTTCGAGCCCCACCGTCGGCCGTCCTTGAAATGGTTTTCCGTGGTTTCCCATTTTCAACAGCAGGCAAATGCTGGGAAGGTACCTTCTAACAGGCCATGGCCGCTTCCTTCCACATACGTGCCCAGTTTCATTCATCTTAATCCATTCCATCTCTCATCCCGACGCGCAGGTTGCCCACGGGCGTCGACTAGAAAGACCTGCACTCGGCCTTTCAGGAGGCCACACGAGAAAAAATTATTATTATTATTATTATTATTATTATGAGATATAGGCACAGTGAAGAAAAAAGTATTGTAAAAACTGTCAAACGTGGTCCCTAGTTGGCCGTAACGAATACATAGGTTATTAGGTAGATTTCATTAGAAAGCTAACTATTGCAATGGGTCCCATGTTTCGACTTCCGGAAAATTTCGACATATCTTCGCGTTTCACATCCCCCAGACCCCAAAACCACCGTCAGTTCAAAAGTTTATATATAATTTATGTATATATATATATATATGTATATCAGTTTTTTGTGGACACGATAACTGCCGTAATTTTGCACCAATCACTTTGAATTTTTTACCGAATATGTATACCTATAAAATCTCGGTCGAGTTTCGTTACTGGGCTAAATCGGTCGAAGGGGGTGAAAATGGGAGACTTTTTTCGAAAAAGTGAAATATTGCTATAACTCTCTTAATATGTGAAATATCGAATCCGTTCAACGTTCATACTATGTGTCGGATAAAGCCCAAAAATTTATGTTTGAAGAGTTTTTTATAGCACCACCCATTGACCAAAGGGGTGGAAAAAAGTGGGTTTTTCGGGAAACATTAATCATATCTCTCTTAATAGGCACAATATCAAAACCGTACAAAATGGACAATATTCCCCTAATAATTACCTAAAACTTTTGTCTGAAAGATTTTTTTATAATGACCCACCATTACGCCAAGGGATGAGAAAAATGATTTCGGAATTATAAGAAAATGCCAAGAGCTGTCAGAGGTTGCCATGGCAACACTACTAAATTGATGAGGGATGAGCCATCAGACGTTGCCATGACAACGCACTTGCACGAGATCAGATTCAGTATTTCCATCTGACTAAGCCGGCCCCGTGGTGTTGGGGTAGCGCGCCTGCCTCTCACCCGGAGGCCCCGGGTTCGATCCCCGGCTCCGTCAGGGATTTTAAAACAGACGTGAGGGTTGGAACGGGGTGCACTCAGCCTCGTGAGGACAATTGATTAGCTGTCTGACAGTGAGACAGCACCCCGATCACGAATACCAAGATTAACGGCCGAGGGAACCCGACGCGCTGATCACGCGTCACCCCAATATCTGCAGGCCAAATGGCTGGGCAGCGGTCACTTGGTCGGCCTTAGCCCGTCATGGGCTGGATGGTGCCAGGGGTTGACTTTGACATCTGACTAAGTGGGAAGCGGCTTCGGTGACGTAACTGGTAGCATGCAGAATGTCTATGCCCAAGGTCGCGGTTTCAAAGCCGGCCGAAGTTGTCGGATTTTCTAAGAGCGCTAAAATCCCTCAGTATGCTTTCCTTTGGAGGGGAAGTTCCAACGTTCGTTACGAGTTGCTGGTTGGGGTGGCATCTAGTAGCCAAGTTCACAGCTAGGTGTCATTGACGGTAGTACCTGGTAGCAACATTAGGAACTACTGCTTGAAATTGACCGTCTGCAGTCCTTACCTGAATTACAGACTAATACAGCCATTACAATTCACACCGTTTATTAGACAGATTCTACACTCACCCAAAGTACACGGGGTTAGATGACCGCGTTGTCGCAGCCCCTAAACTGAGGAACCAACCAGAGGTAGATTTCATTAAAAAGCTAACTATTGTAATGCGTACCATGTTTCGACTTCCGGAAAATTTCGACATATCTTCGCGTTTCACATCCCCCAGACCCCAAAACCAACGGTCAGTTCAAAAGATTATATATAATTTATGTATGCATATGTATATATATATATATATGTATATCAGTTTCTTGTGGACACGGTAACTGCCGTAATTTTGCACCAATCACTTTTTACCGAATATGTATACCTATAAAATCTCGGTCGAGTTCGTTACTGGGCTAAATCGGTAGAAGGGGGTGAAAATGGGGGGCTTTTTTCGAAAAAGTGAAATATTGCTATAACTCTCTTAATATGTGAAATATTGGATCCGTTCAACGTTCATACTATGTGTCGGATAAAGCCCAAAAATTTATGTTTGAAGAGTTTTTTTATAGCACCAACCATTGACCAAAGGGGTGGGAAACGGTGGTTTTTTCGGGAAACATTAATCATATCTCTCTTAATAGGCACAATATCAAAACCGTACAAAATGGACAATATTCCCCTAATAATTACCTAAAATTTTGTCTGGAAGAATTTTTGATATGACCCACCATTATGCCAAGGGATGAGAAAAATTATTTCGGAATTATAAGAAAATGCCAAGAGCTATCAGTTGTTGCCATGGCAACACTACCAAATTGATGAGGGATGAGCCATCAGACGTTGCCAAGATAACGCACTTGCACGAGATCAGATTCAGTATTTCCATCTGACTAAGTGGGAAGCGGCTTCGGTGACGTAACTGGTAGCATGCAGAATGTCTATGCCCAAGGTCGCGGTTTCAAAGCCGGCCGAAGTCGTCGGATTTTCTTAGAGCGCTAAAATCCCTCAGTATGCTTTCCTTTGGAGGGGAAGTTCCAACGTTCGTTGCGAGTTGCTGGTTGGGGTGGCATCTAGTAGCCAAGTTCACAGCTAGGTGTCGTTGACGGTAGTACTTGGTAGCAACAATAGGAACTACTGCTTTAAATTGACCGTCTGCAGTCCTTACCTGAATTACAGACTAATACATCCATTACAATTCACACCGTTTATTAGACAGATTCTACAATCACCCAAAGTACACGGGGTTAGATGACCGCGTTGTCGCAGCCCCTAAACTGAGGAACCAACCAGAGGTAGATTTCATTAGAAAGCTAACTATTTCAATGGGTACCATGTTTCGACTTCCGGAAAATTTCGACATATCTTCGCGTTTCACATCCCCCAGACCCCAAAACCACCGTCAGTTCAAAAGTTAATATATAATTTATGTATGTATATGTGTATATATATGTATATGTATATCAGTTTCTCGTGGACACGATAACTGCCGTAATTTTGCACCAATCACTTTGAATTTTTTACCGCATATATATATACCTATAAAATCTCGGTCGAGTTCGTTACTAGGCTAAATCGATGGAAGGGGGTGAAAATGGGGGGCTTTTTTTTCGAAAAAGTGAAATATTGCTATAACTCTCTTAATATGTGAAATATCGAATCCGTTCAACGTTCATACTATGTGTCGGAAAAAGCCCAAAAATTTATGTTTGAAGAGTTTTTTTTATAGCACCAACCATTGACCAAAGGGGTGGGAAAAAGTGTTTTTTTCGGGAAACATTAATCATATCTCTCTTAATAGGCACAATATCAAAACCGTACAAAATGGACAATATTCCCCTAATAATTACCTAAAACTTTTGTCTGAAAGAATTTTTGATATGACCCACCATTATGCCAAGGGATGAGAAAAATGAATTCGGAATTATAAGAAAATGCCAAGAGCTATCAGTTGTTGCCATGGCAACACTACCAAATTGATGAGGGATGAGCCATCAGACGTTGCCAAGATAACGCACTTGCACGAGATCAGATTCAGTTTTTCCATCTGACTAAGTGGGAAACGGCTTCGGTGACGTAACTGGTAGCATGCAGAATGTCTATGCCCAAGGTCGCGGTTTCAAAGCCGGCCGAAGTCGTCGGATTTTCTAAGAGCGATAAAATCCCTCAGTATGCTTTCCTTTGGAGGGGAAGTTCCAACGTTCGTTGCGAGTTGCTGGTTGGGGTGGCATCTAGTAGCGAAGTTCACAGCTAGGTGTCGTTGACGATAGTACCTGGTAGCAACATTAGGAACTACTGCTTGAAATTGACCGTCTGCAGTCCTTACCTGAATTACAGACTAATACAGCCATCCCTAAGTACACGGGGTTACATGAACGCGTTGTCGCAGCCCCTAAACTGAGGAACCAACCAAAATCTCTGCGGGAGATATAATTTTCCGTGAAGAAGTAACAGACCGTTACATAGTTACACATCAGTGTCGAAACCTTGCATAAGGACAGTATAAAAATTGACCCCAAATGACAAGAAGTTTACCGTTCCCATAAGACAATAAAATGTTTAAAATAAGCATAAAATGACGAAAAACAAAGTTAATTAAACTCCAATTATAAAATACCTTCTCGCAATAAATGAGGTCTGATCTTTCTACGAAAACCTGCATATTCTGCCTATTTTCGACTATCCCCAAGGTTGTCCGGTGAAATCTACCTCCGCCTTCCGGCGTTCCGAGAGGACTTTTATTATTATTACTATTATTGGTGATTAGTCTTCTACTTGATTCTCTGGAGTGTCTGGAAAATATAGTTTGGATTTTGCGGAAGGACAGTTCAGAAGATTGTGGAAGGATGTGGCTAATATCTTGCAGTTTTCTTGGTTGTTAAGTCCGATTTTCCCCGTCCGTTATTGAAGCTCAAACATGACGCTTAATATCCTTTGAGTTTGCTTTGGAAGGTTTGTTAAATGTCTCTATATTTTTAGCCTATTTTCAATTTTGAAAAAATAGGCTTATGAGATCACCTTTTGTCCGTGTGTGTGTGTGTGCGCGTGTGTGTGTGTGCGGTGTGTGTGTGTGTCCCTAATAAAATCTAAACGGCTGGAGCGTTTTCAATGAAACTCGGTAAGTTCATAGCACTATTCCCGGCGACCTCGACCGTGCCCTTCAAAATTTGTTACGTCTCACCAATCCAACATGGCGGCTGTGCGAAATATTTCACTAGCATTCAATATCTCCGAAACTATTACCGATATCGCCCTGAAATTGTGTACGGTGATAAAGGGCACTACTAGAAGTTCACCTATGAGACCTTCAAAAACCTGGTGACTACAAAACCAACTTGGTGGTCAAGCGAAATTGAGACTTTTAATAGACATTTCTCGCGATTTAACTATCCAAACGTAACGAAACTTGGAACAGCAAATGTTTATACACATTGTAATGCACTGGAGTCTAATTTAGTTCTATTGTTTACATAACCTCAAAATGGCGGCTGTGCGAAATATTTCACTGACATTCTATATCTCCGAAACTATTACAGATATCATCATGCAATTTTGTACGGTGATAAAGGGTACTGATACAAGTTTACCTATGTATATTTCATAAACCTGTCAAGTACAAAACGAAGATGGCGACCAAGCGAATTTGAAATATTTTAATAGACTTTTCTCGTGATTTAACTCTCTGAGCGCAGTGAAATATGGTACAGTAAATAATTTTGAAGATTGTAATGCACTGCCATCTAATTTAATTCAATTGTTTACATAACCTCAAGATGGCGGCTGTGCGAAATTTTAAAATTAAGTTTTTATTCTTGTGTCGTAATCATGCGATCGAAGTGAAAGTTTGAATAATGAAGGTAGGCAATAATTGTCCTTGAATGGTACATAACTCTATGGCCTATACATATAACAATCCTAAATGGCGAGCTTCCGAAATATTTAGACGGTTCTCAATATCTATGAATCTTTTACAGCAACCAAACTGAATTTTTTTAAATGTTCATAGAGACTATTAACATATGTTCACCTATAGGACTTTCAGTAACCTGGTGAGCACAAATCCAACATGGTGGCGACGCGAAGTATAAATATTTAAATGGTCGTTTCTCGCGAATTAACTATCCGAGTGCCGTGAAACGTTGCACGTTAAATGCTTATACAAATGTTGATCCACTGGCATGTAATTTATTTCAATTGTTTGCATAATCACAAGATGGCTGGTGTGCGTACTTTTAAAATCTCGTTTTTACTTCTTGTGTTCTAATCATGCGTTTGAAGTTTGAATACCACACGTACAGAATAATCTTAATGTAATAGTACAAAAATAAAAATTCATCCTGTCGACCATATGAAATATTTGGACGGTTCTCAATATCTACGAATCTGTTACAGCAATTAAACTGAAATTTTGTATGTTGATAGAGGCAATTAACATGAGCAGGATATATGAAAATAGGCTGTATAGTTCTTCACGGAACTACTTGTTCTTGACGAAGTCGGTCTGGATATTGTGTAGTTGAGCCTTTTCAAATGATCAGTCCTTCTCAATTGTCTGGATGTTTATTTCTTGCGTCACATGAATATTGTTTCATGAGCATTTCATTTCTCGGATCTATGCCTGAGAGCTCCCTCACATTTTTCATCCCACCACATTTCTCTTAGTGTTTTCATTGTGGTCTCATTGCTTACTGTGCACAGTTATAGCCAGTTGCCCTTTCTGGTGGTGTGTATTTCACCCCCGACATTTTTAATGATGTCTTGAGTTATGCTTATTTAGTTTGTGTTGTATCTCATCATTTTAGATAGGTATCTCTTTTGGCTAAATGGGAGAAAGCGTTGTTGTTGTTGTTGTTTCATTTGAGGGGCTTGGGCCATGTGATCATTTAGCACCGTGTACTTGGGTATGTATATATAATATGCAATAGAATTTGACTGATAGCCCGCGTCATTGTAGTATCTGTAGTACTGTGTGTATTTGTAATTCAGGTGAGAATTTGGAAGGAGGCGGCCGTGGTCTTACGTTTTGAACCATCCTGGTATTTGCCTGGAGTAGAAGTGGAAAACTACTTCCAGGATGGCTGAGGTGGGAATCAAACCAACCTCTTCTTAGGTCCTCACGAGGCTGAGTGTACCCCGTTCCAGCCCTCAAATCAGAATAAAATTTCTTGGCAGAGCCGTGAATCGAACCCGGACCTCTGAGGTGTCAATTAAGAAGGCTAGCCTCTACATCACGAGGTGGTCGGACTGTGGTATCATGTTGAAGCGTGGATCGTTGTGACATAGATGGAAGTCGAGCCTACCCAGGTTGCATGAGACACGGGTTCGAGTGTTGACTGTGATCTTATTTGCAAATGTTTCAATAGATGTGACTGCTCCAAGAGAAGTCAATTTCTCAAGTCATTTCTGTGAAAGACACCGTGCAACTTGAATTCTCCTTAGTGATGGAGTAACTATCCAAGACAAGTAAAGAACTCGTGTACTCCTCGGTGGTACATGTAATTGCTACATTCAGGAATGTAGTTACTGCAAAGCGCACAAGTAACAACCTGTTTACGAGCTGAAAAGCGTAGTGTCAGATATGTTAGATTCTTGTATGATATCGTGTGTGACGAGCGTTTAGGAAGTGCACTGTCCTTTCGCATGTTTCAGATCACTGCACAAACACACATTAGAATTTATATTTTGGGAGTAATAACAGACTATTTTCAGCATTATCCTCTTGAAGTCAGAAACCATTAAAGGCGCAAAATTGGCAGGTGAAGAGCTAAAGGCAGTAGGAGACTTCTGCTACCTAAGAAGCAAAATAACGAAGCAAATAGAATATAAAAATTAGGTTGGCTCAGGCAAGGAAAGCATTTTGTTGAAATTAAATATAGGTTTAGGTATTAGGAAGTCATTTTTGAAAGCCTTGGTCTGGAGTGTAGTGCTCTATGGAAGTGAAACACTGACTTGTCGCAGCAGAAAAGAGGATAATAGAAGCGTTTGAAATGTGGGTTTACAGAAGAAGAATGGGTAGATAGACTAACAAATGAATAGGTATTAAAACGAGCGAATGAGGAGAGATGTTTCTGGCGACTACTAATGGAGAGAAGAGATATGTTGGTAGGGGACACAGGAATAGCAAACTTAGTTATGGAAGGAAGGGATGAGGACAAAAACTGTAGGGGTATATCAAGGTTAGAATATGTTAAACATATAGCCTCGGCTGTAGGGGTGGTATGTAGAGATGAAACTATTAGCCCAGGACAGGGAGGTATGGAGTGGTACATCAAACCAGTCAACAACAAACAACATCCTCTAGGGTTCTCCAGCAGGCCTTTTTGACACTAGTAAAAAGTTAATTTTTGAGTTTAATTTAGCAAAAATATTTGTTCCATATAAAATATACGTTGTGGACCATGCGTCAAAGCTTAACTGTAGTCTGTACCTACATATGTGTGCACTGTACAATTTGTAATTATTTTCTTGTTGTACATATACCAGATGTGTTCCATTTCAACCCGTTGGAAACATGCTAGCTAATGAAGAAGAATTAAGACGAGTGGGAGAGGAGAGATGTTTTGGCGACTGCTAATGAAGAGAAGACATAGGTTGGTAGGACACATACTAAGACACCCAGGAATAGCAAACTTAGTTATTGAAGGAAGGGTCGAGGATAAGAACTGTACGGGTAGACCAAGGTTAGAATATGTTAAACAGATTGCCTCGGATGTAGGGTGTGGTAGCTATGTAGAGCTGAAATGATTAACTCAGGACAGGGAAGCATGGAGGGCTGCATCAAACCAGTTGAAAGATTGAAGACTCAAACAACAACAATGTGTTTTTGCTTGTATTTTTGTGGAAGGTTTACAGTCTGTTAACACGAGTGCACCCAATTAGATTGCGTTGGGAGTAACAATTAATTTCCTACTGCCTGAAATAAGACATGAATTATTTATACTTGATACAAATTATGTGAGAAGTGTTTTATTAAGTGTATAAATAACACAGACCTGCATGATTTTGCTGTAAATTAGAAGATAGGCAATTTTGATAGAGATAAATGTTGTAAATCCGAAAATAGTGTCAGTTTTTTAATATAATAATTTTATGAATGCAGTGAATGTCCATTAATTTTCTCTCCAGGACGGGTGAGGGAAGGAATTTTGGAAGGAAGTTGGCCGTGGAGCTGTTGACAGGAACAGTCCCGGCATTTGCCCCTCTCCAGCCCGCATCTTAGTTTGATTCCCGGCTCCGTCAGGGGTTTTTGAAAGTGACATACGGGCTGGAACGGGGTGAACTCAGTCTCGTGAAGACAGCAGAGAAGCTCTATGACAGTGAGGCAGCGCCTTGGTCACAAAGAAACATGATTAACGGCGGAGGGAACCTGACGCGCTGACCTCGCGTCACCTTACAACCTGCAAGCCAAATGGCTGGGCAGCGGTCGCTTTGTAGGCATAGGACCTTCATGAGCTCTGGTGCCACGGGATTTGGTACCGTGTACATATTTTTAAAAGTTCATCTAAATTGAAAGAAAAAAGGTAATTTAGATATAAAACATGGCTTGTTTGGTGCTGCACATATGCTCGTCACTGCCATCTACACCATCATATCAGGAACTACTGCAAGAAGAAAGCAGAGATTTGGAGTGAATTTTACCCTACTGGCTCTATGATGGTCAGTTGCCAACTATGCCTTGCATCATCTTGTTACCAGACGTGCGGTATATGGTTTGCCGCTCAATACAGTTTCGTACTCCTACCACTGTACATGATCTCCCTGCGAGAATGTGATCGTTACCTTCTCCATAATACACGAAGAGGAATAAGTCCTAGAAATAAATATGTAATGCCTAGCTGTTCATTTATAGTATCTGTTATTTACCTTGGTAATTGGCTGTAATAAATGTTTGCAGAGTTCAGCAAGTTTTATCGGGCGTATTCGCGAGTGGGTTTGTGTAACAGGACAGAACTTTAACCTCAGCACAGGCTTGCCCTAGAGAATAAGTGAAATTTCATATCCCCACTAATTCTTGTCATTACATGCAACGCTGCAACGGAGTATAGATTAGAGATCTTGGGGAGCTACTTGTTCTGGACAGAAGATGGAGCGATATGTACCTCATGATGTCCCCAGCCTTGGAAATAGAGCAGTCCACTTGATTTTACCTTTAAGTATATCCTATGCCTTTATGCCGCCGGTCACCCTGAGTATGACCGAACAGATATGGCTTAAAGAAGTCAGATGACGCAGCTGACGAATGAGTTGTAGTCATTTCTGACTGTTAAAAATGTAGGTCTGATCTAAGGAACTGTAAAACTCCAAACACGTACGATAAGCCACTTATCACGGTGGGCGTGTGGGATGCCAACAAATTGTAGTGACGGGTCAAATAAATTCGTACACGCATTACAAGTTCCATAAAGAAATCTAACTCTGAATTTACTAATGAGGAACATATAAGAGACGCGAAGAATGATGAATGTCAAAGATATTATGGGAATAAACACAAATAGATCAGTTCCCCACACTCCCTTGGAATAATTCATTTTAGAATTTGGTTAACATGCATAGGGAAGAGCAATTATCTTGGGTAGTTTATATATTGTACACCTTTACCTGAAGAAAACCAAATTTCTCACTTCACTACTTAAAAAGTAGATTAGCTCAGGCAAGGATAGCATTTCTACAGAAAAGGAATCTGTTGACATCGAATATGGATTAGGTATTAGGAAGTCGTTTTTGAAAGCCTTTGTCTGGAGCGTGGCGCTCTATGGAAGTGAAACTTAGACTATTGGTGCAGAAGGAAAGAAGAAAATTGAGGCGTTTGAAATGTGGTGTTACAGGAGAATGATGAAGATCGGATGGGTAGATAGGGGGACAAACGAAGAGGTATTAAGACGAGTGGGAGAGGAGAGATGTTTCTGGCGACTGCTAATGAAGAGATGAGATAGGTTGGTAGGACACATACTAAGACACCCAGGAATAGCAAGCCTAGTTATGGAAGGAAGGGTCGAGGACAAGAACTGTAGGTGTAGACCAAGGTTAGAATATGTTAAACAGATTGCCTCGGATGTAGGGTGTGGTAACTATGTAGAGATGAAACGATTAGCTCAGGACTGGGAGGAATGGAGGGCTGCATCAAACCAGTCAAAAGACTGAAGACTCAAACAACAACAATAAGTAGGCTACACAATTAGTTAACTGTTTATTTAGTTTCACGTATTTGCGTAGAATATCTCACCTTCATTGCTATTCATTTCCTTTCAGAGGCTTGGGACACCTTGGTCATCATCTCCGTGTAATTCGGTGAGTATTGAACTTGTCTGATCACTTCTGGTGATTGCGGCTTCGGTGGCCTACTTAGTAGCATGCTGAGATTCTATGCCCAAGATCACGGGTTCAAACCCGGCCGAAGTCGTCGGATTTTCTAAGAGCGTTACAAATCCCTCAGTATGCCTTCCTCCCGAGGGGAAGTAAAGCCGGCGGTCCCATGTCATAGATTTATGGCATGAAAAGAAATCTTCCACTAACTACACTTGTGTGAAGCCAAAATGTGTAGGTTGGTTTGATAACGCTGTATTAGTTCCAACGTTCGCCGCCAGGTACTGACTGCGATGGCATTTATGATAGCCACGTCCGCAGCTAGGTGTCGTGTATCGTAGCACTTGGTAGCAAAAATGGGGACGACTTGAAAATAATAATCTTCTGTAGTCCTACCTGAATCACAGATATCACACACTAATACAGCCATCAGAATTAACACTGGTTATCAGACAGATTCTACACACAACCAATGTGCACGGGGCTACTTGACCACGTTGTCGTAGACCCTAAACTAAGGAACCAACCAACATCATTAGTGTTGATTGTATTGTATGTTACTGCAATTGTTAGGGTCGAGAATAGGGTAGTTGCCCTGAGATTTTAAATAAGGTAAATGCCCGCTGAAAACCACATTCAGTGTAGCTGCTGTCAAAGCCAGGACATGATTCAGTTCCCCATCGCAGTCATGGTGAGTGATTTAATGCGCACAGATATTTCACATAACCACGCAAGATAATTGGACTTCCTTATTACGTGTTGGCCGATTGAAGAGTATTCCACATAAACTCTAAAAAGGAACAGTTTTATATAATTCCTATGGCCTTTAATGAAGCACAAGAACGAGGAAGATAACACACTGCCCCTGTAAGAAACTTCTAGAAACATAATAGTTCAAACGATAGCTGAGATTGATTCGCTCAGACTCCTCTCCTTCACGACCTGTCCGCTCCTCACAAATGCTTGGATTGAGAGATTTTCTTCAGATCGGCATAATGCCACTATGTATCCTCGCTACCATGGCACAGAACAGTATATGCAGATTCTTTCTATACTAGATTGTCCACTTGCCCTCTACCTCATGTAGAGATGTAAAATTCAATAATGATATAGTCCACATCACAGATTACCCTACTACATATGGCCGACAGCTATGCTAATTCTTGGCACCTTAGTCTTCAGCGCTGTCTGGCGTATGGCACACACTACTTGAATCATGCAGACCCGTAGTGCCATCTATGAGCAGAGTATAAAAATATGTGGAACATGATGATTGTGCTCCGCTTCCCGTTGCGCAATAATATTCTCATCCTAAATGCTCTGTCCACTTCAATGTTATGAAAATCATAATCTTCCCAATAGACTATAGCATGTTTTTAAATGTGGAGATACTAATATGATCTACAACAAATTAATCACATTCAAAATACCAACAACGTAAAAATTTATAAAAATAATACCAAAGTGGGAAATTGTGAATTCCAGAACTCTGAAATGAGCAATCACAGCATTTAGGACATAACCAACCACCTCATCAATATTCACATGTTTAAATTACTTTCAGTTGCAATTGGAGCATATTACATTGCTGCCAAGAATTAGGCTACTACAAGACCTACAGCTTATCATTATCCAGCTTTAGAAAAACTGTAGTCCACGCTGTCTCTGAGATACACTTTTGTGTGAAAGTCACTGTTGTAAGTTCTCAACATGGGGCAGATGTTTAGTCTCTTAGAACAACAGTCACACCATCACCAAGGTCTAAGCGAGTCAAACATCCGTACATGTACTTCTCTCAGATATGCACATAAACTGTGCTGTATAAAACAGTACACTTAGCACGCAGATAACTAGCTTGTAAAATTAAACAGTTTATTGACAATACAGCAACTGAGTACTGATAATTCCTGTATACAACTGGCAGTTTACCAAGATCACTACCTACTAACTTCAAGGGACTTGATCTACACGGAATATTAAGTTCATTGACACAATCATCATGTTCCACATATTTTTATACAAGTGATAGAAACTGTATTTTAATTAATATTCATAAAGGTAAGATACTGTCAAGTAAGTTATATGCACTAGTATTAGCTGTCTCTGAAGTGAGTGCAGGCTGGCTCTTACTGCGGTCATACATAAATTATTACAGTTCAAAATGAAACCACCTTCGAGTCTCGAGCTGTACATCATTGATCCGACTATTAGCTTCGAGTCAGATCAAAATCAACCCCAAGACGTGGACGAAGAAGAGACGCTACTACGAAATCACGATTCCGTATTAGCGAGCCAAGTATCACCTCGAGACAATTAATATCACCGCACCGATCTTCTAATCGCAGCAAGAGGAACCATTGCAAGATTTTTCGTGGATTTTTGTAGGACCTTTGGATTGAGGAAGGATTTGATGCTGACATAAACATTAAAAGACTCATGTAATATCTGCTGGAATAATGTCTATGTCCCATAGAACGACTTCGCTACAAATATGTTGATGAGCCTAGGCATTAAAGTAACTGACAAAATGATATATTAGGTACTCTTTGTAACTTGCTCATTGTATGCAAGAAGAATTTTAAATAAAAACATACATTCTAACGGTTCAATACATAATTAATTTGTGCTAATTTCTTAGATGAGATAGTTTTTCCTACATGCTCAGACACTCTTATTGCTTCTGTCGTTCTATGTCCCAAACCATAATTAAGGTTAGTGCTAAAGTAACATCACAAAATATCTGTGGGTATTCTCACACGATAGCAAAAGATGAGGTATTAACCTCTTCATAAAATAATACAAAGTCAAAACAGATAACAGACCGTTGAATATATTATAGTTTACAGAATATAACATCGAGAAAAAATTACTTTCTCAACACTTAATCATCCAGTCTTTCCCCCAGTACCACGCAGCCACTGTTAGGCACACCTCCATCACACTGATATCAGTATAATACGCAAATGACACTGTTGTATGATAACATTCAGTAATTCCAGCAATATACAAATACTAGAAGCCATTGTTTCAGTGTTACTTAGTATCTATTAAAAGAATCGCTTGTCGTTGATCAACACGAGTGTACCCAATTTATTAATTTCTTAGCGCCTGTAATAAAAACATAAATTCTTTATACACTTAATATAACATTCTCATACAAATGGGGTGGGGGTTAATTAACCTTAGATAATTAATTTGTTTTATTAATGCAGCCATTGGCCATTAATTTTATTTTTAGGACGGGCAGGAAAGGGATTTTGGAAGAAAATTGGCTGTAGACCTATTAAAATGAACCATCCCGGCATTCGACTGGTGGTGAAAATGGGAAACCACGAAAACTATTATCAGGACGGCTGAAGAGGGAATCGAACCCACGCTCTCTCGATTCCAGTGAGGCACGAAGCAGGGCGCGAGCGCTCTCAGCCACCGTGGCTGATAAATTGAATGATAAGTGTATAATTAGTCAAATAAAGTATTTATTTCAGGCACTAGGAAATTAATAATTAATTACATTAACAATTATTGCTTATCGTGGCCAATATAATTGGTGCGATCCTGTTGACCGACTGAACACCTTCTACTAATTATTCTTGGAGATTTGATAGTTTTTAATTTATTATCCGTGAATAACAATAATATGGTAACGGTTACTGATATCGTAATGTTGAGATATCCCAACTCAAAGTGAGAGTAACAGAACACTTACTGAACAGCACGTGCAGGGAAACAAAAGTACTAAGATAATAATAGTCTTGCATTCATATCTAATGAATAAAATTGTGGAGTTGGATAAAGTTATGAAACAAGAAGTTCCGTGACGAACTAAAGAGCCTACTTTTCTTAAAATTTAAGATTCATACCAATGATTAATCTATATGGATCTATCTAGAATAATGACGATATTAAGTTGGTAATAATAGAGAACTACAGTTGGCAGTCCTGGTGACTGAATATATTCATAATTCCATCTCTTAAGGTACAGAATACAAAATTTAGTTGAAGTCCAATGGATAGCACGGACGTTACATGCAGTTAAACATTGGATCTAACAGCGCGCGTAAAATCATGTTGGCCACAATGACATACATGCATTGATCAGAAATAATCTGAAATAATATGATCTATTGTTGTGTCAATTTTGAATGAAATCCATTAGTTAGTATAGAAGTTACATGCATTTTAAAATTGGACCTATCAGCAGGCTTAGAATCCTGTTGGCAGCACTGACATATATCAGTTACACCAAATTAATCTAGAATGCCAGGTACTATACGTGTGCAAAGTTTAGAGCTATTGGCTTG
The DNA here is from genome assembly GCA_946902985.2 of Meconema thalassinum. Classification (NCBI taxonomy): domain Eukaryota; kingdom Metazoa; phylum Arthropoda; class Insecta; order Orthoptera; family Tettigoniidae; genus Meconema; species Meconema thalassinum. The sequence continues at coordinate 1,183,085,372 of OX336388.2, read as the reverse complement.
CATACTTTCTGATATATTGATATTAGGGTAACAAAATAGAGACAGTATTTATTAATAGTTGGCAGCCCTGGTTACTCTTAAGAATCGGCATAGTCATATCTGTTATGGTACACATAGCACACACACAATTTGGTTGAAATCCAAATGATGGTATATAAGTTACATGTATTTAAATTTGGAACTCTCAGCAGGCTTAGAATCATGTTGGCAGCACTGACGTATATAAGTTACTCCAAATTAATATAGAATGTCAGGTATTATACGTGTGCATAGTTTAAAGCAGTCGGCTTGCATACTTTCTGATATATGGGTATTTGGATTATAAAAAGAGAGCATTTATTAACAGTTGGCAGCCCTGGTGGCTCTTAAGAATACGCTCAGTCATATCCACTTATGTACACATAGCACATACGACATTTGGTTGAAATCCAATTGATAGTGTAGAAGTTATATGCATTTAAATTTTGGACCTATCAGCAGGCTTATAATCATTTTGGCAACACTGCCATGTATGGCCTCCTGGAAATTAAACTGCAATATTACTATCTAATCGTGTGCCAATTTTGAAATAGCTCCCATTCATACCTTCCAAGATATCCAACACTGAGCTCAAATTTCAATTGCGATTTTACAGCAGATGGTAGCACTGACATCATTTTCAAATATGGCCGTGAGATATTCAGGTATAGATCTTAACTCCTACCAAATTTTGTTTCGATTGCTGCAGCCGTTTAGGAGTTGATAGGGGGGACCACACACACAGCCAGCCAGACAGCAGAAGGACAGACAGACAGACAGACAGACAGAAGGACAGACAGACAGACAGACACACACACATTTGGCCGATCTCATAAGTCTACTTTTTCCTCATTTTTGCAAAATGTGAAAAGTAGGCTAAAAATGATCCAAGTGCCAAATGGTGCAATGTACTCTGCTGCTATTTAGTAATCCAGATTTCAAAGGGCACAACATTTCATATGTGCAATCTTCCATTAAAAATCATGTTTTAAACATATACTGTATTCAGGATTTTCAGATCCATTCCCAATTTTGGATTCATTTTTATCAGTAATATATCGTGGAACTTGGATTCATTCTGCATAACTATGTCCATTTTGTCTTACATATTCTACATAATTTAGTCGTTTAGTTCGAGCCTCGAAATCTGCACTTGTCAATGTGGTTCACTTTCAATCACGTTTTTCTTACCTCGAGGCACTAAATTGCTTTCAGGCATTGTTTGTTCAAAAGTAATTCTTCCGGCATGGAAGTAACATTTTTCTTCTTCTTCTTCTTTATTACGAATATTCTACAATACAGTAGTTTTCCTTCAACCCAAAAATACTCCACTCCTCCACAAATTTCGGTCTTCAGCGTCTTCCTTGGTTAAGACTCTGGTAGCCATGCTTCTCTACACGATCCATCCATTGTTTTGTTGGTTTACCCCGTTTCCGTTTGCCTTCATCTCACCAAATAATAATAATAATAATAATAATAATAATAATAATAATAATAATAATAATAATAATAATAATAATAATAATAATAATAATAATAATAAAAAATTAAAGTAACATTAGCCTACATTTGGAATTCTACTGTTCTGCATCCTTTTCACATGCCCAAACCATTGTAATCTTCTTTCTTCAGCCACTTCTAGTACATTTATTTTACCTGCATAATTTATCTGATTCTCTTACTTCTAATTTTATCCAATCTTGATTTTCTTGCCGCCCTCCTCCAATAATCCATCTATGTTACTAATAATTTGCTTGCTGTCTGTTTAACATGCAAGTTTCTGCTCCACATAACAAAATACTTTGTACCAATGAACTGTAAATAAGTTGCTTAGTGTTGTTCGAATTATTTCTGCTCCATAAAACGGAATTTAATGCTCCAATTGTTCTCCTAGCCTCACTTACTCTTTTCTCAATTTCAGATAAACTTGTTTCACCAGCTTCTATTACTGAACCAAAGTATTTAAATTGAGTGACTGAATTTCTGCATTTACGATCTGTAGTTTCTCACCACCATTATTCTCTAATGTAAGGTATTCCGTTTGTTGTAATTGATATTTAGTCCCCACATTTGATATTCCTCAATTAATTTCCTCGTCATATAAGAGGCATCGTCTATATCCTGAGTCAATATCACCTGGTCATCAGCAAAAAGAAGATGATGTAAGTAATACTCCTGGTTCGTCTGTAATCCCATTGTACACCATCTCCTGGACCATTTTCTTAAACAGACGTCTAAATAAATCTTGAACAGTAACGGTGATAAACTGCAACCTTGTAATAGACCCTTGGTTGTATATATTTCCCTGGATGCATAACTCCCAACTTTAATCCGGCACTTATTTTCCGAATACATTGATCGTAGTATGTGAATGACGTTTTCACTTATTGATGCTTCTCTTAGAGCTTGCCATAATAGCTTCCTGGACACACTGTCATACATTTAATAAAACGAAGCAAACCATATATTAATTTGCGCTCATAAACAAGGAAATAAGAATTAATGTGAATATTAATGACAGTTACAGATGGTTTTTGTTGAACTAGACGATTCAATCATAACTGCTGGAAATGGTAGACTTAGCAATGAGGTGGATTTAATGTTTTAGTTTAGCCTCTTTTATCCCGGATACTGTGTGATATGTACTCCTCCACTTTTCTTCCTAGGCCTGGATCGTGGAATCGCCCTAAGAGAGACCCTACCGGGGGTAATGATCTCACTCACCTACTTGTCGGCACGCTTCATTTACATATATTTATGTTCGTGCAACATTTGGTCACTATCTTGTTATGAATATATTGAAACACTGACAGCTCCATCCCGTTATTCAAATGTCTAAAATGTAATTATGTAGTTGATTTTCGACAGACCACTTGCTAAAGATATTACCAACATTATGACTGCTGACTTTATCCACATATCACAATGAAGCACAAATATATCAAGGTCTCATTCCCTCGCTTGTGTTGCTTCTTAATGCCCAGTATAGAGTTACCGAGAGACGATACTCACAGACTTGTAGTTTCAAGAAATATACCTGGTGCTTCAAATAAATTCTGGTGTAACATTATCTCAATATCCCCAAAGCCTGTTCATATGATAGCTATGGTGTGGCTCTACACATTGCTAGCCACCATCAAATAACAAGATCCATTGCTCAAGCCCTTAGAGGACCTATATGGTTTGGAAGGAAATGAGAGTACACAGATGATCGTTTGTATCGCTTTATGCTTCATAATCGATCCAACTGTCCGCTTCAAAACTTGAGCAAGCACTGATCAGACGATTTTGACAAAGAAATAAGGAACATCTAAGCACGATTCCGCTATTCTGTTCTATATCGCGTGAATCAGCTGTCCCTAATGAAACATATGTACGGCAGAGTTCGGTGCTTAAAATCAGTATCATGCATTTTTACTCAGCATGTTTTATGTATCCCAAATAACGTGTGTTGTCAGGAAGGTTTATAATATTCCCTGCTTGTATCCCGTATGGTACTAATGCACTGCAAGCATATCCCGCAAATGAAACTGAACACTATTATTTTTCCCTTGATGTGACTACAAACTAGTACGAGGGAAGAATGATAGTGTTCAGTATCTTTTGCATCCTTGCAGTGCATGAGTACCATACGGGATACAAACAGAGAAATATCAACCTACCTGACAACAGGCGTTAATTGGGCTGCATAAAAGAATATTATTAGGGGCTATTGTTTCACCCGGTATAATAAAAACTTACGAACCTACCCAAAATTGAAGTTATAGGGCTGCTAGTCAAGTCCTGGGACACAGTTCCAGTGCATGTTAGGAAATTATGTAGACTGCTCTAATACTGCATTAATACCCACCAAAACTCTGTCAACATTCCAAGAAATTATCTTTGCTGTAAAGCGAAAACAAGATGACATAAAATATTGTTCTCTGCTTACGGAAAATGTCTCCAGTTTGTTCACTTCAAACAGACCATTATTATAATGTTAAGTGTGCGTTGTCTCAAGTCAGCCTCAGGATGATTTTACCAAATTCGTGTTAATTAATCATGTTGTTGGGGGTCTAAATTGACAATAAAAGAAGAAACAAGAAGTTCCGTGACGAACTAAAGAGCCTACTTTTCATGCCAATGATTATTCTACAGTATATGAACCTATCTAGAATAATGACGAAATTAAGTTGCTAATATCGAAATTTCTAATTAGTTCGAAATACTGTATACCTGGCATAATGTAGCCTAATAGGGCACCACAGTTGGCAGCCCTGATGACTGAATATATTCTTAGTTCCATCTCTTAAGGTACAGAATACAAAATTTGGTTGAAGTCCAATGAATAGCATGGACGTTACATGCAGTTAAACATTGGATCTAACAGCGCGCGTAAAATCATGTCGGCAACAATGTAATGCATGTATTGGTCAGAAATAATCTGAAATAATATGGTCTATTGTTGTGCCAATTTTGAATGAAATCCGTTAGTTAGTATAGAAGTTACATGCATTTTAAAATTGGACCTATCAGCAGGCTTAGAATCATGTTGGCAGCACTGACGTATATTAGTTACTCCAAATTCATCTAGAATGCCAGGTACTATACGTGTGCAAAGTTTAGAGCTATTGGCTTGCATACTTTCTGATATATTGATATTAGGGTAACAAAAATAGGGACAGTACATATTAACAGTTGGCAGCCCTGGTTGCTCTTAAGAATACGCATAGTCATATCTGTTATGGTACACATAGCACATACGAAATTTGGGTCAAATCCAAATGATAGTATGGAAGTTGCATGTATTTAAAGTTGGACCTTTCAGCAGGCTTAGAATCATGTTGGTGGCACTGACGTATATAAGTTACTCCAAATTAATATAGAATGTCAGGTACTATACGTGTGCATAGTTTAAAGCTGTCGGCTTGCATACTTTCTGATATATTGGTATTTGGATAAAATAAATTGGGAGCATTTATTAACAGTTGGCAGCCCTGGTGGGTCGTAAGAATACGCTCAGTTATATCTGGTTATGTACACATACAAGATACGAAATTTGGTTGAATTCCAATTGATAGTGTAGAAGTTATATGCATTTAAAAATTGGACCTATCAACAGGCTTATAATCATTTTGGCAACACTGCCATGTATGGACTCCTGGAAATTAAACTGCAATATTATTATCTATACGTGTGCCAATTTTGAAATAGCTCCCATTCATACCTTCCAAGATATACATCATGGAGCTCAAATTTCAATTGCGATTTTTTAGCAGTTGGTAGCACTGACATCATTTTCAAATATGGCCGTGAGATATTCAGGTATAGATCTTTAATCCTACCAAATTTTGTTTCGATTGCTCCAGCCGTTTAGGAGTTGATATGGGGACACACACACACACAGCCAGACAGACAGAAGGACAGACATAAGGACAGACAGACAGACAGACAGACACACATTTGCCCGATCTCATAAGTCTACTTTTTCCTCATTTTTGCAAAATGTGAAAAGTAGGCTAAAAATTACGAGCCTTACAGTAGTCGCATATGATGTGTAACATCTGACATAGAAGAAACCTCACGTGAAATTGTTGATACACCGGTATTTTATAGTATTACTAGCAGGTACCCGCGGCTTCGCTCGCGATCAAGACAATGGGGACGATGCATTAATTGGTCTATTCTATTACAGCAATCGCGGCTACAGATGGGTCAATTCTAATTCTGAAAATTCTGATACATACAGTACAGTATATTGATATGAGCCGAAAAGTGGGATTTTTTTAGAGTTGTCAAAATCTGCAGGGTACAATGTTACATTATATGAACACATTTTAAAATTACGTTTTTGGTTTTGCCATCTTCTGCTGAGACATAACGATTTTGTTGTCCGGATACTCGCGAGCACGCCACATACAGTTGCCCATGGGAAAAAAAAGTTTTGTCTAAATGTACACCTTCTGCTGTTAAGTGTGTGTGTCATTGCGCTTTGTTAATAGAAATTGCGAATATAGTTTGAAGAGGGAACTGCACTCTTGCACACTGGAATGGCAAATCTATCGGAATATGGGGAATTAAAAGTATTTTTCCTTAAGCTATTCTGGGTGTAATTTTGCCACACTTTTGATGATTTGAACGTCAACATGTCGCTATTAATAGACCTATAGTAAAATATATTTCACCTTGGCCGCTGAAGTACTCGTACATTATGCAGTCTCTTCCAGTGTTACGTCCCAGGGATTGAAATTCTCCAAAAACCCTTTTGCCTCACATGCCTCTCTAAATAATTAAAATTCCTCATTGTTGTTGTTGTTGCTTGATTCTTCAGTTTTTTTTACTGGTTTGATGCAGCCAACCACGCCCCCTCTCCTGAGCTAATCGTTTCATCTCTACACAGCAACCACACCCTACATCCGAGGCAATCTGTTTAACCCTGGTCTACGCCTACAGTTCTTTTCCTCGACCCTCCCTTCCATAACTAAGCTTGCTATTCCTGGGTGTCTTATTTATGTGTCCTACCAACCTATATCTTCCCTTCATTAGCAGTCGCCAGAAACAACTCTCCTCTCCCACTCGTCTTAATACCTCTTCATTTGTTACCCTATCTACCCATCTGAACTTCATCATTCTCCTGTAACACCACATTTCAAACGCTTCAATTCTCCTCTTTTCTGCTGCACCATTAGTCCAAGTTTGACTTCCTTATAATGTCACGTTCCAGACAAAAGCTTTCAAAAATGTCTTCCTAATACCTAAATGTATATTCGATGTCAACAGATTCTTTTTCTGTAGAAATGCTTTCCTTGCCTGAGCCAACCTGCTTTTAATATCCTCTTTGCTTCGTCCATCACTGGATATTTTGCTTCCTAAGTAACAGAAATATCCTACTTCCTGTAGCGTTTCACCAGCCAATTTGAGGTCCATAGAGGTTTCTGATTTATTTCGGCTGCATTCCAATAATTTTGTTTTACATTTATTGATTTTCATCATGAATTCATTCCTCAAGACGGAGTCCATACCATTCAAAAACTCGTTCAAATCCTCTGGCGTATCGGCCAAGACGACGATGTCATCAGCAAATCTCAAAGATGAAATTATTTATCCTTGAATCTTCGCTCCCACTTTAAATTTTTCTCCAATTTCCTGATTATTGTGGTATTAGAGATCTTTGAAATGCGTTGTCCTCGCACATGGTGTAGATGCATTGTCAAAGGATAACATTCCATGTTACGAACATGGGCCGCATAACCTGCACCGAAAGCCTATTCTGGACAGCAGTTCCTTGAACTCAGATTTGCCAACATTTTATTGTATCTTTCCATCTGGTATATCTCTGTACCTCAACATACCGAAGAGTGCTTTAAAAATCATGTCTTGTGTACATTTTGGAAAAGGTGGTGAGTGTGGTTTTTGCCAGAGAGGATACTCGCACGTAGAAATTCTTTTCAGTAAATAGACTGGTTCACAATTTTGTAAGTGCACATTGAGGTATGTGACGGCGAGATGCCTTAAGTGTTACGGAAACGGCAATAGCCGCCACAGAGCTTCGTTGCTACTGAAATAACGACCAGACTGATATTTGTACTTAACTATTCGGGATTTGTAAGCCCAATGTTTATGAAATTGAACGCAGGTATATCGCTAACTTTATTGAATAGCCGCTAGTGTAGTGTTTAAAATTTAAAAGTGATATTAGAAGGCGCTATCCCTAATTTTTTTACCCCTGGCACTACAGACCACGAAGGGCCTTAACCTATCATGCGACCGCTTCCCAGCCATTTGGCCTGCAGATATTGTGGTGACGCGTGGTCAGTGCATCGTGTTCGCTTGGCCGTTTATCTTGTTCTTCGTGACCGGGGCACTGCCTCTCTATCAGACAGCTACTCAATTGTCCTCACGAAGCTGAGTGCACTCCGTTGCAGCCCTCACGCCAGTGTCTAAAATCTCTGACGGGGCCGGGAATCGAACCCGGGGCCTCCGGATGGGAGGCAGGCACGCTACCCTGTTCTTGTGTTTATATATCTCTTGAAAAAGATAATAAATGGATTGGCACTGCCTCCTACAGGGATATATAGAAAATCGGATGTCATACCTTGAGGTTCAGTTGCCATGGAAACGGACTTGCCAATAGTTCATCAGTTTACCAGGGTGAAGATAGTTTTCTGCGAATATCTTTGAAACTGTTGGTTTTAGGGCCTTAAAATGTGGTTTTCGGTGTCCCGTAGGGACCTACCGAGTATTGTTTCTCGCATTGAGGGGCGTAAAATGAGCTTTGTCCGGTCCATATGCGACAACTTCGATATTTTGTCCCGGCTGAGTTTTTTTGGTGACTTTTCAGTTATGTTGCCCGTTCGACGGGAACAATGATTTATTTCCGAATGAAAGGCAGCCTATATGTTATCCTAGGGTATAAGCTGTCTCCATTTCAAATTTCATCCAAATACGTCCAGCCGTTTTAGTGTCAAGAGGTAACAAACTAACACACACACGGACACACAGATTTTCACAATTATAATATACTAGCTGTTACCCGCGGTTTCGCCCGCATTAACATTGGGAATCCCGTTATAACATTAGTTATATAGATAGATAAGCATGGGTCCTAGTAGAAAATAATTCTATCACCTGAAACCAAAAATGCATGGGTCGAAAAAAACATCAAAATATCATGTTTGTTTCGGACCCTAAAAGACGTGAAAAATATAATAAAAGTATTAAAAAAACTATTTTTTGAAATGTCATTCGAATCAATTTTTATGTCATTCCTGGCACTTTGAAAATTCCGGCCAAAATGTACAAAATCATTTATAACTCCCTAAGTATTCGTCGTATGATGAAATAGCAAGAGACAAAAAAGATGTAATGTGTTATTGTCTACAACATAGGCCATGTATAATTTTACATTTTACCTGTTTTTTTCCCAGAATTTCACCCCTCCCCATGGGCCACTTAAATTGGATTGATGAAAAAACGGTCAAACACCTATTCATTTATTTTTTATGCTGATTTTTAGCCTACTTTCGATTTTTGCAAAAAATGAAAGTAGACTTATGAGATCAACACAGGGCGAAAAAAGTGTGTCTGTCTGTGTGTGTGTATGTGTGTGTGTGAGTCTGTGTGTGTGTGTATGTGTGTGTGTGAGTCTGTGTGTGTGTGTGTGAGTGTGTGTACTCTGAATGTCTGTCCCCCCCTATCAATTCGAACACGGTGAATGCGAATTGAACGAAATTTGGTACAAAGGTAGCACTAGCAAAGGACACCTCAGTGTCATGTTTTATATCGCCGCCATCTTTACTAAAACTGAATGGCGGCCACTCAAACGTTCAAAACGTAAAATCAAATAACGACTAACCAAATCATCCAATCTCTACCAAATTTGGTAACAACATACCTTCGTATAGGATGCGTCTTGTGACCAAACTACAAGGTCGTCCGCCATACCATTTCAGGATGGCGGCCGTGCGAATTATGCAAACTTTATAATCCATATCATGGGACCCACCAGTTCCGATTATCGAGCCGAGAATCGTTTTAACTGTTCTAAAGGAAGAGGCACGTACGAAATTAAAAGTTTATTTTGTAATACTATAGTGCAGACGTGATTTTAAAAAGCTCAGCTGATTCATTAATAAGACAAGATGGCAGCGGATATCTTGTGCCTGACTTATATTTCACTAATTTGAGTATTGAATGCAATATAGCGTACTGATAAAAAATAAATAAACTTTGTATGAAATGCTTTATATATAAATAATATACTCCAGTGATGAAATCGTTTAGTATAAATCATTATTTGCTAACAAGTTCTATGTAAGTCATTTTAAATAGAACGATATTCGTTGACACAATCAGCTCAGTGGTAGAGCGATAGCCTGTCGCTCAGATTCCTATGGTTCAAACCCGATCAGAGCTAGTTTTTTTGCTTGAAATGTTATATGTTTATTGTTTTGTAATGACTCAGATGTTTTAAAATTAAGCGTTATATTGTGCAAATTATGGTGTAAAATATATATTTAATTAAAACATAATTCGCCAGCAGATTTACTCGAGACATCTAGCTGCCAAAAAGGTAACTTCCAGATTTTATTGAAAAGTTTCTTCTTCTGGCCGCTAGAATGCACTCGCTCTGTTAGGATTATATTGTTCGATATTTCACCACTAGATGTCCCGACTAGTCTACGTGGGGATCCATTGATTACTATACCATTATCATTCTATGCGCATCGAATTTGAAGAATGACAAGTTGATACTACGATACATTTTAACTTTTTATTTTAAAGGGTTTGTAACAGCCTATTTTGCGTTACTTGAAAATGTTATTAAGCGTTATATTGTCCACATTATGGTGTAAAATATATATTTAATTAAAACATAATTCGCCAGCAGATTTACTCGAGACATCTAGCTGCCAAAAAGGTAACTTCCAGATTTTATTGAAAAGTTTCTTATTCTGGCCGCTAGAATGCACTCGCTCTGTTAGGATTATATTATCGAAAATATCCACATAGTTTGTATACACACGTCTCTGTAGGGTCATGGAAAGATTTGTTAATTCAATTAGGGTTGTGAAAGCCATGCACAACCAGACGTGTAAAGACATGCCTCAACTCAAAGTTGGATGTTGCCCACGGCAGGTCGTAATAATAATAATAATAATGTTATTGGTTTTACATCCCTTTTAACTACTGCTGCTTTTAGAGACACCGGGGTGCCGGAATTTTGGCCCGAAGGGGATCTTTAACGTGCCAGTAAATGTACTGACACGGCTCCCTCGCATTTGTGCACCCTCAAATGCCAGCTGACTGCGCCAGGATACGAACCTGCAACCTAGGGCCCAGCAAGCGAGAACGTTACCGCTGAGCCACGCCGCCAGTCCGGTCGATTATGTCTCCAGATCCATAACATTCTTGATATACTTCTTATCTTTCTTTCTTTCTTTCTTTCTTTCTTCAATGATGGTAGCAGTTTTTATCTAGGTCGTGGCGTTTGGTAGAGGTAAATCGTTTCTAAGGTCTTCAACAAAGAATAGTTCTATTATACTCTTTGATAATAACAACGAGTTATAACTATACTCATACATTTAGGAGAAAGTAGGCTATATGTTCTTTACTGAACATCTTGTTTTCCGCTGAGTTTCAAACTCCTCGCCTATGTCGTTTAAGAGATACACGCTCCGTTAGGATTCCTTCAACCCCCACTTTTCACCCCTTTCATCTCATAATATACACCATATCGAAAAACCCTCAGACATGTGTCTTCTTATTTTCAATGATGAGTTTATATGCCGAGTATCACATTCCCCAATGAAACCAATCGGGAGATATTGTTATTCAATGAAATGCAGGTCTACCCCCCTAACACCCCTTTAGAACCTAAATATCCAAAAATCCTTTCTTAGTGGGCGTTTGCGGCCCTTGAGGAAGCGGCATACCAAATTTCATTCCAATCCGTTCGGTGGTTTCTGAGATTTCGTGATGAATGAATCAGTCAGTCAGTCAGTGGTATTTGAGCTTTATATAGTAGATAGATATAGGGATTGGCACAAATATTAATCTATTATAAAAGGGAATGTTTTACAGATATTGTAGTTTATAATACGGAACTCATTTTATTAGATGATTTGTAGCTTCCACCAGCACTAGCCTTAGTAAAGAATACGATATGGATCAACTAGATTAATAGACGCGACACCACTCATAACCTTAAATTCCTTATAAACAGGTCCTCTTGATTCACAAACACGTAATTTCATATGGATTCTGTTAAAATGAGTCATATAGATAAGATAAATATCGTTTAAAATGATAATCTGGTAGCAAAAATATCCACCCCGTCCGGGATTCGCACCCGAGATCTCTAGATTCACAGTCATAGGCGCTAACCCCACGGCTATTTCGACTACGCAAATATTGTGCACAAGATGGTGACATTTCCAAGTTCCAATAATACTGCATTACGGAATTAAGTTTCATTTATATTTTGCTTGTTTCGATAATGATCTTGCGTGAAATTGAGTTTAAAATGCCTTATGAATAGGCCCTCTTGTGAGTAAAGAGAATGTATTCAGCAATAGTTCATGAAGGCTTGCTCAATTCTCGCATAACCACAACGATTATATTATATTGATGACTGCATTAGCGTTATGTGGGTTAATATTTGAATAGCGCCATTGTGCAGAAACATAATATCGGCAATGCCGGCTACTTACAATGTTTGATATTAAGGCATTTTACCATTTACATACTGATACGAAGGCTTCGAACATGTACTATGTGCTTTGTTTCAATCACTTGACACCAGAGTTCGCATGAGCGTTTACCGTTCAGTATGTCATATATATTCCACATGGCCGAGAGTACGTCATGGTATCAATTTCCGACACCGCGCGCTCATTGTTTCTCTTACCACTGCCAGCTGGATCGATCGATCGAGTTGGCAGTGCGTCTTACACGAACGGAAGTGTGCCAGCTGGTGCCACCTCGATCGTTCCGATCCACTTCCGTCCCATTTTCCAAAATCACTCCCACAAAAATTTCCAGCAACCGAGTGGAAAGATGTTACACATCAAAAGATAATATTGTCAATGTTACTTTTTCTTTTGGAGTCCATGTTAAGTACAGGGTCTTCTATTTTACTTGGCAAGGACATTCTCGCTCACGCGCTCCGCCAGTGACGGCTCAGTTGCCGGCTGCCACGCGCGCATATGTACGGCAGAATACGGTGTTTAAAACCAGTATCATGCATTTTTAATCACCATGTTTACAGTAGATACTGAAAATCTTCCCCATCCGCTGCCAAACATAATCGGGATCTCCTTATTAAGTTTCCAGTTACTCCAGTTAATTTAGCTTCAGTAAGGAAATAACGACCTTTACGTCTTATTGTATTAATTACTGAACCTGTACGTTTGAATCTTTTATTCAGTTGTTTTATTGTCCGATTTATAGAAACCCTCCCTGGAAATTTCACTCGAAACTTTTGCCCTGTTCTAGCGAACGATTTCCTGCACTTCATGTAGTCTACGTATTGTGCAGATTTACATGTTCACGTAACGAATATTTCCCATAAGGCATTACATCACTATACACAATCACAATCACCTATACGTCTTCTTTGATTAATTACTGATCCTGTACGTTTGACGTAAAGCCGTAGAGGTCGTTATTTCCTTACTCAAGCTAAATTAATCGGAGTAACTGGAAACTTCATAAGGAGATGCCGATTATGGTTGGCAGCGGATGGGGAACATTTTCAGCATCTACTGTAAACAAGGTGAGTAAAAATGCATGATACTGATTGTAAGCACCGTATTCTGTCGTACATAAGCGCGCGGCATATAAGTTACTGTACTAACGTTCACTACACTTCACTGCACATTGTGGCTTCAATATTCAATCCATCTTTACCAAACAAAAGAGCTTGTAGTTTTGCCTGACCGTTAATCTCGTGATTGTGAGCGACGGGACCTTCTACATGTACATTATACGAAGAATTCAAACCACACGACGTGGCATTTCACTTCAAACATTTTACATGCATTAACCGAGAATTGAACTCGGTCCACCTTGGTGAGAGAGACAAGCTGCTCGTCCACTTCGCCATCATGCGTCACTATAAAAATCAGTATCACTTAACAATAATAACTTAAACATAACTCAAACCAATAAGTCTCTTATTTTCTAGACGAACAACGTATACACACATACATATGCATGAGGCTGAAAAATGGCGTTGGGCCGATCAGGTCACCAGAAACAGAAATCAAATTTTAACAGCAACAAAAACAGAAAATCGATATAATCAGCAGTATAGGAAATGAGAGTCTCAGTGGATAAGGGCCTATCCAACCTAGTCATCAGATAGATATTATTGGACATCATTATTGTAACCCCATGTTTAGTATATTTACACCAGTGTAGCTGTTTTTTTTAATAATCCCTTCGTTCAATGATGAATGCTGTACAACTTGACATATCAAGTGACATTTCTTTTTTTTTTGTCTCACAATTTACTGAAGTTCTCTTCTTCCACTGATCTGAAACGTTGGCCGTGGACGTTCCTATTGACTACCATGTACATAAAACCCACATGTACATAAATTAGTGTTAGAGTTATGTGGTGGAAGTAGTGGCCCACCCGCTCTGAGATGTAGCATGTTCCTTCAAACCGGTGAGGTCGCTGCACTTTGCAGTTTCCAGGAGCTCGAGTTATTTACAACCTTGCTTGGCTTATTAAGTATTTAGTTGTCGGAGCGGAACATTAAACAGAGCTCAGGACTGATTTAAAAAGTAGAGATGTTCGTAATTTAAATGGAACTGTCTCAACTGACATTAAGTCACACTTTTTCCTGGAGTTCTACAGAGAACAAACCGTAAAAGTACGCACCTTCAGAAAGGGAGCTGATTATTCCAGGGTGATAAAGTGACCATCATTTCCAAGTTCAAATAAGGATTAATAAGTATTAATAATAGAAGAAACAAATCAATTCTTGGTAACTGGGGAGGGTTAGGAAGCAATAGTAACATTCACATAAAATAGAAGAATACATTTCGGGAAATTGGCATTACAGTATCTGAGATAGCAAATAATGCATGAGTAGATTTGTATTATGTTCGTTGTTCACTACATCAAGTTTCACTGCTGTAAAATAGTTTCGATAGAACACGAGATGCAATCAAACATTTAAAATTCATTACGATCAGTATCTTGAAATATTGAAAACTATTTTATTTTTTTATTTAGTCAATTTACCCTCTAGGTTGGTGGTTCCCACGGACTCAGCGAGGGAACTCACCACTACCGCCTCTATGGGCAGTGTTCTGGAGCGTGGAACATCTGGTCGGGATGGATACAACTGGGGAGATGTGATCAGCACTTCGCCCAGGCGGCCTCACCTGCAAAGCGAACAGGGGCCTCATGAGGGGTGGGAAGGGATGGAAGATTGGGATGGATAGGCGAGGAAGACGGAAGGAGGCGGCTGTGGCCTTACAGTAAGTACTGTCCCCGATAATCCGGATAGTAGGCTGTCAGATATCCGCCCCCTCAATCGGATTGCCAATAATCAATCGCACCGGCACAGCTACATCAATGAAAATGGCACTGACAGATACTACCGAGATTAGAGCACAGTAGTTAACAAGAAATTATTGTGGAACACACCAAAATATACGGGGGTTCATACTTACCTTTACTTACCTCTTCAAATTAATCTCGGGTCTGGGTTGCCAACTGGATCACTTAAAGTATGCCCTCACAATAACCTCCACCACGATATTTAAAATGAACCAAGACGGAAACAAGAAACTTTAAACTGTACAATAATTTAATTCACATAAAGGGAATGATTCTAACAAAAATTCAACAAAATACACGTGGCAATCAGAAGCCATTGTCAATGTAATCATGTCCTCCTGTAGGACTTGTAGACTTTGCATACAAAATTTCAGCTTTCTAGCTCAAATGAGCGTAATAATAATAATACACTTGGAATGGATAAGGGAGTTGGGACGAGACATATAGCAATTGTTTTTCTTTTAATAAACATCACACTTTTATTAATAGCCGCAAGGCTGCTATGTAGGCGACCTTGGCCTCTATCAACCAGTTGTCTGGCCAGCTGCGATCCACCCTGCATCATGTCGCATGCCTACATCGTCAAATGGACTCACCTGTCCAGCCAACGTTAGCATCTGCTAGTTACATCAGAGCCTAGCTCCTTCTCAAAACACTTTAAATGTCTTCAACTCAACTCAAATATTATCACGCAAATCTTTTAAATGCTCCATCCAACTATCACTGGATTACTCTAATAATCCCAAAACTTGTTTAATTATGTAATCCAAATGTTTAACTAGCGTTGTTTAAAGTATAATAACATTTTAAATTGTTTATAATATTGTCAAACGACAATTGAAAAATTTATACACGCCTCTATTAATTCCTTTCGTTCCAAATTATTATTAAAGATATTTACAAACTTATATACAATATTAATATAATTCATATTTTAGAAATACATTAAACCACAAGTTTATCCGGTTGATAATTACTCAAATTGTGTTGATATAATCGACCAATGAAGGTTAGTTATATTTAAGTGTTACATTCAGGTTTAATAAGGTTTAATAATTATTATTATTATTTGTGATGGTAACCTCCATTCAAAATCGTTATCTCAAATTAATTGAACACTCTTGTTAATTATAACAGTAACTTCACATGATTAATTTTCAAAGGACCTGGACAATAAACTCAGCGGAAAAATACTTCGCTCCAAAACGCAAAAAACTGCACAAAAATAGGCCCAGAATTCATCATATATCTCACTATATATGGCATAAAAATCTTCCACAAAAAAAACCTCCACTTACAAATTCTTCAACATCATTAATTACTGTGGGAATCTCCTTCACTTATTCAAGGGCATTATTCATCAGCGACTTTTACACGTCCACTGAACTAACGATTATACATCCATAGTTCCACTTTAAAAATTCTTATATTCATTAATTGTTTCAAAACTGTTATTATATTTAACCTTCGTGGGTTTCATTCATGAATCGATATGAAGTAAAAATTTGCCAATCACAAATAAATTTAATAGCAAATACGATTATAAACGCCTTCCTGGTCTATCAAAATTGAGATTAATATCTTCAAAGTAACACAGTATAAAAATACTATCTTCAATCAAAGTTCATCTAAACTGCATAATAGTCGAATAGAATACAATTAGACTGTGGAATGCAAACATTATTGTTCCAATCTAGAATTGAGAAAAACTCCTATCAAATGTTCATTACTATAGTGTATTCAATAAATCGTAATCAAAGTTCATATTTCATAAAATTGTCTATAAGGCAATGGTATTTCATAATTGACGATAAATGTCTATGTTGCAATCATGTTCATAAAACGTCTAGTATTTCCAAGATTGTCGATACAGTAATAGATTTTAACGCTCTAGAATCTTTTAATTATTCTTCTTTCTTGATGATGACAGAAAATTGGTCAAAGTAATTTTACTGAATAGAATTACTTTAATAAAATGACACGCTGTCTGAATTCAAATCTGCCAAAGAAAATCGTTAACTTTACAGTCAAATCGTGACTATAAAAATATGCAAATTACTGAAAGAATCAATTAATATCAGTCTCAACTGATCCAAAATTATTTAACTATGCCAATGACATAACAATGTCTTAATAAATCGTCGAAAAAGGCATAAATCATCAAAGTGTACTGAGTACAAAAATATCAAGCAAGAATATGGGGCAAAATATGTAGGACAGAAAATATGGGAAAAATGGTTGCTCAGATATCGCTAAATGGCTCAAATAAAACAAGAAACGTTCACGACTACCTTATCTGTTGATTGAAGTTCTAGAGGAAAATCTTCCAAAGAAGACTGCTGTTAGTTCCATTTCACCAACGTAAAGATGTGCTCCGACCTCGAACCTGGAACCAGCGCCCTCGGTGAATAGAACTGCTTCCTCCTCCGGAAATTGCACTGCTCCGTGTAGACGATAGACATCCTTCTGGCAAAACTCTTCTTTGTGAGCCGGGTCCACCCTGGCCTCTCTTGATAGTTCCCTGAAGTTCTGGTAGAAATTCGTCATGAATTTTATTGCAGTTATTTCCGTAGAAATATTCATATTTGTGGAGTATGAATATATTTCCACTGCCATTTGGTATAATTCAGCGTTGGACTACGATGCATGAGTGTAGTTGGATGTTCACTACATGCTCGCTTTTGTAGAAAGACGATTAGCGAAGTTCCATGCTGCTATTTCACTCCATTGATATATGTCCCAATTGCATTAAAGTCCTTAGCCTTCCATCTCCATTTCCGTTATAATAGTTGAAAGAACTGCCATATTATATTGTTGCATTGTAGAACGTAGCGTTGTATCACCAAATGCAATATGTAGTATCACGGTTACAATACACGTGTTAGCCGTAGCGTAGAATGTGGTGTTATAAAAGTGCTTCTCAGGTGGCGAGAAAATCACTTTTGTCTGCCGTCTTAAAATGCCAATATCTTCCAAATTATAATCGTGAAAATGTTCAACTTTACTACACACTTTAATACTGTAATGCACAATAGAATTAGCATACAGGCATTAGTCAACTCTTGATATATATATATTCTTATAGACTCGTTAATGTGTGCGTTTCAACTTCGCCTAGTTTCAATCACCGTAAAATGGTACTGCTGCACGCTCCGTGCTCGTTCGATGCGGTGGGCGTTACCACACACGCTAAAGACGACTTGCTTCACTGAATCACTCGAAAACGACTATAAGACACGAGAAAATGAGATATGAGATATGAGAGCTTCTCACTGCTGTGCAAGGCCTTTTATCAACTTCTTAAGGGGCGTATCCATCCCTTCCATAGCTTGTTCCTCCGTCATCGCTAGAAGTTCTAACTTTGGCAATACTTGACGGATTTTCAAATTTCAAAAACTCAAAATTAATTTCTTCTAAATTCCAAATCAATGCCATAACTGAAAATAGATTTCCACAATTCTGCATTCCAAAAGTAATTAAATATTGTAGTTTCAGTAATCTCCGTCTCCCTCCAAACTATCGTTCATTGGTTCGAGCCTTTCCTCCAATAGCGTAACTTCTTCCTTAGCACAATTCCATGTTTCCCTGCGACTGCGTCGTAAATCTCAGATCTTTCTCGAACAAAATCATGACGTCACCAAGAATCTCAGTTCAGGCAGCCTACTTGCATGAAGTCTGCGTCATCCGTGCTTACGTCATGAATATCCACGTCACAACTATGACATCCATAACTTTCTTCATATATGCCACTACAACCATCGTGGTCTCAATATAATTCAATTTACGGGGGCATTCTCCCTTCACCACGTTTTAAAAACAGTTGCAAATTGTTTTTAAACTCTGTGTTATAAGTATCTGAATTCACTTGAACACGAAATTGAATTATTATTGGCTTACTCTTGGATAATATTTCTTCAAGTTTCCAGCATTGAACTTGCCATATACGACATTATTCTCATCATCGTAGAGTTCATAACAGTTGTTTCCATAAGCATTCGTAATTCTGAACGGACCCATAAACACTATTCCAAACTTGGGATAGATTTTCTTACTCACATCAGCCTTGACAGGTCTGCGTAGTAATACCAGATTTCCAATTTCTAAGGGAGCACCAAAACGTTTTCCAGCTACTCTTTTCAGTCGTTTTTGTGCTGCTTTCTGGAGTTGTTCCTTCGCTCTGTCAATTCTCTGCTGCCTTCCTAGGTCGGGATCTCTAGGAACGTGGTTGAAAAGATTGTCCCACGGCCTTTCTGGGTTTCTTCCTAGATGAAGTATCATTGGCACTTCTCCTGTGCTCTCCTGCACTGTAGAATTTAGACATTCCTCAATAAGGGGTACAAATCTCACCCAACCAGAATGATCATTCGGACAGAAAATTCGACAAAATTTCGAAAATTCAGCCATATATCTTTCTGAAGAATTCGATTCCGGATAGCGCACGCTTGAAAATATGTGCTTAATACCAAGCCTTTCCATATCTGCAGTAAATTCTAAGGATGTAAACTGAGCTCCATGATCCGACAGTAGATATTCTGGTTTACCCGCTTTTGGAAATACAGCATGTTCCAGTCTGCTTACAACGTTCCTCGTGTTAGCTTTTTGCATGGGACTCATTGTTACAAATTTCGAGAAGACATCCACGGTAACCAACAGGAACTGATTACCCTGGTATCCCTTCGGACAGGGGCCAAATATGTCCGTCGCCATGAGTTCATTTGGTTTAGAAGGAATCATAGCCTTAGGTTTTCCTTTTAATAGAGCGGAAGCATACTTTGCTCTTTGACACTTATCACATGAACGAATGACATTAGCAATGCTGGAACGCATGTTAGTCCAAATAAACCTCTCTTTAAGAGTATCAAGATTTTTATCTAAACCGGCATGTCCAGTTGCGTGATGAGCTACCCACACTAAATTGACAACAAGTTTAGGTGGCACGTCTATTCGGAGCTTTGTATGCGCAGAGTCAGCATACTTACATACGATGTCTCCACTCAAGACAAAGTGTCGTGAATCTCTCTGTGTAGCTGCATAGTCAACATCAGTATTGTCCATGTAACCCTTAAGGAACCTGTACATTTTCCTGATTGGAGCGTGTCTCTTCTGTGACACACCGATTCGGGCTAACCTCCTAACGGTCTCTTGATCTTGCTGCTCCAATTGTACATGGTGTATCTGCACATTTTTGATAGGGTTACGTGATAAAGCATCAGCCAGTAAGTTATCTTTCCCAGGCTGATGGACGATAGTGGCGTTAAACTGTTGGGTGAACAAAGCCCAACGTGTCAATCTATCACTCGACATGTCAGTTTGCAGCATAAACTGAAGTGCTTTGTGATCTGTAATAATGATAACCTTGTGTCCCAGCAGCATTTTCTTCCACGCTTGCAAAGCTGTTACAAAAGCTAACGCTTCTAGTTCAGTCGTAAAGTAGTTTTCCTCGTGCTTCTTCAATTTCCGACTGGTGAACGCAATGTAGTGCTTGTTGCCTGCCTCGTCTTTTTGGTATAAGACTGCACTAATGCCTATTCTTGATGCATCAGACTCAATATAGAACACCTTCTCAAAGTCTGGGTACTCCAGTTTAACGTTGTTTCTGAGCATCTCCTTTGCTTTCTCAAAAGCCTCGTCTGCTGCGGTACTCCATTTCCATCTATTATTCTTCTTGAGTAAGTCATACAGAGGAGCCATAATTTCAGAGTATCTCGGACAGTGGCTGCTGATGAATTGGCATGCGCCTACAAATTCTCTGACTTGTTTCACCTTAGTTGGCTTTGGGAATCTTGTGATCGCATCTACTTTCTGCATGTTTGGATGATATCCATCTTTATCAATAGTATGCCCCAAGTAGTTGATCTCCTTCTTCAAGAATTGGCATTTTCCAAAATTAACCTTGATATTGGCCTCCCTTAAATTTTCAAACAACTTTCTCAAATGCACTAAATGTTCTGCGGCGTTGGGTGAAGATACAATTAAATCGTCAATGTAGCAGATTACATTTTCCTTTACTTCGTCAGTGAGCTTACTATCAAGTGCTCGAATAAGTGCTGGTCCACTGTTGACCATTCCAAAAGGCATTCTCTGGAAGACCCATGACGTCTGGTCAAATAAGAATCCAGTGTACTGCATACTTTCTTCTTCCAGTTGAACTTGGTAAAACGAAGATGTCAAGTCAAGAACACTGAAACATGCTCTCCCTTTGAACTTTCGAAGCAGATCTCTAATCTTAGGTGGTCGGTCATTTTCTGGAAGAATCTTCAAGTTGATGGTCCGAGCATCGAGACAAAGACGTATCTGACCATTACTTTTCTTTACTACAGTGATGGGGTTTATGTAAGACGACGCCTGTTTTTTAATAATCCCGTCTACCTCAATTTTTCTTATCAACCCTCGTACTTCTTGGTAGTATTTCTCAGGTATGGGGTATATTCTCTTTTGGTAAGGGGTTTCATCGGTCAGCCTTATCTTGTACTTATAGTCTTTAATCAATCCAGGCTTTTCATCAAAAATATCGTGGAATTCCTTTATCAAATCCTCAAATTCCCCCTGAATTTCTTCAAATCCTTCAGTTTTTCTAGTGGGTATTTCTGTTAGATTCTCCACTTCATTGATAATGGTATTTAAAATCTCTTCCCTAAGGTCTATCTCCAGACTGTTTTTCCCGTCCTGTTCTTCGATCTCTTCTGTGATCATGTACCCATCATTAAAGCTAATACTCCTATTCTTCATGTCAATAATGGCTCCAACCTTCGATATAAAATCGATTCCTAGCACAATATCGAAATGGATCTTGTTCACCACAATAAAGATCTGTTCATAATTCCTTCCATTAATTTCAAAGTTCAACAACACTTGGATCTTGCATTTCACTGCCTTGTCTTGGAAAATTCCTCTCACTTTGACGGTAGAAACAGGTAAAACTGTCATGTTTTCTCCTTTTAACAGACTTTGATAGCATTCATCAGAAATGATAGAAATAATTGCGCCGGTATCCATAAGAGCTTTGTACTGTTGGCCATCTATCAGTACAGAAATAATAGGTAAGGCACATGGTCTTTCCTCTTTGACGATTCCCCTCTCTTCTAATAAATCCTCATCAGTTACTTCATAAATTTCATTAATGGTAATCAGGTGTGGTGTGGCAATGTATTCATAGTTTCTCACTGTCGTTGAGAAATCGGCGTTTTTTTTGTGTTACCAATCTCGAAGTTCTGCTGGCTTGTAGAAGGACCAGGATCGATCACTACATCCTGTCTTTTCTTTTGGTTTTCAGCTTCCTTCTCTCGTAATTCCTTAAGATACTGCGGACTTTCTTTCTCTCTTTCTTGATACTTGTCGGGTGTCATAACCTGACCTTGAGAATTCTGATTTCGATTCTGGTAATTTCTATTGTAGTTCCTATTGTAGCCCTGGTTATTGTAGTGTCTACCTCTTCCATTATTATAATTCCCTCTGTTATTGTTCCAGCCTCGTCTTTGCTGATATGGACGGTAACCTTGTGATCTGTTGCGAAAATGATTGTTCCTATGAGGACCTACATTTTCAGTTTTCTCTTCATCCAGCTTGTCAGTTTGCTGAACTTGATCCATATAGACTGTATTAATGTCTTTGAATTCGTGCCTCTGACCTTTTTGTACCACATTTGGCATTGGACTCGTGTAGTCAGGCCTTCTCAATAATTCGTCCATACTGGTCAAATCCCTGATATTTGACGATATGATGAGTCTTCTCACCTCCACAGGCAGCATACGAGAAATCGCATCTATCAACTGCTCTGTCGACAATGGGGGTTGCAAAAATCTCAAGCGTGATAACTGGCTCGTGAAGAAATCAGCGTACCGTGTTGGAAGAGTACCTGAATACTTCCTCGAGTATACCTCAGCTCTTAATGAATTCTGCGCTTCTATGGACCAGAATCGTTTTATCAGTGCCTCTGCAAATTCGTCGAAATTACCGAAAGTATACCGAAATGCTCTGAACCATTCAAGGGGTCCTCCAGCTAGAAATCTTTCTACTATTCTCATCTCTCTTTCTCTCGGAATGTGAGCTTCAATGAAATAGTCTTTCAGGTTCCTGATATATTCTATCGGTGTTAGACTATCAGTGTTACTAAACTTTTGAGGTTTGTCCTCAAAGTTTCGGATGACTGTCACATTTCTCGGATATGGATCCATGTAATTCTTCCCACTATCACGATATTTCCATTCCGGTTCAATATTCCTTTCCTCCTCTTCTTCCCGGAATCTGGATATACGTTCCTCAGGACTAATATCTCTCTCTTCTGTAGCGAGGTTACATCTTCTGACGTAATTCCTATCATCTTCGCAAGTCAAGCCTTCTGGATCCTTATCGGTGATTTCCGTGATGACTTTCCTAATCAACTCTTCTTTATAGGTTTCCATCATGCTAGCTTCTCCTAGTTTCAAATTCTGAAGTTTGCTCGTAGTTTCATTAACATCAGAGACAATCTTATGCATTTGTTCCTCTAACGCGGATTTTAATGCTTGCACGTCCTGACCTATTTGAGTTCTATCCTCTACCTGCTTTTCGGATAGCGAATCCATCCTTATACTCAAATCTTTTCTAATTTGAACTACTTCATTATTGATATCTACTTGTGTACTGGCAAGTTTTCTTTCAATTCGCTCCTGAATCTGAGTGACATGTTCCCCACTTGACCTGTTCCATTCATCTTTCCATACCGTTACATTTGCAGTTAACATTTCCGCAATATCTACTTCAATGTCCTCCTTAAGTAAACGATTATGATCTAAGACTTGGGTTCTCATGACCTCTACATCATATTTCAAACCAGCTAAAGAAGCTGTTGTCCTAACAGACTCGTCAACTAACCTAGTTGTTAAAGCACTAATGTTACGAGTACAAAGTGTTTTTGAAGTTTCAATTTCTTCTCTAACTTTATTAACATCAGTTTGAACTTTGGCAATGTCTACAAAAGCAGTGTTAACTTCTACTTGTATCTTAGTGATATCGCTTTGCATCTCATTTACATCAGAATGAATATTATTAACACTCCAGTGGGCGCGCGGTTTGCCGTAACGCGAGTGGGCGCGTGGAGGATGAGTGTCCTCCACTTTGTTTAGCCATTTTACCCTATGAAATGTATATTTAGCGATCATGATTTTTTGTTTTGGGTAAGGTAGGAATATATTTAACACATTTTTCATTAAAAAAGTGTATTCTACGAAATATTACGTAGGAAAAATGCAATTATGGTAAGTCAAACAAAATGTGTTGAAGTTTTGTAAGTTATGTTATAAATGTTACAAAAATGTGAATTTTCACATGTAGTATTCCTTTTGGTTTCTGAAATAGGCTACACCAATCTCAAAACTAAGTCTGACGTGTTGTTGCTTCTTCTGAGAGGGCCGTTTGGTTGCTTCCCTACATACACTTCATGGTTAGTAGCACAGATGGTTGTTGTGGAAATCATAGCAAAGATCTTTATCCCATACTTCGCAGGTTTACTAGGCATATACGCCCGGAAGGGACAGTTTCCTCTAAATGCAAATAGCTGTTCATCAGTGGTAAGATAGTCGGTTGGTCTGTAGCCTATGCATTCTTGCAATTGAGCACGAACATCTCAAAGATTTCTCGAAAAGCAGCTAGTTTGTCAACAGATTTTTTTTATCTCTGTTGTGTAGGCTAGGTTATCAAATCTCCGACAAAGTAAAAGAAATCGAAACCTCTTTGCGCTCATAGTTACATAAACAGCCTCTACTCCCATGCCGTGTGAATGATCCCACATTTCAAATAAGTTTCTTCTTCCAGCCTTCAAAACCCCACCAATATATAATATACCAATCAATGCACGCATTTCTCGGGAATCATCCCTTTCTCTGACAAACTGAGGGCGAACTTTAGTTATGTAAATGTTAGTACAATGAAATATTTCATCATAAATAATACTCCGTAAAGCAGCTTCTGGAGTGATAGCATTTTTCGCAGACCCTTGAGGTCCTGGGCGATGAAAAACTGGTATAATGTTATGTCTGGGTATACGAGAAGTCTGGGCGACTTGAGGATCCAAGTACAACCTTGATGTGAGATCTTTTCCCAAATAAAACTCTGGGTTGACGAGAGGGACACGAGGGACTACTTCTTCTACCACTTCCATTTCCTCGGATTCGTCAGGAACATCAACCGGGCCAGGAGGAGGAACTGCTTATTCTACTTCTTCCATTTCTTCAGAGTCATTAGGATCATCAGTCGGGTCATCTTCTGCATTGATTTCATTTTCTCTACTCTCTGTGTGGTATTCCAAGTGGTCTTCTTTTCGTTCATCTCCATCCTCTATACCTAGAACACTCTCGTTAGCCTCAGTCTCATCTAGTACCTGTTCACGGTCACTTTCACTGGTCATTATTGTTTTCACGCATAAACTATTTCAATTAAACCGCTATGACGTTCAAAACTATGAAATAAAATAAAATATCACAGCAATATCCGAAAAAATCTGTAACGCCAATAGGCGCGCGGAGGACAAATGTCCTCCACTACTGCACAGCGCAAATAAACGCGAGGTCACGGCGACAACAGGCGAGCATAAAAGCTGACAATGCACTGACGGGCAGAGGGTGAGTTGGGAGAAAGGTATATGGCCGTCCATGGTCACGAGTGTTGCCAACCCCTGTAGTCACGCAAAACAAAATCACTGGAGGACACCTGTACTCCGCGCGCCCACTGGAGTGTTAATGTCTACCTGAACGTTTGACACATCGGTTCGAACATTTTTAATCTCTCTCTGAACTTCTTCAACCTTATCTTGTACAGTAGCAACATCGTTCCTAACAACAATTACCTCTGCTCTAGCACATGAAATATCACCCCGGACATTAGCAACATCAAGATTCAACATAGTAAGATCTTTCTGTACTTTAGAAACATCAGTCTTAACATCTGAAACATCTTTATGCACATTGGACAGATCTACTTTAACCTCTGAGACATCTTTATGCACATTGGATAAATCTTTATGGACATTGGACACGTCTGTGCGCATGTCAGTTACAGCATTCTCGATTCCCTGGGTATTGATCTGTAAACGCGACACATTATTTTCTAAGTTTGCAGAACTGGTCTGAAGAACCTTCATATTCTCCTCCATTCTACTAGTATTCCTAGCTTCCATCTCCCTCATGCTTTCATCCATGTTAGCTTTCAAATTAGCAGACATATTACTAGAATTCTCCTCCATCATCTGCTTCATACTGTTATCCATCCTAACAGACAAACTGTTGGACATCTCCTCCAACATCTTCCTAATACTCTCATCTGCCATTTCAATATTATTCCAATAATAGACTGCTTTAGGGACATACATCAAACAGAGCAATATAACAACATCTGAGCAACATTTTTCACCATATGTAAGTTTGAGCAATTTTCTGTCTTAAATCTAACTTATAATTACCTTATAATTAACCTTCGTAGACACTTCATGTTGAAATAAACTCAAGCACATGTTCAAATTTCTTTGGTTCATTTTAAAATATCCTAACACAAATAATTTACATTTACAATCCAAATAGTTTAATTTTATCTTTAATATGACTAAACATGTCATAAGCCGGTCAAATAAAATAAGATTCCAGATCATAGGCGATTTTTCTAAGTTTCCAGCCTATTTAACCTCTCTCAAGTTGCATAAGATCTGATCTTTTCTGAGTGTAATTTTCCTAATACAACACAACATTTAATCCCTATATAATCACACTCTCAAATTCTACAATTGGCCAAGACATCTAACAAAGAATCAACCTCTTTATTTGAGTCTTCACAATCCCACTGACATCGATAACTTGGTAATCCAATGTTATTCAGTCGAACGTGTCAATTCTACTGGCGTTCAACCTGGTAATCCAGTTTTGTCGAACGTTCCCCACGTTTTAGGGTCGCCAATCCTACTGTCCCCGATAATCCGGATAGTAGGCTGTCAGATATCCGCCCCCTCAATCGGATTGCCAATAATCAATCGCACCGGCACAGCTACATCAATGAAAATGGCACTGACAGATACTACCGAGATTAGAGCACAGTAGTTAACAAGAAATTATTGTGGAACACACCAAAATATACGGGGGTTCATACTTACCTTTACTTACCTCTTCAAATTAATCTCGGGTCTGGGTTGCCAACTGGATCACTTAAAGTATGCCCTCACAATAACCTCCACCACGATATTTAAAATGAACCAAGACGGAAACAAGAAACTTTAAACTGTACAATAATTTAATTCACATAAAGGGAATGATTCTAACAAAAATTCAACAAAATACACGTGGCAATCAGAAGCCATTGTCAATGTAATCATGTCCTCCTGTAGGACTTGTAGACGTTGCATACAAAATTTCAGCTTTCTAGCTCAAATGAGCGTAATAATAATAATACACTTGGAATGGATAAGGGAGTTGGGACGAGACATATAGCAATTGTTTTTCTTTTAATAAACATCACACTTTTATTAATAGCCGCAAGGCTGCTATGTAGGCGACCTTGGCCTCTATCAACCAGTTGTCTGGCCAGCTGCGATCCACCCTGCATCATGTCGCATGCCTACATCGTCAAATGGACTCACCTGTCCAGCCAACGTTAGCATCTGCTAGTTACATCAGAGCCTAGCTCCTTCTCAAAACACTTTAAATGTCTTCAACTCAACTCAAATATTATCACGCAAATCTTTTAAATGCTCCATCCAACTATCACTGGATTACTCTAATAATCCCAAAACTTGTTTAATTATGTAATCCAAATGTTTAACTAGCGTTGTTTAAAGTATAATAACATTTTAAATTGTTTATAATATTGTCAAACGACAATTGAAAAATTTATACACGCCTCTATTAATTCCTTTCGTTCCAAATTATTATTAAAGATATTTACAAACTTATATACAATATTAATATAATTCATATTTTAGAAATACATTAAACCACAAGTTTATCCGGTTGATAATTACTCAAATTGTGTTGATATAATCGACCAATGAAGGTTAGTTATATTTAAGTGTTACATTCAGGTTTAATAAGGTTTAATAATTATTATTATTATTTGTGATGGTAACCTCCATTCAAAATCGTTATCTCAAATTAATTGAACACTCTTGTTAATTATAACAGTAACTTCACATGATTAATTTTCAAAGGACCTGGACAATAAACTCAGCGGAAAAATACTTCGCTCCAAAACGCACAAAACTGCACAAAATAGGCCCAGAATTCATCATATATCTCACTATATATGGCATAAAAATCTTCCACAAAAAAAACCTCCACTTACAAATTCTTCAACATCATTAATTACTGTGGGAATCTCCTTCACTTATTCAAGGGCATTATTCATCAGCGACTTTTACACGTCCACTGAACTAACGATTATACATCCATAGTTCCACTTTAAAAATTCTTATATTCATTAATTGTTTCAAAACTGTTATTATATTTAACCTTCGTGGGTTTCATTCATGAATCGATATGAAGTAAAAATTTGCCAATCACAAATAATTTTAATAGCAAATACGATTATAAACGCCTTCCTGGTCTATCAAAATTGAGATTAATATCTTCAAAGTAACGCAGTATAAAAATACTATCTTCAATCAAAGTTCATCTAAACTGCATAATAGTCGAATAGAATTCAATTAGACTGTGGAATGCAAACATTATTGTTCCAATCTAGAATTGAGAAAAACTCCTATTAAATGTTCATTACTATAGTGTATTCAATAAATCGTAATCAAAGTTCATATTTCATAAAATTTTCTATAAGGCAATGGTATTTCATAATTGACGATAAATGTCTATGTTGCAATCATGTTCATAAAACGACTAGTATTTCCAAGATCGTCGATACAGTAATAGATTTTAACGCTCTAAAATCTTTTAATTATTCTTCTTTCTTGATGATGACAGAAAATTGGTCAAAGTAATTTTACTGAATAGAATTACTTTAATAAAATGACACGCTGTCTGAATTCAAATCTGCCAAAGAAAATCGTTAACTTTACAGTCAAATCGTGACTATAAAAATATGCAAATTACTGAAAGAATCAATTAATATCAGTCTCAACTGATCCAAAATTATTTAACTATGCCAATGACATAACAATGTCTTAATAAATCGTCGAAAAAGGCATAAATCATCAAAGTGTACTGAGTACAAAAATATCAAGCAAGAATATGGGGCAAAATATGTAGGACAGAAAATATGGGAAAAATGGTTGCTCAGATATCGCTAAATGGCTCAAATAAAACAAGAAACGTTCACGACTACCTTATCTGTTGATTGAAGTTCTAGAGGAAAATCTTCCAAAGAAGACTGCTGTTAGTTCCATTTCACCAACGCAAAGATGTGCTCCGACCTCGAACCTGGAACCAGCGCCCTCGGAGAATAGAACTGCTTCCTCCTCCGGAAATTGCACTGCTCCGTGTAGACGATAGACATCCTTCTGGCAAAACTCTTCTTTGTGAGCCGGGTCCACCCTGGCCTCTCTTGATAGTTCCCTGAAGTTCTGGTAGAAATTCGTCATGAATTTTATTGCAGTTATTTCCGTAGAAATATTCATATTTGTGGAGTATGAATATATTTCCACTGCCATTTGGTATAATTCAGCGTTGGACTACGATGCATGAGTGTAGTTGGATGTTCACTACATGCTCGCTTTTGTAGAAAGACGATTAGCGAAGTTCCATGCTGCTATTTCACTCCATTGATATATGTCCCAATTGCATTAAAGTCCTGAGCCTTCCATCTCCATTTCCGTTATAATAGTTGAAAGAACTGCCATATTATATTGTTGCATTGTAGAACGTAGCGTTGTATCACCAAATGCAATATGTAGTATCACGGTTACAATACACGTGTTAGCCGTAGCGTAGAATGTGGTGTTATAAAAGTGCTTCTCAGGTGGCGAGAAAATCACTTTTGTCTGCCGTCTTAAAATGCCAATATCTTCCAAATTATAATCGTGAAAATGTTCAACTTTACTACACACTTTAATACTGTAATGCACAATAGAATTAGCATACAGGCATTAGTCAACTCTTGATATATATTCTTGTAGACTCGTTAATGTGTGCGTTTCAACTTCGCCTAGTTTCAATCACCGTAAAATGGTACTGCTGCACGCTCCGTGCTCGTTCGATGCGGTGGGCTTTACCACACACGCTAAAGACGACTTGCTTCACTGAATCACTCGAAAACGACTATAAGACACGAGAAAATGAGATATGAGATATGAGAGCTTCTCACTGCTGTACAAGGCCTTTTATCAACTTCTTAAGGGGCGTATCCATCCCTTCCATAGCTTGTTCCTCCGTCATCGCTAGAAGTTCTAACTTTGGCAATACTTGACGGATTTTCAAATTTCAAAAACTCAAAATTAATTTCTTCTAAATTCCAAATCAATGCCATAACTGAAAATAGATTTCCACAATTCTTCATTCCAAAAGTAATTAAATATTGTAGTTTCAGTAATCTCCGTCTCCCTCCAAACTATCGTTCATTGGTTCGAGCCTTTCCTCCAATAGCGTAACTTCTTCCTTAGCACAATTCCATGTTTCCCTGCGACTGCGTCGTAAATCTCAGATCTTTCTCGAACAAAATCATGACGTCACCAAGAATCTCAGTTCAGGCAGCCTACTTGCATGAAGTCTGCGTCATCCGTGCTTACGTCATGAATATCCACGTCACAACTATGACATCCATAACTTTCTTCATATATGCCACTACAACCATCGTGGTCTCAATATAATTCAATTTACGGGGGCAGTACCATCCCGGAATTTGCCCGAAGACGAAGTGGGAAACCACGGAAAACACTTCGAGGATGGCTGAGGTGGGAATCGAACCCCCTCCACTCATTTGGACCACCCGAGGCTGAGTAGACCCCGTACCAGTCCTCATACCACTTGTCAAATTTCGTGGCAGAGCCGGGAATCGAACCCAGGACCTCAGGGGCGGCAGCTAACCATGCTGACCGCTACGCTACGGAGGCGACAATTTTGAAAACTAACAATGTCTATTAGATTGCAAGTTAAAATATATGGATTAAAATTGATATTCACTTTCCAAGTTTCAACGTTGCAGTTCTATATCACTTTAAGCACTTACTGCCTAATCCTGCAACTAGAGAGGTCACTAACCTACAGATAAATGGAAAATACTGTATGTGTGTTGCTGTTGTTAATTCATTGAGGGGTTTTGCAACATCGCAGCGATGTAGCTCCGTGTACCTGGCTGGGTGTGGGGAGATTGTATGATAACCTGTGTTATTGTGATGGCTGTGTTAGAGAAAAATGTGTGTATATACGTGCCAGAAGTTGTTGCAAAACTCGCTTCATCCTTCTTACAATGTAAATCTAATCAGGTATTATTCAATGCATGCTGTACTGCACGAAGAAAAGTGATTAGTGAATTTGACTTATCCACTATTAAATGCGATAATACATAAGTTTAGATTCTTGATTTTCATACATTGGCAATCCTGCATTGAAAACATTTCTATTGTGGCTAGAGTAAAGTGCAGCCGTGTTCTTATGGAGTCCGCAATCAGCAGGGATGGACAGAGCATGGAATAGGTCGTCACTTTTCACCAAACCAGACAGAGATTCCACTGTTCTATTTTTTTTTTTTTTTTTTGCGTATGGCTTTTAGTGCCGGGAGTGTCCGAGGACATGTTCGGCTCGCCAGTTTTGTAGCTGCTTCGAGACGGACACCCAATGGGTGAGCTACAAGTACCGTAGGGGAGGAAAGTTGGAATGGAAGGTCGAGGAGTTGGAAGGTAGCGGCTGTGGCCTATAGTTAGGGACCAACCCCGGCATTTGCCAGGAAGGAAGATGGGAGATCACAGAAGACCATCTTCAAGGTTGCCGGCGGGGGGGATTCGAACCTCCTCGCCTCCCGGATGTGAGCGACTGCCAGCAGTCATGCCGTAACGACCACGGCTAACTCACCCGGTACTGTTCTATTACGTCCTGTAAAATATATTTATATAATGTACTGTAGTTTATGATACTAAATGGACATTAATGATTATTGAAAATTATAAGAAATCATGAAACAGAATTACTGAATAGTAAATGTGAAAATTATTCTAATATATCTTAAACGGGTATGGCGGTACCACCAAAACTTATCAAATCCAAAACTGTCTTCATACACTATTAAGGACTGATTTGCCACTACTGAGTGTTATTTCAGACTGATATATGAGATAATACATGTTTAACTACGAGCCTCTGTTGTAGTTGTCAATTCATTTAGGGACTTGGAACACGTTGGTTAACATCCCCGTGTATTTGGGTGTGTGTTTAACTTGTCTGATAATCAGTATTTATGTAATAACAGTACTGTAGTAATGTGTGTAACTGTATTTTGGACAGGAATGCGGTAGGTGCTCCGGCATTTAAAGTAAAGTACAATCCAGGCATTTGCTTGGATGGAATGCGCAAATACCCGGTGAGAAACCACACTCAAGGTGGCCGCTGTTAACGCCTGGATTTGAACCTACGATCTCCGGACTTACTGCAGCTGCCCTCGCGGCCATGGTGCACGATTTAACGAGCACGGCTTCGCAACTGAGACATTAAGAGTCTTATAGGAACATTAGAACATTAACATAAATTTAACAAGAAGTTCCGTGACGAACTGAAGAGCCTACTTTTCGTAACATTTAAGATTCATGCCAATGATTAATCTATGTGGATCTATCTAGAATAATGACGAAATTAAGTTGGTAATATCGAAAATCCTAATTAGTTCGAAATACTGTATACCTGGCATAATGTAGCCTAATAGGGCACTACAGTTGGCAGCCCTGGTGACTGAATATATTCTTAGTTCCATGTCTTAAGGTACAGAATTTGAAGTCCAATGGATAACATGGACGTTGCATGCAGTTAAACATTGGATCTAACAGCGCGCGTAAAATCATGTTGGAAACAATGTCATGCATGTAATGGTCAGAAATAAGGAAGCAAGGAAGGAAGCTTGTAGTTTAACGTGACTGTTAATCTCGCGATCATGAGCCACGGGACCTCTGTTTTATGTAGAATCCGAACCACAGGACATGGCATTTCACTTCGAAGATCTCACAGGCATTGACCGGGAATCGAACCCCGTCCGCCTTGGTGAGAGTCCAACAGCTTGACCGCTGCGCAATCACGCCCCAGGTCAGAAATAATCTGAAGTAATATGATCTATTGTTGTGCCAATTTTGAATGAAATCCATTAGTTAGTATAGAGCATTTTAAAATTGGACCTATCAGCAGGCTAGGAATCATGTTGGAAGCACTGACGTATATTAGTTACTCCAAATTAATCTAGAATGCCAGGTATTATACGTGTGCAAAGTTTAGAGCTATTGGCTTGCATAATTTCTGATATATTGACATTAGGGAAACAAAAATAGAGACAGCATTTATTAAGAGTTGGCAGCCCTGGTTGCTCTTAATAATACGCATTGTCAAATCTGTTATGGTACACATAGCACATACGAAATTTGGTTGAAATCCAAATGATAGTATGGAAGTTATATGTATTTAAAGCTGGACCTATCAGCAGGCTTAGAATCATGTTGGTAGCACTGACGTATATACGTTACTCCAAATTAATATAGAATGTCAGGTACTATACGTGTGCATAGTTTAAAGCTGTGGGCTTGCATACTTTCTGATATATTGGTATTTGGATAAAAGAAATTGAGAGCATTTATTAACAGTTGGCAGCCCTGTTGACTCTTAAGAATACGCTCAGTCATATCTGGCTATGTACACATACCACATATGAAATTTGACTGACTTCCAATTGATAGTGTAGAAGTTATATGCATTTAAAAATTGGACCTATCAGCAGGCTAATAATAATTTTGGCAACACTGCCATGTATGGCCTCCTGGAAATTAAACTGAAATATTATTATCTATAAATATTATTATCTATACGTGTTCCAAAATATCCAACATGGAGCTCAAATTTCAATTGCGATTTTTCAGCAGTTGGTAACACTGAGATCATTTTCAAATACAGCATTGAGATATTCAGGTATAGATCTTTATTCCTACCAAATTTTGTTTTGATTGCTGCAGCCGTTTAGGAGTAGATTAGGGGGGGGGGGGCACACAGTCAGATAGACAGACAGACACACAGAAGGACAGACAGACACACATTTCCCCGGATCGATCTCATAAGTATACTTTTTCCTCATTTTTGCAAAATGTGAAAAGTAGGCTAAAAATCTTTATTGTTTACGTAACAGGAGTTTTCGTGTTTTATGAATAACCATTTTACCTGGAGGAAGCTAGGTTCCTATTCAATAAAATACGGGTTTTTACTGTTTGGAATGTTAGCGCGTTGCTTCAAAACAATGATAATCGATTAGAAACATGAGAAACCATGCAAACTAATTCGATACTGTTCTCCGTAAGTAAGATAAAGGGTTTCGTCCAAGAGCATTAATTGGGGTATCACAGCCGCAGTGCCGACTAATATAAACATTTAACTTCAAGGATGGCTCTGAGTGACCACCTTACCTGGTGAAAGGATTCCGTCACTCAAGAGGGATATTTAATTTAGGTGGTGGGCAGCCAGCGGTCACATGACTTCAACATCCGTTGTCTAATACGCTAACGCTATAAAAGGAACAATTCAATGAAGATCTCATCCGCAAGTGCTCCATCTCTGCCGGCACAACATCCTTGATGTAGTGTCGTAACTGAAGGCTATTAAATAATAAAACATCTCAGACCAGCCATCGCCTACACTCTACAGCGACATAAAATATATTAAATAGTGGCTTAATTGGTTATTTTATTTCAAGACACCGTCTGCGTCTTCAATTACAGTTCTCTAAATTATGTCTGTCTGTGTCGAAACGTGTAAATCTTCCTCCGTTGTCATAATATTACTTATGACATAAAAGGTGTTATAGACCACGATGCTCTTAGCCCCGACGTGAAGAAAAAACATCAAATTCCTTCCTAAAATAACCTAACAGAAACACTGCAAATCTAGCAATAAGAACAAATTGTCAGGTCTAACCGTGAGTTTAAATATCTTCTGTTAAACTTAACTGATGTGCTGCCTAGGATGGGATATACTCATCAATATTTACTTAAGTTGTTACTTCTAACATACGAAGCCGCAGAGGAAAATAAAACTCCGATCTAAATGGCTGTATTTGAAGTGTAAGGCTGACCTTGCTAGATTACCTACAATGAGGCAAATCGGAAACTCAAGTTGAGTAGTTTAAATTCAGCTCACGGTGACTTTTTACTCCAAAATTGAGTGTGATCTTTCCACACTCACTCACTACGCTCTCCAGGACTTGCTCATCTGAACTCTGGGATACACAACATCTTAGAATGAATATGCGTATATAATGAATATCATGCTCAATCTGGAAAATTGCAGATGGAACCAAGTTTTCAAATTGATGTTCTGTATTCTCTGTGGTCCGATATCAAATCAATCATGTATCTAAACTGAAACATCTTAAAATATTACTAAAATCCACTAGAAGAAAATCAATTAAATTAAGATAATTGCATGCCATTTGAAGTGATACTGACCTAATGCCCCACAACGACATTTAGACGCTTAATCGCTTTACTTTTTCGTTATGTTTATTTTGATACGCTTACTGTATTTTATACATTACAAAAACTTAAAGTTGGATGTGATATTTTTTGGAGATGGTGTGTTACTAATAGCTTCTGAAGAAGATGACCAGAATGATAGTCCACAAATTGCGCAAAATTGAACCCAAATATAATACAAGTATATGAAAAGAACAAACAAACTATAGCTTCAATGATTAAGAATCTAAATACAGAAAGTTCTATTTAAACAATGGATAATTTGAAACAGTCCATGAGTGCATTTATCAGGATTATAAATCGCCTCTTAAAGCTAAGCTGACTGACCATATAACATCATGGAGTATACAAAGAAAAGTAATAGTCTCAAATGTGATTATGAAACCATCCTTGACTCAGATACATTTCCTCATAAAATTATACAAAACCTTAACAACACTAGTCCTATACTATGGAAGTGAGGCATGGACAACTAGGAAAACTGACGCACACATACAGTATTTCTTACCATACTACCAATGACATCAAGTACATTCGACAAACAGTGGAGTACTAAGAGAAATGACGCAGTATTCAGAACTGAACGAGTAATACAATAAATGCATCGTTACCAAGTATATTGAAAAAAATAATGAACTAAGAAAAATTACCTGATTAAATTCCTAAGTATTGCCGCAAAGAAACAAAATCAACACTGGCGAGAGAATGCATCGTAAGACTATAACCAACCCATAGATACAATACTTATATAAAAAATTATGATAATGATGATGATGATAATGATAATGATATTGATGCCGTTAATTATGATGATATTGATGATGGTGATAATGATAATGTTGATGATGGTAGTGATGATGATTATTATGCTGATAATAATGGTGATAATGATGATACTGGTGATAATAGTGATAACGATGATATTGATGATGATAATGATGAAAATGGTGATAATGATGCTAATATTGTGTTTTATACGTGTGGCCTCCTGAGAGGCCAAGTGCAGGTCTTTCTAGTCGACGCCCGTGGGTGACTTGCGCGTCGGGATGACAGATGGAATGGATGAAGATGAATGAAACTGGACAAGGATGTGGAAGGACGCGGTCGTGGCCTGTCAGAAACTACCGTCCCAGCATTTGCCTGGTGTTGAAAATGGGAAACCAAGGAAAACCATTTCAAGGACGGCTGACGGTGGGGCTCGAACCCACGCGTCTACCGAATCAGCAGAGAGCTTGTCCCCAAGACCTAACACTGCGCTTTAGCCAGCGTAGCCACTGATGTCGGTCATAATATTGATGATGGTGATGTTGATGGTGATGATTATGATGATGATGATAATGCTGATAATGATGATGATTATATTATTGTAAGTTTACCTTTTTGGAGCCACCTCCTGTGTTCACGGGATACGTATTGAAACTTAGGATCCAGAGGTCCTGCCTCCTCCTCAGACTGGAAATCGGTAGAAAGTGGAGTACCTCAGGGATCTGTCTTAGGTCCACTATGCTTCTCGCTATATATAAACGATGTTTCTAATGAATTCCGAAATAGTTCTGTTCATATATACGCTGATGACCTCCAAGCCTATTTTCACCTCACGCCTAACACTGCATGTGATCGTATAGATCTGTTTAATGAAGACATTGACAGGCTTTGTGAATGGGCCCTAAATCATAATCTTAACTTGAACATATCTAAAACACAACTTATATCCATTGGATATACAAAACTTCTAAATTCAGTAGATTTTAATTCACTACCACCCATCAAGATACTAGATAATAATATTAAATATAGCAACACTGTCAATAATCTCGGAGTGATATTTGATAGAACACTGTCGTGGGCAGAGAATACGTCTAATGTGGTAAGGAAGGTTGTATCAACTATGCATCTCCTGAAAAGAACTGTTTCTTACACCCCACCTAACATACGTAAGCTCTTCGTCCAAACTATCATTTTTCCAATCATTGATTATGGCTCTGCTGTATACAATGATTTACCAGAAACACAGAACATAAAATTACAAAGAGTCCAGAATGCATGTGTTCGGTACATTCTGGATGTAAGGCGAGATGAACATATCACACCTTACTACGTGCAGCTGAAATGGCTGAAACTCCACGAGCGCAGGCAGTTATCAGTTGCCACTCTGACACATAAAATATTACATACCAAGACCCCGTTATATCTCTACAATGCCTTTACACCAATGCATTCTGTTCATAATCGAGAAAATAGATACAAAAATTAACACTCCAGATTCCTATACACCGAACCATGAAGTTCACTAACATTATAGTAACAAAAAGATAGTAACAATACAATAATAATAATAATAATAATAATAATAATAATAATAATAATAATAATAATAATAATAATAATGATGATAATGGAAAAATTATTGCACCGCCTCACGCCTCTTCAACACCTTCGATTTATATAAGTACGTCAACATTGCAAGCACTGCAGCTTTTAAAAGACATCTTTCATCCTGCTTCTTGGAGCAGTATACCTCTCACATTTGATTACTGTATTATGTTAAAATACTTTTTTTAAAGTTCAATTATAACACAAGGACAATAGCTGACAACCTGTCTACTTCAATAGCTTTTCTTGTACAGTATATGGTGTTTGTTTTTCGGGCTGATAGTCTGTATGCACTCTCACTCTTTTGTATATAATTTTTCCATTATCATTATTATTATTATTATTATTATTATTATTATTATTGTATTGTTACTATCTTTTTGTTACTATAATTGTTAGATTATGATTATTTATATTGTGAATGTAAGTGAAATGTTTTATTTTTATAAGCCCTAATCTTATTTTATGTAGGGCACTACTGTAAAGGAGCTCTTAAGCTCTACGTGTAGCAGTGAAAATAAATCAATCAATCAATCTCCACCAAGAAATGTTATACTGAACTGAGGGTTGGAAGGCGGTACACTCAGTTTCGTGAGGCAAAACTGAAACGATGTGGGT
Organism: Meconema thalassinum; assembly: GCA_946902985.2. Lineage (NCBI taxonomy): Eukaryota > Metazoa > Arthropoda > Insecta > Orthoptera > Tettigoniidae > Meconema > Meconema thalassinum. The sequence continues at coordinate 1,183,046,694 of OX336388.2, read as the reverse complement.
TTGATTCTCACCTCAGTTGCTCTAGAAGTTTACCATTTCTACTCCATGCAAATGCCAGATTGCTAACTTTACGACCACGGTTACCTACCTGCAACACACATACTACCCCAGCCATCACACAGGTTCTCATACAAACTCCTTACACGTCCAATCGCACGGGGTTATATGAATCAACAAGAAATGAGTCAATAAACTTCATTTAGTGATTGTTTTGAGACTAATTTTGATACGTTAAGTGATTAAATTTGAAGGCTCACCAGTATTCATTTCGTACCCTGATATGATCTTCGTTCCTAAATTGAAAAGGAAGAAACATAAAACAATATAAAGTGGCTCCAACAATGAAAACTTACAACAATATAATCATCGTTATTAATTATTTTATTGATGCAGCCAATGACCATTTATTTTGTTTTCAGGATGGGCCATTGGAAAGGATTTTGGAAGGAAATCGGCCGAGGACCTATTGAAAGGAACCGTCTTGGCATTTTCCTGGTGGTGAAACTGTGAAACCATGAAAAACATTTGCAGGACGGCCGAGGTGGGATTCGAACCCACGCTCCCACTCACGATGCCAGCGAGGCACGAGCTAGAGCGTTAGTGCTCTCGGCCACCCATGCCAGTCGAATCATTATTAGCCTATTAATCTTCATTATTACCATCATCATCACCATCGTCATCATCACCAACATCATCACGATCGTCATCAACACCATCGTCATCATCACCATCGTTATCACCATCATCAACATCAGCATCAGCATCATCATTATTTCTTACTACCAATGAGATCAGGTACATTAGACGAACAGCAGAGAGAATACTGAGATACATGAATCTTATTTAATGATCTTTGTCTTTTGTCTTGATGATTCTCTTAGTTGTAATTATGTTCATAGTAAAATGGCTATTCAACTACAAGCATTCAGATAAATAGAAAATTTGTGTATCAGAATTAGAATTTGAATGTATTGGTAAACGAACTACCACTGAGGCTAATGAGCCCCTTTATGTAGCGTAAACATTGTTCTGGTTTCAAGTATTGTAATAAGAAACTAAACATAGCTAAACAACAAACAAGTTGTTCAGGAAAGAACGTATAGCCTACTTTCTCCTAAATGTATGGGTGTAGTTATAACTGGCTGTCCTTATCACCTCCTAATCTCTTCCTATTCGAAGTGCAAATTGGCACAGTGGCCTTCAAACCATAGTTTATAATTTAGCCCAGCATTTTGCAATTTCATCAGCAAACACTCCAAACAACGTAGGTATTCATTTTATTAACACCGACTACTTACAATAATTGAAACTTATTTGCTTTACTAAGGCCCATCCACAATGCGTAGTCGGCAGTCCGTTGTTTGTTAGTTCTCAGTCGACAGTTGCGGTCGTCCCCGTGTATACTACAGGCACCATACACAACATGCAGTTGCAGTTGGTAGCTGGTAGCTGGCAGTCGGTAGTCGGCAGTCGAAAATTTTATCCTCGACTGCCTACTACCCGACTGCAGCAATGTAATAGCCAATCAGAGCAGATCAGAAACTGACGTCACGTTGTTGTTCTGTGTCGTGTACAAAGAGGTATAGGCCTATGTGAAGTAACTTCGCAACCCGTAAATTTATAATTTTAAATACACGGTATAACAAAATAATCCATCTCCAAATCATCCATACTGCAAGTTTTGAGGTTACCAACAACGCCTCGGTGCACAAGGAATAAACGACAGCCATTGTAATCGTATTATTACTCCTAGCAGTCGTTAAGACTGGGTTCGCTAACTGGCCGAGGGCTGTGGTTAGCTCCAACCAGGGGGTGTCAACCAGATAGGATTTGTTTGGAACCATCGGTGTAGTACGTCAGTCAGTCGTTTGGAGCGCTGTATATCGTGTTGCCAACATATGCATGATACAACGTTGTAATTAAATTGCAAGCATATCACTATATTTAGTCAATAAATATACACATAATTCCTAATTGACATTTCCTTGTAATTATCTTGCTCACAGACGATAATTACGGCACTTATCATTAAATAAACATTATTTCTACTGGGTTGGCGGCATTGATCATGATCATGGTCGCTCTGTTTATATGTGTTGCATGTTGTAAACAATATTGGCCGTATATAAATAAGCTAATTTTGTGTTCTTTCTCATCTTTCTTATATCAAATTGTCTTCGTGGTAATGAGAAGTGAACAGTTCTTCTTCTGCTACGCCAAGTAAGTACGCTTATTTTAAGAATTTAAGTAAAAACGTGTTTCTGTGTGTGCAAAATATACCGTAGCCTAGTTTTGAATTTATATTAGACGCAGTGTACAGGTGACATTCCACTTGACATATTAATTAACTTTCACTATTATTTATCCCACTGGTAGGCCTACCAAATTCTGGGAACAAACAAATCGTAAATTGCTGTTCTCGAAATAGCAGAGGAATGTGGCAACTCTTCTTAGAAATGGCCAGGTAAGAGTCTATGTCACCGTAATGTTTTCAACTTGATTACATCTTGCAGAGATACGTCCAGTACCATGAGCCTATTGCATATGTGTACTCAAGTTCTTGAGGTGTGTTAATAATTCATTTTACATTGCGGTAGATTAAAAATGTCATGATTCTTGACAAAGTGTCGAAGCTTTCGTATTTTCCCCTTCCTTGAATTTCAAATTATTATTGGTACCGTATTCAAAAAAGATCAGTTCTTGTACATGTTAGTTACTGGAGCTGTGGCATGTACCTATTCAGTTGGTAGAATAGGTAGTAATGCCATTACTGATGTAGAACTGTAATTACAGGTTCTAAAATCTTAACACACACTGGTCCTGTGGGTGGCTGTGTGCTCTTGTTCTGTGGAGCAAAGTCCAACATTAAAATTTATTTAAGAGGTCTAAATTTTGGTCAAAATATACAAATGAACGAAGCCCCAAATGGTGAACGCATTTGTACTCTTAATTTGAAGATTATTAAGTTCATCAGAATGGTTTCATTTTGTGCGTATGTTGTTATTTTAGAATAGGCTATATTTATTTTTCTTCCCATCATTCCATAATTATTTTTAGAAAATTCAGCAGCTACAGCACTGTATTCATGCGTTGCAAAACTGTTTCTCTCTGGCAGAAGAGTAAGAATAGAATTAGAAATGATGATATATCTTTCAGAAGGATGATACCTGCAGAACCAGTAACAAAACCACTCACCATATCTAGAAGATATGCTGGAGTCACCCTTGAATTGTTGTGTAATAGAAATTATTGGGAAGAAATATTCCCTAATTATAAATTTTGTAAGATCTCTTGGTCCAAATCCATGAATTACCGGTAATGAAATTAATGAATTTTTATTGGATAATGTGTACAGGCCTAATATGTGGCTCCATCTTTTCTTTTATGTTGGGGGAGGGATACCACCCACCTCCACCCCCTTGCCAAATATCAAGCAATTTGGTGGGATTGTGGGTATTTGTGATCGATGTGATTGTACCAAGTGGACTCACATGTGAATTAGTCGCAGATTTAAAATTTTAGTTATTTACTGAAAGGTGAGAGTGGCAATCTTATGGGTTGCATCAATTTCAGATGTCCATTACATTAATAAATAAGCTTCTGTGTCTTACTAAAATAAATACTAATCAGTTTTGAAGGGGTGTTAAGTCATAAAACAGTGTAAAGAAGATTGGTTAATATGTTTATGTTCGACCCTGGCGAAATGTAAATATTATATGTCAGAAAATATAATGAGGCTCATTATAGTACAAGTTTGTGCTCTTGTTTCTTGCCCATTCAACGATGGCAGCCATGTTCCTTAAGCGCATGAGGTCTCTTCAACTGTTACCTAGGTGCATACATTGACGTCACGTTCGTGTTGCCAACATGTAAGATAGGCCTACAAAATACACCTGTCAGGAGGTTGGTCCGTACTATCTAGTAATTATTGGTACCATATACGTGGGGTTGGCAATACTGTACTTGTGCATAATTCATGCGGATAATGGCTGACACAGATGAAATATATGTAAGTTGTGATCAAAAAAGAGAAAGGTGGGTGGGTTATAGACTGCTGAGGATATTAACCAAAATAACTACCTTCTGTAATGATACAAATTGAATCTGGAAATTATGTACGGTAACTTAGTTTACTCCTCCGCTATCTATAACCCACCGTACCCTTTATTAGATCACGACTTATATAGTAAAATTCCTGCTGTGTCGACCATTATAGCCTCCGCGTGAATTATGGACAAATTTATTAGGATGCGTATATAGTTACCACTTTATTGTGATAATAGTTAACCATATTGGCTGGTGATACATTTGATGAACCACCGCCTTGTCAATACTATGATGTAATATTTATTAAACGATGTAGGCTACATGTTTCGGCATTACATTGATACCAGTACTGTACTTTCTTCAGCATCAGCGTAAATGGATTATGAACTAGGTTACCAAGTGTTAAGAGAAATTGATATCCTTAAAATAATTTAACTTAAAGTTCCTTATTGGTTCGTATTTTGGGTGTTAGCAAATTCTTCAAAACTGGATCAGCGATATACCATAGTATTTGAGTGTAAAATACTTAGAAGTTGTTGCATTTAGACTGTGCCATTGGAGTTGCGATGGACTGTAGTGATTTTGTTAACATCGATAGAGGAATTGAGATGTCTATGTTCGATATCTACCATTGCCAAACCATTATTTGCCAGCTTAATCTCTTTGTAGTTGTTCAAATAGCTCCAAAAGAAATATTTATTTACTCCACAAAGCTCTTAACTTAATATGTAGGCCTATATCATTTTGTGTAGTTTAATGAACGATTCCTTGCATAAAATTTTTAATCGTATTAATGCTATGCTCTCTTGTGTCCAGCAGGTTTCATCTGCATTGGAGTTGAAAAATGAAATTGTTCCAACGATAATTGTATCTGGATCACCTATTGCTGGTGGTATTACAATGTATAACATGGTTGCGAGACCAGTATCTATGAACTTATGATATGTGCACTTACAAATGCACATATTGGTTGTAGCATTAAGATATAACTAGAAAACTTTTGTGTGCTTTATTTTTGAGATAATCGTATTCAATTTCACAGCATTCTGATCACAGTACAATGTGCATATGCTACAACCAATATGTGCATTTGTAAGTAGTACACATAACATGATAAGTTACTAGATAACCTAATGGTCACAACCACGTTATACATAGTAATATAACCAGCAACAGGTGGTTCTCAAGATACAATTAACGTTGGAACAATTTCATTTTTCAACTCCGATGCAGATGAAACCTTTCGGACACGAGAGCATTAATTCGATTGAAACATTATGCAAGGAATCATTCCTAAAACTACACGAAATGATAAACATGTCAAGACTTTGTGCAGAATATAAATATTTCTTTTGAAGCTATTCGAACAACTACAACGAGAATAAGCCAGCAAATAATAGTTTAGCAATGGCAGATATTGAACGTAGAAATCCCAATCCCTCTATCATGTTAATGATTTCACCACAGTCCATCGCAACTCCAATGACAGTCTAGATGCAACAACTTTTAAGTATTTGCCTCGACCAAATATTACTAATTTAGATAGTGCAGCCTGTCACGCAAAGTGGGGATAGTCACGCATCCGTATTAACCAAGTTGTGAGGGTCAAATGAAGGTTCTCGTCTCAATCAGTTTTAATAAACAGAATTTTCTCTTCGAATAACATTCCAAATAATAGGCATACTGCAGATGAAGTCCGTTCGCTTCACTGAGAAACATGATGATGATGATGAATATTTGTTGCCTAGGTAACCGTATAGGAGTTCTAGATAACAAACTCATATTGGCATGGTAACTAACAGTATGAAATTTATCTCTAATGAATTATAAGTATAAAGTATAAATAAGTAAGTTATAAATCCTACACGAAAAAGTAATTAACCAATTAAATCAAACAATTATAACTCATAAAAACAACAGATTATGAAACACAGCAAGGTGAGCGTGCACTGGAGGCAACCAAACAAGCAACTGATCGGCGACAAGCACGTGGTCAAATAGCATCATTCAAATTGGCAGCGTTGTATAGTTTCCATGGCAACAAGCCATGCGTGCGATCTAGTCGTCAACTCTTTTTGCCCAGTGGCACTGCAAGGTCATCTGCCCCTTAGAGAGAATGTTATCACTCGTTCTACTTTCATTCAGTGTTACTATAATACCACCTTTTGGTGTGGTAGCAGCCACTCCTGAGGTCCTGGGCTAGTTTCCAAGTAATTTAATTCTGGTCTGAGGGTTGGAACGACTCTCAACCAGCTTCATGAGCCAGAAATGAGAAGAGGTAGGTTCGATTCTCACCTCGGCCATCCAAGAAGTGGATTTCCGTGGTTTCCCCACTTCCACTCCAGGCTAATGCTGGGATTGATCCTAACTTAAGACTATGGCTGTCTCTTTTCCAGTTGTCGCCTGAATTACAAAAAGTAGGCTATACTTCTCGGGTCCAAGCTCTGTGAACTTGCGGGGTGAGGGGAATGAGCAAGGAAGGGTCAGGCGAGAAGAGAAGGGTCTGTCAACAGCCCGCCGTGATATCTGTTATTCCTTTCTATTCCAATAATGCTTACATAGGGCCGTTGCTCAAACCACTGTGGTGTTAGGAATGACTGAGTGAGTCACCGACCAATGTATTTGGTTCTGTACTATGCACGGACCGAGGAACCTCATCACTCGTCAACACCACTTCTCATAGTCTGCGATGCACATTCCTCTCAGGTTCATGCAGCTTAGACCCGAGTAGTACACACTACTACAGATACTACAATAACACAGATTATCATACAAATCCTACACACTTCCAAATACATGGGGCTAAATGAATGTTATCAAAAGCCCTAAATGAATTATTATCAACAACACAATGATTCTACTATAAGATATTCTTTTAAAATGTAGTTATAGTAGATGCAACCATACACATATCAGCAAATTGAAGTTCTCCATTTGAAGCAATACATTTTTTATTAAGTTTATTGTTTCAACATACAAACTTGCATGTGTTGTAGGAATTTGCTGTTCATCAGTCTTAGCCATGGCATAAAGGAGGGAAGAGGTTCATTATCCTGTGCTATAGCCTGCTGTTATGCCTTGGCAAGAAAGAAGAAAGAAACATGCCTCAACACGTACTTTTAGGAGGACCAGATTTGATTACTGTATTTTTCCTAAGTGTGATCTTGACTCTCGCTGTTATTTTTCTTCGTTGACAACTTTTTAAATAAAACATGATGATTTCTAGCAGTATTGAGTGTTTTTCTTGTTTTTCATTGAAAGTCATATTTCTCCTTCCCCTTCACAGCATTTACTGTATTAGTGTGCGATGATTTTTTTGATGTACTTACTGTATTTCACCCTGCAAAAATTGGTGAACTGAATATATTTTAAAGGGAATATGAATGAACTACTGTATAGAAATTTTGTAATATCCAATTATTTTTCTGAAATTTCGGTCTCCTAATGAATTTGGTACTAATTGCACTAACAATTTTAGTGTGATCTGGTTACATCACCTGTTCTCTTAGCATTCTCTCTTAACATTTTACTATTATTGCTAACAGCATGAAGCATTTTAAGATATGAATATTCTCCCTTCCCAGTACTTTTCCTTTGTTGTTTATTCTAATAACTAATTGGTTATAGGCCTAATTGGGCCTACTGTGGTTAATTGGAAGGGACCATTTTTTTAAGGTGAGTAATAATATGCTGCATGCCTTTTAGTAGCCTAATTCTTGTCACCAATGCAATATGCTCCAATTGCAACTGAAATAAATGTAAACATGTAAATTATTGATGAGGTCATGTCCTAAAATAGGGGCAGATAAGCTCGTAATTCCGCCCCTTAAAACAACAATAACTAACTAACATGTCCTAAATGCTGTGATTGTTCATTACAGAGTTCTGGAATTCACAATTTCCCACTTTGGTATTATTAAAAAAAAACTATTTTTGGTATTTTGAATGTGATTTATTTCTTGTAGGTAATATGATTATCTCCACACTTAAAAACGTGCTATAAGTAATGGGAAGATTGTGATTTTCGGAACATTGAAGTGGGCAGAGCATTTAGGACGGCAATATTTAGCGGAACGAGGGGAAGGGGAGTGGGTAGACTACGCGCACGGCCGTGCTACACGTCAACTAGTACTGCAGTCAAACACCAGACAGCGCTGAAGTCTTAGGTGCCAAGAATTAGCATGGCTGTCGGCTATCTGTAGTATTAGGTAATCTGTGGCTCCAACGCTCCTGCATAGTACAACTGATGGCTGATAGATGTCACTCCGGTAGAGAATGTTGTTTTAATTAAATATATATTTTCCAAAGCAAAAGGAATAATATAACGCTTTATTTTATAACGTCTCAGTACTCAAAAAACAATAAATATAAAAATTTTCAAGCAAAAAAATTCCACTCTGATAGGATTTGAACCCCGGCCAGCCAGGTGAAAGACGAAAACTCTAACCTCTCGGCCAATTTTTTATTTTTTATATTTTTTATTAGCTCTCTACAGAATTACAGAATTTTCAGATATGATTAATAACATACTATTACATCACAAGAAAATCCTGATAGTGTCCATATTTATCGTACAATTGTCCACTTTCACAAAGCTTCCAACGCTCTTTCTGCAGGTGATACATGAGATCCAGGAACGAGAAATGTTGATCATTGTCCATCACGAAGTGTACATATTGGCCCATTATCCACACAATGGCAGTCTGTTTAATTTGGGGGAAGGCGGTCACCGACAAACGAATCAACTTCCTGTCATCAAGGTCATCCGTGGGCACATTTAATAGTTGACATACTTTTCCCTTACACCACAGCCACGTGGAGGCAACTCGCGTGCATGGTGTGAAGCGGTGTATCGCCGTATCAGTTTAACCACATATAGTACACCATAGGTAAGCTTCAAGACGGATGGTATATCGCCGTAGAGCCGTTGGGATGAGATCGTTGAGGAAGATTAAAACCTGGGAGTGTACAGCAGAAGAAATGGTCATAGCCCCAAAATTTTTCCAAACAGTGGGCCAATGGACGTAGAGGGTGGTGGCCTCGATTCGCGGTTTGGAGTGTACCACTTGCCGCAACATGTTATAAATACTTTTCGTCGTTGGAACAGTCCCTCAAGGCATTTGGCGAACAGTTTCCAGAAGGTGCTGTTGATGGTCCCTAAATATCTTCGGCAAAGCTCTATCACAACCACGGGCTGTGTTTCGAATATCTTTGTATAGCGCTTTCGTAAAAGTGTCATGTTGGGAAACGATGGTGATATCGTTCTTGCAGAGGAGTGCATGGCATTTCATGCCATGAGCTGTTAGCCCTAGCCCGCCTTGCCGGGATGGGAGACACAACTCTTCCCGTTGTACTCGAATCAGAAATCCTTGCCATATAAACCAACCTGTATATTTTGACAATTGGCTCTCAAACATTTTGGGAAGTGGGAAAAGTTGTGCGACATACCATATTTTAGAGAGCGCAAAAACGTTGAGGACCATGACCCGTTGCACTATATTGAGGTTTCTTTGACCAAATTGGATCAGCACTCCCCTAACTTTGGTAATGACCTTAGTCCAGTTTGCTTGCACTGTGTCCAGAAGCGATTGCTTCCATGTAATGCCAAGAATTTTCACCTCATTTACTATCCGGAACCAGGGCTGTTGGGTAATCACTGAGTTAGTATTGAGCGGAAGCAAAGCAGTTTTCTGGGGGTTCGATTGTGCTCCAGAGGCGATATGGTAGAGCTGAAGGACGCTATCGATGTGGGAGATATCTTCATTATTGCGGATCAATATTGATACGTCATCAGCATAGGCGCACATGCCAAAAACATGTGTGGACAGTTTGTAACCCTGTAGCTTCACCTGGGTAGTCCGAATGAACGGTTCAAGGCCAATGACAAAAAGTAGCAGGGAAAGGGGACATCCTTGCCTAACTGATCGTTGTATTGGAATCAGAGGGGAAAGAAAACCGTTGACGAGCACTCGGGACGTAGCATTACAATTTATCATACGAATGTAGTCAATAAGGATTGCAGGAAATTCAAAGTGCTGCAAGACCATGTACAAGTATTCATGACTGATGCGGTCGAAAGCTTTATCAAGATCTAAGGTGAGAAAACTCATTGGCTCAGTGGGGAGCATTTTGGCTTTTAGGTGTAGGTCCCGTAGTATCGCTAAGTTTGTTAACAGAGCTCTTCCAGGAATACTGCAACATTGTTCATCACCAATGATATCATGTAGAACAGTCTTCAATCGGCATGCAAGTACTTTGGTTGTTGTTTGAGTCTTCAGTCTTTTGACTGGTTTGATGCAGCACTCCATGCCTCCCTGTCCTGAGCTAATCGTTTCATCTCTACATAGCTACCACACCCTACATCCGAGGCAATCTGTTTAACATATTCTAACCTTGGTCTACCCCTACAGTTTTTGTCCTCGACCCTTCCTTCCATAACTAAGCTTGCAATTCCTGGGTGTCTTAGTATGTGTCCTACCAACCTATCTCTTCTCTTCATTAGCAGTCGCCAGAAGCATCTCTCCTCTCCCACTCGTCTTAATACCTCTTTGTTTGTAACCCTATCTACCCATCTGATCTTCATCATTCTCCTGTAACACCACATTTCAAATGCTTCAATTCTCCTCTTTTCTGCTGCACCAATAGTCCAAGTTTCACTTCCATAGAGCGCCACGCTCCAGACAAAGGCTTTCAAAAATGACTTCCTAATACCTAAATCTATATTCGATGTCAGCAGATTCCTTTTTTGTAGAAATGCTTTCTTTGCCTGAGCCAACCTACTTTTAATATCCTCTTTGCTTCGTCCATCACTGGTTATTCTGCTTCCTAAGTAACGGAAGTCTCCTACTTCCTTCAGCTTTTCACCTGCCAATTTGATCTCCATAGAGGTTTCTGATTTATTTCGGCTGCATTCCAGTATTTGGTAAGGACTTTATAATCACTGCAGAGCAGAGTAACTGGTCGGAAGTCACCATCTGCCATGGGAGAGGATGTTTTTGGTATGAGGACTATGGTACCCTCGTGATGTGATTGACAAAGAGCACGACGTTGGAGAATGGTACGCAAGACGTGACAAAATTCTTTGCCAATGAGAGGCCAGAAGTGTTTATACAGTTCATATGGCAGTCCATCAATGCCAGGCGAGCGGTTATTTGGGAGGTGCTTAACCACAGAGTAAATCTCTTCATCCGTAATATCCGCGCTGAGGAGAGTTTTGTTGTCCGGAGATAGTTGGGTACTGCAAGATGAAAGCAATAGGGTCACCTGCTGTGGATCAATTGGAGCCTTAGCGTAGAACCGTTGATAAAATAATGATATTTCACTACGTATAGCGTCAGGGGAGGTGACGACACTTCCAGTACTGGTGCGGAGGCGGTGGATATATTTACGTTGCCGCTCAAGTTCTCCTTTGGCGATATGGTATACACTTGAACTTTCGTCCGGGAGCACTGTACGATCTTTTAAAGCCACGTTTATATGAGCGATCGTTCGTTGATGTAGAGACAGGAGCTTGGTTTTAACTTCCCGAATCTGGTCATACATACGCTCCCCAGCATCAGACCTTTGCTGGAGCTGGCGAAGAACTCGATAGTAAAATTCAACTGTATCCCGTCTTTCCCGACCTCTTTGGTAGGATAGGTTCTTAAAGACGTGGCGGATCCCTGGTTTAACTAAAATATCTCACCAGTCTGCACAGTCGCGAAAGTTGCATTTTTGTTGGACCCATCGAGTCCAGTGTTGTCTGAAAATATCTTGGCATTCCTCCTTCGGTAACAGCGAGCAATTCAATTTCCAATTACCTCTTCCTATGTGAAATATGGGATGGGGGTAAGAGATTGTACATACGACTGCATGATGGTTAGTGAAACTGGCAGGTATCACTTCATATCGTCTAGGCTGGATAAGTTCCTGGGAAAAGTAGATGCGGTCAATTCGTGATGAGGAGTTGTGACTTATACAGGTGTAATGGGGCTGGGGCACCCTTAAACTATCCATAGAATCAATGAGGTGTAGGGAGGTAAGGAGGGTCCTGAGAGCCGGGTTGACATCTTGGTATGGACTAGTGGAATCCTCTGGGCGTTGAATACAATTGAAATCCCCTGCAAGAATAAGTTTTGCCTTAACGTCGTGCAGATGAGGCAGTATACTCTGTTGAAAGAACATTTTCCGTTCCACAAGTTTATTGGACCCGGATGGGGCATATACATTTATCAGGGTGGTATTGTTTATGTGTCCAGATATTATGCGTCCTGATGGATGACATAGCACACCTTCGAGTGGGATATCATGTCTTATGAGGAATCCGGTCCTTCTATCCGTATTACCGGTATTGATGTATTGTTTGTAGAAGGCAGATATGGGAAGACAGGGTGTAGCAACTTCTTGAATGAAAGCAATGTCAATGTCTGCATCTCGAAGAAATCTCTCCAATAGTTGAAATTTCAGGGGGCATTCTATTAAATTGATATTCACAGTGGCCACAGTGAGAAATTGCGCCATTAAGAGAAGTATAAAAGCTGTGCTAGACATACTGGAAGGTGGACTCGAGAAAAAAAGACACGGGTGAGAAATATACTGGTGCACTATGTCAAATTAGGGTGAGATAGTTCCTTATGACTGCCATTCATAGGCCGTCTCTCAGCGTTAGAGAGCGTTCGTGGGTCCCTAGATGACGTAGAATGAAGATTTTGTTTCTTTTTCACAGCTGTGGGAACGTTTGTAGAACCAGTTTGATTCTTCGGGGCTGGTACGGCAATCGAGGCATTTGTTTTAATCTTCTTAGATACGTTCTCAGATCCCCGATCAACCTGCTTAAGTGAGTCGGTAGGTACCAGAGAAGGTGGGGGCAGTGAAGAAAAAATTTCTGTGGCAGCCTGTAGTGACGGCAGATTTGGCTCTAAGGCTGCCATACAGGTGGCCGATAGCACAGGGGCACCCTGTGGCTCGCTGATGTGGTCAGTGCAAGGTACGTGTTCCGCGTCGTGTGTGTCAGAGGCCACTTCTGCTGGTGTCTCAGCTGACTGATCAATAAGCATGTTTTCATGTGACGTTTGCTGTGTCACAACATCCGAGTATTGGACACGTCGTTGTTGTGTAGGAGTTATACCGTGGGAAATCATTTTATTTGGGCAGTTGATACGTAGATGTGTGTTAGCATTGCAAATTAAACAGGTCTGTTTCTGTCCATTATAAGATATGTAGCCAGAATGGCCACCAAAATTCTCAGTGGAGGGGATATCTTGTTTGATTTCCATAGTGACTGCACGTATTCCATTATACACCGGGAACTGATAAACAGATGACCATTGTTCTTTCCTGACGTCACTCACAGTGCCATATTTCGACAGGACGGATTTGAAAATTTCAGGGGGAACTTCGAGTGGGACATTAAATATACGCACTGTGGTAAAATTTGAATCCGCTATGGAGAGCTTAACATTACTGTCGACCAAAGTATTATGTGCAATCGAGTTTGAAGGTTGTTTGTGAAGTAACCAATAGACCTACATAAAATCCAATAACATCATCATTTTCGTCGTTCTATTGCACGTTAGCTCATGTAGGTTTGGAATTTTTAATTTATATTTTAATATTTTTTGTCGCAGTTGGAGCACAAAAAGTGCACGTTTTTAAGCGTGTTTCAACCATGCGTCACATTTAAGAATTATTATCTCAAAAACCCGTCATCAGATCGAATCCAAATTTTAACACAATATCCCGGAAAAGCTGTACAGCGTTGCCGAAATAGAGCCCATCACGCATCATGGTGTGCCTCGCTCGGAAGTGATGGGCTCCATCACAGCAACGCTGTACAGCTTTCCCGGAGCGGGTAAGTGGTGATCGATGTGTTATTTCCGCCTACAAATACAAGCCGATATAAAATAAGCGAGTTAATTTACGTATTTCAGAGTCATACAGCATAACTTTTTGATATATAAGGATTACATCGCAACTAAGAACTACATTTTCCAACCACCCCGAGCCGAGAAAAAGTTACCTTACAAAAATGATAACAACTTTTTATCTTGGACACGCAACATTTTGAAATTAATAATCCAGTTATGCAACATTCCAATGTATATTGTGTTAAAATTTGGATTCGATCTGATGACGGGTTTTTGAGATAATAATTCTTAAATGTGACGCATGGTTGAAACACGCTGAAAAACGTGCACTTTTTGTGTTCCAACTGCGACAAAAAATATTAAAATATCAACAAAAAATTCCAAACCTACATGAGCTAACGTAAAATAGAACGGCGAAAATGATGATGTTATTGGATTTTATGTAGGTCTATTGGTTACTTCACAAACAACCTTCAAACTCGAGTACACATAATACTTTGGTTGACAGTAGTCATTTTGCCTGAGTCATTCTGAAATTTAATAGGAGCTGCAAAAGTATTTAGCAATTTCTGATAAGTAGATATGCTGATTACCTTGATGTACATGGTTTCTTCTTGCGCATTTAACTGGATGGCTTCTACTTGGTCGACAGTCAACCGGAGGGTATCGCTAATCCAGCGGTGAATTTCTCCTGGTGTGGGGCGAGAACTCTGCCTGTCCCATTGACAGCGTACGGTGTTTTTCCTCTGGTATCCGGACATGATTTTCAGCGGGGTTTTCTGGGTTTCTGGTTTTGTTGTCCTATCTGGAACACTACTTGAAAAAGTATTGTCCGAATGACACACGGAAGGTCAGTACACCCGTAGAACTATCGGAAGCACCGGTATTAGGAAACGTACACTCTTCCAATGCGGTCACACAGCTCGCACACACGCACCTCACTCGGCCACGACTAGTGACCAACTACTATGCCAATCGTACACTCACATTCTGGGCGTTATCAATCAAATACATACATCGTATTTGCAAATAATCACTTGGACTGAATGATTTCTTCACTGGAGTATATTTCAAACAGTGTTCATTTCATATTAAGTTCATATAATTTTTATCAGTATGTTATATTGCATGCAACATACTGAAACTAGTAAAATATTGGTCAGAACGAGAGATCAGCTGCCATCTTGTCAAATAACCGAGACGACTCAGATTTTTAAAGTCACTTCTAGAACAGATTAAACGATTCTTGGTTTGATAATCGGAACTGGTGGGTCCCATGTTATGGATTATAAAGTTTGCATAATTCACACGGCCGCCATCCTTAAATGGTACAATTGATGACCTTGTAGTTTGGACACAAGCCGCGTCCCATATGAAGGTATGTTGGTACCAAATTTGGTAAAGATCCGATGATTAGTTTGGTCGTAATGCATTATTAAGTTTTGACCATTTGGCCGCCATTACGTTTTGGTAAATATGGTGGCAATATAAAACATGACACTGAGGTGCCCTTTGCCAGTGCTACCTCTGTACCAAATTTCGTTCAATTCGGTTTCACCTTGTTCGAATTGATAGGGGGGACAGACATTCAGAGTACACACACTCACACACACACAGACTCACTCACACACACACACAGAGACAGACACACAATTTTTGGCCCTGTGTTGATCTCATAAGTCTACATTAATTTTTTGCAAAAATCGAAAGTAGGCTAATAATCACAATATATAAACAAGATGTTCAGTAAAGAACATATAGCCTACTTTCTCCTAAAAGCATGGGTACTGTAATAACTCTCTGTCCTTTTCAAGGAGTAAAATTGAATGTTGGTTGTAGTAGCTTGTTGAAATACAACGTGCTATACGGATATTAAACATGAATATGAGATGCCCTTTGCTAGTGCTACCTCTGTAAAAAATTTCATTCAATTCGGTTTCTCCGTGTTTGAATTGATGTGGGATTTGCACACATACATGGCCGCTATCTGAAAACTATTGGGCTGAAGACCTTGTAGTTCAGTCAAAAGATGCTTCCCACAAAAAGGTACGTTGTTGCAAAATTTAGCAGAGATCAAATAATTAGGTTGGTCGTAAGTTGATTTAAGCTTTTAACATTTGGGTGGCCACCATTACGTTTCCGTCAAGATGGCGGCGATATAAAACATGACACTGAGGTGCCATTTACAAGTGGTACCTATGTACCAAATTTCGTTCAATTCGTTTTCATCGTGTTTGAAGAGATAGGGTGAATCGATTTGTACACATACATGGCCGCCATCCGCACATGATTGGGCTGATGACCTTGTAGTTTGGTCAAAAGACGCTCGCCATATGACTGTATGTAGTTGCAAAATTTGGTAGATATCGGATGATTAGTTTAGTCGTAATTTGATTTAGGCTTTGAACATTTGGGTGGCCGCCATTACGTTTCCGTCAAGATGGCGGCAGTATAAAACAGGACACTGAGGTGCCCGTTGCTAGTGCTACCTCTTTACCAAATTTTGTTCAATTCGGTTTCACCGTGTTTGAATAGATAGGGGGAATCGATTTGCACACATATATGGCCGCCATCCGCAATGTATAAGGCTGATGACCTTGCAGTTTAGTCAAAAGATTTTTCATACGAAAGGAAATAACGTTGCAAAATTTGGTGGAGATCAGATGATAAGGTTGGTCGTAATTTGATTTAAGCTTTTAAAATTTGGGTGGCCGCCATTATGTTTTCGTCAAGATGGCGGCGATATAGAACATGTCCCTGAGGTGCTCTTTGCTAGTGCCACCTCTGCACCAAAGTTCGTTCAATTCGGTTTCACCGTGTTTGAATTGATAAGGGTAATCGATTTGCACACATACATGGCCGCCATCTGAAAACTATTGGACTGATGACCTTTTAGTTTGGTCAAAAGACGCTCGCCATACGACTATATGTAGTTGAACAATTTGGTAGATATCGGATGATTAGATTAGTCGTAATCTGATTTAAGCTTTGAACATTTGGGTGGCCGCCATTACGTTTCCGTCAAGATGGCGGCGATATAAAACATGACACTGAGGTGCCCTTTGCTTGTTCTACCTCTGTACAATATTTCGTTCAATTAGGTTTCACCGTGTTTGAATTGATAGGGGGGGGGGGGGGGGGCGGGGGGGGACAGACATTCAGAATACACACACTCACACACACACACAGAGACAGACACACATTTTTAGCCTACTTTCGATTTTTGCAAAGAATGAAAGTAGACTTATGAGATCAACACAGGGCAAAAAAGTGTGACTGTCTGTGTGTGTGTATGTGTGTGTGTGTGTGTGTGTGTGTGTGTGTGTGTGTGTGTGTGTGAGTCTCTGTGTGTGTGTGTGTGAGAGAGTGTACTCTGAATGTCTGTCCCGCCCCCTATCAATTCGAACACGGTGAACGCGAATTGAACGAAATTTGGTACAAAGGTAGCACTGGCAAAGGAAACCTCAGTGTCATGTTTTATATCGCCGCCATCTTGACGGAAACGTAATGGCGGCCACACAAATGTTCAAAGCTTACATCAAATTACGACTTACCTAATCATCCGAATTCTACCAAATTTTGCAACAACATACCTTTATGGGGGGAGCATCCTTTGACCAAACTAATAGGTCATCAGCTTAATAGTTTGCGGATGGCGGCCATCTTTGTGTGAAAATCGATTCCCCCTATTAATTCGAACACGGTGACACCGAATGGAACGAAATTTGCTACAGAGGTAGCACTAGCAAAGGGCACCTCAGTGTCATGTTTTATATCGCCGCCATCTTGACAGAAACGTAATGGCGGCCACACAAATGTTCAAAGCTTAAATCAAATTCCGACTAACATAATCATCCGATCTCTACCAAATTTTTCAACAACATACCTTTATGGAGGGAGCATCCTTTGACCCATCTAATAGGTCATTAGCCTAACAGAATGCGGATGGCGGCCATCTTTGAGTCAAAATCGATTCCCCCTATTAATTCGAACATGGTGAAGCCGAATGGAACGAAATTTGGTACAGAGGTAGCATTAGCAAAGGGCACCTCCGTGTTATGTTTTATATCACCGCCATCTTGACGGAAACGGAATGACGGCCACCCAAATGTTAAAAGCTTAAATCAAATTTCGACCATCCTAATAATTTGATCTCTACCAGATTTTGCAACAACATGCCTTTTTGTGGAAAGCATCTTATGACTGATTACAAGGTCATCAGCCCAATAGTTTGCAAATAGCGGCCATGTATATGTGCAAATCCATTCCCCATATCAATGCAAACACGGTGAAACCGAATTGAATGAAATTTTCTACAGAGGTAGCACTAGCAAAGGGCACCTCATATTCATGTTTAATATCCCTATAGCACGTTGTATTTCAACAAGCTTCCACAACCAACATTCAATTATACTCCTTGAAAGGAACAAAGAATTATAACAATACCCATGCATTTAGGAGAAAGTAGGCTATATGTTCTTTACTGAACATCTTGTTTGGCCCTGTAGTGATCTCATAAGTCTACTTTCATTTTTTACAAAAATCGAAAGTAGGCTAAAATGAATGTTACGTGATAGTTCGTCTGTCTGTATGTATGTCCCGTATGCGTTCATATAGCATTAATCCGATTGTGATGAAACTTTGGTGAGTTGTTGTGCACGCTCCCATGTATGTGTATGAATAAGAAAATCTGTTTTATAATAAGTGGCGCACGTGTCGTTTCAACAAATGAGATTTGGTGCGCGAATGGTTTATACAAATGAACTTTGGTTAGTTGTCGTCTGCAAGCCCTTGAAAGGTTTTGAATTATTAAAATCATTTCACTGAAGGAGGCACTCGAGTCGTTCAAAAATGAGTGCTGATGTGCTAATATTTTCAACAAATGAACTTTGGTCATCTCTTGTGCACGCCCTTGAAGGTTTCTGAATTAGTAAAACCGTTTTACAATTGGTGGCTCAAGAGTCGTTTCAACCAATGAGAGTGTTTCATACAGTTTAGAACTAGTTAATGAAAAATGAAAAAATGTTGAGTATCCAAAAGTATTTCAACAAGTACAAGGGTGACATGATTACTTGAACTACTATCCATTCCACGGAAGTTGTATCATGGTTACTAAAAATATTATATAAAAAACTGTGTTGCACGGTTACATTTTCAAAAATTTGATATGAATTGTTTATATTTTTGTTTGTGAGCACATTCATCGTTTACGTATTCAGCATCTGAGGTGTTTCGTACTCTTTCAGGAATCTTGAGAGTACTCATGAAGTACTGGTAATTGCTGCCCCTCATTATTCCCATTTCTCACGGGGTTGGAGATGAGATGACTTATCTATGTGGCGGATTGTTTTTACAGCCGGATTTCCTTTCTGACGGTTAGCTCATCACAGGGGTTAATGAGATATGAAGGTCAATGAGACTGTATCTTATTTGAATTCCCAGGGAAAATACATCAATCAAACACCCTCATAGTTAGAATCTGTATTCTTCAGTCCTCAGACAAACTGAGGACGCTTAATGTCTGGAGTGAAAAGCTGACACTCGGAGATCCCAGCTTCGAATCCTGGCGTTGATTAAGTACCATTCCGGAATTTCCTGGATTCAAATTAATTTTGTTTTACAAATTCCGGAATCAAACCGGGACCCTTGAGACAGGAGTCCCATTACGAAGCCTTTGGGGAGTGATGATTTACCTGACTGCCTCTCAGTGTTCGAATTATTTGAGATTTTCGAAATGAAGAGTCGTGTCCAATGGTGAGAATCTACGCGTTCACTTCTAGAGAGAAACAATTGACATTTTTTTCAGCCTTGAGTAGATTATTCACAGCCTCGTATTGTTTGTCGGCTACTTATATTTCTTACACGAATTTTATTCAACGTTTTGAGGATTTCAGTGAAGTAGCTGGGTTGATTCATGCAAAACAAGATTAACCTTCTCCTCCTTAGTTTTAAAAGGAGTGCTTGCCACCTATGCTCAAGTTTGTGGGGTCGAAACCCGACGTATTTGATTGTCATTGAATGGTCTTAACAACAAAGGATCCGTGTCAGTAGGTTTAATTGCTTAGGCCTAAGTTTCGACACCTGTTATCTCTGTAAACACCACGATTAAATCGAACAAAAAATCGTTTTAACTTTTTTTGTTTGTTGAGAAGTGCCTCCGGATTTTTACCAAGCCTTGAGCACGTATTTTAATAATGGGAAAGGTGTTCCTTACTCGTAGAGAGTTAGAAGTCAAAATAATTATGGTGTTTTCGCGTCGGGTTTACTAGTTGCTAGAACACTACCCCACCCTAGTCGGTGGAGTTTGACCCTGCGATCTCCCGTATACTGTTGTTGACCTTGGAGCAGGTACGTCAACAGGCACTGTAACGGGTGCAAGGCGTGCTCGGGTTGACATGATTTATAAACATCTGGGATCACTAATTTAACAAACAGCCTCATAGAAACTGAAGTGAAATGATTTCGTGATATGAGCGGAGCACACGCGAGACTCAGACTTATAGTGCTGTCTGCTAATTCCCACTCTTCTGGTAGCATTGCTTGGGAAACTGCCGGAGTTAAGGGGGCACATGTAGCTTAAAGACCTAATAAAGTAACGATATGGCTGTGCCTGCCATAAATATTGTACAAGGACTATACACATTTCCAAGAAAACATAGACATCTAGCTAATTTTCGAAATTTTGAAAATTGTTGTAACTATCGTTAAACCATATTCTACATTGTTGTAACTATTTTTAGCCAATTTTCAAAATTGGTTTAACTATTTTTAGGCAATTTCCAAATTGTTGTAACTATCTTTAGCTAACTTTCAAAATGGTTATAACTTTTTTCAGCCAATTTTCAAAATTGACATAACTATTTTTAGCCAATTTCCAAATTGTTATAACTATTTTTAGCCAATTTTAAAAATTGCCATAACTATTTTTAGCCAACTTTGAACATTTTTATAAGCTATCTTCAGCCAATTTTCAGAATTGTTGTAACTATTTTAAACAATTTTCAAAATTGTTGTAAATATTTTTAGCCAATTCTCAAAATTGTTATAACTATTTATTAGCCAACTTTCATTGTTTCAACTATTTTTAGTCAATATTCAAAATTGTTGTAACTACCTTCAGCCAATTTTCAAAATTATTGTAACTATTTTTAGCCAATTTCCAAAATTGTTATAACTATTTTTAGACAGTTTTTAAAATTGTTATAACTATCTTCTGCCAATTTTCAATATTATTGTAACTATTTTTATGCAAATTTCAAAATTTTTATAACTATTTTTAGCGAATTTTCAAAATTGTTGTAACTATTTTTGCTAATTCTCAAAATTGTTATAACTATTTATTAGCCAACTTTTAAAGTTGTTATAACTATTTTTAACCAATTTTAAAAATTGTTGTAACTATCTTCAGCCAATTTTCAAAAAAGTTTTAACTATTTTAGTCATTTTTAAAAATTGTTATAACTATTTTTAGAAAAGTTAAGAAATTGGTATAACTATTTTAGCCCATTTTTAAAATTGCTACAAACTACTTCTAGGCAATTTTTGTATGTAGTTACAAACTAATTTTGGTCAATTATTAAAATTGCAAGTCACTGTTTTGTGAATTCCGAGTTAGTGGTGTCTTAACTGGACTGTTAAGGCTAGCAGTTGGGCAATTGAAACTGTCATTGACCCAAGATCGTAGGCGATGTCTAGTGTACAACAAAATACTTATCAACGCATGAAACATAGCCTCAAATACACGAATATGTCAGAGATGGAGTGGGGTGCTAGCTACCTAACCACGCACGCAACATTCTGGTTATCCTACACGAATCCGCTAATTTACATCTCACCATAGCCTCATTTATCTCAGTACAGTGTGTGGCTTATTTTCCGTTCAAGGTCGCAATTAACCATAGGTCCTCTAGCGGTTCATTCTCCTCTTATATTACTCATCTACTCTTATTCTTCACCTCATTCGGGTAGGTCTACGTCTGGCATTGAGAAGTCTTCACAAGACTGCCTGAAGATAAATAGAAATGATGGATTAAACACATCAGAGAGTGACTCCAGTGGATAACTTCTCAAAAGTTGAACGGTCGGTTAGGACAAGATGACAAAAAATAAAATAAAATCCAGAAATATAGTATACTCCTTAAGATGCTGTGCTTTTGTTATTTCTATGCTTCAACTTCGCTGGCAGACCACTTCCAGTTTATCCATGCTCAGGGGCGTCAACTGCTTTAAAAATTGGGGGCAGGACTATGCAACAGCCAGTTGTTAGAATAATTCATTCTAATCATTATAAGGTATTTATCATATTAGATCGCTGTAGATATTTTAATTACTAAATATTTTTTTCAATTCTAAGGTCCTTGGCGGTCAGTGCTAGAATGATTTCAAGATTCTAGATTCGATTCTCAC
Source organism: Meconema thalassinum (assembly GCA_946902985.2). Taxonomy (NCBI): domain Eukaryota; kingdom Metazoa; phylum Arthropoda; class Insecta; order Orthoptera; family Tettigoniidae; genus Meconema; species Meconema thalassinum. Next base: position 1,183,024,396 of record OX336388.2, on the reverse strand, counting down.
AGAGGAAGTCGGATTTCTGAAGAGTGCCACTGGAGATGAGAAGGTTCCACCGTCACTGGATTGCTCTATTCATTAATAAACAAAGAGTAAGTCACTGCGCCTCCGATGTGTATATGATTTATATCAATCTAATCCAACCAAAATAGTATAGTATACATAAAGAAGCCCAGTTATTATTCGTGATTCTTGGTTTATGGACATTATGGCGATGGGAATTATAGTCATGTATTGCATAATGGGTTGTGTGCGCCCCATGTGTACAGACTACCCGTCCGGATCTAGTGCTATGCGGGCTGTACGTGACCCAGTTCTAGCCAGGGACTATCATCTTGTTTATTTGTTTAAAAGCACTTTAAAAACAAATAAATATATTTCCGTTGACTTTTCAAGATATGCAAGACTTTTCCTGTACTGTGCCCGTTTAGACCGGAGTCCGCACGACCACATATGCATTTTACCAATAATCAGTCAGCACGAGAATCAAAATATCCCGGAGCGCCAGATGGGTTAAAGCAAATCGCAAAAACGACATCAAATTAAAAAAATGCTTTGCTGATTTACGGCTCAATGCAACAATAAGGATAGAAGGAGATTTAATTGGGTGTAACACATCTGGTAAAATTATCTCAGTTTATTTTAAAGTTAAAATCTGACTGCAAAGATGCTCAAAGCAGCATCATCCACGTGTGGCGATCCACACACTTATTTACACACAATATACAGAAATTTCCCAAACACATTTGACAATCTTTTTGGAAACACAAGTCCAATTAATAGTCCTGTGGACTGTGTTCCAAAATTATTAATATTTAATTCCAGTTCAAAATTAATTGTCCATACTGGAAATAACGTAGATCACTGTTTGACTATTTACATGATATTAACACTCGTAGAATAAATGTTTATAGAATTTCTTAAACTTTCACTTGTTTTTCCAGTTTCAACAATATATCGTCGAAAATATTATTATCATCATCGAAGCAACACAAATTATTAACACATATTAATAACATCTGAAAAGTATTTGACCTTGAGCATAGCATCGAAGAACTTGTGCGAAGCACAACAACAATTAATTGTTCTTCTGACATTAAACATTCGAGAAGTGACTCGATTATGAACTTCAAGTTCCAAACAAAACATATGATTTCTGAATCATCAACTTGATCAATAAATGGTTGAACCATTCAACTATTCAACTATCCACTTGGAAACATTATTATAAAAATATTTATATTCATGGCCATTTTTAGCAACTTTCACAACTTGCAATTCTTCGACAGAATGCGGAAATTAGAATTGTAGTTTTATAATGAATTCATTTAGTTCATGGCACTAGGACTGAAAATATCCTTCAAATTATTCGTGGTTAAAGAATTATTTTTAATTGGCAGTGGCCCATTCTATTATTTGTGTAAGAACACAATATTACAACAACAACGGCAAAGGTCTTCCTCTGAAGAAGAATAAACTACTATCATGATAAATCCGGGTTCTAGCAAAATCAAAGTCTAAAATGGAATTCGAAAACAAGGTTGAAATAAGAACTGATGGTTTTCAAGAAATAACCTTCGGGTTATTCATACGACGAAATGTGTGGCTCCAATACTCCTACTATAAACCTGAGCCATCGAACCTGCTATTTGATTGATGCTCGAAAAAACCTCTTCATTCCTGCGACTTAACATGCGCACCTGGGAATGGCATTTCAACTACTCCACACACATAAATTTTCTTCCCAAAATTTATACAATAAATCAAGCCTCTGCTTGTTATTAACACTGGAAGATTAATAAACTTACAAGTTTATTTTATTTTACCATTCAGTTCAACCCGTGAATTTACCATACTTATGAAAATCTTTATTTCACTTTCGAGTGTATTTACGTCATGATTTTATATAAATATAACAATATCCTATTTGATACAAATATCATTTGCTTCCCGTTTCATGCCTCTCCGTGTTATCTGAAAAATATACTTTACTCATTGCAAATATCATCTGTTCAACCAGAACTGATATGTTGGTTGAATGCGGGCTTGCGCTAACCACTCTCCTTCGGAAAATCTCCTGTTCCAAACTAGAAATGATTAAACTACTTCATAGGCTCTTTCTCAATACATATGATTATTATAAAATATAATATCCAAGAATTATTTAGAAAAATTATGAAAATTATTATTATTATTATTAGTGGATTATCATTATTATTATTATTTATTATTTTAAATATGTTTAATTATCATCTCATTATGTGAGAATCCACATGTTCGAACCTTCGAATATGGAAAAAATATCCATTCCTCAACAAAAATAAATTTAACTTTTACAGTTACATCGGGGGGTTTTCCGTGGTTTCCTTAAAATATGAAAAATTCAAATAAATGCTCGAAATGCTCGGTCATCGATCCTAAACTGTTCTGAGTGCTGAAAATGCTCAGAATAACTCTTAACAAGTCTTGCGTAAATCATTGCAAGCTTTAAATACGACGAAAAAAATGTGTTGGTCATCTGCAGAAAAATAGTTTGTTCCAATTAGCTAGGCATAATATAATTCAAATGTGGCTTACATTTCTTGATGGTCTTGAAGCGTAGTAAACCTGGTCTGTACCAGATTTATCCATAGACATGCCCTATCGGACAAGCACGTATAATCCTTGTATCGGCCGCCATTGTAGACCCACAAAACGTCTAGTCAGACATAGTGGTAGTATCTTTCGACGTTTGAATAAACTGTGGTTCCATTTTAATATGAGCTTCTATCAAATCCATAACAGTTTGTTGAAATAGGGTCAGATCTAAGTGATCTCTTCTTAGATATGTCAGTTGTAACATAACTCACTGTAATCTCATCAGTACAAGAAAAACACTGACAGTCTAAGCAATTAACGGCTGTTCTGAAGATCGTTCCCTGGGCATGGTTTATTAATATCACCATCTGCCATGCGCTAGACAACCTGCAGTTTCCCTTGCGTAGACTAATGAACGCCATCGTTATAGACTAGTCTTCAGTGTACTGACAGATCGAAGTGGTTAACTAGTTACAAAAATGAAAACTGACTTAAAATGGATTTAAACATCCAAGTATTAAGTTACTACTGGACTGTGACAAAATACTATTTTCTAGACAAAGTCTAGCATATGTCCTTTTGGAAATATAAATATTTCCACCAATGTCTGTAGAAATCAATCACCTCAGTGATTCTCCTCACCAGAAACTTACTAAGTTCCAACTCGAAGCGCAGCACTTTTCGTGACTATCACGACTTGAAAAGAACTTCTGCGTAGATACGGCAACCATGTGCCTTGGCTCAGCGTAGACGCAACTTGCTTGCCAAGTGCTTGTGTTAGAATGAGCTAACCATGCCTGCTCCAGCTGGCTTTTATTCAAAACGGTCAGGGTCACGCGTCATCGCCTGATATCAGGAAATCCTCATATCTCTTGAATCCCTGGTCCGATTTACTTGATACAAATTGCATTCTCTTTCATTTGGCCGTGCCAGTAATCTGATCCCAGTCTCAAGTCTCTACTCCATAGTTAACTATTTAATCAATACATAGCCTCCACCTCTGCTATTACTCGCTACGTCACTTGACATCCAACTATCGGTAATTTTCTTCGAAATGCTTCTCGAAGCAATGTAGCGCGATATTCAAATATCTGAACTTTCAAAAGCGGCTACAGCCTTTCCCTTGATATCTAGGTGTCTGAAACTTGGAATACCCATTCCTAGAGTTGGGCACATCCACCCCACACCTAGCAAAAAATAAAAATTGAAAAATTTTTATTTTTCCTATCTACACATTAAATCATCTGGTTCTTGAATAATAGATCTTCAAATTCGATGCATTATAAGTTCCCACGATGTTACCAGTTCGTGTATTGGCTACTTCATAGCTTCCATTATTGTTTACTTCCACAATACGATAGGGTCCAGCGTAAAGGCTTGCAAATTTCGAGTACACTCGATTTTGCACGTCAGAGGGTGTAGGTCTTTTCACTAAAACAAGAGTTCCTACGCGCAAGGGTCTGCGAAAACGCTTTCCTCTCACTCTGCGCTCTCACTTCTCAGCTTGACTCCTTAACTTGTCTAAAGCTAGAGTTTCCCTCATCTGACGACTTGGTTCAATCTCAGGTGGAATAGAGATGATTCGATCCCATAATAGTGTTGGTTTAATTCCATGATGAAGTAACATGGGAATCTGTCCAGTACTCTCATTGATAGTAGAGTTGATGGATTCGGATGCTAAAGAAAGAACATCCATCCATTTCCAATGCTCATTTGGACAATAGAGGCGGCAAAATTTTGCTATTTCAGCCATCACGCGTTCCGCTGGATTGCTCTCTGGATGTCTAATAGAACAAAACAATTGTCTAATCCCAAGATTATTCATGATGGTTCGAAACTCCAAAGATGTAAATTGAGGTCCACGATCTGATAAAAGGAATTCCGGTTTGCCTGCTTCCGGAATCACGCTGTCTCTAATTCTCTTCGCACAATACTTTGCGTTTGCCTTCTGAATTGGATGTAACATGGTGTATTTGCTGAAAACATCCATGGTCACCAAAATATATCGGTTACCTCTTTTAGACTTTGGGAGAGGACCATATAAATCAGTCGCGAAGATTTCGCAAGGCTTAGAAGGAATAATAGGCCTTGGTAATTCTCTCAGTAATCTAGAATTATGTTTACTCCTTTGGCATAAGTCGCATTCTCGAATAGTGTTTCTGACAGTTTGTCGCATTCGCTCCCACGAAAATTTCTCTTGAATCATGTTGACTGTCTAATCTACTCCAGCATGACCTGCGATTCGATGTGCCATCCAAATAATGGGTTTTTGCAATCGTGGAGGTATCACTAATCTCAGCTTCGTATGGTCGGGATCTGCAAACTTGTAGATTAAACCATCTAACATCATAAAATCTCTTGAAATTCTTTCAGTTTCCACAAAATCATCATCATTTGGATCCATGTTTCCCTGTAGAAAACGAAAAATGTTTCTGAGACGTCGGTCTCTCCTCTGGGATAAATGCAATAACCTTAACCTTCTCAAGGTATCTTCATCCTCCTGCGTCAGGTTAACTTGAAAAACCTTAGATGTAGACTCCACTGCTCTACTCAATAAATCAGCTCCAACATTCAACTTTCCAGGAGTGTGTTCAATAACTAGATTGAATTGCTGAATAAAAAGTGACCATCTAGTTATTCTATCGCTGGCAAAGTTTGTTCTCAAGATAAACTCCAATGCGTGGTGATCAGTCCTCACAATGACTGAATGTCCAATTAACATTTTCTTCCACGACTCCAATGCGAATATTACAGCAAGTGCTTCTAACTCTGTGGTGTAATAATTCCTCTCCGATGGACGAAGTTTCCTGCTAATGAACGCCAGGTAATGTCTCTTGTGGTCTTCATCTTCTTGAAGTAGAATAGCTCCAATCCCTACGGTGGATGCATCAGATTCTATGATGAAATTCTTGGTAAAGTCAGGATACTCCAATTTCACACTGTTTACCAATAACCTCTTGGCATCTTGAAATGATTGCTCACAATCTTTATCCCATTTCCATTTATTTCCTTTCTTTAACAATTCCTGCAATGGCGCAACTGTCTTGGTGAAGTTCGGACAATGCCCTGCAAAGAATTGGCATGTCCCGAGAAAACTGCGGACATTCTTCACTCTAGTAGGCCTAGGGAAATTTGCAATTGCTTGTATCTTCGTCTCATTGGGACGGTATCCTTCTCCATCCAAAATGTGACCCAAAAATTTTATTTCCTTTCGAAAGAACTGACATTTTCGAAGGTTTATTTTGAAGTTCGCTTTTCTCAAATCTGCGAATAACATTTGAAGATGTAGCAAATGTTCCTCCTTAGTCTCAGATGCAATTAAGATATCATCAATATAACGAATTGCTATCTCTTTTACTTCAGGACTCAAATTTTGTTCCAGGGCTCTGATCAAAACGGATCCAGATGTTTTGACTCCAAATGGTAAACGGCGGAATACATATGTCTGCTGGTCAAACATAAATCCTGTAAACTTCTTAGAATCTTCACGAAGCCTAATATGATGGTAGGACGAAGTGAGATCAATATTAGAGAACCAGACCTTGCCTTGGAATTTCCTTAACAGTTCCCTAATGATTGGTGGTCTGTCATACTCTGGCAGTAATCTTGAATTCAAATTTCGCGCGTCTAAACATAGTCTCAGACTTCCATCTTGCTTAGATACTACTGCTAATGGATTGACATAAGATGTAGTGTACTTTTCAATCACATTGTTGCTTTCCATTTCCTTGATAAGCACTTTTACCCTTTCTCGATGCTTTTCTGCTACTGGATACAATTTAGCATGAAAAGGTGCATCATCATTTACACGAATATGATATTCAAAATCTTTAATTTCACCAGGCTTAATGTCAAAAATATCTTGATACTCTTCCAAAATCTTCCCTAACTCTGGGGACTCCTTCTCAGTGTAGACTTCTCTTCCTTCGGCTTCATGAAAAATCAGAGACCATTGAGCATCTCCCTCGATGTCTTCCTCTTCTTTTCCCTCAAAGTTAATCTCTTCGGTATTCTTGAATCTAATCGTCTCTGTCTTCATATCTATCACTGCTTGATATTTCTGAATGAAATCTGCTCCCAATATCATGTCAAAAGCCATGTCCTTCATTACAACAAACACATGTCGGAAATCATGTCCTCCAATCGTAATACATAAGTATAATTGTGTTTTACACAGAGATATTTTATTGGGTATAATTCCTTGGATCTTAATTCCTGATACCGGAATTTCCTCTAAATTCTCTTTGAGCTTCCACAGAATATAAAGCTTCTCACTCACCAGACAAAGCATAGCCCCAGTATCGATCAAAGTATCGACAGGCATACCGAATACTTCGCATGATATGATTGGCATTCTAATTCTGGTACCCATTTCTTTTCGTTCGTCATTCTGTTGAATTAAATCATCATCCTCTGCTTGCCATTTAATAATTCTGGAAGTGAAAGTATTCAAAATTCTATCTTCTACTGTGAATTCGAAGTTTTTTTTTTCATTACCATTCCCCCGGGATTGTTGTGTTCCCGATGGACCTGGATCATTGGGCCTCTGCTCCAAAAACTGCAAGTTATCTTGGTGTCTTGCTTCCAAATTTTTCCTCGTCTCCTTGTTAAACTCTTCATTGGACTGACGAGTATCTACATTCCCTCTGTTATTGTAGTTGTTTCTACCATAATATCTTCTTTCCTGGTACCTTCCTTGAGTTTCTCGTGGTCTTCTCCATCGAGTATTGTATCGATTACCACCATCCGGTCTTGCATATGGCTTGTAACTGTATCTGTTACTGTATTGGTTCCATCCTCTCTTATTTGAATCTTCCCTCGGCGATTTCTCTTCTCGCCCTTCTCGAATCTCTCGAGGTGTCTGAGAATAACTATCAGCCATAACAGTATACACAGCGTTGTTATTCTTTGCTCCCTTCTGATGGAAGAATTGAGCGTTTGTATGATCCAGCTTCTGTAATACTTCATCAAATTGTTCCATATTATAGATATCAGCAGCGATCAAAGTCCTCTGGACGTCTGCTGGAAATTGACGTATCAATGCAGTAATCAACTCGTTATCTGGCATCGGCGGATCTAAATGTTGAAGTTTAGACAGCTGTCCAGAAAAGTACGTAGAGTATCGAGTAGGTTGTGACGTCGAGAATCTCTTCGAATATAACTCTGCTCTGACTTGCTGTTGGGTTTCAGGGGACCAAAACTTCTTCAATAGCCCACGAGAAAACTCCTTAAAAGTGGTTAGAGTGGATCTAAATGCTCTGAACCACAGAAGTGCAGGACCTTCCAAGAACTTTCCTATCACTCGGATCTGTCTTTCTTTAGGGATCTTAGAATCTTTCAGGTAATCACCTGCTTCTCTCAAAAATTCCACGGGTGTCACAGAATCTCGCCCTGAAAATTTAGAAGGCTTATCTTCTATATTCTTAAATACAGTTATGGGGTTGGATTGAAATACTTTCCTGACCTCATCCTGTCTTTGACTATCCGTGTCTCTAGCTCCTCCTAGATTTATCTGTATCTGTTCCTTTCCCCTTACATTTGGCATTTTCAACAGATGATCAGACTGTTTCTCATCCTTTATTTGACTTTTCATAGCCTCAAGTTCCTTCTGGTTTTCTTCTGCCATCTTCTTAATTGCTTCAGTTTCTTTACAATTGTCCTTAACCTCAGTGGATATCTGGTTCATAACAGCCTCATGACTTTTCAATGACCCTGTCATATCTGATATGTCCTTCTGAGTTGCTTGGATATCTTTGGCAATTACTTCAATATGGGATGACAAAGATTCCCTAATCTCCTTGATTCCCTCTTGGTTCTCCAGCTTGAGTGTGTCTTTAATTTCATTGACAACTGTGGTTTTGATTTCAGTTTGCAATTCACTAATCCCACCTTCTCTTATTTCTCCCATGACAAGTTCTTTGAATTGTTCCGTTAAACGTTGAACAACTAGAATTCCCATCTCGTTACTCTCCTTCTTCACTCGGACTTCCAGGTTGACCATGTCTTCACCAACTTTCCTAAGACCATGTTCTATCCTATCAGCTAAGCTTTGGGATCGAAGATCGGCATCGCGAAATTTATCGTCCATTAAACTTGCGTTACTAGCTAATGAAGTTTCGAGCTCATGTGTTTTATCGCATAATTTATTCATTTTACTCTCAAGTGTCATTTTCAAAATTTCAGAATTCTCTTTAAATTTACTTTCCATTGAATTAAATTTACTATTTAAATTTTCTTTCAAATTACCCTTTAAAGACTCAGAACTTTCTTTAAGTTTATCATTCAAATTTTCTCTAAGTTTATTTTCTAAAGAATCAGAATTTTCTTTAAGTTTATTTTCTAAAGAATCAGAATTTTCTTTAAGCTTTTCATCCAAACTTTCTTTCAAGTTATCTTTTAACCTACTTTCTAAAGAATCAGAATTTTCTTTAAGTTTCTTTTCCAAAGCCTCAGTATTTTCTTTCATAATGGCTGCTACACGCAGTCCAGCCTCTTTTGAACTCTCCTCCAAACTCCTCATCATCCTCATCATTTCTTCCATAATTTCAATTATTATTCAAAACTTAGGGGTATACAACAGTGGCAAACACAAGCTTATAACTAGAACAAGAAATATGAATAGCTAATTGGAACACTATAATAAAATGAGATTTGTCCTAATGTCGACGTGATGGAAAAACAAAATTCTTTACTTTTACGAATTACATTTACCACAATATCACAAGAAAAAATATGCAAGTTCTCAAATATCCTCCACCTGGATTCTAATAATGTGTATATCCAGTCATCGAACGTTTACTACTGAATTTACTTGACGCCCTAATGGTTAAGCCATTATCAAAAATAATCAAACCCATTCTAATTATTAAACAAGTTAAATTTTTTTATTTTCCCCACTAATTGGGTTTCCTACTAATTTATTCATCCAAACCAGACATCTCTCAACTCCCAAAATATTTCTATAAAATTTATCACAATTTCAAATCGGCATGCGATTGACCATGTCTAAATCGGGCCCCACGTTCGAAGCCATTTCTCTCTCTATCTTATTTTATGTGCCCGTTTAGACCGGAGTCCGCACGACCACATATGCATTTTACCAATAATCAGTCAGCACGAGAATCAAAATATCCCGGAGCGCCAGATGGGTTAAAGCAAATCGCAAAAACGACATCAAATTAAAAAAATGCTTTGCTGATTTTCGGCTCAATGCAACAATAAGGATAGAAGGAGATTTAATTGGGTGTAACACATCTGGTAAAATTATCTCAGTTTATTTTAAAGTTAAAATCTGACTGCAAAGATGCTCAAAGCAGCATCATCCACGTGTGGCGATCCACACACTTATTTACACACAATATACAGAAATTTCCCAAACACATTTGACAATCTTTTTGGAAACACAAGTCCAATGAATAGTCCTGTGGACTGTGTTCCAAAATTATTAATATTTAATTCCAGTTCAAAATTAATTGTCCATACTGGAAATAACGTAGATCACTTTTTGACTATTTACATGATATTAACACTCGTAGAATAAATGTTTATAGAATTTCTTAAACTTTCACTTGTTTTTCCAGTTTCAACAATATATCGTCGAAAATATTATTATCATCATCGAAGCAACACAAATTATTAACACATATTAATAACATCTGAAAAGTATTTGACCTTGAGCATAGCATCGAAGAACTTGTGCGAAGCACAACAACAATTAATTGTTCTTCTGACATTAAACATTCGAGAAGTGACTCGATTATGAACTTCAAGTTCCAAACAAAACATATGATTCCTGAATCATCAACTTGATCAATAAATGGTTGAACCATTCAACTATTCAACTATCCACTTGGAAACATTATTATAAAAATATTTATATTCATGGCCATTTTTAGCAACTTTCACAACTTGCAATTCTTCGACAGAATGCGGAAATTAGAATTGTAGTTTTATAATGAATTCATTTAGTTCATGGCACTAGGACTGAAAATATCCTTCAAATTATTCGTGGTTAAAGAATTATTTTTAATTGGCAGTGGCCCATTCTATTATTTGTGTAAGAACACAATATTACAACAACAACGGCAAAGGTCTTCCTCTGAAGAAGAATAAACTACTATCATGATAAATCCGGGTTCTAGCAAAATCAAAGTCTAAAATGGAATTCGAAAACAAGGTTGAAATAAGAACTGATGGTTTTCAAGAAATAACCTTCGGGTTATTCATACGACGAAATGTGTGGCTCCAATACTCCTACTATAAACCTGAGCCATCGAACCTGCTATTTGATTGATGCTCGAAAAAACCTCTTCATTCCTGCGACTTAACATGCGCACCTGGGAATGGCATTTCAACTACTCCACACACATAAATTTTCTTCCCAAAATTTATACAATAAATCAAGCCTCTGCTTGTTATCAACACTGGAAGATTAATAAACTTACAAGTTTATTTTATTTGACCATTCAGTTCAACCCGTGAATTTACCATACTTATGAAAATCTTTATTTCACTTTCGAGTGTATTTACGTCATGATTTTATATAAATATAACAATATCCTATTTGATACAAATATCATTTGCTTCCCGTTTCATGCCTCTCCGTGTTATCTGAAAAATATACTTTACTCATTGCAAATATCATCTGTTCAACCAGAACTGATATGTTGGTTGAATGCGGGCTTGCGCTAACCACTCTCCTTCGGAAAATCTCCTGTTCCAAACTAGAAATGATTAAACTACTTCATAGGCTCTTTCTCAATACATATGATTATTATAAAATATAATATCCAAGAATTATTTAGAAAAATTATGAAAATTATTATTATTATTATTAGTGGATTATCATTATTATTATTTATTATTTTAAATATGTTTAATTATCATCTCATTATGTGAGAATCCACATGTTCGAACCTTCGAATATGGAAAAAATATCCATTCCTCAACAAAAATAAATTTAACTTTTACAGTTACATCGGGGTTTTTTCCGTGGTTTCCTCAAAATATGAAAAATTCAAATAAATGCTCGAAATGCTCGGTCATCGATCCTAAACTGTTCTGAGTGCTGAAAATGCTCAGAATAACTCTTAACAAGTCTTGCGTAAATCATTGCAAGCTTTAAATACGACGAAAAAAATGTGTTGGTCATCTGCAGAAAAATAGTTTGTTCCAATTAGCTAGGCATAATATAATTCAAATGTGGCTTACATTTCTTGATGGTCTTGAAGCGTAGTAAACCTGGTCTGTACCAGATTTATCCATAGACATGCCCTATCGGACAAGCACGTATAATCCTTGTATCGGCCGCCATTGTAGACCCACAAATCGTCTAGTCAGACATAGTGGTAGTATCTTTCGACGTTTGAATAAACTGTGGTTCCATTTTAATATGAGCTTCTATCAAAGCCATAACAGTTTGTTGAAATAGGGTCAGATCTAAGTGATCTCTTCTTAGATATGTCAGTTGTAACATAACTCACTGTAATCTCATCAGTACAAGAAAAACACTGACAGTCTAAGCAATTAACGGCTGTTCTGAAGATCGTTCCCTGGGCATGGTTTATTAATATCACCATCTGCCATGCGCTAGACAACCTGCAGTTTCCCTTGCGTAGACTAATGAACGCCACCGTTATAGACTAGTCTTCAGTGTACTGACAGATCGAAGTGGTTAACTAGTTACAAAAATGAAAACTGACTTAAAATGGATTTAAACATCCAAGTATTAAGTTACTACTGGACTGTGACAAAATACTATTTTCTAGACATAGTCTAGCATATGTCCTTTTGGAAATATAAATATTTCCACCAATGTCTGTAGAAATCAATCACCTCAGTGATTCTCCTCACCAGAAACTTACTAAGTTCCAACTCGAAGCGCAGCACTTTTCGTGACTATCACGACTTGAAAAGAATTTCTGCGTAGATACGGCAACCATGTGCCTTGGCTCAGCGTAGACGCAACTTGCTTGCCAAGTGCTTGTGTTAGAATGAGCTAACCATGCCTGCTCCAGCTGGCTTTTATTCAAAACGGTCAGGGTCACGCGTCATCGCCTGATATCTGGAAATCCTCATATCTCTTGAATCCCTGGTCCGATTTACTTGATACAAATTGCATTCTCTTTCATTTGGCCGTGCCAGTAATCTGATCCCAGTCTCAAGTCTCTACTCCATAGTTAACTATTTAATCAATAAATAGCCTCCACCTCTGCTATTACTCGCTACGTCACTTGACATCCAACTATCGGTAATTTTCTTCGAAATGCTTCTCGAAGCAATGTAGCGCGATATTCAAATATCTGAACTTTCAAAAGCGGCTACAGCCTTTCCTTTGATATCTAGGTGTCTGAAACTTGGAATACCCATTCCTAGAGTTGGGCACAGTACAATTGAGACGATTTGGAATATTTTGGAAAAGTAATACTTCTTTCATATATACGGTCAATACAGAACCTGAAATGAGTGCTATTCCTAATAAACAAAACACATCTTCTAACCTCCTCTAGTTTAGGAGCTTGAGATTTGTGAAACATACAACCAAGTGTATTATATAATAAGATTATTATTGTTATTATTATTATTATTATTATTATTATTATTATTATTATTATTATTATTATTATTATTATATTTTGTCTTTTGAGTGGCGAAGTTGGGGCTCTCAGCTCAGTCTTACACTTAACCCCATTTTGTTTTTGTGGATATTAATTTAATATGTAGGAGTATTAAAACATTTACAATTAAATTACTCTACATTAGAGTTTGCACAAAGATAAGCACAAACTTACATTAATTACTATTTCAGTGTCAAAATACAAATACACACTCATTCATACAGCAGAACTCATCAGATGGTCGCGGCATACTGTTTTGAATTTCATCACTTGGGTCACATTCCTGACAATAACTGGTTGGGAATTCAACAGTCTTGAATCCGTGACCACAAATGATTTGCTAAAGCAGGAAGTTTGGTGCAGGGGAATAGCAAGGGAGGGTCCAAACCCCGTATTATCTATATGGAAATATGAGAGCAGTTTAAAGTTATGGGTGATATACAGTGGAGTCTTTTTGGTGATTGGCGTAGTATTTGTATTAATTGTCTATTAATCAATACGGTAAACATCATACATTCTAAACACCCCACGGTTCGATCGACAAACAAGCCCGGGTCTCTTCGTGCCAAAGCCTAGTACAATAACTTAGCTACGGTGTCGGACATTGCTGGAATGGGCAAGGATAAGAGACGAGTGTAAATTAAAAGCTCGTTGGTGTCTGTACATTAACCACCAACTATAATGTCAGAGATGCTGATAGTTGAATCTTTCAGCCATTTATCACGAATTTCCTTTTGATGGTATTAATATTTCTCAAAACCGAATATTATTTCTTTGTCTCTTAGACCTAAGGTGCTTGTATTTTTTTATTTTTTATTTTTTTAGTCGTTTATTCTCCAGGTTGGTGGAACCCACGGACTCAGCGAGGGAACTCACCACTACCGCCTCTACGGGCAGTGTCCTAGAGCTGGGAACATCGAATCGGAAGGGATACAACTGGTGAGGTGGGATTGGCACCTCGCCCAGGCGGCCTCAACTTCAAAGCGAACAGGGGCCTCATGAGGGAAGGTAAGGGATGGTGAGGATGGATAGGCAAGAAAGAGGGAAGGAGGTGGCCGTGGCCTTGAAGAAGGTACCATCCCGGCATGTGCCCGAAGACGAAGTGGGAAACCACGGAAAATCACTCCGAGGATGGCTGAGGGAATCGAACCCCCTCGACTCATTTGGGCCACCCGAGGCTGAGTAGACCCCGTTCCCGTCCTCGTACCACTGTACAAATTTCGTGGCAGAGCCGGGAATCGAACCCAGGACCTCCGGGGCGGCAGCTAACTATGCTGACCGCTACGCTACGGAGGCGACAGGTGCTTGATATTTCTTTTAAAAGCAATTAAAATAAAATAGTAAAAAATGAAACATGACATTAACAATTCTATTAAAAAATAAATACAGTATGCTTGTAAAAATAAATAATAAATATCCTTATAAAAATAAAATTATAATAATTTTATAATTTCAATTATAAGATTATAATAATTTCTTTTTTTAGTCGTTTACCCTCCAGGTTGTTGGAACCCACGGACTCAGCGAGGGAACTCACCACTACCGCCTCTACGGGCAGTGTCCTAGAGCTGGGAACATCGAATCGGAAGGGATACAACTGGTGAGGTGGGATTGGCACCTTGCCCAGGCGGCCTCACCTACAAAGCGAACAGGGGCCTCATGAGGGAAGGTAAGGGATGGTTAGGATGGATAGACAAGGAAGAGGGAAGGAGGCGGCCGTTGCCTTGAAGAAGGTACCATCCCGGCATGTGCCCGAAGACGAAGTCGGAAACCACGGAAAGCCACCCCCTCTACTCATTTGGGCCACCCGAGGCTGAGTAGACCCCATTCCAGTCCTCGTACCACTTTTCAAGATTCGGCAGCTAACCATGCTGACCGCTACGCTACGGAGGCGACTTATAAAAATAATATAAAATTAAAATTATACAAATAAATACTGTATGAACATTAAAATGTTAAAGAAAACAGAAGTTAAAATGAATAGTATAATAATTAAAATTAGGCTAAAGTAATTAAATCTCATTGAAGAAGTTCTGGGAAGAGAAGAGAAAGAAAGCCAATTAGTCTTGAGTTGCTTGCAGACCGTAGTTGGCCAAATTCGACACTAAAAAGATAATTAAAAATCAATTTAAATAGATACAAATAAAATATATTTTATAATCTTCTACCCTATAACGGGTTAAAAGAAAATGGACGCCAGTAATAATCGGGTGGGACATTCAAGCACACTCAGCACTTCTTAAGGCAAGGGAAATAACATTAAGTCAGAAGTTTCTCACATCTGAGGTATGGCGATAGAAATGAACTACCCAATTATCAAAAGGAAAATAACGAACAAAAATAAATTGTATGGCTTCTAATCTCAAATAGGAGTTGGAGCGCATTAAACTCGGTGACGCAGTCAATTTTATGTAAGACCTTTTCGACTCATTATTTGGGATAGTCTCCTAACAAGATGAAAGAAATGCTCCTGGTGTGGCTACTTGGTCTCAAAATACGGTTGCCAGCACTCCCATATTTCCCGGCTTCCCCGTATTCCCGTCTTTTTAGCCTATTTTCAATTTTGAAAAAAAAAAAAAAAAAAAAAAAAAAAAAAAAAAGGCTTATGAGATCACCTTTTTCCGTGTATTTGTGCGTGTGTGTGTGAGAGAGGTGTGTGTGTGCCCCTAATAACTTCTAAACGGCTGGAGCGATTTCAATGAAACTCGGTAAGTTCATAGCGCTATTCCGGGCGACTCCGACCGAGTCCTTCAAATTTTGTTACATCTCGCCAATCCAACATTGCGACTGTGCGAAATATTTCACCAGCATTCAATATCTCCGAAACTGTTCCCGATATCACCCTGGAATTTTTTACGGTGATAACGGAAACTACTAGAACTTCACCTATGTGATCTTTGAAGAACTGGTAACTACAAAACCAACATGGCGGCCACGCGAATTTGCGACTTTTAAATAGACGTTACTCGCGATTTAACCAACCAAACGCAATACAACTTGGTAGAGTATATGTTTATACACATTGTAATGCACCGACATCTAACTTCGTTCAATTGTTTACATAACCACAAGATGGCGGATGTGCGAAATATTTCACCGGCATTCTATATCTCTGAAACTATTAGCGGTATCACCCTGAAATTTTGTAAGGAGATAAAGGACACTACTGGAAGTTCATCTATAAGTCTTTCAAAAACTGGTTAACTACAAAACGAGCATGGCGGCCAAGCGAATTTGAAAATTTTAAATATAACTTTCTCGCGATTTAATGTTCCAAACGCAATGAAATCTGGTACAGGAAATGGTTATACATATTGTAATGCACTGGTATCTAATTTAGTTCAATTGTTTATATAACCTCAAGATGGCGGCTGTGCGAATTTTAAAATTAAGTTTTTATTTCTTGTGTCGTAATCATGCGATTGAAGTGAAAGTTTGAATAAAGAACCTACGCAATAATTTTCCTTTAATGGTACATGACTCTGTGGCCTATACATTTAACAATCCAACATGGCGACCATCCGAAATATTTAGACGGCTCTGAATATCTACGAATCTATTATAGCAATCAAATTGATTTTTTTTATGTTCATAGGGGCTATGAACTTAAGTTCACCTATAGGACTTTAAATAATATGGTGATCAAAAATCCAACATGGCGGCGACGTGAAGTATAAATATTCACGTGGACGTTTCTCGCAATTTAACCATCCGAGTGCAGTGAAACTTGGTACAGTAAATCCTTATACAAATGTTAATCCACTGGCATCTAATTTATTTAAATTGTTTCCATAACCACAAAATGGCAGCTGTGCGAAATTTTAAAATCTCCTTGTTACTTCTTGTATCCTAATCATGCGATTGAGTTTGAATGC
This sequence comes from Meconema thalassinum, assembly GCA_946902985.2. NCBI lineage: Eukaryota > Metazoa > Arthropoda > Insecta > Orthoptera > Tettigoniidae > Meconema > Meconema thalassinum. The sequence goes on along the minus strand of OX336388.2, from coordinate 1,183,007,334 downwards.
TACACGTACACAATAATCTTCATGAAACAGTACATAACTCTAGGACCTACATATATAAAATCCAACATGGCGACCATCCGAAATATTTAGTCGGTTCTCAATATCTACGAATCTATTACAGCAATCAAACTGAAATTTTGTATGTTGATAGTGGCAGTTAACATAAGTAGGATATATGAAATTAGGCTGTATAGTTCTTCACGGAACTAATTGTTGTTGTTTTTTTTGCCATTTTTATCACAAGAAATATAGGAATATGAGATCAATTTCTTTCCGTGTGTGTTCCTAAAAATTTTGATTGACTGCGGTGATTTCGATGAAACTTTGTAAAGTCTCAGTGCTACACCTTCCAAGCCCGGCCGCTCTATTCAAAATTTGAACAAGTGCCACCAATCCAACATGGCAGCCACGAGAAATATTTCATCGATATTCATCATCTCTCCGGACCTGTTGCAACAATCAACCTGACATTTTGAAGAATGTAAAGTAAGTTCACATATATGACCTCTTAAAACATGATAAATAGCCTACAAAATCAACATGGTAGTCACGCTATATTCAGAAACCAAAATGTTTTTTTAAGCACCTTAATCATCCGATCGCAGAGAACCTTGACATAGTAAACTTTTATTTTGTGCTTAACATATTGGCTTATAATTTAAATTAAATATTTAGAACTATTCAAGATGGAGGCCGTGAAAGACTTTAAAGCATGTTTTTATTTCATGTACCCAGATCAAGCGATCAAAGTAAAACATTGCATAATGAACCATCATAATAATCATTAGCTACAGAAACATAACTATATGACTTACATTTAAACCAATCCAAAAATGGTGGCCACATGAAATATTTCACCAGTACTCATTATCACCGAAACTAATACAGCATTCCAACTGATATTTTTTTTTTTGACGGAGGGCTACACATATGTAACTTTCAGAAACCAGATAAGCTAATCACAAAAAGAACACGGCACTCTCGTGAATGTCAATCACCTAAAATGACTTTTCTGGCGTTCTAATCAACCGATTGCAGTGAATCATGACACAGCGAATCTCAATTTAGAGCAACATTTATTGAAATGTACTTTTGTTTAATTGTTTTCAAAAATTCAATATGGCGTCAATACACAATTTTAAAACATTTTTTATTCCTCGTATCCTATTCGATTGATCTAAGTCAACCTTCATAATGACCCACCTTAAAAATCTTTACGTACAAGCACCGAATTCTCAAAATAACTTTTCAAAAATAAAGAACCGTGAATATTACTTCCCTTAAAGTTAATTCCTAAGATTCGTTACAGAGAGATGGTATCTCTACGCGAGGAGTCACAATATTGTCCTATACTGAAGGTTAAATATTCTAGTACGTATTTTCTTTATTGTAGTGATGGTGGTGATTATTATTTGAAGGCGTGGAACATCGAGGTTACTTGCACCAATTTTCTATCGTACGTATCATTTACACATGATAATTTCTGGCAAGGAACATCTCTTAATGATGTCCTTTAAAACCGGTCAATCAGAAAGTTGATAAAATACTGTAGATCAGTGCCATGAACTAATAATTCCGGCACTAAATTCTTTATGTTTATGTTCATGTTATTGTTTATAGCACCTCATCAAGTCAGTTAAGATATGTGTTATCCGTGCTGGAGGTGTGTTGAAGTGAGTTATCCTGAGAACGATGAGAACCTAGTTTGAAGACTGAGCAAGCACTAGTACTATCGAAATACCATGTTCCTATCTTTAAAGCATTATTATTTATATTTATTGTCTAAAAATATCACAATGTTCAGATATTGAGTTTTTATTTTGCCTTAAAATTTATCACAGTAGTTGATGTGCCGAGAATTATTTAGTCCACCACATGAAAAATCTATTTAACTGACGGAAGGGTTTGAGATGGAATGGACAGCAGAATATTTGGAAATAGACTATGTTAGTTCTTCACGGAACTACTTGATTCATATTTCTCATATCCATTATTTTGGAAAATATCTCCCGTAAAATATTTACAGTCCCTGAAACTTTCAAAGCAAAGGAAATCATATTTCAACAACAATCCATAATCTATATGCCATTAAAGATATATTGTATGTTATACGATGCCGATTATGAGCATTATGGGCAGATATACAGTAAGATATAAGAGTTTTGTTGACCTCATAAAATCTGTGTTGTTGAATTTAAAGAATTGTTTAAGTCAAATTCAGATTTATTTCAATACGCACAAATATGACGCATAAATCATCATATCCAATTTGTTCTGCTAATATAAATGTGCGATATTCATGTTAAGGACAGCTGACACATTATAATACAGTATGTACTTAAAGTGTTTGCGCATGTAATTAATTGCTGTTACTCTCGAGCTTGTAAGCACTGAATCCGTTCTGTAGTTTATAAGTAAAGTTCTCTTTAGCATCATTTGAGTTTGTGTCCAGACAATGTATATTGATGTTCTTCAAAATCTCCTGAATGTTAGAACAAGATTTGAAATATTTGCCGTATTTTCATCTGTAAAATTTGGCAACCGTCTTTTAAAAATACCCGAATGGCGGGGTTATTACGAAGGGGAAATACTCACAGACTCATCACCCGTGCAGACTCATGATATTTCATTTGTGCTCAAAAATCACGAAAATAAGCTAAAAATAATTCCAAAATCAAACAACATTTTCTACAATAGTTGTCAATCCAAACTAATGAGCGATTTCATAAATAAAGTACGGATAGTTTGAAAACAAACTGCAATCGAAGGGAATATGACGGTTCTCGATACTCTCCTCTGAAAGCCGTAAGAAATCTGTTTGGAAATAAGGCAACAAGTTTTGAACTAAATGCAAAGTCTGAAAGAAAGGAGGGACGTTTTTAGTTTTAAGTGACTGTTAATCTCGCCATTATGAGCCTTGGGACCTCCATTATTGCGTAGAATCCGAACCACAGGACGTGATATTTCACTCCAAAAATCTCACATGCATTGACCGGCAATAAAACACGGTCCACCTTGGTGAGAGGCAAGGAGCTTGACCACTGCACCATCACGCCCCAAATGTAAAGTATGATCTGCCCTACCAGATTGGGACGAACTGTACCAAACGAGGTTAACTCACAACATAAAAAGGATAAAACACATTCACCTAATTTGGACTGCAGTGCTGAAAGGTAAACTGTCAAGCATATCGTTCAGAAATGTTTTCTAAGAGCTTTTTCTCGTAATCCCGACAGCGACTGAAGTGCCAATTAAATCTTATTCGTGAGAACAGCCTTCTGATAGGTTTTTCTAAATCATGTAACAATACACCAACAAATTCGTATACTGTTCTCAGTTGGATCGATAATAATGTGACTCCTACGATGGGAAACGTCACTTAAGACGCTAGCATGATTGATTGTAGAAGACCAGAATATACGAGAGATTTCGATCTTGAGATATTTATTTTCACTGGAGGAAAGTTATTTTGAAAGTAAGACAATTAAAATAATATGCACCTACCATCTATAAGTCGATCTTCTACTGTATATCTCGAATTTTCAATATCTCGAAGTAATTTTAACTTCCCGGTGAAGTTCTGCACAATTTACATGTCATGGTTTTTCTATAATTCGAAGATCTATTACTCGAATTTTTCGATACCTCGAATGCTATTTTGTGTGTCTTTAACTCGAAGTTGGGGTGAAAATGAAGTCGTATCACGTTCTTAGGCGTGACATGGGAATTACAATATCGATTGAGTTGTGTAGGGAACCTGGACTGTGTATTTCTATCAGCAACTTATTATGCTCGGAATTTCAGCGAATACGCTGTCAACCATTATGAGCGTAAACACAAGATTTATAGTGCTATACGGGAGTCACGTATTTGAAAGGAATGGAAAATACATACAGTAAAATTAAACCCTGCTTACTATACCTGCATGAGTAGACCTAGTGAAAATATCAGCAGCATAACGTAGCAACAGTTGACTATTTATGTATTAATGATAATAGAGACCTATTTTTTTGTATTTCTATATCTCAAATATTCGATAACTCGAAGCAATTTTTATTTCCGGAAACTTCGAGATATCGAATTTCGATTGCATTAGGACTTGTGATAGGAAGCTGTGGTACAATCCCAAAATCAGTCGTCATGTGTTTCAAATTAATTGGTATCTTTCCATACATATGCTGGGATGCTACTCTCAATGCTTTTAGTGGATCAGTCTAGATTTTGATGAACAACCGTTATAACACATCCAATATTTAAATTTCTTCCTTTTGTTATTCTTAATTATTATTAGCGACTCTATTTTTATTTTCATGATATTTTATTTAAATCATCGTTTCCATCTATTATTTATTTTAAGTTCAGTATGCATTGTCTTAGTTGAGACACTGAATTTCTCGGGAAGTGATTCAAAATTAATAATATGCATCAACGTCAGTCGCTAAGCTCTATATCAATTAAGAACGGACGGAAACGAAACATTGAAGTGCCTCTAGAAGTCAGAGCATTTTCCTCGTTAAGAATTGTCTCAGTGGACAGAAAGGCATTATTATTATTATTATTATTGGAATTAAACACAATGTGTACAGAATTATTACATAACAGATATCATTGACATTCGTCCTTTGCATTGTGCGAGATTGGCATTGTTCTTTGTGTACATTCAGATAGGTGATACTGTGTGCAGGATTGGTTGCAGAGTTTACAGCTGCCTTGACTGTCAGCGTTGTGGTAACCTTTCCTGTTGCAGATTTTATGGTGGATGCCGTGTACTGCTCCACGGGTGAAGAGGTGTCATAGTTCATAGCCGGCTGATCTCCATTCCTTCTCCTTCATGGCTGGGGTGCGGTAGAAATCGGGGTCTATTTCTGTTGATTTCTGGGCTCTTTCTTCCAAGAACTTGATGCATGCTTGTGTTTGAATCAGGTTGTGTTTTAATATTAGGTCTTCTATAAATGTTTTTGTTCCCACCATTTGATATACTAATCAGGTTCGGACGTACTTCGATACTCACAGGGTTTTCTTGAGGTATCTGGCTTTAACTCTATCCAGGTCTTTGATGTTTTTGTAGTTCAGGCGTGGCCAAATTATTTCAATTGCGTGTGATGCTATTGGGGATATTTTCAGATTGAACAGTGAAATTGATGTTTCTAGTGAGAGGCTATGAAGTCGTTTGATTTCCATTGTGGCTTTTATTGCGGAGATTGATCTTTCCTCAACATGTCTTGTGAAGGTGAATCCGGTGACCTGCAGAGTTACCCCTAAATATTTTTACGCCTTCGCTATGCCTAAAGTGTGGTTCCCACATGGGAAGACATCCTTCGAGGATATTCGTCTGCCTTTGCGAAACTTCATTACCTTTGTCTTGTTCTGGTTTATTTGAAGTTCGTTTTCTTTCGTCCATTCCTCTAACCTATTGATAGCTTGCTGCATCGTTGCCCTGTTTTTGCTTAGGATCACCATGGCATCTGAATAGAGCAATATTTTTACCCCTTCCGTTGTGATCTTTTGAACTACGTCGTTAGTGAGCATGTTGGAGGGTCACCTTGTAGAATCCGTGTGTCTGTTTTATGTTCATTGATTCTAGCCGACCGTCACATATGCTTATTACGTTGCTGTGCAGTATGCTTGTTATGAGGCTAAGGAAAGAGTCTTCTGGTCCTAGAACTGTCCTCAGTTTTTGGATGATGATGTTCCTGTTCACTCCAACAAAGGCTTTTTGATAATCTACGAAGGTCACGTATGCACTGCATTTGGGTTGACTTAGTGCTTCACCTATGCATCCTAGTACTTTCTGTATTGCTTGAGTTGTCGATCTTCCTGGTATGAATCAGTGTTGTTCCTCTGGTGTCTCTTCCATTAATTGCTCGAAGATTCTTTCTCGTATGACGTTGGATAACATCTTGAAGCCTGCACATTCAAGCGCAATCCCCCTGTATGAGTCGGGTGCATCATGTGGTCCCCTGTCTTTGTATATTATCTTGATTGTTGATTTCCTCCAGGAGTTCGGTATATTTCGTAGTTCTATACATTTGTTCTATAGGGATGTCCATATTCTTATTGTGTATGGGAGTGATGCCTTGATGATTTCATTTGAAATGTTGTCTGGTCCTGCTGCTTTTCCAGGCTTGCTTCTCTGTATTACTGACCAGACATCAGCTTCTGTTATGGTTGGTGGCATTTCCCCTTCCGTACGCTCTCTTGGTCCGTCTTGTTGCTCGAAGACTGTCCGTTGTAGGAGTTCTGTAAAGTGGGCTTCCCATGTCTCCAGCGGGATGTTTGGTACCACGGTGTTTCTTCTTGCTTCTAGGACTCTATACGGTTTATTTTCCGCTTCTCTCAATAACTGCTGCTCTTTTCTGAGTGCGTAGTCCTCCCTCTTTGCGCGAAGTAGGTTAACATAAGTCCTTCTTTCCTGATTATACTTTTCTCGATTTTACAGATTCTGTTTACACTTTAGGTTATGACGTCTTCCTAGGACGTTATTTCTTATTTCATAGCATTCTGTGTCGATATACTAAACCTACTCACAGGTACATGTTTCGAAGGTTGTTAAGAGGGAGTTAAGAACCTTCGAAACATGTACCTGTGAGTAGGTTTAATATATGTATTGAAAAGGCAGAATCCATTTCTTTCTTTCTAATATATAGTTAGTCAATGCGGACCTCAATTACTGACATTATGATTCTGTGTCGAACCACGGCTTGCTTCTCCTTATTGGAGGTGAGCCTGGAGTTGCTTCCAATAAAGAGTCCTGAAGTATTCGCATGGCGGTGTCCAGTTCTCCTTCTATGAGTTTCATGATCTGGCCATGGTCAAGGGTCTAGCTGAGGGATTCTGTGTCTAATAGTCTCGGTGTCCACCTTCGTGTTTCCTTGGGATCTCGTCCTGGGTTCTTTGGAGTTGGAAGGTTGCTGTTACTGGTAAGTGTTTCCTGGTAGTATCCCAGGAATCCTTTCCCAGCACTGCATCCCTTTAGCTTTATCTTTCTTCCGCGGTAGAAAATTTAGTCGATGGTGCTGGTTCCGTTGTGTGCAATGTATGTGGGACATTCTTCCTTGTTGATTAGTTGGAATCCCCCTTCTTGTATCAGTTCCGTTAGGGTTCTTCCTTTTCTGTTTGGTATGTCCAGACGGCAGTTGAAGTCACCTGCCATTATGGTTAGTTTTTCCTGGTCGATATGTCCTAAAATTCTGGTGATGCTTTCGACCGTTTCCTCGGATGATATCTGGGGGCGAAGGTATACTCCTATTATTGTGATGTCCTTGAGGTGAACTGTAACTGAATCTTCGGTAACTTGGGTTTGTATAGGCTGTCCTAGTGATGCCTTATGGAAGCAGGTGATCCCGCCTGAGGGGCGCCCGTTTCCGGGATGCTTTGCTAATGCGTGAGTCGCATAGTATCCCGTGATGTTCAAGGATTCAGTTATGGGAGTTTCACAAAATATTATTACGTCTTGCATAAATAGTGAGTTGTTTGGCAGTATGCTCAGGGCTGATTTAATTCCTCCTACATTCCATATTGTTAGTTCTATTGTTTGGATTTGTACTTCACTTTGTTTATTGAAAGAGATAGGGGCGAAAAGTGACCTCCTCTGGCCAGAAATCTTCCGAGTCTAGCTTGTTTGCCTCATTCTCTGTTACTCCTATTCTAAACGCCTTTGATCGGCCTCTGCTTCTTATCTCTTCACAGGCACTTACTGACTTTATACCCTTTTCTTTCATATACCCTGTGATATCTTCTACCGTAGTGGATTCATCCAATCTTCCAATGGACATCCATTTGAGTTTCTTGGTAGGTTTCAGTCTGTCTGTTTTGGCTTCTGTGCCTGTTTTCATAGGCGGGAAACCATTTCTCGGAGCTGTTCGCAGACCACTACCTGTGTTTGTATGGTGGAATGCTCTGTTGGGGACATTTCCTTCCTCCCTCGTATTGTTCATCCTACTTTCTTTACTTGGCCTCAGTAACACTTCCCTCCATTCCTCCCTCGGAATCTGGTTTTCATTTCCTGTATCTACTTCTGGAAAACATTCTCCACTCCTATTTGGGGTTTCTTGTGCGTCCGTTGTTTCTGTTTCCTTCGGTATTTTGTTTAGTTTCTGGTTGATTTTGTTTTCGATTACCGTATCTAGCTCATTTCTTAGAAAATCCATTATGTTTTCTACGTGTGCTCTTATTTTTCAAGATTTACTTCTTCGTTAGCTGCTATGTCATTACCTTCACATTTACGTTCGGTTTCCTTTGGGCTCTCGTGTTTGTGGACCGGTTTTGGGATTTGCTCCCGCGTTTGACCACCACAGCTCGTTAGTAGTTGGATCTCTCTCCGTGGTGTTTCTTGTCTAGGACCGTTTGGTGCTGGAATGTCTGCGTCGACATCGACAGGAGGTGGCACCATCCCTGTATGGGTGATGTCTTCTTCGTTAGGCATTGGTGATTTTTGGTATCCTTTATTGTGATTTTTTGTGTTCTTTTCGGAATAATGTTTCATTAATTCGTTTTTGACTGTTCTAAAACATTCTCCAATGTCATTTACCGCCTGTTTCAGATCCTCTTTAGCTTATTATTTCAGGTAACCACCGGTTTCCGTGATATTCTCTATTGCTTTCAGAGCGAATTCAATCCGTGTTTCCGCTTCGTCCGCCATAATTATTTGTTCTATGTGTATTATTTGGTAGCAGAAATGATTTTGAACGTACCGCAGATACAGGTATTTCTTTCCGTGTGATTTTCGGTTGAAGAACTCCTTCCAGCGAGCGCAGGCGACGTTTAAGGTTGTAATATGATTATTGAAACAGACACAGAAACTCAATGAGTTGGTGATGAAACTAGCGACATCCTGGGTGGACCGGCCGGAAGCTGCACCTCGCACGAACATAAGGAGCGTTACCTGCAGTGATCAGCTAGACTTGCTAATTACTGACTCTATTAGCATATCACCAGAGAAACAAGTGTCGCAGTAAATAAGAGTAATAACGTCACTGAGCTGGAATAATCTCTTGATCCTGCACAGGAATGTGGTCAGCCGTGTGACCATATGCTCGGCAAGACAGAACCTGCAAATAAATAAATAAATAAATAAATGAATAAATAAATAAATGAATAAATAAATGAATACGTGAATGAATATATAAATGAATAAATGAATAAGTGAATAAATAAATGAATAAATAAATAAATTAATAAATAAATGAATATGTGAATAAATAAATGAATAGAGGAATAAGTGAATAAATAAATTAATACATAAATGAATACGTGAATAAATAAATGAATAGAGGAATAAGTGAATAAATAAATGAATACATAAATGAATGAATGAATAAGTGAATAAAATGAATAAATAAATATGTAAATAAATATATAAATACATATAAAATATTAAATAGACAAATAAGTCAATGAATGAATGAAGTAATTAATTAAATAAGTAAATAAATATCATTGATAATTCTATTTCTACAACCATAGACCATAGATTGTTGTTAATTCGTTTTAGAGACTTGATCATCACCTCCATGTACTTGGGTGTTCAATTTTTCGGATAAACTGTCTTTCTAAGGTGCCTGTAGTAGTCTGTGTTACAGTAATAATTAAGGCCGGGAATGGGGTAGTTACCCCGTAATTTTAAATAAGGCACTAATCCGGCATTTCCCTGGAAGGAGTGTGGAAAAGCCACACTCAGGATAGCCGTTATCAGCGCCAATATTCGTACCTCCAATCTTTGGACTTCCTGCAGCCCGCTATTGCGCTCGTGGAGAACGATGTAACGCGTACTACTATGCTGCGGAGTATACGCTGATATTTTGTATGTTTGTTGCTCTCAGGTAGAAGGCGATTGTTAAGAGATATTTTAAAAATATATTCAACTCCTAAATGGGGTTCCTTTGATATTCGAGCACAGGCTAATATGAACAAGACAGTGGAATTGTGGTTGAAACCTGGACAAAGCTCATTTTACGTCCCTCGATGCCCCGATATTCACATTTTAATGCCCCCCCCCCCTCTAAAATAAACCAGTTCTCAAGGGTTTTACAGAATACTAACTTCGCGCCAGTGAATTGATCAATTTTAGTGAATCACGATATCCAACCCTCTTTAAAGTGATATATACACGTCAACCACAAAATATTAGCCTGCTTTTGAATTTTGTAACATGAAATCCATGTCTGAGTGTGTGGGAGTATGTCTGACCGTTCCTCACCCCTTATCAATTCTCACCCGACATGCAAATTGAATCCAATTATATACAGAGATAACACTCCATGTCATGTTAGGTATCACTGCCACCTTATCGATGGCAAAATAGTGGCCTGCCGTGAGTACAATGCTGAAATAACAAGTAGTACCGTGAGGAACTTAAGCGCCTACTTTTCGTAAAATTAAAGATTTATGCCAATGATTAATCTATATATCAGAAATGAAATGTTATATTAGATCTATCAGCGCACGTAAAATCATGTTGACAACTATGTCATGTATGTGTTGCTCAGAATTAATCTGAAATATTATTATCCCAATTTTGGATGAAATCCATTTGTTAGTAAAGACGTTACATGTATTAAAAAATTGGATTTATCAGCAGACTTAGAATCATGTTGGCATCATCGATGTATATGAGTTACTCCAAATTAATCTAGAATATCTGGTAGGCCCTACTATACGTGTGCAAAGTTTGCAGCTGTAGGCTTGTATACTTTATGATATATTGGTATTAGGATAAGAAAATAGAGAGAGCATTTATTAACAGTTGGCAGCCCTGCTACCTCTCAAGAATACGCATAGTCATATCTGTTATGGCACACAAAGCACGTACGAAATTTGGTTGAAATCCAATTGGTAGTATAGAAGTTACATACATTTAAATATTGGACCTATCAGCAGGCATGGAATCATGTTGGTAACACTGTCATACATGGGCTCCTGAAAATTAATCAGGCATGTTATTGTCTCTGTGCCCGGATCAATCTCATAAGTCTCCATTTTTCCTCCTGTTTACAAAATGTGAAAAGTAGGCTAAATATCAGACTGAACTGATCATTGAATCTCTACCAACTGAAAATCAGTTGCAGGAGCTCATGGATATAATATACCCAATAATACAATATAATGATAATGATATGATAATGATCACTTGACGATCGAAATTAGTCTTCAAAATGTATTAATTAGTCTCATTTAATTGTTATCAGGTTCAGGGAACAACACCCATTGTAATTCGGGTACAATCGTGTTGACCGACTGAAAATCAGTCAAATTCCATTTACCAAGGCAACACTGAGAAACGGCTTCCAACACGATAACGTTCATTAGAACTTACAATAAAATCTCGTAAACTATTCCCCGATCGTACTGGGACTTATCCCCACCCCTAGAAAGGAAATTGCGAGTTTGAATTACATTCGTGAGTAATGGAACGCAGGTAGCCGCAACTGCTTTGTGTACGAGTATATCTGGATTCAGTCCCTGACGCTAATAGTGGCCGATGTGAGTGTGGATGTGCCCACTATAGGAGAATGCTGGAGTTGTACCTCACAAGTAAATTATTCACTAGTGGGACCCCAGCTGAGTCCAGCATTGCTTCCACTAACTTGTGCCGGGCTCCTCTCCGTCTTCTTTCCTGTTGACCACTCTTGGTCAACTCTTGTTCTCCTCCGATGCCGGCGGTAATAGGTTTTCTGAGGCCTAGGGAGTCTCTTCCATTCTCGCTTTACTTGGCCTTTCTCTCATTTTCCCTGATTCCTCATCCCTCATTTTTCGAGGGCTCAGACCTCATGTTCTTTGAGTTATTTCCTACCTTCTGCTCAAGGCCCTCAAGGAGGTAGGGCGTGTGTAGCCCCATCACTTATGGAGCACCCTGGATAGTGCTACACCCTCTAGGGCTTACAGCTGGTGAGTTCGGGAGTTGGTGATCCCGAGGGATTCCTGAGCTAGGTCCAGTTTTTCAATTTTTTCCATTGCCTTTGGGGTTGGCCCTTTCCTCTTTCCCTTTCCTATCTGCCTTTCCTGGCTCTCCATCTTTCTAAGTCCCTCAATCCTCATTCTTCGTGGATTGAGGGCATTTGTTTCCACTTTCTTTTATTTCCATTACTCTTCTTTTGTTTTCTTTTTCGTCTTCTAGTTCTCTAAAAGCCATAATAGTTAAAAGGGACGTAAAACCAATAACATTATTATTGTTATTTCTTCTTCTAGTGTGTAAGCTGTAGTTAGTTTTAGTTGTAAGTATGTAGTTACATTTAGTTATACGTTCATTTTCATTTTTTATGACCACCCAAACCATTAGGGGACGATAACCTAGATGTTAGGCCTCATAAACCAACAATTATCATCATCATCACCAATTACTAAGGACATCACAACAACGAAAGTTCAGACCGTATTGACGTTGCCTACATAAAATTACTCGGGACTGATGAGTGCGATGTCCCAAGCCCTTTAAACAAGTAGTTCCGTGAAGAACTAATATCTTATTTTCATATATCCTACTTATGTTAATTGCCACTATCAACATACAAAATTACACTTTGATGGATGAAATAGATTCGTAGATATTGAGAACCGACTAAATATTTCGGACGGTCACCATGTTGGATATTTATACGTGTAGGCTATAGTGCCATGGGCCATTACATGAAGATTATTGTGTAGGTGTATTATTCAAACTTCAATGCATGATTAGGACAGAAGAAATAAAAACAAGATTTTAACATTTCGCAGAGTCGCCAACTTGTGGTTAGGAAAACAATTGAAATAAATTAAAAGTCAGTGGATTGCAATTGCTGTGCCATGTTTCACTGTGCTCGGTTGGTTAAATCGCGAGAAGAGTCTACTTGAGTGTTTCAACTTCGCTTGCCCACCATGTTCGTTTTGTACTCAGCAGGGATTTGAAAGTTGCATAGGTGAACTTCTAGTAGTACCTTTTATCACCGTACAAAATTTCATGGTGATATCAGTAATAGTTTCGGAGATATAGGACGCCGATGAAATATTTCGCACAGCCGCCATGTTATATTGGTGGGACGTAATAACATTTGAAGGATTTGGTCAGGGTAGGCCTAAATAGTACCATGACCTTACCTAGTTTCATTGAAATCACTTCAGCCGTTTAGATTTTATTAGGGTCACACACACACACACACGCATACATACACACACTCACACACGGACAAATGGTGATCTCATAAGCCTATTATTTCGTAAATGAAAATAGGCTAGTAAATCAACAATCACATATACCATGGTATATTGTAAAACTGGTGAAGGTACGGTAGCATTCTTCATGTTCTGTATACTACTTGTGAAGTAACATTATACGATTGTGGAATCCTGTAGGAAACACTCATGGGCAGATTGTATAAATAGCATACATTTTCAGATAATCGCTCAGGGGATCGTTTATCTATTCGGACTCAGCTATTAGTAACGACTGACAGATCCCATATCGGCCCTCACAATCCATCTGTCGGGTAAGTGATAAGCTGTGCTATCCTCCTCTTTTGAATCCATTAATTAATTTACATCCTTTATCTCTAGCGTCAATGACCTGTCAGATGCGACCTTGGTAGAAGTATTAGTACTGGTCATAAGGAAAGCTACACGAATCTCTCTGTATAAGAATCAAACTTTGCCTGTTTTTGTTAATTTCCACAGATAGTTTCGTTAATTACGTGTTTCAGATGGTTTCATGAAGAATGCGCGTAAAAACGAAAGTTATGTTTCTTTGTCTGGGTGGATCAACGTAAAATTTGGCACGGATATCCTTCACAGGCCAGTGTGATTTTGAATGCAATGCCATTACATTATTTCAAGTTTCTGTAAAACAAAAATATGGTATATTGGCTTTCACGGACAGTGACATAAAATTCAGCAATTTTTCTAGGTTTATGCCGTGTCATGTGCGAGGTTTTGCATAGGACCACCAAGCTGGCTCATCAGCGGGCTCTTGGTGTCCATTTCCGGACTCTCACAGGAGTAGTGAACTGTGCACTATATCCCTTTTTATGAGGCACACATGCGCCTCTTTACTGCGAGAGCTAAATAAACTCAAGCAGCCTTAACCTCCCTCTGAAGGCTCCCTTCAGGCACTGACAACAAGTGTCCGCTGATGAGCCATCTTGGTGTTCCTGGGCGAAAGCCCAACAAGACACGGAATAAACCTAGAAACATTGTGGAGTTTTAATTCTCTAGCCGTGAAAGCCAATATACCATCTTCTGTAAAACAGTTGACAATTATTGTTCTTTCATGTAAATTATAGCAAGATATAGCCTATTTACGAATGAGTGGGCATGGAGCATTTTAAGAGTACACCTTCCCATTCCTTGTTAAGTTTAGGATATTGGCCATACTTATAAGATGTAGGGCAACTTTCCATCGAAATGCTCCGTTTTGGTACTAGTCCTTGGTGCGCGTTGGTTTCTTCCATTTTGTTGTGGTCTAGGCCTATATCCTCATTTTATGCCACTTCAGTGTCTATCTATCTGACTGTTGTTTGGTTGGTTCCTCAGTTTAGGGGCAGTGACAACGCGGTCATATAGCCCCGTATACTTTGGGTGTGTGTAGAATCTATCTGATAACCGGTGTTAATTGTAATGGCTGTATTAGTGTGTGTTATCTGTTTTTTCATTCAAGTAAGGACTTCATACATTGAATTTTTCAAGTAGTTCCTGTTTTTTCCTCCAAACGCCACCGTCAACAACTACTAGTTCAGAATTAGGTTACTAGACGCCACCGCAGTCGGCTCCTGGCGACGAACGTTGGAACCTAAGAGCGTTATTCAAATTTTTAACCTATAATTTAGCTTCACGCAGGTGTAATTAGTGTAAGGTTCTTTATCAAGCCATAAATCTATGACATGGGACCGGCGGCTTTACTTCCCCTTCGAAGGAAGGCATACCGAGGGATTTTTAACGCTCTTAAAAATCCGACGACTTCGGCTGGGTTTGAACCCGTGATCTTGGACATAGAAGCTCAGCATTCTACCAACTACGCCACCGAAGCCGCGATAGCTGACTGCCATAGAGCGTTATCTCTGGAATCACACAACTTGTCGAGTAACGCTGCACTGATTATTACGGTGCACCGTAAGAACCAAGAATGAATTGTTGATTTAAAACTAACTAAAGGTGGACGTAATAGGAACACACAACTTGCCATAAAAGCACCTATGTCTATAGTTGGAAATATTAATTGTATATAATTTATAAACAATATGGCGATATGAGAGAAGACAAGGTATTTTGACGGTCGCTTAAGTTAATCAACCTTGCTTGTTAGTTATGGAGATGATAATTTTTCATAATAGGTCAAAGCGCAGTTGAAGTCCTATGGCTTTCTTCCGCATTGTAACGTATGTTCTGCTACCTCCTTTCTCAAGATTTGTTTGGTGAAAGACCAGCGTCACTGTACATGTACAAGAAATGGGTAAGATAACTGACTCGCCCACGTTGATATTACTCCAAGAAACATCCACATTGGGCGTGGACTAAACGTGTCTCAAAAACATTTAATGTATGATACAAACTTGTTTGACGTAACGATAATAAATTCAAGTAATAACGACATACGCATAAAGTTTGAGCTCCGCTCCTAGAGACAAGGAGACAGTTCTTCCTTATGAGTTGCAAGATGAATATAATTGCAGAAAAGAAAATCATGTAGTTGATTATCCAAAAATATCTACTCCTGCTGACATTTGCAATGTAATGCATGTATTATTCAAAGCTTTTCAGTCAGTCAACAATAGTGTGCGTGGAATTATAATTAAATTCCTAATGCCTGAAATGAATTACATGAATTTTTTATTCACTTAATAAAACATAATTAGGTGAATGTGGGGGCTAAATTAGATGTCTAATTTCATTCGTCAAGTGATCATCAACAGATCCTGAGGACTTAAGTTTAATTAGGTTCAGCGGATATGTATATAAGACTTTTGTACAACAGTATTTATAATTATTAAGATTTCGATTAAACTTTGTAACGAGTGAGATTTTTAACCAATTATAAATTATTATTCCGGCATGTGTATAAGTATAAAACGCTTTTGAATTATTATCATCTATCATAGCGAGCTTTTGAAGTGAGTCTGTTTTGCTATTATAGATAGCTTTGAAGCCATATTTCAGTGTTGCCATATTGGTGATTTTTCTTCCTCGTCTGTAATCCATAACAATATACCAGGTGAATCAGCTGCCCCTAATAATATTATTTTATGCAGCCCAACTAGCGTTGTTATCAGAATGGTGGATATTTCTCTGCGCGCATCCCGTATGGTACTAATGCTGTACGAGTATATCTTACAAACTATACTGAACACAATAACTTTTCTCTCGATGTGACTGCAGTCTAATACGAGGGAAAACTAATAGCGCTCAGTATCGTTTGCGGGATGTGCTTGCAGTACATTAGTACCATACGGGAAGCAAGCAGAGAAATATCGACCTTGCTGACAACACACGCTAGTTGGGCTGCATAAAACAATATTATTAGGGGCAGCTGGTTCACCCGGTATACTAAACACCTATCATAAAGGTAATCCATATTATCAAAGGTGCTTATGGTTGAATCTATAACCTTAATTTCAACGATTATTCTTGTGGAAAACCAAATAGTATTTCTGTATCTTTTTAAACTATGGTGTTGGCAAACGTTTAAAGGAAATGTTCTCCGCAGCGGCTACGTACAGCTGCGAGAGGTAGCGTCATCAGTTTAGTTGGCAGCACAGTGCCCTTGACAGGGTGAAGGCCACATGTGTGGGCTGTGGGCTGTCGAAATCGTCAGTGTTTATAGTTAGATTATTGGAAGAGTGCAATAGTAGGCTATGTTATGAATGGCTGTGGTGAGTACAAAGTTTACTGTGTGTTTGTTTTGATACAGCCGTGCTGCCAACGTAACTGGTGACGCTATCTCAGACATGTGTCTTCTTATTCTTAATGATGAGTTTATATGCCGAGTATCCCATCCCCAAGTAAACCAATCGGGAGTTATTGCTATTCAATTAAATTCAAGTCTACCCCTTAACACCCCTTTAGAACCTGAATATCCAAAAATCCTTCCTTAGTGGACGTTTTCGACATACAACGAACATATCCCCAAAATGTCATGTTTCTAACTTCAATAATTTTGGCTGGACGATGATGAGTGAGTGAGTAAGTCCTGACTTTCATTTATTTTTCAGAATTTCACCCCTCTCATGAACCCTTTAAATTGGATTTATGAAAAAAAAAACGGTCGAACACCTATTTACTTATTAGCCTACTTTCGATTTTTGCAAAAAATGAAAGTAGACTTATGAGATCAACACAGGGCGAAAAAAGTGTGTCTGTCTGTGTGTGTGTATGTGAGTGTGTGAGTCTGTGTGTGTGTGTGTGTCTGTGTGTGTGTGAGTGTGTGTACTCTGAATGTCTGTCCCCCCCTATCAATTCAAACACGGTGAATGCGAATTGAACGAAATTTGGTACAAAGGTAGCACTAGCAAAGGACACCTCAGTATCATGTTTTATATCGCCGCCATCTTGACGGAAACGTAATGGCGGCCTCACAAATGTTCAAAGCTTAAATCAAATTACGACTAACCTAATCATCCGATCTCTACCAAATTTTGCAACAACATACCTTTATGGGGGGAGCATCCTTTGACCAAACCAATAGGTCATCAGCCTAATAGTTTACGGATGGCGGCCATCTTTGAGTGAAAATCGATTCCCCCTATTAATTCGAACACGGTGCAACCGAATGGAACGAAATTTGGTACGGAAGTAGTACTAACGAAAGGCACCTCAGTGTCATGTTTTATATCGCCGCCATCTTGACGGAAACGTAATGGCGGCCACACAAATGTTCAAAGCTTAAATCAAATTACGACTAACCTAATCATCCGATCTCTACCAAATTTTGCAACAACATACCTTTATGGGAGGAGCATCCTTTGACCAAACTAATAGGTCATCAGAGTAATAGTTTGCGGATGGCGGCCATCTTTGAGTGAAAATCGATTCCCCCTATTAATTCGAACACGGTGCAACCGAATGGAACGAAATTTGGTACAGAGGTAGTACTAACAAAAGGCACCTCAGTGTCATGTTTTTTATCGCCGCCATCTTGACGGAAACGTAATGGCGGCCACACAAATGTTCAAAGCTTAAATCAAATTACGATTAACCTAATCATCCGATCTCTACCAAATTTTGCAACAACATACCCTTATAGAGGAAGCATCCTTTGACCAAATGAATAGGTCATTAGCCTAATAGTTTGCGAATGGCGGCCATCTTTGTGTGAAAATCAATTCCCCCTATTAATTCAAACACGGTGAAACCGAATGGAACGAAATTTGGTACAGAGGTAGCACTAGCAAAGGGCATCTCAGTGTCATGTTTTATATCGCCACCATATTGACAGAAACGTAATGGCGGCCACACAAATGTTCAAAGCTTAAGTTAAATTACGACTAACATAACCATCCGATCTCTACCAAACTTTGCAACAACATACCTTTTAGGAGGGAGCATCCTTTGACCAATCTAATAGGTTATTAGCCTAATAGTTTGCGGATGGCGGCCATCTTTATGTCAAAATTGATTCCCCCTATTAATTCGAACACGGAGGTACCTAATGGAACGAAATTTGGTACAGAGGTAGCACTAGCAAAGGGCACCTCAGTGTCATGTTTTATATCACCGCTATCTTGACGGAAACGTAATCGCAGCCACCCAAATGTTAAAAGCTAAAATGTAATTACGACCAACCTAATAATCTTGTCTCTACCAAATTTTGCAACACCATATCTTTATGTGGGAAACATATTCTGACCAAACTTTAAGAACATCAGCCCAATAGTTTGCAGATGGTGACCAAGTATGTGTGCAAATCGATTCCCCCTATCAATTCAAACACGGCGAAACCGAATTGAACGAAATTTGGTACAGAGGTAGCACTAGCAAAGGGCACCTCATATTCATGTTTAATATCCCTATAGCACGTTGTATTTCAACAAGCTACTACAACCAACATTCAATCATACTCCTTGAAAAGGACAAAGAGTTATAACAATACCCATGCATTTAGGAGAAAGTAGGCTATATGTTCTTTACTGAACATCTTGTTTTTGAGCTGTTCTTCCCCCCTGAGTTTGATGAGTGAGTGAGTTAGGACACATCCTTTCCTGTTTTTCCCGCAGAATTTCACCCCTCTCCAAGGACCCCTTAAATTGGATTTATGAAAAAACGGTCGAACACCTATTTACTTATATTTTAAGTTGTTTTTTCCCGCCGAATTTCCAACTTCTCGCCTATGTCGTTTAATAGATACACGCTCCGTTAAAAATCCCTCAACCCCCAATTTTCACCCCTTTCACATCATAATATACACCACATCGAATAACCCTTAGACATATGTCTGATTATTTTTAATGATTAGTTTATATACTGAATATCACATCCCCAAAGAAACAACTCATGAGATATCGTTATTCAATGAAATGCACGTTTACCCCCTTAACACCTCTTTATAACCTGAATAAACAAAAATCATTCATTAGTTGACGTTTTCGACATAGTGGTCCGAGTCTAAGTTGCCACTTCTCAGAACCTTCACGTTCTGGATCTCTCGTTGCGCTTTCCGTGCAATGGCGACATGATCAATTTGGAATTCACCAAGGTTGGAGTTTGGAGAAATCCAGGTCTTCTGTTTTCTGGGTAGGTGTTTGAACGCCGTTGACTTTAGGACCAGATTGAATGCTCTGCATAACTCCACAAGCCTCTCTCCATTACGATTAGTTCTCCTGTGAGCTGGGTAGTTTCCAATAATCTTCTGATATTTTCGTTCTTTGCCAAGCTGGGCATTGAAATCCCCTAGGAGAATGATGGTATGTTTGTCAGGTACCTTTGAGAGGATATATTCTAGCTCCTCCCAAAATGCGTCTGTTCCTTCCGGGTCCTTCTTATTCGCCTGACTGGCGCATGTATATTTTATTATTATTATTATTATTATTATTATTATTATTATTCATTTCTTCTTGATTCCTTTCAGCCAACTAAATACCACGTAATTTGAACTGCCTAAATGAAGGGACTGGAGACGGCTGTCCGAAATTCTAAGTAGACAGTGTTACTCGTCGGGTTACAAAGGGTATGTACGAAAAATTTGGTTCAGATATTCACTTGAAATGTCATTTGATGTCGATTCGACTATGTTGTTGATCTTAGTTCAAATTGCAATCTTGAATAATTAAGTTATGTCCAATTTTAATACGAATGTCTGTGAAAGAGGTTATCATGTTAATATTGATTATCTCTTCTGATAGCTTCTATTAAATTAAAGGTTGCTGTACGTACCTATATTTCGATTTTGGATTGTTGATATTAAATATTTGTTTCAGTTATTGTCTCGTCTTGATCAGGTTTCTTGTCGTAAATAGTTCGCTGTTCAGTTATTGTCTCGTCATGTTCAGGTTTCTTGTCGTAATTAGGTCACTTTTAATATGCATTCAAATTATTAATTAACATAAGAATGTATATCAGGTATATGGATTATATAAAAGACTGGATTTTCTACATATCTTTCGTTAAGTTGTAATCTAATAATTGTATGTGTCCTTAGTAGATGCTTTTTTTACCTTAATATCGTCTTTGTGTTCATAGTCTATATACTCTAGAGATGGGCAGCAGTCGACTGAAAACAGTCGAATTAGTCGATAGTTAAAACAATCGACTTATTCGACTGCTTTTAAAAAACAGTCGAATGAATTCAACGACTACTCACCGTATCATAAACAAGTCGTTTGCAAACGACTGATCCCAAAGCTATCGTTGGAAATCATTCGAATGAAACAAGTCGATGGCAAACGACTACTTCCAAGCGAATGGAATCATTCGAATAAAAGTAGTCGTTGTAAACGACTGATCCCAAAGCAATCGTTGGAAATCATTCGAATGAAACAAGTCGTTGGCAAACGACTACTTCCAAGCGAATGGAATCATTCGAATAAAAGTAGTCGTTGTAAACGACTGATCCCAAAGCAATCGTTGGAAATCATTCGAATGAAACAAGTCGTTGGCAAACGACTAATTCCAAGCGAATGAAATCATTCGAATTTAAGTAGTCGTTCTAATCAAACGACTTCTTCAAGATAACTTCATGCTACAATTCATTGTGCTGTATGTTTATTGTAGAGCTTTAATTAATAAGTTAAGTATACCTGTAGGTGCCTATAGTTTTATACAGTTCGTTGATTCTTTCAATGAAATAGCCTAAATCCAATTGTCTAAGTTATTGGACAATTCAATATTGTCATTCAATATTTAGGTTATGTTTGAACTCCAGATACCGGTTTTGTGGCTTATCATCCCAGGCAAGCCGGTAAATACCTTTGTCCCCCAGTCAGATGGATCATTTAGCCGTAATTTTGAACTAGAATAAGGTTGTAGTATGCGTGGTCAGATTTAGACAATAGCCTACTCCATGAAGGGGTCATGGCTACGCCTTCTATGTTTGTTTAATGAATAGAGTAACTGAAATGAGAGATGTATACTGATTTTAAGATTTGTGGAATGAGTTTATGATTTTTTAAATAGAATTTAATGAAGTCTTCAATAAAGTTGAAGGAGACATGATCGTGTTTAGACAATAGCCTACTCCATGAAGGGGTCATGACTATGCCTTCTATGTCTGTTTAAGGTGTAGTGTGGCTGAAATGAGGGAGGTTTACTGATTTTGGTGTTTGTGGAGTAGTCTTTTCGTTTATAATTTAGGTTTTTGTGAGCTTGTTGCGGAGTTGTTTTATGGATTTTATTGCTCTGCAAATGAAGTGTATTAGGGGTTTCTGGGTTTGGTTTAGCTGTAGTTTACAGGGTTATAGCTGAGAGTTGTTGTAGCTCAAGGGTTGTAGCTGGCCTAACAGCTGTGTCAGAGCAGAGGCGTGCTGTGTGGGAGGGGGAAGGGGTTAGTGGCAAAGGCATGAGGGCAGGGATGGAAGAGTTGTAGCGTTGTCTGTGGTTAAACTGCCGTTGCCTTATGGCTGATTTTATGTACTGACATCCATCATAAGATAGAGTGGTGATGTGAATCTCTATATCTATTGCAGCGGGTACTGTGAGGACAGCTTGACCGTACGCACAAATTGATTCTGGTCGTCAATTGTTTCAGCACATGGATAGCGCGCGCACTTAAAAAACTTAGTATTTACATTGTTGCCAACATCTCCACTGAAAGTTCGCCCTCGTTGCTGTTCTAAAGTGTTCTATTTTCGTATGTATTTACTGTAGGCCGTAATTTTCTTGCTCAAGTCGTATTTCAGCTCTACGTTCTTAGAACTTCAGAGAGGATTAAATTAGTGAACACATAGCCTAACTTGTTTATGACTCTATGGACATATTTTACATTTACTATTTTTTGGCATTAAAAATGAAGTGTGATTATTTCAATGTTGGCTATGGAATTGTTCCGGTACTTAAGAACTCCCTCTCAGTAATAGTGATTTAATTTACTCTTAGGTTAATTAAGTATTGGTCTATTACTTCACTTATCCACAATACATACAGGTAATGTGCCCCGTATCAATACCGGTATCGGGGAACATTTACTCACACATTTTGCATTTAATGAAATGTGCAACATTGCAAATAATGGCCGCACTCTACACGACGTAAACCACCATTTCGAAGCACAGTAAAAATAAATAAATAACTTTGCCCAATTGCATGTTGCCGAGCGTTGAGTAGTCCAAACTAACGTCTGCAAAAATAGGTGGGTTAAGGAGAAGTTTGATTTTCATCTGTTGGTACGACTCAACTCAGCCGGTAACGGCTTGCAGTGCTTTGTACGCTGCCTAGAAGCGACTACTTTCAGTCGAATACATAAAACAAGACGCTTAGAAGCAATGCGAATTCAGGTAACCATTCGACTGAAAGTAGTCGACTATCTAGTCGATAGTTTCTACCAATGAATGACTAGTCAGTCGATGGTTAAAAGTAGTCGATAGTCCCATCTCTAATATACTCAGAATGTTACAACAGTCTCCATAGAAAGTATTAAAGTTAGTTTTACACATGGTAATTTGTAGGAATATTAGTTCTAGCTTAATACGTTCGAGCGTTAGTGATTGAGTCTACATAGAAACTAAGAATGTTATATCAGGAGGCATGAGTCTCCATAGAAACTATTGAAGTTAGTGTTGTACAATGGCAATTTGTAGGAATATTAGTTCTAACTTAATATGTTCGAGCGTTAGTGATTGAGTCTACATAGAAACTAAGAATGTTATATCAGGAGGCATGAGTCTCCATAGAAACTATTGAAGTTAGTGTTGTACAATGGCAATTTGTAGGAATATTAGTTCTAACTTAATATGTTCGAGCGTTAGTGATTGAGTCTCCATAGAAACTAAGAATGTTATATCAGGAGGCATGAGTCTCCATATAAATTATTGAAGATAGTGGTCTACACAAGGTAATTTGTAGGAATGTTAGTTGTCGGCAAAACAGAAAAATTAAATAAAGTATGCATAGAAGCAAGGAAAATAACATTTTTAAATTATGATTTAGATATATCTTGAAAGAGGGATGACCGTTTAGATTTGTAATGCTCTTGTCGTGATTAGATATATATATCTAGAGAAAGGGATGACTGTTTAGATTTCTAATGTTCTTATCGTGATTTAATAAATATGTTATTGAATTTACGTTCCTTTTAATTACTCTGGCTTTTAGAAACGCCGGGATCTAAAATTGTGCCCCGAAGGAGATCCTTAACGTGCCAGTAAATTTACTGACCCGGCTCCCTTGCATTTGCGTACCCTCAAATGCCACCTGACTACGCCATGATACGAACCTGCAACCTTGGGCCCAGCAAGCGAGACGTTACTGCAGAGCCACGCAGCCAGTCTATCGTGCTTTAGATAATAAATGGATTGGCATTGCCTCTTACAGGGATAGATGCAAAATTGGATGCCATGTCTTGAGCTACTGTTGCCATGTATACGGACTTTCATTTCGTTCATCAGTTTATCAGAACGTACTGTTGCCATGGATATGGACTTGCGATTAGTTCATCAATCAGAGCGAACATAGTTTTCTGGGAATATCTTTGAAACTGTTGGTTTTAGGTCCTTACAATGTGGTTTTCGAAGTGTCCCGTAGAGACCTACCGAGTATTGTTTCTCGCATCGAGGGGCGTAAAATGAGCTATGTCCGGTCTTTATGCGACAACTTCGATATTTTGTCCCAGTTGAGAATGTTCGTGACTTTTCGGTGTAGATTTGTGCCAAAGGGCCTAAATGAAAGGATTGGTGAGGGCTATCTAAAATTATTGTTGCCAAAAACCTTCCTTGGGGTATGCACTACAACCCTACAAAATTTCAATGCAATCGGTTAAGCGGTGTCGGAGTCCATTAACCTCGGACAGATATACATTTCCCTATTTATACTATTTTCAATTTTGAAAAAATAGGCTTATGACATCACCTTTTGTCCGTGTGTGTGTGCGTGTGAGTGTGTGTGTGTGTGAGGAGTGTGTGTGTCCCCCCTAACAACGTCTAAACGGCTGGAATGATTTCAATGAAACTCGGTAAGTTCATAGCACTATTCTGGACAACCCCGACCGTGCCCTTGAAATTTTGTTACTTCTCACCAATCCAACATGGCGGCTGTGCGAAATATT
The DNA here is from genome assembly GCA_946902985.2 of Meconema thalassinum. Classification (NCBI taxonomy): domain Eukaryota; kingdom Metazoa; phylum Arthropoda; class Insecta; order Orthoptera; family Tettigoniidae; genus Meconema; species Meconema thalassinum. The sequence goes on along the minus strand of OX336388.2, from coordinate 1,182,982,685 downwards.
TCACCAGCATTCAATATCCCCGAAACTATTCCCGAGATCACTCTGGATTTTTTTACGGTGATAAAGGGAACTACTAGAAGTTCACCTATGTGACTTTTTAAAAACTGGTAACTATAAAACCAATTCGCGACTTTTAAATAGACGTTTGTCGCGATTTAACCAACCAAACGCAATAAAACTTGGTAAAGTATATGTTTATACACATTGTAATGCACCGACACCTAACTTCGTTCAATTGTTTACATAACCACAAGATGGCGGATGTCCGAAATATTTCACCGGATTTCTATATCTCTGAAACTATTAGCAGTATTACCCTGAAATTTTGTACGGAGATAAAGGGCACTACTGGATGTTCATGTATAAGACTTTCAAAAACCGGTTAACTACAAAACGAACATGGCGGCCAAGCGAATTTGAAAATTTTTAATAGACCTTTCGATTTAATGTTCCAAACGCAATGAAATCTGGTACAGGAAATGTTTATACACATTGTAATGCACTGGTATCTAATTCAGTTCAATTGTTTATATAACCCCAAGATGGCGGCTGTGCGAATTTTAAAATTAAGTTTTTATTTCTTGTGTCGTAGTCATGCGATCGAAGCGAAAGTTTGAATAATGAACCTACGCAGTAATTTCCCTTTAATGGTACATGACTCTAATGCCTATACATTTAACAATCCAACATTGCGACCATCCGAAATATTTAGACGGCTCTGAATATCTACGAATCTATTGTAGCAATCAAACTGAATTTGTTATGTTCATAGGGGCTATGAACTTAAGTTCACCGATGGACTTTAAATAACCTGGTGATCACAAATTCAACATGGCGGCGACGCGAAGTATAAATATTCACATGGACGTTTCCCGCAATTTAACCATCCGAGTGCAGTGAAACTTGGTGCAGAAAATCCTTATACGAACGTTAATCCACTGGCATCTAATTTAATTCAATTGTTTCCATAACCACAAAATGGCAGCTGTGCGAAATTTTAAAATCTCCTTGTTACTTCTTGTGTCCCATTCAAGCGATTGAAGTTTGAATGCTACACGTACACAATAATCTTCATGTAACAGTGCATAACTCTAGGACCTACATATATAAAATCCAACATGGCGACCATCCGAAATATTTAGTCGAATCTATTACACCAATCAAACTGAAATTTTGTATGTTGATAGTGGCAATTAACATATGTAGGATATATGAAAATAGGCTGTATAGTTCTTCACGGAACTACTTGTTATATATAAGATATATTTCTTTCAGACGCAATCGACTAAATAAAATGTTTGAAATGTTGCCATTAGTAATGTTTTGATATGGAACGATGCTTCCTTTTTCAACAACGAAAAGGACTAGTATCGCAATTCATTATTATGCTAGTTAATGGCAACTATTTACTCGAGCACAGAAGTTGGTAGTTGAATGTGGGTAACTTCCATTTTAGTGTATCTATTTGCTGATAATACTCAATGTAACCACCATAATTGTTGTGACTTTAAGTTTATTTTATTCTAGTATACAGGGTGTAACAAAAATGTTCGGCACAAAATGCAGGACACATTCCTCATACGTAGATGAATACATTTTGTTATATGAACATGGGTCCGGAAACGCTTTGTTTCCATGTTATACCTCATTGTCTTAAACTCCTTATTCAAGGAAAGAAACACAAGAACAGAACGTACCAGCATACAACATGCAACTCTTTCTTACAGGAGATGTTCAATATGCCCTCCGTGCGTATTCATTCATGCATCAACCCACCATCGTAGTGAATCTCGGATACGCTGATGTATCCCTGGAGCATTGCGTATGGTTTCGCAGCCTTCTATAAAACGGGCACGGATAGTCTGAACATCTTGTACTGGGGTGCGATACACAAGAGCTTTCAAATGTCACCACAAATAAAAGTCTAGTGGCTTTCTGTCCGGAGAGCGTGGAGGCCAGGCAATTGGTCCACCTCTACCTATCCATTTGTCACCGAATCTGTTATTTAGTGAACCCATGTACCATTGGTTCAAGGGGTCGAATCCATGTATTTTGGTAAAAGGAAGGAAGGAAATATACAGTCTTCAGAGGAACATAGAAAGATTTTATACAAGAAGGCAAGCATAACGTTGTGAAATAAACTGAAGCCAGGTGGCCAGGAAATGAGATCATGCCTGACGCATTGATAAGGAGCCAGTCACGAATATAAATAGAACGAGTGGAACTTTCCAAGCGAGTGACAAAGAGCGTGTTTCGGAAATTGCCCTTACGTTGCAGTAAAATGGCAACCGCGCAGCCGTGCCAGAAGAAGAATAATTAGATTTAACCCATTTGCAAGAATAAAATTAACTAAAGAAATACAGCATTGTGAATCATTTCGGAATAGAGATTTTTGTGTGGAGAAAGATGTTATAATAATGGCCCAGGAAAGAAGTGCAGACGTGGCCATACGTCATTGGGGGTTCCCCGAGACCCGAGGAGGGGGGTATTAAAAATCAACTGTAACACCCACACAGCTGAAGACTAAATTTTATTTAATATCTCAGAACTGCACGATCGATTTTCATGTGCAAAGAAGTCAGTATACGTTTAGAAAACGAGCTGTCCAGAGATATAATTTTTAATAGTGTGCGACCATTACTTCAAAAGTTGGTTCTGAGAAAGACGTAGAATTTATCTTTTTGTCGCCGATTTGTATAAAAGTCCTGGCAGAGCCAAGCCAATTATTCAGTCTTGAACGACCGCTGAGGCGGGTCGTACTGTTTCACCAATCATCCAGTTCCGTGAGCGCCGAGGCGCTGCACGATGAAGTATCATCATAGTATCGCCGTGTGGAGAATTAGAAAAATCCTAATACAGGATTTAGTTCCGCCAATATCAGTCTTATAGTGAAAAGTTCAGGATTACAGTCAAAGTAGGCTGCGAACTTAAAGAATAGGCAATAGGTCTTCAATAACAGTTTATTTAAACGACCAAGTGTATCGTAACGTTTTGAAGTACCATAACAACGAAATAAACATTCTATCAATGTTAAAGAACCCGATCAAGGTCGGACAAAATAAGGTCCGTATAGTATTCTGAAAAGAGAGGAATTATAGAACTGAGTAATCAGAAAGGAGAAGTAAATTCAAGACGTTGTTTCAAGGAAACAAACGAACTATAAAAAGCACTAAGTTACGAGGAGTATTAGATGCTAGAAAATAATAGGTCACCGATAGAGTATCTGGGAGACCGTGAACAAGACAGACTTTCGATAGACAAACTAATAGGATCTAGAAAGAAGCAGTTCGAGCTAATAATAATAATAGCCGATCGTCAGGAAACCGGATTTGGAGAAGTACCATTCCAGGGAGGGGTAGAGTGTTCGAGACTTCCATATTCTGGTCAGATAGGAAGCCGACATCTACTAGTTTCACCCTTGGAGACGGGGAAGCAAATATCACGTGTGCAAGGCTTAATCAAAGCCTCAGTGATTAGAATCAGTGTAGTGTAAATATATAAAATTTGTGTTAGATAGTAATTTTTCAGTGATTTTATTGTGTGTAATAGAAGAATACCGAAGTGTATTTTAAAATGTTACCAGTGTTTAAGATATATAAATTATATGTGTGTCAAGATATGTCAGTGTATGAAATGAATTTGAGCAAGATGATTTAATCACAAATAGTGGGCAAAATGAAACATCGTTGGAAAGCACGGTAGTGAACCGTCCGAGCATGTAAGTAACCATTTTCATTATGTTATGTGTTGGGGGAATATTTGTGTACAATCCACCTGAGAATGATAAAAAAGGATGTTTTTGAATAAAAAATAACAGAATAAGAGCGCGATCTGAACAAATAAAAATTGAGAAATTATAAAATGATTATGGGAAATGAATAAATCCTTAGAGGAAATGTATGAAATAAAATATCAGTGTATTTGATAAATGTTATGAAAGCAAGCGAAAAAATATAATAATAATAAAAATTATATAAATGAAGATTAAGTTGAATTATATGAAAGTAATAGCTTTTGAGCTTTTGTAAAGGAATAAAGACATGGTGTGAATACATGTTCTTAAAGTATAGCGATTATTGTCACGGGAGAGGATTAATATAAAAAAATTGAGATGTAGATCAAATATTTATTTTGAATTTATCAGTTCTTTGGAAGACGCTAGGCCTTAAAGTAATGTATAGCGCATTGTCGCGCCTTAAAGTAAATTATCACGCTAGGAAGGCGTTGAATCTAAATATACTTGGTAAATTAATTGTGAGGGACAGTTGATTGCGGTAATTGAGCTATTATAAGTCCTCCATTTAGTGATTTAGATCACGAGGCGTTGTATAATTGGTGCGATTTATTGTATTGATGAGCGCAGGTTAGACCGAGGTCGCCCTAAGCCGCTAATTGTTGTAAAGTCCTCCAGTATGGGATTGGTTCCCGAGGCAGTTGAGAGAGTCGAACCCAGATTCGTATAGTTGTTGAAGCCCCTAAATATTGTTGTTGTATTGAATTATTCTTACCCATCAACGATGACACTTCATAATTAATAAATTCCAAGGTTACGAAAGTGGTCTATGAACCTAAATAATGTCGTTAAAATGAATGAAAGAAACGCCAGGTCTGTTCAGAGAGCTGTGTTTGAGAAATAGCTGTTGTAAAGCATGAGTGGAGCGGTCCCGTGTGGGCGATACTGAGGGTCTCCCTCTCGGGCAATAAATCAAGTCAAGTGTTACGGTTCAACCCCTCGCTATTGAAAGCGTGGTAGGTCAGGGGAACCGTCTATTTGAAGTAATAATAAACCATGAGTGTTTAGAGTTTGTTAATGACCCGGGATTCGAACCGAGGTTCTTGAAGATGAAAGTTACCGCTTGCAAGTTCAGATCGTTTGCTTTCTTATGAGATTATGGTCTTTTAAGACCCCATCGCCCAGTGGGAAACCACTGCAATCAGCCACCCGAGTATTGGCGGGAAAACCATAAATATTCGGGTTAGGAGGAAATGCCTGCCCACCGCCGGATAACATCTTGAGGCCCTCCAAGGCTAACAACCTTGGTTGCATTCATTATGAGCAATTTGCTCCAAGCTAAACTAAAGCTTCTTAAGCATGATGGTAAAACAAATACAGGAGATTAATACCCCAGGTGGCAACTTTTCGAAGAAATCCACCGTCGCCCACGAGCGACGCATGCATCCCATTCGGAATCTGGGGGGGGATGCAACGTCATGCTAAAGACGAGTCGGTAGTCTTGGAAATCCTGAACAGTCACGAAAGCTGAAACCCAAATCTAAGAGTTTTTTGGCAACGTTCAACATCAACTCTCTAATACAAACTGGTAAGATGAAACAGCTGACCCTTGCCCTTCACGAAAACAAAATCGCAATAATGGCCTTGCAAGAAACTCGCTTCACTGACCAAGATACGTTTGAGTCTGATGGGTATCGGTTCTTCAAGAGCAAATCCCGTAAGAGGGTAATGAAGAACACCCCTATCTTCGGTACAGCCTTTGCTGTCAACACCAGAATCCTTAGGTCAGTCTCGAATTTTGAAGCTGTTAACGATAGGTTATGCCTTCTATCTCTGCGCGCTGTGCAAACTAAACATACACGCTAGTCAATGTACATGCTCCAACTAATGAACAAAACAAAAAAGAGTTGGAAGACACTGATAGATTTTGGAACCTCTTGGATGCTAGATTGGCAAAAATCCCGAAACACCACGTCAAGATCCTAATGGGTGATTTCAACGCACAGGTAGGACGTGAACGGAAATACAGGAATGTCGTTGGGCTCTATCCAGCACACAATAGAACTAACAAGAATGGAGAACGCCTCATTGAACTATGTAATAACCATAACCTCCAGCTGATGTCAACACACTTTCGTCACCTACCTAGAAAACAGACTACATGGAGATGCCCGAACAAAACATTAGGAGAGTTCCAAATAGACCATGTTGCGATATCTCGAAGATCTAGTCCGGAAATCATGAACGTTACCGTTAAAAAGGGAATGAACATAGACTCAGATCACTATGTATCGGTAATAAATTTCCGGCCCATTCCACTAAACAAAAAGAAAAACAAACCTACCATAATCCGCTTCGACACAAACATGCTCAGAGATAGGGAGAATGAATTCAAAGAACTTGCCCAACCAGTGGAAAAAGACTTCAACAGCACGAGAAAGCAGATGATAAACGCTGCAAAAGAAGTAGCAGAAACCAAGAAGAGGAAGAAACACACATGGTGGAACAATAACTGCCAGAAGACCTTAAAGGATCGTCTAAATGCTTGGAAAAAGTACTACACCACCAAAGAGGAAGAAGATTGGAACATCTATAGAGACCAACGAGCACAAACAGCAAAAATAATACGCAGCGAGAAACGCAAGTATGAAAAAGAACAAATGGACAAAATTGAACAAAACTTTCACAGAAATGAGACCCGTGAATACTACAGGGATTTTAAAAAGAAGATACAAGGATACAAGGCACCTTCCCTTTGTTTTCTAAGAAAAGATGGAACTCTAGCAACATCCAACGAGGAAAACTGCGAAATTTTAGCCGGGTATTTTAACGACCTCCTAAATTGTGAAAAGCCATCCAACCCCATCAGAACAAACAAACAAATGAACCACAATTTGCCATCTTCTCCACCAAATCGCGATGAAATCAAACGCCACATAAGGATGTTGAGAAATAACAAGGCTCCTGGTGAAGACTCCATGATTGCAGAACTGTGGAAACATGCCCCAGAAGAAGCAATTGACATCCTATACCAAACCATTGTAGATATATGGGAGACAGAACAACTCCCAGAGGACTGGAAGATAGCTTTGATCCATCCTTTACACAAGAAAGGAAATATAAGAGATGTGAACAACTACCGTGGTATTTCTCTTCTGTCAGTAGCTTACAAGATCCTGTCACTTTCCATCCTTGAAAGACTGGAACAGCAAGTTGAACACAAACTCGGAGAATACCAAGGGGGTTTTAGGAAAGGCCGATCGACTGCAGAACAAATCTTTAACCTAAAAACCATAATTAGGTACTATGTGTTGAGAGGTCGAACGTATGTATCGACATTTGTAGACTTTAAGAAAGCGTACGACTGCATCGACCGTGATGTGTTGATTAACATACTTGATGAAATGGGAGTCGATATGAAACTGCTGGCGATAATAAGGGCAACCCTAATTAATACCACATCCAAAGTCAAATTCCAAGGATGTATCTCTGAACCCTTTGAAATCAAGACAGGTGTTCGACAGGGAGATAGCCTGTCACCTCTGTTGTTCAACTGCGTTCTTGAAAAGGTAATACAGAATTGGCGACAGAAGTTAAAAGAAGGAGGCCTTAACAAACCTTTAAGGATTGGGACGAAGAAAAACGGAGTGGAAATATATTGCTTAGCATTCGCTGATGATAAGTCCTGATGACAGAAGATTTCGAAAGTGCAACAGAACAGGTCAATATATTGAAGGAAGTAGCAGAACAAACAGGATTACAAATTTCCTTTCAAAAGACAGAAGTAATGTCGAACATCAAGGATGATACAGCACAACTAAACACCAAATATGGAACGATAAGCCGTGTTAATAAATTTAAATATCTTGGGGAATGGATCCAGCAAAATGGCTTTGACAAGGAAGCCATAGAAGCAAGAATCAAGAAAATGGAAGTTGCTTTTCAAACCACCCACAACATATATAACAAAAAGTGCTTTTCTATGAACACAAAAATTCGTCACTACAACACTGTCATCAAACCAGTACCGCTATATGCATCTGAATGCCTTATCCTATCCGAGAAATGTTTGCTCGCGAAGTTAGAGAGAAAAGAAAGAAAGATCCTACACATCATACTTGGCCCAGACTACAAAAATGGCATCTACATCAGAAAATCCAGGCAAGAAATTTACTAGAGGATAGAGAAGATCACAGACACAATGCGAAAACGCAGAGTTTGCTTCTACGGTCATATGCGACGGATGATCGATTCCCGATGGACGAAACGTATCTTCAGTATATTCGACTCAAAACCAAAAACGACAATGCCATGGTATGTTAACGTCCAGAAAGATCTGAAAGAAATGGGGATACGAGCAGAAGATGCACAAGACCAAAATCTTTATAGAGCAGCCACAAGACGTTTGGGACTTTCCGGGACGAAAAACGGACAACTGGTGCGAAATGGACAGAGGAACGTCGTGCTAAACACAGTGAGCTCATGAAGGCAATGTGGATCAAGCAAAAAATGAGCAAATGCCAGAATGTAAAATGAGGCTTATCGTGGTCCCTAGTTGGCCGATTAGCGAAATTGAATGAATGAAAATATAAATCCCTAGTGTAATGAGAAATTGATGCAGGATTTCACGAGTTCAATGAAGACAATTAGATATCGGGAGTGATCATAATTTTTGACTTAGTTCAAGTAGTCTTCTATAACTCGGGAGTACACAAGTATTTTTCCCGATCACTGTAGTGAATTTGTTAACTTGAGAGAGGTGGTAACATGAGAACATTGTGAAATGCCCAAAAATTTAAGTAAACGAGTAACATTACTTTGAATAAGATTATATATTGTTTTGATTATAAAAAACTCATAAAATAGATATTGAGGTGTGCAAAAGAATAACACAGTTTATAGTGGAAAGTATCGAGCCATTGGAGCTCGTGATTGTAGTGAATTTTAAAAGGGACACTTTATGGAAGTGAAAAGAATTATAAGTTTGTTGGTTTGAAGGAAACCATGTATTTTAATATAATATTTGTTTGATTTTAAGTATTCCTTGTTCACTTTGAACAAGTTAGAAGGATTGGTCAGTAGTTTATTTGTTTTATTTGTTTGTAGCGCCATATATTTGGTTAATTAAATGTTTTATAATAGGAGTTGATTTTGTTTTTATTTTTGGAAGTGTATCCTCTATTTAATCCAAAATGTGTAAGTCACAGAGTGGGAGAACATACCATAACCCCGAAAATCCCGATTTGAGCATTGCTGGCATACTGTGATTTGCATATTCCTTGCTAAAAGGGCACATTAGAAACCGACGGACATTAACTCTAAAATGAGGTGACACTAAAATGAGGTCCTCCATCATGCATGAAGTACATGTTTTGTCACACAGCAGTAAACATGCAAAGCCGTAAGTCGCCTGGCAACAGGACCATTTAAACCAAAACACTTGCGGTGCGCCTACGTAACCAAGAGTGCATGTTCTCCATGATTCTAATGTTTTGTTCTTATGTGTTTCCCATGATTAATGAGTTGTAACGTGGAAACAAAGCGTTTCCGGACCCATGTTCATATAACCAAATGTCTTCGTCTACGTGTGAGGAATGTGTCCTGCATTTTTTTTATCGTACCTTATTGTTACACTCTGTATACATGAAATGTTCAGCTAACAAGATTCAATTCACAACTTCACAGACCAACTCATGGCACTAAAGCACCTATAACAATGAGGCTGGGTTGACATTCGATAGGGTATGGAAAATATTGCAAGTATTCTCTGTTAGCGAATTATGGAGGAGTGTACTGTACAGTATATCCAATGGACTAGAGGGACGTGAACAGAAATACGATGAATTCTACTTCAATCCCATTCAGTAAAAGACTGCATTTTTGGATACCATGCCATTCACTGTGATGGTCATTGTGAAGCAACAAGTGTAATGACCGCCAGTATTTATCAGTATCAATCAGAGTGCACTATACTCATCTGTACACCCCTATCTCCTAGGCAAGAATTATGACGTGGTCTGTTCGCTGAAATATACTCAGATCAAATACAATTTGTTACGCATAAAGTGAATATGACAGATAATAGTAATGATAATCATCATCATCAACATCCTATTCTGCATATGAAATAGGCTTATGAGCTGGACTTTTTCCAAGTGTGTATCATTCTCCCACTCGCAATAACTTTCGACGACTGGCCCATTGTAAATTAAATTTGACAGTAAGTTAGCTCTACCTCAAGGCACCTCAACTGTACCTTTCAAATTGTCATTACCATAATCAATCCAACATGGCAGTTGCACGAACTATTTTGCCAGTACTCAATATCTCCGAATCTATCATAACAATCATACTCAAATTCTGTATGACAACTGTCGACTGTTTATAAAGTTCACATATATAACTTTCGAAATACCCACTAAATACTAAAACAACATTGAGGCCACGCAATGTTCAAATGTTGCGATCTAATCATCAAAGAACAATGAAAGTGGGTAAATATAATCTTTATTTAAATCTATAAGATTGATGAATTGTTTTCAAAATTTCAATATGGTGGCTGTACGAATTTTTAAATATATTTGTATTTCTTGCATGCTATTCAAACGATTGAAGTGAAACATTGTATAAACAATATCTAATAATAATAATAACATCGTATGGCCTCGGATGCCTGGTGCAAGCTTTGTTAATTGACACCCAGAGGGTAGCTTGCATGTCGAATTTCGTCGTTCCTTTGAACGCTATGAAAGCCAAGGAGGTTAGATATCTATGCTCCGTGACACTACAGCGCTCTCAAGTAGAGAATGGAGGAACTTTGTGTTGGCGGAAAATCCCGAGATTAATTTTGCTATTGAACACGGCCTACTGAATTCAAATGGGTTCTTGAACATGCCAACAACGTATGACATGAGGGTTGTGATTTTTGTCGCCTTCAAAAAAAATCACTTACCATGGCCAGGAGCGAACCTGCAATCTTGGGGTTGGTGGTCCGACACTATAACCACTCACCCACCGTGGCAAGCTAACAATAACTAATATATCATTTTATCTACAGGTGTGTAAAACTATGGCTTGTAATTAGTAATTTATAGATGGTGTGCATGTTAATTCCGTAAGCATGAATTCACCTAATTTGTCACTGAATGATCCTATCACTTTGAAATATGGCATAGTGGACCCCGATTATAATCTGAACATACAGATACATAAATCCATTACATATTTTCCACAAACTATAGGCATGGCAATTTCCAAGAAATGTATTCCTCTAATTCGTTACGGAAAGACCCGATATTTGTGAAATTATGTACAATACCTGCTACTATCGTCTAGAACTTCGTGTCAAATATTTATATCTTAATTTTCATAAATAATAGATGGCACGGTTACCAGCTCTAGAAAGAACACTGGCCTGCCATGTACGGAGTCAGAAAGAACTAACAATAGATACCCGTCATTTTAATTAAATAATATACCGGTACAGTATAATATCCTTTACAATATTGCCAGTCTTGTGATTTATCACTAATTCAAGCAAATTTCACAATGGAGTTTGTCAAAAGTTCTTCTGTTATTTGAATTAGGATCATTAATGGGCTAAATGACTGACTGACGTGTTTATCCTTAAATATATAGGTCTGATGACCAAAAATACCTGAAGCCTCGAATTGAAGCAACAACTGCAGCAGCAACTAATTAACATTACGATCCCAACAACTATGCTAATGGTGCAGCTATTGATTTTATTCATTGTTCATTGCTATTTAAAGATCACCGCACATCCATTTTCCCTACACTTATTAATATTGATAAATATGAGCGACATCTACCACCCTACCGCCTACCATGATATTGCTCTCCTAAGTGATATTGATTATACTGCTGAGGTATTTAATCATCTTCCCTGCAGCTTGTTAGGTAAATATGGTAATAAATACTGATCCAGTTTCAACAGCTTGATTCAAGTTTGAGATGAATAGCCATGGTCTGAAATAGCACTGTGGGAGATTCTCACGTAGTAACACTACCTCATTCCTGATAAATATGATAGTAATATATTTACAGTTGCAATATAATAAAATGTGAATATACAGCCAATAGTATTACATTCCAGGGAAATGTTTAATAGTGCCACATTTTGTAAAACATTCCAAACAGAATGTGCTATAAAATATCCGCCGATAAAAATCAAATCGTGTGACAAAGGAAACAGTGTTATAGAAAGGGAATATTTTAACCACAAAACCATGATCAATCCCTGGCATTGGCTCAAAATATATAAGGAGTTAGCCTAATTAGAGTGCACTGTCTCATTTTTAGTGCCCACTTTGTTATTTGGAAGGCGTCTCCATAAGCGTTTCAACTGACATTAGTTGGTTTTCACGTCTTTACAAGGAGGGGTTAAATCATCATATTAACGAATTAAATAAAAATTCTTACCTTTCCCGCCAAGAGTACTTTTGCGTTCCATGTTTAAATGTTTAAAACTATTTATTTATCTAAACCTGGAGCATATAATTAGTGAGGACTCATGAATATAAAACTGTTGGAAAGTAATGGATGTGAAATCAGTTGCTCAAAGTGTTCATGTATTGTTATTGAAGAAGGCAAGAAACAGAGGTTCGTATTTCAAAGAATGAAGTAATGAAGAGTATTTAGTCATAAAGAAACCATAAAATATTTAGAGTAAATCTCAACAATTCACCATTTAAGCCTTCGTCATAATAATGTCTTAAGTGATCTGAAAATTAAACTTGATAAATTATAGTGACTCTACTTTCTTAAAGCAGAGTAAAAATGAATATTCCATCTCAAGGCGACGTACCCCGGCAACTATCACTGAGGTTGCAGTGATGGGTCGGTATTTTTTAAAATAATATGTATGGCAAAAGATGAATTATTTTATCTCGATACACATTGCTGGTCAGTTTCTTGGAAAGATAGCTTCTCTCTTATACAACTAGATTTAATATACTGTACATGGCCAAGGACGCTTAGTTGAAACCTATTCACACATTAATAACGTTTCTATTTTGTTTATGTTTTACGTTACCACGCATAAGTAAAGCTGGTAGCACAGATGTGTAAGAATTAGTTCCGTGAAGAACTAAATAGCCTATTTCCATATTTCCTATATATGCTAACTGCCACTATCAATATACAAAATTTCAGTTTGATTGCTGTAGTAAATTCATAGATGTTGAGAACCGTCTAAATATTACGTATGGTCACCATATTGGATTTTTATGTATGCAGACCATAGAGTTATGTACTATTAGATGATGATTATTGCGTAGGTTTATTAAGTTATTCAAACTTTAATCGCATGATTAGGACACAAGAAATAAAACGAGATTTCAAAATTTCGCACAGCCGCCAACTAGTGGTTATGAAAACAATTGAAATAAATTATGTCAGTGGATAAACATGTGTATAAGAGTTTCTCTGCGCTCGGATGGTTAAATCGCGAGAGACGTCCATTTAAATGATTAAATTTTACGTTGCCACCATGTTGGATGTGTGTTCATCAGGTTATTGAAAGTTATATAGGTTAATATCCATTATCAATATACAACATTTCAGTTTGATTGCTGTCATAGATTAGTAGATATTGAGAACCATCTAAATATTTCGGATGGTCGCCATGTTGGATTTGTATATAGACCATAGAGTTATGTACTGTTAGATGACGATTATTGCGTAGGTTCATTATTCAAACGTTGACTTCGATCGCATGATTAGGGCACAAGAAATTAAAACTTAATTTGAAAATGTAAACAATTGAACTAAATTAGATGTCAGTGCATTATGATGTGTATGAACATTTGCTATACCAAGTTTCACTTCGCTCGGATGGCTAAATGGCGAGAAACGTATATTTAAATGTTTCAATTTCGCTTGGCCGCCATGTTCATTTTTTACTTAACAGGTTTCTGAAAATGACATAGGTGAACTTCTAGTAGTGCCCTTTATCACCGTACAAAATTGCAGGTGATATCATTAGTAGGTTTGGAGATATAAAATGCCAGTGAAATATTTCGTACAGCCGCCATGTTGGATTGGTGAGACGTATTCAAATTTGAAGAGCACAGTCGGGGATGAACAGAATAATGCTATGTCCTTACCGAGTTTCATTGAATTCGCTCCTGCCGTTTAGATTTTATTAGGAGGCATACACACACAGACATACGCACTTACACAAACGGACAACATTTTATCTCAACAGCTTATTTTTCCACAAAGGAAAATAGGCTAAAATTACAAGTATGGCGTGGTGTATCAAATATCGTTCCAAAGTTGTTCAGTGGGTTTGAAATAAGGACTTTGGTTGGACTATTCGAGATAATCCAGATCTACTGAACTTGGCATCAGCGTTTGATTCAATCCCCTCCGTCGGTTGTTCTTAAAACGGCTTTCCGTGGTTTCCCATATTCAGCCCCAGGGAAATGACGCATCTGTGCTCGACCTTGTAATCCAACTAACCTAATCTGACCTTCGATTTCTTATACCTACTTCAGATGCTACACTTGGAGTAACATCATTATACCTCAATTATACTTGTAAAAGATGTAGCACATTGTTTAGATTGTAATTGCTATATGTGACAGAATTCCTACACCTTTTAATAAATTGCGCTGTTTGTTCTGTGCCAATTGATCAAAATGTTGAGCAGTAATTGCTCTTAGAGATGAACCAGATGGCAGTGCCTAGCAAGGCCACCTGCACTCCACTGGGAATGCAGATTATGTGGCTGTTGTAACCAGTTTTCCCACCGCTGGCGATTGCTGAATATTCCACTGTCTTACAGGATGGTAACTCCATCGGTCTCATACAGTAATACCATTCCTCTGCCACTTGATATGGCTATTGGAGGTAAAATTAATACTCCTTGAGACATGGTGCGCTCCGGGGTTCAAAGAACCGGTTACCAGGACGCTGCTAACTCACTGAACTCCTGACATTGGTAAACATTAGAGGGACATTTTAAATGTATTTGCATGTAGGTAATTTGAAAAATAATTTTGTTGATGTTGTTTTGGATATAGTGGTCATCGACCCCATGTATTTGGGTGTGTGTGTATGGTATCTGTCTGCACCGTGTCATTTTAGTTTCTGTACCGATGTGCGTATGTTGATTAACGGATTGAATATATTTCACAGCACCTTTCGTTCTTTAACATCCTCATGTACAAAGATCAGCAACTGATACTGTATTATGTGCTTAGAAATTACTAAACATAATTTAAAGTTGATATATTGGCTTTCACGGCCAGTAAATTAAAACTCAGCAATTTTTCTAGGTTTGAGCCGTGTCTGGTGTGGGGTTTTGCCCTAGGATTCCAAGCTGGCTCAACAGTGGGCTCTTGGTGTCCCCGCTTGGACCTCCACTGAACTGTGAGAGATAGCGATTCACTCCTGAGCCATCCTAGAAGTGGTTTTTCGTGGTTTTCCACTTCCACTCCAGGAAAATGCCAGACTGGTCCTCAATTTAAGGCCATGGCTGTCTCTTTCCAAATCCTCGCCTCGATTACAAATACACACACTACTATAGACATCACAATGACGTAGGCTAACAGACAGATTAGTTGAATTTAAGTACACGGGGCTACATGATCACGATGTTCCAAGGACCCGAAATAAATCAACAATACCTTCCTGAAGTCAATTGATTCATCAGTTGATTACCCCAAGCTCTCGCCGGCTTTCGAACTCCAGACCTCCTGGAGAAAGGAAAGCATGTATGCCACTGCACCACACACAGCAACAGTAGGTTGTTGTTGTTTCTTTTGAGGGGTTGGACATCGTGGTCATTCAGCCTCGTGTATTTGGGTTTGTGTAGAATTTGTCTGATAACCTGCATTATTGTGCGGTCTATAGTAGTGTGAGTATTAATTGTAATTCAGGTAATGATTGGGAAGGAGGTGGCCGTGACCTTAAGTTAGGAACCATCCCAGCATTCGCCTGGAGTAGACGTGGGTAAACTACGGAAAAACACTTCCAGGAAGGCTGAAGTAGAAATCGAACCCATCTCGTCCAAGTTTTGCCTTACCAGGCAGGTTGTACCCCGTTCCAGCTTTCAGGCCACAATTAAATTTCTTATAAGAATCGGGATTCAAACTCGGACCCCAGAGGTCACAGCAAAGAATGCTAGCAGCTACTACAGTAGATCATCAGTATAATTTAATATGCATTTTTGTGACATTTCACGTGTCACAAGACTGCAACTGACTAGTCTGGCTC
The DNA here is from genome assembly GCA_946902985.2 of Meconema thalassinum. Taxonomy (NCBI): domain Eukaryota; kingdom Metazoa; phylum Arthropoda; class Insecta; order Orthoptera; family Tettigoniidae; genus Meconema; species Meconema thalassinum. The sequence goes on along the minus strand of OX336388.2, from coordinate 1,182,966,709 downwards.
CATCGTAACCCAGACAGCAATTTGGAAGATAATGACCTGCCCAACCCGTTAAACCATTAAACTGAAATACCAACACGAAGCAACACGTGGATAACTTCTCCATCTTGTGGGTCGCTAGATGATGTAGTTATGGTTAAAATGAGCGACACGGAAATAAATTGACTTCCTTGCCCCCTGCTCGCAGTGCCGACGTTGCAATTTAACTTGCTCACATTAAACGCAGTGAATGTCATCCATAGAATTTATTTTCCAGTAATTTGTTACCTTGTCCTCTAGAATGTTGATTTTGTTGCACAGTAGGAGTCCCTCACATGAAAACTTTTCAACATAATGAGCTAGTTGCAGAGTTCCATCGCGTGGGGAGCTGTTGTTTGTTACTGCTGTGATCATACAGAAGTACTGTGTGTGAAACCCATCTATTCTCCTCACGACCTCACAGCTTATAGGATGTAGGCTGGCGATCATGGGGCCCAAGCCAAGTCCGTCATTGCGTTTAGTTACGAGGGCAGATCGAAAAGTCTTTGCCCCTATTTTTAGCCCAAAATGATACACACAGATAGTTACAAATGTACGCACTGATCTACGAACCTTACACTATTTTTCCACATAGTCTCCACACCTGTTCAGACATTCGTCCCATCCCAACACTAAATTTGAGATGCCTCTGTGGTACATTTCAGCCGGCTGATTCTGCAACCATTGTCGGACTGCTGTCTTGGCGTCATCGTTGCACGTGAATTGCTGTCCTGCCAGGAACTTCTTATGCGTAGAAAACGTAGAAATCACTATGGGCGAGGTCTGGTCTGTATGGTGGATCGTTCAGACTCTCCCAGTGAAATGACCGGTGCTTGTTGGCGGTTCTGGTTTCCACATGTGGTCCCACATTTTCATGGTCCGCTGAAGATGTTCCTGACAGGATAGCGATTCACGTGCAACGATGACGCCAAGACAGTAGTCTGACGATGTTTTCACAGTCAGCCCTGAATTCTACCACATGGGCATCGCAAATTTAGTGCTGAGATGGGACAAATGTCTGAACAAATGTGGAGACTATGTGGAAAAATAGTGTAAGGTTCGTAGAACAGTACGAATATTTGTAACTAGTGGGCCCATGCGAGCTTTCGCAACGTGAATGTAGGTTTATGGGGTAATAGGGAAGAATGTGGGAGAACGAAGTTTTACATATTGAAGAAATGTATTTATTGTTGTTAAACGGCATACGCACATGAGAAGAATACAAATAATTATGTAGAACAGTGTTTTTTACTTGTCACAGCACCTCTTTGTAGACAATATTCGATGTTACAACGAATTCATCGGTTATTGTTTCCTCGGGAGTTTCTTCTACAGCAATTTTTACATTTGCAAAGGATTGAACCCTAGATAAAGACTTGGCGAGACCACACCGGAGCCATCTGATGAGAGACTCTTCAGCTAGCAGTACGCCGCGCTCCCGCCAGATGGCTGCCACCGCCACGCTGCCCTTTGCTCTAGCGGCAGGCTCGCCAGGTTACGGTGCTCTAATTGTAAATGTACATTTTTAGGTATTTATTTAATTGTGAGGCATTTAAAGAGGAAGTGAGTGCGGTTTGGGCACACATGGGGTTATGTGGAACCTGTAGGTACCCCATATGTGTCGGTTGGTGTTAACAGGACCCTATTTTCGGTACAAAACCAGAATTGGACCTTAGCAGAGTAATATAGGGAGGATTACCTGTGTGTAGTTTTTCTGGCAAAAGAAAAGGGGGCAAAGACTTTTCGATCCACACTCGTACTTCCACTTTTATTCTGTCTTTGTGGAAGACTTAAGTGCTACAGCCTCTTCGTGTTCAAGGATCTCTGGAACCCTAGCACGGAAATGTACACTTAACCTCTGTGCATAAGATGGCGTATTAAACGATACTTCGTATTGTGTGTATTCCCTACTTCATTCTGTCACATTACATTACAGTCTTTCATATTTTCTGACGACATATCTTGGTAAATTTTCGTTTTCTTCCAACCTAACGAATTACGTATGCAGTCATTGAGGCTGAAGCTTAGCACACAGGTTGGTCAGATCACAAGAACAATATCCTTGATGGTATTTCGACCCTGAATAAACTTGGCTCCCCCTTATGGGGAGGAGGAATACACCCCCAGTATGCTCTGTCTTTCGTCGAAGAGCCAACATGGCAGACCAGCCTGCTACACTTTAGTTTGGAAGACTCCCATCTGAATGGCGAGGGCAGAATTCATCCCCAGTAGTTTCTGCCTCTCGTTAAAGTCAACTAAAATGGGGTCATTAGAAGGTGGGTTTCTGTTTCGGTCCCATTTTTTATTTGACCCCCATGCATGCTGTTTGGGGTAGGGCCACTAACTCGCCATCTGGCCAGAAAGCCTGGAAGGTAAATCCCACCCCATCAGGAGGGTGCACCATGTATCCTCTTGATAGTATCCGCCTTACAATGAAAGTCCCTGCATGGCCAAATACTTATGAGTCGTATAGATCACTGTGTACGCTGAGGGGTATGTGTCTGTCTAAGATCTTTTTATTTTGTTTTTCTCTTATTATTTTGTATGACTTTAGTCGATCAATTTCTTCTTCTAAGGCACAGAGACCAGATAGGTATTGCCTTGGCTGGGTGGTTCCCACTGTAATGGCCCTCGTTCGGAATAGACAGTATTCGGGGAGGATATCTTTACGGGATGCCTAAGCGACCATAAAAATCAAGGGGGACCCTCTTAAAAAGTCGTTTCTAGAGTGTTCTATCAATCAGAAGGTGCCTTTAATAAACGTTTCCCCGTTGACAAGTCTCCTCGTTACCTAGTAGCTACCAGGACAGATAGGGGAGATTTTAGACTGGCGAAATCAATCATATTCTCGGGAGAAATCGAGGGGACATTTGGAAACCATAACGGGAGTTCCAAGCTCCGGAACGTTCAGTTTTTATTGCATACCGTTGACCGAAGGCAAATAGAGGGGTTGCTGGAATGCACGCATTTCGGCAATGAAAAGCAAGAAACGCTGACCGAGGTGCGTGGAGTTATATTCCATAGTCGCTAGAGGGGGTGACATTGTTTGAGGTTAAATACGCGCACGAGGCCTACTGCAGCCAAGGAGAAGCGTTCTCCGACGGATTGGATTACTCTAGCCTCTTTCCTTAGTGCTCTCAGAGTACACAGGCTTTACACTGAGATCAAATCGAGATTGAGGCAACTTAATGACACAAAAAATGCTAATGTGTAGAACAGTTTCTAACCAGACATTCTCATGACTCCAACGTTCCAAAATGCTTTGCAGTGCCTTGAACTTGATTAGAGATCAAATTAAAACGATTGGAAATTGTATTTTAAATACATGCTGGGCTAGAAATTGCAAATGAACTCGAAATTGTAAGACTAAATTTCTAATGACATTTTTTTCAAGAAAATCTTTAACTGGCCCTACTACCTGTAAATGTGTTGGATCATATTTATAATCTTAACAAGTAATTCCGTGTAGAACTATACAGCCTATTTTCATATATCCTAATGTTAATTGCCTATATCTACATACAAAATTTCAGTTTGATTGCTGTAATAGATTCGTAGATATTGAGAACCGACTAAATAATTCGGATGGTCGCCATGTTGGATTTTATATATGTAGGTCCTAGAGTTATGTACTGTTACATGAAGATTATTGTGTACGTGTAGCATTCAAACTTCAATCGCATGATTAGGACACAAGAAGTAACATGGAGATTTTAAAATTTTGCACAGCTGCCATCTTGTGGTTATGGAAACAATTGAAATAAATTAGATGCCCGTGGATTAACATTCTTATAAGGATTTACTGTACCAAGTTTCACTGCACTCGGATGGTTAAATTGCAGGAAACGTCCATGTGAATATTTATACTTCGCGTCGCCGCCATGTTGGATTTGTGATCACCAGGTTATTTAAAGTCCTGTAGGTGAACTTAAGTTCATAGCCCCTATGAACATAAAAAAAATTCAGTTTGATTGCTGTAATAGATTCGTAGATATTCAGAGCCGTCTAAATATTTCGGATGGTTGCCACGTTGGATTGTTAAATGTATTGGCCATAGAGTCATGTACCATTAAAGGAAAATTATTGCGTGGGTTAATCACTCAAACTTTCACATCGATCGCCTGATTACGACACAAGAAATAAAATCCTAATTTTAAAATTCGCACCGAAGCCATCTTGAGGTTATGTAAACAATTGAACTAAATTAGATACCTGTGTATTAGAATGTGTATAAACATTTCCTGTACCAGATTTCATTGCGGTTGGAACATTAAATCGCGAGAAAGGTCTATTTAAAATTTTCAAATTCGCTTGGGCGCCATGTTCGTTTTGTAGTTAACCAGTTTTTGAAAGTCTTATAGATGAACATCCAGTAGTGCCCTTTATTTCCGTACACAATTTCAGGGTGATACCGCTAATAGTTTCAGAGATATAGAATGCCGGTGAAATATCTCGCACATCCACCATCTTGTGGTTATATAAACAATTGAACCAAGTTAGATGTCGGTGCATTACAATGTGTATAAACATATACTGTACCAAGTTTTATTGCGTTTAGTTAGTTAAATCGCGAGAAACGTCTATTTGAAAGTCGCAATTTCGCGTGGCCGCCATGTTGGTTTTGTAGTTACCAGTTTTTCAAACGTCACACAGGTGAACTTCTAGTAGTTCCCTTTATCACCGTAAAAAAATTCCAGGGTGATATCGGGAATAGTTTCGGAGATATTGAATGCTGGTGAAATATTTCGCACAGCCGCCATGTTGGATTGATGAGACGTAACAAAATTTGAAGGGCACGGTTGGGGTTGCCCGGAATAATGCTATGAACTTACCGAGTTTCATTGAAATCGCTCCAGATGTTTAGAAGTTATTAGGGACACACACACACATACTCTCCTCACACACGCACACACACACACGCGCGCGCCCGCGCACACACACACGGACAAAAGGTGATCTCATAAGCCTATTTTTTTTTCAAAATTGAAAATTGGCTAAAAATGAATCATTGTACCTGGTATTAGCTTTAAATATGATTAATAGAAGGAGGAATTACAGTAGGATTAGCAAGTTACTAATGTACCGAACGTCTAGTCTATCAGTAATTAGTTGACAAATTATCTGCAGAAGATCAGACACCATGTCGAATCTGAAATATGAAACTTCCAGCACAGCATACAAATACTACTGTATTATAAATATGATTTCAAATAGTCTTCATTCGATTTCCTGTCGAGTCCAAGGCTAACAGCTTTACATAACATTTTAGAACATTGGAAGTAATTAAGGGAGACTGGTTAGAAACTGCTTTCCGCATCATTTGATATGCAAACACTTCATTAAAACCCAAACTACAAGATGCGGTCCAACAGTTTCAGCAGCATCTCATTGCGGCGTGCTCAGTACAGGGCGAGAAGCACCAGCTAGCTACAACGGCTACATAAATGGTGGCTCAAACATATACAGGGCGAATATACGATTGTTACTGCTCATTTAAGGGCGGAATAGCGAGGTGATCTGCACCGAATATTAGATAGTAGGTGAGGACTTTTCAGGAGGATGTAGAGAATGGAACGTCGATGACGTACTTCTAATACCATGCAAAATTTCCTATAGAGTATAGACGAATGGCTAAATTGTAATTCTACACAAAAATTCGTCTTCAGTGAACAAAGTATCCTGAGATGACCTTGATGAGTGAACCTTTATGACACATGACGCCCCGTCCTCAACTGTTTGATGCACAATATACACTTTACTACTCATACCTGTGAACTGGCAGACACTAATAGAAAATTGTGGCTATTCAAGCCTAAGAGATTTTACTTCAATTTGTTCTGTGGACTGGATTTCCACAGTTGAAGTCTTTCTCTCTTATATCACATAAAATAATTTTTTTCCGGTGTGGCCTCCTTAGAGGCCAAGTGCAGGTCTTTCTAGTTGACGCCCGTGGGCGACCTGCACGTCGTAATGAGGATGAAGTGATGATGAAGACGTCACATACACCCAGTCCGCAGGCCACGGGAATTTAACCCCAGGATATTAACATCCCTAATGGCCCAGCCAGGAATCCCACCCGGGACCCTTCGGGCCAAAGCCTAGCACGCTAACCAATTAGCCATGGAACCGGACATAAAAGAAGTTACGAGGTCTTGGAACTCCTTGGTCATCACCCTCATGTACTTGGGTGTGTATTGAGCTTGTAAGATCACCCTTATTCCTATGGCGACTGTAGTTGTGTGTGCCGCTTATTAGGGAGAGGGTTATGGTAGATCGGCCTTGAAATACTGTAAGTTACTATCCTGGAGGGAGGGTGGAATATATCCGGCCAAAATCCACTCCTTCACGTTTCAGCTGAACTCTTTTAGAAAGGAACTTGTTCGTTAAGCAACTCCAGACAAAATTGAAGAGCAGATTATACTATAGCTAGAAAAAATGTTGAATTCGAACGTGGGACTAAACAAGTTTCAGTGAGTTCTCGAGGGGAATTGAGTAAAGTATATTTGACTGACGAATGCTCAAAACCTTTGGCTCGAGTATATACATATTTTCAAATCACGTCGGTTGATGTAGAAATATCTTTCGCGACCTATAAACTCATTTTGATGGACAATAGACGTAGTTTGTCTCCAGGACATATTGAAAGACTCTATGTGCCTATTGTGATGCTAATGTGCTGTTGTTGCTGTTGTTGCTGCTCTTTCATTTGACGGGTTTGGACATCGTAGTAATTTAACCCCATGTACTTGGGTGTGTGTGGAATTTGTCGATTAACCTATGTTATTCGGATGGCTTTAATAGTGTTGTAATTGAGGAAGGATTTGGGTAGGAAGCGGCCGTGACCTTAGGTTAAGTACCATCCCGGCATTTGCCTGGAGTGGCTGAGGTGAGAATCAATCCCTCCTCTTCTCAGTTTTGCCTCATGAGGCTGGGTGTACCCCTTTCCAGCGCTCCAACCAGAATTACATTTCTTGGCAGAGCCGGGAACTAAGGAATCTTGAACATATTGTTATATATTACACATGTGAATGGCTTCGGTGGCGTAGTCGGTCGCCTGCTGAACTGCTATGCCCATGATTCTGGGGTCAAACCCAGCAGAAGTCGTCGGATTTTTAAGAGCGTTAAACTCCTTCAGTAAGCCTTCCTTTGGAGGGGAAGTAAAGCCGGCGGACCCGTGTCATAGATATATGGCATGTGAAAGAACCTACCACTGCAATTAGAAGTGTGTAGATAAATTTGTAGGTTATTTGGTTAGAAACGCTCTATTAAGTTCCAACGTTCGCCACTAGGTGCCAGTGACAGTGACATCTCTGGTAGCCAAAGTTGGAACTACTTGAAATTGAACTTGATGGGGAGCGTTCAATTAAAATACGCTGCTATGGCCATTGGCTGCAGTTCGAATATAAATATATTACACGTGAAGTTACAGATGGTTAGCAGAGTTTATATTCAATATTTTGGCCGATAATTTGAGTAGTGTGGACACCTTCCGACATATCTTCTCACATTCGTGGAGTCCATGAAGGGTACAAAGACTCAGATCATTGACCTGCAACTACATTAATCTTCTTTATCCTTCTCTTTTCAGTTTCGTGAATTTGTACACAGTGGTTAACCCCATGCCCTTACATACACATAAATTTTCATTACGGTGAAGTCTCTCTTCAGATACAGTCGTAATTCTTAGCACGGAGATGGCGTGGAGGTAATATGTAAAACACTCGTTTACAATAGGGTTATTATCTTGGCGGTAAAGTGGCTCTATATTGTGCAATGAAGTTAAAATCTGACAGACAAACCAACCAGAGCAACACTTGCTCTTGCAATGCGGGGATCATTGGGTCGATGCCCAGGTCATGGAGTGGGCAGCGGTAACGGGAGGCGCCTGAATGCTAAGTAGCAGATTGGATAAGAACAGGGGCAGCAATGAGGTCAAGAGGGTCTCGTGTTGGAATAGTCTGTTAGGTAGTCAGCCCGGAGGCTGGTTGGATCCTCAAAATTACCGCCACAGGTTAGGTCGGTAGATACTCACAAAACCTCAAAGCAGCACTATAATGAGCCGTGTTAGGCAAGCTGAGGAGTGAGGTAGTTTGTCATTGCTTTCCTTACTGCGTCAGAACACGAGCACTGACCCTATGAGTAGAACCTTTAGCAGTACACACAGACACTGGCTGTGACCTGAAGGCCAGTGCTCAGCACTTTAGTCCGGTCTGAACCGTGGCAGCGACCGGTTCGCTGCACTTTGCTTCGTTGTGAGTGACGTATTCAAGTGTCTAACCTTCAAGTCGTTTCAAGTACAGTAAAAATGGCAACCAACAGCATTAGGAAAAACACGATAAAATGTGCTTTCCCCGACAAGGCCAACAAACCAGGCCCCGTAGAAATACATGAGTGGATTCAGTACACCCTAAAACTCAACGTGGACCAATTAGAAGCCATTCAACTCGACAATCTGGAAACTGCTGTTTTCATCAAGTTCACCAGCAAACTACTGATGGAGAAGGTCCTCAACAGTACCAACGGCAAATCTCAGGTACGGAAATTTAATGGCTCTATATCTGAGGTAAACATAACTTGTGCGGATGTTGACAGCAAACTAATCCGAATTATGAACCTTCCCATTGAACTGCCGAATGACCGGATAATGTCTTACTTTAGTAAGTACGGGAAGGTTCGTGAAATTAGAAACGAACGATGGTCAGCTACCTACCTATTCAATATTTTGAGTGGTATTCGGGCTATGCGGATTGAACTAAAAACTGCAATTCCACCCATTATTTCTACCGATGGCTATAAAGCACAGGTGGTGTATGATGGACAACCTCGATCATGCTTTTATTGTAATGCCACTGATCACTTTAGACAGGAATGCCCAGTGAGGCGCAGTGAAACTGAAAACAAAACCGGCCCTAAGCTTCTCAGTGAAATTGTAGCCAACAAGGAAAGTGACATTGCCTCGCCTGTCTTATCGGCACCTTGTTCATCTAACGTCAGTATTTCTCCCGAACAACCTGCCCCACTTGATAGGTCAGCTGTAGCACAAGACACGATGGACGTGTTGACTCCTCACTCCACCGCCTTATCGCCGCAACCAGCTGGGCCATTGCCCGCCACTAGTAAACAACAACATACTCCCACATTACAACAGGAACTCCACGGGCAGCCAGCGTTGCCACCTTCGTCTGATACTAGCCAATACACCAATGGCAGTCTAGGTAGGACGGCCACTTCTCTAGTTCCTAAAACTGACCAGAAACCTGACATTAGCACTGCCAGCCCTGAAGTGGTCACAGAAGGCGTGACCTCAGGAGACAATGCTACCAGTATGCCACCCTCAAACCAGTCCATAGTTAGTTGTGAACCACAGACCGCTGGTATACGATGGTCGGATGAAGTAGAAGACGACCCCTCCAGCAAAATGGATACAGAAGAGATGGGGTCACAGGACCCGGATATCATGTACACCAAGGAACTAATTCCTAAAGAACAGGCACCTTTGAAAACCTCTTCCAAAGCTAAAACAATCCGGGCGTCAAAAGAGGGAACGCACAAGCCTTATGCGGGTGTCAGGGACCCCCGACTACAAGGCGGGAAGTCGAGCTACAAGCGTTAAAGACCACCCCATCTCCATCTTGTTTATTTTGGTAAGAAACATGTCTATCTATCTGATGATGTTGTTGACATATACTTTAATGACACTCAATGTAAATTGCATTCAAACTGCTAGTAAACAGTCGCTCTTACGCAACCTCACCCGAGACCAAGATGTGGATATTGTTCTGTTGCAAGAAGTGGCTACTGAAGACCTCCTTACCATCTCTGGCTACGATAAAATAGTTATGTCAATGAGCAAAAACGTGGTACAGCCATCTACATTAAGGACCATATACCATATGCGGATCCAGTCCAGTTAGTCAACTCATGCGGACTCAGTATCCGTATTCGAGATCTTTTGATTGTCAATGTATATGCTCCCTCTGGTTCGCAGGCCAGGATACAACGCCGGCTCTTTTATACCACAGATATTCTCCCACTTCTCCATAATCATACCGGCAATATAATCCTCGGTGGGGATTTTAACGCAGTGCTATCGCCCAAAGACCAAAGTGGCCAATTTCAGGGCTGCCCTGCGCTATCTGCGTTAATACAATGGTTACGCTTAAAAGACACATGGGAACTGAAGCCGTCGGGGTCAGCTGGTTACACGTACTACTACCATAATGGTGCTTCTCGACTGGATAGAATATATGTCAGCGGGGAATTGAAAGAACACGTGAGGGAAACAGATGTATGCCCGGTGGAGTTTTCAAACCATTGTGCGTATCTGTGCAAGATTCGCCAACCAGAATTGTGACCTCGCCGTGGGAGAGGATCATGGAGGTTAAATGATTCTATTCTGACACACTTGAACTTGAAAGATAGCTTTGCCACTGAATGGCATAACTGGAAACGACACATTCACCGGTATCAAGATACTCTTGAGTGGTGGTTGAAGTATGCGAAACCCAGAGCTGTTAGGTTCTTGAAGGCATACAGTGCCGAGAGAAGACGCCACATCCATCAGACGACAGATTTCTACTATAAATGTTTACGACAGTTATACAATGAAGACCCTACCAGCCCTAATACGTATTGCAGAATAAAGAAAATCAGAGCGCAGCTCCTCACGCTGCAGCGCAGAGAAATGGAAGGACTCAAACTTCAAGCATAAGATCATCAACATCTGGCATCAGAGGCACCCTCCGTTTATCATTTTATACGGGCGTGCCGCAAAGGCCGTCAGAAGTACATCAACCGCATTGCGACACCTGAGGGACAAATGGTGACTAGTCATACCTTAATCACAGAAACGGTAGAGAACTTCTTTCAGTCCTTGTACACAGACGACGCCCCAGTCCCACTTCACTACCAGCATCCGTTCTTCGTTGGTGTACGAGGATGACTTTTGCACAGAGGACAAGAGTGCTTGACCCAGGACATCACCGCCGAAGAAATATATACCTCCATACTCCACAGTGCGCCGAACAAGAGTCCTGGTCCTGATGGCCTGGGGAGAGCTTTCTACATGACGTTTTGGACCACCATTCGCGATGAACTTACAGCCGTAGTGAATGATGCTTGTCGTCCTGGACGAAATATTGACACCCTGAAAGATGGCCTGGTGGTATTAGTCCCAAAAATTACACAACCAACACAGCTCAGGGACTTTCGCCCACTGAAGCTTTTAAACTTTGACTACAAGATCTTCACGAAATGTATGAAAACGAGACTTCGGGCCTTTATGGAGGAAGCCACATCTCGCCACCAATCGGGTGGAGTACCAGGCAGGTGCATTGTCAACACTACATGTGCTATTCGCGATGTCATTAGTGAGTCGCTGGTCGGCAATAAGAAGAAACTGTTATTATCACTGGATTTTGACCATGCCTTTGATAGGGTAAACCATAAATACATCCTTGCGACCCTTCAAGCTATTGGCTTCGATATGCGGTTTATTGCCCTCGTGAGCAAAATTCTTCATGGCGGATCTTCAAAAGTGAATGTAAATGGGTATTTCAAACGACCTCTCCTCATCCATCGTGGAGTCAGGCAAGGGTGTCCGATATCCATGCTTCTTTTTGTTCTATCCCTGGAACCCCTTCTTTGTAATCTCCATACATATTTCAATGGCACGGAGATCAGTATTTTTGCATATGCGGGTGATGTCACTCTTGTGGTGGATCGAACCGTTGACATGCAACAATTGTTCACGGACCTTGATGAGTACGGGAGATATTCTGGTGCGCGGCTGAACCGACGAAAACCAAAGGCGATGTGGATTGGGAAATTGGACCGCGTCCAAGGGGTTCTCCCGGCGTGGGTAACGATCGTCTCAGAACTCAAAATATTGGGCATATCTTTCTTGAATAGTGTACACCAAATGATTAAAAAGAACTGGGACGTTGCCCTACATTCTGTGCGTGGTGCCTTGCAACAAGTGCGGTACCGCTCCTTCCTCTTACACCAACGAACAATGTACGTGAATATGTTCAGCTTAAGTAAAATATGGTATCTCAGTCAAATTCTTCCTATGCCAAGAATGGTGGGTACACGTATTATTTCCGCCGTCGGATGGTTTATTTGGCAAGGAGCTCTATTACGTCTTTCCCGCAGCACATTAACATTGCATAAATCCCAGGGAGGTCTGGGACTCATCGACGTTGAAAAGAAAGCTAGAACTTTATTCCTCAAACGACACATTCAACTGCTTACAGGCTTCGGTACCGATGAGTCACATAACTTCCTACGGAGATGGTGTAGTCCCCATGACTGCTCGAACCCACCAGCTTATTATGATATCAATCATCATGCACCTCATGTCCGGTATCTGAGAGTTGAATTAAGCTACGTGCCACAAGACGTCATCAGGTCTATCTCAACGAAAAAGCTGTATCGTTCTATCATGGCACAACAGTATGTTGCCCCCAGAATTATGCAATCCGCATTGATCGTCAACTGGAATCGAGTCTGGAGGAATGTCTCCAATCGCATTCTTTCCAGCGCAGCGAAGGAAAGTTGGTATAAAGTAATCCATGACCTTATACCAACAAACAACAGACTCCATCGCATTCACATGGTGGAGACAGCCTTATGCACTTCATGTTCCCATCAGGATACAATCCTGCACCGATTTACGCAGTGTGATCCGATTCGATCGACCTGGAACCGCTTCACCCGGGTCCTGAATAGCTTCTTGAACTGTCCTACTACCTACATCACTCCTGAATGGGTGACCCCCCCCCCCCCCCCCCACATTTAGCCTTCAACCGCCCCAACTGAACAGTGCGGTAGTGTTACTCCTCGGTTGCTACGTGCACTGTGTGCTGAAAACTACGGGGCCCTATACAGAACTCGAAATGCTGTCCGAGGTGAGTGAGTGTGTCCTCACGAGCCTTCGCTGTACTACAAGAACTCGCCGGCTGGGGGACTATGCCCAGCAGCTCACCCGCATCATGTGAGTGTTTTGTGTTTTGTGATAGTGATTGAACATTGAACATTAAGTAGACTAGTATAACTGTGATAAACTCATCCATATCCACGATTGTTATTCATCTACCACCTCACAATCATCTGTGTACCTTAAATATATCAAGACAATAAACAAGTCTTATAAAAAATAAAAAAAGCACCACTCATACCTCAGTAGCTTCCATATAATCACAGCCATGAATGGGATTGGGACATCGCTCAGTGGAAAGCCACATTTTACTCTGTGCCAATAGAGAAATGCAAATGTACTGCATTCATCAAGAAAACAGCTTGTAGTTTAACGTGACCATTAATCGCACGATCATGAGCCACGGAACCTCCTTTTTACGTGGAATCCGAACCACAGGACATGGCATTTCACTTCGAAAATCTCACATGCATTGACCGGGAATCCAACCCGGTCCGCCTTGGTGAGAAGCAGACAGCTTGACCGCTGAGCCACCACGCCCGCCCAGTCATCAAGAGATGTTAAACGTTTGTTGGAAATAAAAGCAAATATGCTTCATATGTTCATATGCAGGATGAATATGAATTAGTGGGAGGTAATGTGTACTTGGGTGTGTGTGAAATGTGTCTGTTAAACCTGTTCCATTTAGATGACTGTAGTAGAGTGTGTAGGGCTATTTGCAATCTAGTTAAGGATTTGGAAGGAGGTGGCCGTGGCCTTAATATAAGAAAAATCCCGGCATATGCCTGTAGTTAAAGTGGAAACCACGTTTATGACAGCTGAGGTGAAAATCGAAATCATATCTTCTCACTGTTACATCACGCGGCTGAGTGTACCCGTTGGAACTCTCAGACTAGAATTAAATTAATTGCGCAGAACCGGGAACTGAACCCAGGACCTTTGTATTCGTAGTTTCAATACATAATCCAAGACCACAGACGCTTGTTAACAGGTGCGTGATGCGACAATAACAAGAAATGATTTCGAATAGAGATTAGTCGGTTTTCCAAGGAATGCTATTTACGTAATGTTACCAACGTAAACGTTTTACAACAAGCAAATTCATCTCTTGGGCATATACGGGTTGAAAGAAATATTATATGAGAAGTGTTATTTTCAAAATATCTGCATTGGACAATAGTAACATTAGGGATCCTAACAAATTCAACCCTTTGGAAGAATGTAGCTACATCTTGTCTGGTAATAAATTCTTTGAGGATATCATCTTCAGCCTAAGATGTGCTCCACACTGAATCGAGTGAGGACCAACCTTCAAGGGCTGGAACTGAGTATATTCAGCCTCGTAAGGTAAAACTGACATGAGGTGGGTTGTCAGCTGTCATAAAAGTGGGTTTCCACTTCTACTCCAACCAAATTCCTGGATGTTTTCTAACTTAAGGCTACGGTTACTTTCTACCCAAATTCTAGACCCCTATACAAATGCACAGAATACTACAGCCACCACAATGGCACGGGTTACCAGAAAGATTGGACACACACATACCCAAGTACATGGACTACATGATCACGATGTCACATGGCCTCTACATTAATGAACAACACAACACTGTGTCCATGGAGGTTACTGGATATCATAGCTGTCACAATAAAATCAGGTGTTAAGGATATTGTTGTGACACCCAAAGTAGACACTGGACAACAACCACTTTATTATTTCGGCTTTTAAAATCTTATAATCCAGATTTATACACAGACTGACTCGATTTTTGCATTACGGTAAGAGCACACTTTGAATTAAGATAATGAAATACAATTAACTGTTCAGCCTTGACTGGACTTCAGCGAACCGTAAAGTATATATTTTGACACAATAAGCACTGCTCGAGGGGATACTCTTAATCTCTTCATCTCACTCCTATTAATTTTTGATATCAATAAAACAAACAAGCAATGCCCAAATTAAATATTATAATAATTAAAGAAGGTGACCTAAAGTTAGTGCTTGGCTGGAGGCTAACAATAACTAATCAAGACTAAATAAACTATTCGATTAGATTGGTACGAAGTTTGTTATCTCTCCTTGTCATCACTTAATAAACAGTCTTGGCTCAGTGTGAAGCTATGAAATAACTATGATTGAAAGGACAATAATGTAAGTGTATGTTGATGACAGGTGGGACGCAAAGACCTTACGTTAGAAGCCCTCAAGGAAATGTTTAAGGCCTTGGAGGAGAAGAAAAAAAACTTTACGAGCCTTACAGTAGTCGCAATGATGTGTAACATCTGGCATAGAAGAAACCTCACATTAAATTGTTGATGCACCTGTATTGTATGTCTACCCCTTATTATTCCCGTTTTCCTACGGGGTCGGGGATGAGATGCGTTGGAAGTATTTGTGGCGGATGGTTTTTACGGCCGGATGCCATTCCTGACGCCAACCTCATGAAAGGAGTTAATGAGAGATGAAATGAATGATGGTGAATGAAGCTGGGTAAGGATGTGGAAGGAAGCGGCCGTGGCCTGTCAGAAGGTAACGTCCCAGCATTTGTCTGGAGTTGAAAATGGGAAACCACGAAAAACCATTTCAAGGACGGATAATAGTAGGATATATAGGCCGAAGCTGGCACAGGGGCTAATGGGCAAGATGGCCGCCGCGCGCAACCAGCCCTATGTTATTCATATGGAGGGGTCATTCAGTGCTGGCACAGGGGCTAATGGGCAATATGGCTGCCACGCTGTCACAGGGGGAGGTCGGCCGTGTAGTTACTAAATTGAATATTTATTATTAATATTATTATTATTATTAGGTAATTATTAATTGATCATGTGCAATCCAGACCAGCCTTATATTGTCCACTTTTGGTGTAGTTGCTAGCATTTTAGCTGTTTCCCTAGAGGTGTGGGTTTCATTCCCGCCTCAACCAAGAAATTTTATTCTGGGCTGAGAGCTGGACTGGGGTACACTCAGCCTCATAACGTGAAAGTAAGAAAACGTGGGGTTTCATTCATACCTCAGCCATTCCGCCTAATCCAACTTTACCTAACCTACCCTAACCTAACTTAACCTAACCTAACTTCGCCTAACCTAACCTAACCTAACAAACATTATTTATCCTAACCTAACCTAACCTAACCTAGTCAAACTTCAAAGTGAGAGCAAATGTAAGAGCACACATAATAAACTAAGTTATAACCTAACCTAACCTAATTTCACCTAACCTAACCTAACATAACCAAACTTCAAAGTGAGTGCAAAAGTGTGTGCAAAAGTGAGTGCAAGAGTGAGTGCAAAAGTGAGAGCAAAAAAAGTGAGAGCAAAACAGTAGAGAGCAAAAAGTGTGCGTAAATAAGTAAGAGCAAATGAGAGAGCACAAATAATAAACTGAGTTTTAACCTAACCTAATCTAACCTAACCTAACCTAACCCACAGAAACCTTATTTAAATATTTTAGATTCAACATTTTAACATTTTACATTTTAACATTTTACATTTTTGATTTTTCATTTTACATTTTTTTTTAGATTTTACATTTTACATTTTTGATTTTTTTTATATTTTAGATTTTAGTTTTTTAGATGTTACATTTTCAATTTAAGATTTTTTGATTTTAGATTTTACATTTTCCGAAAAGAGTAAACTACAAGGCTACATACCTAACCTCACCAAACCTAACTTAACCAAACCTAACTTAAGCTAATCCAAAGGCTAATGCACATACACAAAGTATATACGGGTACAAGCAACTATCCTTATGCTAGTTTTATAGGTTACTGTATAACATGATAACTACCCCAACCGGTTTTTTTTTCATTTTGTTGTTTACACACATGACAATTTTCCAATTTCCCATTTTCAGTTTTTTAAAAATGTTAGTTTTAAGTTTTTCAATCTCATAACATGGAAACATGGATTTTGCATTATGTTGTTTACACATTTTTCAATTTCACAATTTCCCATTTACAGTTCTTAAAATGTCAGTTTAAAGTTTTTCAATTTCATGATATAGAAACATGGATTTTTCAATTTGTTGTTTACACATTTGTCAATTTACCAAATTCCCATTTACAGTTTTTAAAATTTCAGTTTAATGTTTTTTTTATTTTGTCAATATGGAAACATGGATTTTCCAATTTGTGTTTTACATGTTCATTTTGCATTAGGAGCGGAGAGAGGTGGGTAGTAATTAAAAATGTACAAGCAGTTTCCATACGGTACAATATTCTTTTATTTTAAATACATGTACACTATTTACACATAATACATTTTATATATATTCCTTTTTGTTATAAATTGTACACTTGTTTTTATTTTGTTTTCTATTTTATTTATTTTTGATTATGAATGCCATTTTTTATTTTGGTTTTTTATTTTTGTAGTGCTATTGTTTTATTTCCTAAATTGTTTTGTTTTATGTATTTGCTAGTTGCAGGCAGAAGATTTTGATATTCATAACTTAACTCTTTAAGCATAGTCAATGATTGAGTAATGACCATAGGCATGTGTACCTATACCATCAGCATCAATCACTCTTTTATCATCACCAGGACACAAAGCAATTTTGTTTAGTCTTATAGATGATATGTCATGTTGTTTAGAAGCGATAATGTTCATTGGTATTCTTTTTACATTGTTGTTCATGACACAATCCTTATAATCTTGAAAGCTTATACAATTTTTGACAACCCCTTTGCTAATACCTTTAATCTTTTTAATTTCTTTACCATTTATGTCTAAAGCGTACATTTTAGCTCTAAGTCCAACAAATGCTTTTATAATTTGTCCACAAGCCTCGTCTTTAAATTTCCCCAACGTTTTCTTATTTGATGTAGAGTAACATATGTGATTAGTAGGATAATCTGATGTGTCCAGGTGCTCTAGGAAATCCAACTTGTCTTGATATACATTTGGGGTGTTAACCAAATAAATGAACGAGTCGGTATCCATATACATGAGTTTAAGATTGTTCATTCCATAATAGGGTAGCAGGACATCATAGTGGTGGGAATACATTAGAGTTTTTGAAATATCCAGTATACACATTCCAATATATATAGGCTTATTGAATACAATGTTACGTTTAGCCATGTGGAAAGCAGCTAGGTTGGGACCATAAATTGTTCTGTCGATGAATGTTGGTTTAGCTATTAGCTTTTCTGCCTTTTTGCTGTCAGTCACAAGACGTATGTCTATTCTTTTACGGATATTTTCCATTGTTTTCCCAAAAATGGCATTGTTGAATAATTTATACAGATTTTTCTCAAAATCATTTCTGGCTTGTTTTCGAAGGTTGTTATTAAAATCAACGTATGCCTTTAACCAAGGTCTTTGTTTAAACTTTAACACACGATGAATTTTTATCAATTTTATTCCATGATCTAAAGCCTGTTTTAATGCCATGTAGTGAACAACATATCGCCTTCGATTTCCAAGATGAGGAATTAGTTTTTTCAGAGACGAATCCTTAGGTTGTGTACACTCTGGTAGGAAAGGTAAATCGTTGTGTAGATCATGAAGGTCAGATGGGTAATCAACATCAACGTCTAGAATGTATCCCACAGGATCGTCGTTCTTTAGTTTTTCTAGATCAACAGTATCTGGAGAAACCCACTGAAATCCACCATAAGGAAGGGAGTGGCACATAGCCCACCCGTATTGGTTGTTGGCATCATCATAGGTAATAAACTGCGATGGTTTCTCAGAATCATAGGTTTCCATGTATTTATTGTTAGCTTCAGCATACCGATGAGACACCTGGCATATGCCTCCACGTATTCCAGACTCGATTAAAAGAATCTGATCGTAATCCTGTAGCAATTCCAGTTCAATGCCTGTGTAAAGGAGCATTGCCTCGAAACTTAAACCAGGCGAAGTAAAGAAGTGTGCAGCATCCACTCGGTGTGTTTCTAGTGTTTTGTTTCTAAACGTTTCAAAGCTGTCTGCAAGAAGGAGTACATCTGATGTTAGGTAGAGGTCACTATATTCCCCTAGAGTTTTAATGTTGAACTGTTTCCAGACATTTTTGGCATGTTCATAGTCTTCTTGACTAACATCTTCTTGACTTAATTTGTTAAAGAATGCCTCTTTTGGAGGTAAACACGTTTCACTTAACTTTTCCCATGA
The DNA here is from genome assembly GCA_946902985.2 of Meconema thalassinum. Taxonomy (NCBI): domain Eukaryota; kingdom Metazoa; phylum Arthropoda; class Insecta; order Orthoptera; family Tettigoniidae; genus Meconema; species Meconema thalassinum. The sequence goes on along the minus strand of OX336388.2, from coordinate 1,182,947,636 downwards.
GTCAATGTAGTCATAACAAAATACCCCTTTACGAGTCATGAGCATTGCATTTTCTTTTCCAAAGTACTTGTCTGTTTCAGGGTATGATGTTAAGTTGGAAACTAAGTTTTCCAAACTACTCGGCATTAACCGAAACGTGTCCACAAATCTAAGCTTAACATTTCCTACATATTTGGTGAAGGAAATGTATTTTTCCTTGGAGTTAGCGATAACATCCACTCTCTCAGTAGTACATCCTAATTGCTTTACAATGAAATTTGCGTCGTAGCCACTCATATTATGTAGAAATACAGGAACGGGGTTACGTGTTTTACACCTCAAATTACAGTTATTGTGAGCACTTCCACGGTATTCCCCTGTAATATGGCAATGGTCTCGAACTTTCCAATCCTCTTTGGTATACGGTTTTTGACACAAATAACAGGTTTCAGAACATTGGAACTCTGCTTCTTGATCCTCAGTTAAAGCCTTTGGAACATTTAAGCTGTAAAGGCGATCAATTTCATTAGCTATTGAAATCAAACAGACCATAAACTTTTCTGCAGCGTCAGGTCCACGATAAATAAGAGGTTGGCTTGGAAGGTTTGTCTTTATGTGTTCCACAGCAGGTGAGGGTTTAACGTATATACCAAAGCTCATAGGAACATGACTCTGGTATGGCACTGTATAACTTGCTTCAGGATTGGGTAGACATGTTTGATAGGGTAACAGTATACTTTCAAAATCAGCATAGATAACGTAAGGTATTCTCAGCATTTTTTCCACGTTTAAAAATTTGACAATGGGGTTTTTAATAGGCATTTCAACCCTAGCAATGTCATGCTGGACGCACAAAGCTCTATGTTCTTTCAATTTTTCTATTCCTTGTTGACCATATCGATTATCGAAGTGAGTAAAACACCGTTTACACGTATATATCTTATGTCCATGGTGAGTAATCTGATGTCCTACTAGTTTATCAAAATCTTTGATAAAGACGTAGTGGTTCTGGCCGGATGATGAACTTAGCAAAAGGAGGTCACGATGGTCTTGCATCTCTTGATCCACAACCTTTAGAGGGAACAGTTTATTGTTTTGTTCCAATCCAAATACATTAATGGATATATCGTTGGCTTTTTCAAATTTGGGAATGTCAACTAGCGATGTAGGAAACGATATTACAGAAAAATCATACTTGTTGTCCAGGTCCTTGTATTTACTAATGCGATGAGCATTCTTTTTAACCAGTTTTGCTAAAATGGCATACATAAAACACTTTTCATCATTCAAATTTTCAGGATTAATGCAGGCTTTTCTTGCTTGTATAGCTGCTGGTAATGGAATATATGTGCTTCCACGCAAGGGATTGTACTTATTTATTTTCAATCGTACTCCTTCCACTGCTAACAAAGCCCAATTACTGCCTTTTAGCTCAGATTCTTCCATTTCCGTAGTTAACTTTGTAAATTGTGTTTCCAAGAAACTACTTAAGTCCGTTTCCAAAAATAGGGCCTGATTTCGTGTTTTAAATGCACGATCTGTAATTTCATTGGTAGATGTATGAATGAATCTACATTCAGCCACAAGATTAACTTTTATCGACTTGTGCATTGCTAGTTCTTTCTGCATAGCTTGTATTATTTGCTGTTTGGACTCTTTAAGGTATGAATTTAAATCCTTGCACGTATCGCAACGAATGAAATAGGATTTAAGTCGACCTTCAAAAGATGTCTCATATTCAATAAGTCCATTTTTGTCAGGGACCAATGACAGTAGGTAATGTTTTGTAGGCTCTGCCTTTTGTCTTTTAGCTGCCGACACAACATTACAACATTCTTCATGACGACGTCCATTGTAGGCATTGTTGAATGTACTACCACAGGTCTTGCACTCATGAAATTCACCACACGATACTTCATGTCGCTTCCTATGATAGTCTCGAAGAAAAGTCTTTCCACACTCTTTACACATATAGCTAGGAATGGCTTCTTCCATTATGAATGTTGATTTCTGCAAACAGCTGCTTACTGCGTATCACAGGGCTAGAGGTTGGTCAGTGAGACGGTCTTTCACGATGTGAACACCGTGAGAGGTAGTAGTCAACTGGTGATATTCTTGTTAAGGGTCCACTAATATACCCCTAGTCTAGACCAACAGCTCTTTACAGCGTATGACAAGGCTGTAGACTGGACAGTGAGACGGTCTTTCACGATGTGAACACTGTAACAAGTAGTAGTCAACTGATTATATACTTGCTAAGGGTTCTCTAATATACAATAGTCGAGACCAACAGCTACTTACTGAGTAGTACAAGGCTGTACAATAGTTGTTTTGACAGTCTTTCACGATGTGGTCACTGTGAATGGTAGTAGTCAACTGATGATATTCTTGATAAGGGTCCTCTAATGTACCCCTGGTTAAGGGTAACAGCTGTTCACTGCTTATGACAAGGCTAAAGACTGGTTGCTTCAACGGTCTTTCACAATGTAAACACTGTGACAGGTAGTAGTCAACTGAAAATATTCTTATGGCCTACTCAAGGTTATCAGGTACTTACTGCATATCAAAAGGCTGTACACTCATGTGTGTTAGGCACTCTTTCTTGCTAAGGACCCCAATATTCCCTACACAAGGCTATACATGTTAGTTCTAAACACTTAGTGGTTAATTGTATATTCAATTTTTGTACAAAGCTTACACAAGCACGTTTTTTATGAGGTAAAACTTTGTTAAATAGCTGCATGCGACACGCAAAGTATGTTGCCGCTATCTAGCGGTGACTATGAGAACTACTTGACCGACCAGCATGCTACCTAGCGCTCCATTTCAATACTCGCTCACTGAACGAACAGCATGCTATCTAGCGGTCGATATCAATACTCACTCAACTACCAGCCTGCTACCTATCGGTCAATATAACAACTCACTCAACTACCAACATGCTACATGGCTTTTTTTGGTCAGTTTTTTGTTGGCTTTTTTTGGTCAGTTTCTGTTGGCTTTTATTGGCTTTTGTTGGCTTTTGTTGGCTTTTGTTGGCTTTTGTTGGCTTTTGTATTAGCTCTTTTATATTTGCTCTTGCTTGTGGGGGCTTATTTGGTCTTGGAAAGTATGTCAGTCCTTTTTTTTATGGCTGTAAAATGCTTACAGCCATGTTTGTAAGCAGCAACAACAACAACAACACACAAAATTCCAAAAAAAAAAACGAAAGTACTCTAAGTTTTATCAATGACTCTCAACTCTTACACTTACCTCTATCCCATGCATAGTCAAAAATTAGTGTATTTTTCAAATTTTTCAAAAAATATTTGGAAAGTAGGCTGTATCATTAAACTAAAAATCCTGAAAAGACATATGTTAACTCCAACACCTACTTCTATACCCCTCTCAGTCCAAAAAGAGTGTATTTTTCAAATTTTCCAAAACATATTTCCAAAAAGGGATATATTTCCGAAATTAAAAAGTTAACAAAAATGTTTGTTTGACATAAATGAATGGCCTTTGCCTCCTCTACCACTGTACCAAGTCCCAGGTCTCCAGGACAAAAAAAAAATAAAATTTTTAAAAAGGGTTTTATTTCCAAAATTAGGAATTTTACAAACACATTTGTCTGACGTAAATCAATGGCCTTTACCCCCTCTACCCCCCACACTAAGTCACATGTCTCTAGGACAACAAAAATAAAATTTTGAAAATGGGCTTATATTTCCAAAATTAGGAATTTTACAAAAACGTTTGTCTGACGTAAATCAATGGTCTTTACCCCCTCTATTCCCATACCAAGTCTCAGGTCTTTAGGTCAACAAAAATAAAATTTGGAAAAAATTGTCACTATTTTGGAAACTAGGAATTCTACAAAAAAGTTTGTTTAACATAAATGAAAGGTCTCTATCCCTTCTACCTGTAAACCAAGTTCCAGGTCCGTATGACAAAAATGAAAAAGTTCAACTGGGAAAGTAGGCGATTTTTCATATAACCAAACATTCTAAAATGTGTTCTATGGGCTTAAAAGAATGGCCTCTATGTCCTTTATTTTTTTAAATAAAACTTTTTTATTTTTTACACTTTTTTGAAAAAAGTTTAATTTTTAAAATTCTATATTTTGGAAACTAGGAATTCTACAAAAAACCTTCTTTGACATAATTTAATGGCCCTGACCCCATCTGCCACCAAAATAAATTTCAAGTCTCTAGAATGAAAAATAACAGTAGTGGAGTGATGACAGGTCTGGCCCCGCCCCGAAATGTGACGTCAGAGGGAGAGGTGGTGGGAGGGGGCAGAACTGTCATCACTCCACTACTGTTATTTTTCATTCTAGAGACTTGAAATTTATTTTGGTGGCAGATGGGGTCAGGGCCATTAAATTATGTCAAAGAAGGTTTTTTGTAGAATTCCTAGTTTCCAAAATATAGAATTTTAAAAATTGAACTTTTTTCAAAAAAGTGTAAAAAATAAAAAAGTTTTATTTAAAAAAATAAAGGACATAGAGGCCATTCTTTTAAGCCCATAGAACACATTTTAGAATGTTTGGTTATATGAAAAATCGCCTACTTTCCCAGTTGAACTTTTTCATTTTTGTCATACGGACCTGGAACTTGGTTTACAGGTAGAAGGGATAGAGACCTTTCATTTATGTTAAACAAACTTTTTTGTAGAATTCCTAGTTTCCAAAATAGTGACCATTTTTTCCAAATTTTATTTTTGTTGACCTAAAGACCTGAGACTTGGTATGGGAATAGAGGGGGTAAAGACCATTGATTTACGTCAGACAAACGTTTTTGTAAAATTCCTAATTTTGGAAATATAAGCCCATTTTCAAAATTTTATTTTTGTTGTCCTAGAGACATGTGACTTAGTGTGGGGGGTAGAGGGGGTAAAGGCCATTGATTTACGTCAGACAAATGTGTTTGTAAAATTCCTAATTTTGGAAATAAAACCCTTTTTAAAAATTTTATTTTTTTTGTCCTGGAGACCTGGGACTTGGTACAGTGGTAGAGGAGGCAAAGGCCATTCATTTATGTCAAACAAACATTTTTGTTAACTTTTTAATTTCGGAAATATATCCCTTTTTGGAAATATGTTTTGGAAAATTTGAAAAATACACTCTTTTTGGACTGAGAGGGGTATAGAAGTAGGTGTTGGAGTTAACATATGTCTTTTCAGGATTTTTAGTTTAATGATACAGCCTACTTTCCAAATATTTTTTGAAAAATTTGAAAAATACACTAATTTTTGACTATGCATGGGATAGAGGTAAGTGTAAGAGTTGAGAGTCATTGATAAAACTTAGAGTACTTTCGATTTTTTTTGGAATTTTGTGTGTTGTTGTTGTTGTTGCTGCTTACAAACATGGCTGTAAGCATTTTACAGCCATAAAAAAAAGGACTGACATACTTTCCAAGACCAAATAAGCCCCCACAAGCAAGAGCAAATATAAAAGAGCTAATACAAAAGCCAACAAAAGCCAACAAAAAGCCAACAAAAGCCAACAAAAGCCAACAAAAGCCAATAAAAGCCAACAGAAACTGACCAAAAAAAGCCAACAAAAAACTGACCAAAAAAGCCATGTAGCATGTTGGTAGTTGAGTGAGTTGTTATATTGACCGATAGGTAGCAGGCTGGTAGTTGAGTGAGTATTGATATCGACCGCTAGATAGTATGCTGTTCGTTCAGTGAGCGAGTATTGAAATGGAGCGCTAGGTAGCATGCTGGTCGGTCAAGTAGTTCTCATAGTCACCGCTAGATAGCGGCAACATACTTTGCGTGTCGCATGCAGCTATTTAACAAAGTTTTACCTCATAAAAAACGTGCTTGTGTAAGCTTTGTACAAAAATTGAATATACAATTAACCACTAAGTGTTTAGAACTAACATGTATAGCCTTGTGTAGGGAATATTGGGGTCCTTAGCAAGAAAGAGTGCCTAACACACATGAGTGTACAGCCTTTTGATATGCAGTAAGTACCTGATAACCTTGAGTAGGCCATAAGAATATTTTCAGTTGACTACTACCTGTCACAGTGTTTACATTGTGAAAGACCGTCGAAGCAACCAGTCTTTAGCCTTGTCATAAGCAGTGAACAGCTGTTACCCTTAACCAGGGGTACATTAGAGGACCCTTATCAAGAATATCATCAGTTGACTACTACCATTCACAGTGACCACATCGTGAAAGACTGTCAAAACAACTATTGTACAGCCTTGTACTACTCAGTAAGTAGCTGTTGGTCTCGACTATTGTATATTAGAGAACCCTTAGCAAGTATATAATCAGTTGACTACTACTTGTTACAGTGTTCACATCGTGAAAGACCGTCTCACTGTCCAGTCTACAGCCTTGTCATACGCTGTAAAGAGCTGTTGGTCTAGACTAGGGGTATATTAGTGGACCCTTAACAAGAATATCACCAGTTGACTACTACCTCTCACGGTGTTCACATCGTGAAAGACCGTCTCACTGACCAACCTCTAGCCCTGTGATACGCAGTAAGCAGCTGTTTGCAGAAATCAACATTCATAATGGAAGAAGCCATTCCTAGCTATATGTGTAAAGAGTGTGGAAAGACTTTTCTTCGAGACTATCATAGGAAGCGACATGAAGTATCGTGTGGTGAATTTCATGAGTGCAAGACCTGTGGTAGTACATTCAACAATGCCTACAATGGACGTCGTCATGAAGAATGTTGTAATGTTGTGTCGGCAGCTAAAAGACAAAAGGCAGAGCCTACAAAACATTACCTACTGTCATTGGTCCCTGACAAAAATGGACTTATTGAATATGAGACATCTTTTGAAGGTCGACTTAAATCCTATTTCATTCGTTGCGATACGTGCAAGGATTTAAATTCATACCTTAAAGAGTCCAAACAGCAAATAATACAAGCTATGCAGAAAGAACTAGCAATGCACAAGTCGATAAAAGTTAATCTTGTGGCTGAATGTAGATTCATTCATACATCTACCAATGAAATTACAGATCGTGCATTTAAAACACGAAATCAGGCCCTATTTTTGGAAACGGACTTAAGTAGTTTCTTGGAAACACAATTTACAAAGTTAACTACGGAAATGGAAGAATCTGAGCTAAAAGGCAGTAATTGGGCTTTGTTAGCAGTGGAAGGAGTACGATTGAAAATAAATAAGTACAATCCCTTGCGTGGAAGCACATATATTCCATTACCAGCAGCTATACAAGCAAGAAAAGCCTGCATTAATCCTGAAAATTTGAATGATGAAAAGTGTTTTATGTATGCCATTTTAGCAAAACTGGTTAAAAAGAATGCTCATCGCATTAGTAAATACAAGGACCTGGACAACAAGTATGATTTTTCTGTAATATCGTTTCCTACATCGCTAGTTGACATTCCCAAATTTGAAAAAGCCAACGATATATCCATTAATGTATTTGGATTGGAACAAAACAATAAACTGTTCCCTCTAAAGGTTGTGGATCAAGAGATGCAAGACCATCGTGACCTCCTTTTGCTAAGTTCATCATCCGGCCAGAACCACTACGTCTTTATCAAAGATTTTGATAAACTAGTAGGACATCAGATTACTCACCATGGACATAAGATATATACGTGTAAACGGTGTTTTACTCACTTCGATAATCGATATGGTCAACAAGGAATAGAAAAATTGAAAGAACATAGAGCTTTGTGCGTCCAGCATGACATTGCTAGGGTTGAAATGCCTATTAAAAACCCCATTGTCAAATTTTTAAACGTGGAAAAAATGCTGAGAATACCTTACGTTATCTATGCTGATTTTGAAAGTATACTGTTACGCTATCAAACATGTCTACCCAATCCTGAAGCAAGTTATACAGTGCCATACCAGAGTCATGTTCCTATGAGCTTTGGTATATACGTTAAACCCTCACCTGCTGTGGAACACATAAAGACAAACCTTCCAAGCCAACCTCTTATTTATCGTGGACCTGACGCTGCAGAAAAGTTTATGGTCTGTTTGATTTCAATAGCTAATGAAATTGATCGCCTTTACAGCTTAAATGTTCCAAAGGCTTTAACTGAGGATCAAGAAGCAGAGTTCCAATGTTCTGAAACCTGTTATTTGTGTCAAAAACCGTATACCAAAGAGGATTGGAAAGTTCGAGACCATTGCCATATTACAGGGGAATACCGTGGAAGTGCTCACAATAACTGTAATTTGAGGTGTAAAACACGTAACCCCGTTCCTGTATTTCTACATAATATGAGTGGCTACGACGCAAATTTCATTGTAAAGCAATTAGGATGTACTACTGAGAGAGTGGATGTTATCGCTAACTCCAAGGAAAAATACATTTCCTTCACCAAATATGTAGGAAATGTTAAGCTTAGATTTGTGGACACGTTTCGGTTAATGCCGAGTAGTTTGGAAAACTTAGTTTCCAACTTAACATCATACCCTGAAACAGACAAGTACTTTGGAAAAGAAAATGCAATGCTCATGACTCGTAAAGGGGTATTTTGTTATGACTACATTGACTCATGGGAAAAGTTAAGTGAAACGTGTTTACCTCCAAAAGAGGCATTCTTTAACAAATTAAGTCAAGAAGATGTTAGTCAAGAAGACTATGAACATGCCAAAAATGTCTGGAAACAGTTCAACATTAAAACTCTAGGGGAATATAGTGACCTCTACCTAACATCAGATGTACTCCTTCTTGCAGACAGCTTTGAAACGTTTAGAAACAAAACACTAGAAACACACCGAGTGGATGCTGCACACTTCTTTACTTCGCCTGGTTTAAGTTTCGAGGCAATGCTCCTTTACACAGGCATTGAACTGGAATTGCTACAGGATTATGATCAGATTCTTTTAATCGAGTCTGGAATACGTGGAGGCATATGCCAGGTGTCTCATCGGTATGCTGAAGCTAACAATAAATACATGGAAACCTATGATTCTGAGAAACCATCGCAGTTTATTACCTATGATGATGCCAACAACCAATACGGGTGGGCTATGTGCCACTCCCTTCCTTATGGTGGATTTCAGTGGGTTTCTCCAGATACTGTTGATCTAGAAAAACTAAAGAACGACGATCCTGTGGGATACATTCTAGACGTTGATGTTGATTACCCATCTGACCTTCATGATCTACACAACGATTTACCTTTCCTACCAGAGTGTACACAACCTAAGGATTCGTCTCTGAAAAAACTAATTCCTCATCTTGGAAATCGAAGGCGATATGTTGTTCACTACATGGCATTAAAACAGGCTTTAGATCATGGAATAAAATTGATAAAAATTCATCGTGTGTTAAAGTTTAAACAAAGACCTTGGTTAAAGGCATACGTTGATTTTAATAACAACCTTCGAAAACAAGCCAGAAATGATTTTGAGAAAAATCTGTATAAATTATTCAACAATGCCATTTTTGGGAAAACAATGGAAAATATCCGTAAAAGAATAGACATACGTCTTGTGACTGACAGCAAAAAGGCAGAAAAGCTAATAGCTAAACCAACATTCATCGACAGAACAATTTATGGTCCCAACCTAGCTGCTTTCCACATGGCTAAACGTAACATTGTATTCAATAAGCCTATATATATTGGAATGTGTATACTGGATATTTCAAAAACTCTAATGTATTCCCACCACTATGATGTCCTGCTACCCTATTATGGAATGAACAATCTTAAACTCATGTATATGGATACCGACTCGTTCATTTATTTGGTTAACACCCCAAATGTATATCAAGACAAGTTGGATTTCCTAGAGCACCTGGACACATCAGATTATCCTACTAATCACATATGTTACTCTACATCAAATAAGAAAACGTTGGGGAAATTTAAAGACGAGGCTTGTGGACAAATTATAAAAGCATTTGTTGGACTTAGAGCTAAAATGTACGCTTTAGACATAAATGGTAAAGAAATCAAAAAGATTAAAGGTATTAGCAAAGGGGTTGTCAAAAATTGTATAAGCTTTCAAGATTATAAGGATTGTGTCATGAACAACAATGTAAAAAGAATACCAATGAACATTATCGCTTCTAAACAACATGACATATCATCTATAAGACTAAACAAAATTGCTTTGTGTCCTGGTGATGATAAAAGAGTGATTGATGCTGATGGTATAGGTACACATGCCTATGGTCATTACTCAATCATTGACTATGCTTAAAGAGTTAAGTTATGAATATCAAAATCTTCTGCCTGCAACTAGCAAATACATAAAACAAAACAATTTAGGAAATAAAACAATAGCACTACAAAAATAAAAAACCAAAATAAAAAATGGCATTCATAATCAAAAATAAATAAAATAGAAAACAAAATAAAAACAAGTGTACAATTTATAACAAAAAGGAATATATATAAAATGTATTATGTGTAAATAGTGTACATGTATTTAAAATAAAAGAATATTGTACCGTATGGAAACTGCTTGTACATTTTTAATTACTACCCACCTCTCTCCGCTCCTAATGCAAAATGAACATGTAAAACACAAATTGGAAAATCCATGTTTCCATATTGACAAAATAAAAAAAACATTAAACTGAAATTTTAAAAACTGTAAATGGGAATTTGGTAAATTGACAAATGTGTAAACAACAAATTGAAAAATCCATGTTTCTATATCATGAAATTGAAAAACTTTAAACTGACATTTTAAGAACTGTAAATGGGAAATTGTGAAATTGAAAAATGTGTAAACAACATAATGCAAAATCCATGTTTCCATGTTATGAGATTGAAAAACTTAAAACTAACATTTTTAAAAAACTGAAAATGGGAAATTGGAAAATTGTCATGTGTGTAAACAACAAAATGAAAAAAAAAACCGGTTGGGGTAGTTATCATGTTGTACAGTAACCTATAAAACTAGCATAAGGATAGTTGCTTGTACCCGTATATACTTTGTGTATGTGCATTAGCCTTTGGATTAGCTTAAGTTAGGTTTGGTAAAGTTAGGTTTGGTGAGGTTAGGTATGTAGCCTTGTAGTTTACTCTTTTCGGAAAATGTAAAATCTAAAATCAAAAAATCTTAAATTGAAAATGTAACATCTAAAAAACTAAAATCTAAAATATAAAAAAAATCAAAAATGTAAAATGTAAAATCTAAAAAAAAAATGTAAAATGAAAAATCAAAAATGTAAAATGTTAAAATGTAAAATGTTAAAATGTTGAATCTAAAATATTTAAATAAGGTTTCTGTGGGTTAGGTTAGGTTAGGTTAGATTAGGTTAGGTTAAAACTCAGTTTATTATTTGTGCTCTCTCATTTGCTCTTACTTATTTACGCACACTTTTTGCTCTCTACTGTTTTGCTCTCACTTTTTTTGCTCTCACTTTTGCACTCACTCTTGCACTCACTTTTGCACACACTTTTGCACTCACTTTGAAGTTTGGTTATGTTAGGTTAGGTTAGGTGAAGTTAGGTTAGGTTAGGTTATAACTTAGTTTATTATGTGTGCTCTTACATTTGCTCTCACTTTGAAGTTTGACTAGGTTAGGTTAGGTTAGGTTAGGATAAATAATGTTTGTTAGGTTAGGTTAGGTTAGGCGAAGTTAGGTTAGGTTAAGTTAGGTTAGGGTAGGTTAGGTAAAGTTGGATTAGGCGGAATGGCTGAGGTATGAATGAAACCCCACGTTTTCTTACTTTCACGTTATGAGGCTGAGTGTACCCCAGTCCAGCTCTCAGCCCAGAATAAAATTTCTTGGTTGAGGCGGGAATGAAACCCACACCTCTAGGGAAACAGCTAAAATGCTAGCAACTACACCAAAAGTGGACAATATAAGGCTGGTCTGGATTGCACATGATCAATTAATAATTACCTAATAATAATAATAATATTAATAATAAATATTCAATTTAGTAACTACACGGCCGACCTCCCCCTGTGACAGCGTGGCAGCCATATTGCCCATTAGCCCCTGTGCCAGCACTGAATGACCCCTCCATATGAATAACATAGGGCTGGTTGCGCGCGGCGGCCATCTTGCCCATTAGCCCCTGTGCCAGCTTCGGCCTATATATCCTACTGATAATTGTTGATACACCGGTATTTTATAATATGTTTGGCACAAATATTAATCTATTGTAAAAGGAAGTGTTTTACAGATATTGAACAGGGTCTTTCATATAAAGTAAGAACGGCAAGCGGCAGTATTGTTATGCGATGCTGCGGTGACCTTGGCCGGGCTTGTGGCGCGCCATGGCCCCCTGCGTTAAGCGTGTGTACAATCCTATATGAAATATTACCTCATAAAAGATACTGTAAGTGTCGTCCTTTCTGGGTTATACAGGCATTGTATCTGGTAACCACATTCTGGCTGACGCGAGTGAGTTCTGCCACTGTAATGGTTCTGATTGCATGCTTAATGTTTCCTTTCAGTTCCTCCAATATGTGAGGATTTGTTAAAATTTGTTAAAATTAGGATGGTATATTGGTTTTAATGGCCAGTGAGTTAAAACTCAGCTATGTTTCTAGGCGGGGACACCATGAACCCACTGATGAGCCAACTTGGTGTTCCTACGCTAAACCCCACACCTGACACGACATAAACCTAGAACAATTGCTGAGTTTTGTTAAAATAAGTTTTACATAAAAAAAAGATGTTGAAATGATAACTGTCTCACCATGTTAGCGACTGAACACCTGCATGCTTATTGCAAGGCCAAGTATATACTATGCGCGCGCTTTCAATACTACAGCAGGGGGCCGTGGCGCGCCACAAGCTTGGCCAAGGCCACCGTAGCAGCGGATAACAAAACTGCCGCTTCCCGTTCTTACTCTATATGAAAGAACCTGTAGTTTATAATACGGAACTCATTTTATTTGAGGTTTTGTAGCTTCCACCAGTACTAGCCTAAATAAATAATACGATATGGATCAACTAGATTAATAGACGCGACACCGCTCATAACCTTAAATTCCCTATAAATAGGCCAACTTGCGAGTAAATGCAATGTGCACAGATCATGAAAGGCTTGCCCAGTTCCCGCACCTCTCGATTCACAGACCAACACGTAATTTCATATGGATTCTGTTAAAATGAGTCATATTGATTTGATAACTATCGTTTAAAACGATAATCTGGTAGCAAAAATATCTAACCCGTCCGGTATTCGAACCCGAGATCGCTAGATTCACAGCCAAAGACGCTAACCCCACGGCTATTTCGACCACACGAATATTAGGTACAAGATGGTGACTTATATCACGTACTAATAATACTGCATCACGGAATTAAGTTTCATTATTATTTTGCTTGTTTCGATAATGTCCCTGCGTGAAATTGAGTTTAAAAGCCTTAAGAATAGGCCCTCTTGTGAATAAAGAGAATGTATTCAGCAATAGTTCATGAAGGCTTGCTCAATTCTCGTATAAACACAACGATAATAATATTATATTGATGATGCATTACCGTTATGTGGGTTAATATTTGAATAGCCATTGTGCAGAAACATAATACCGGCATTGCCGACTACTTACAATGTTTGATATTAAAGCATTTTATCATTTAAATACTGATACGAAGACTTCGAACATGTGCCATGTGCTTTGTTTCAGTCACTTGCACCAGAGTTCGCATGAGCGTTTACCGTCAGAATGAGTGTTCAGCAATGTGATCCAGCTGGCAGTGCGTCTTACACACTTCCGTTCGATCCACCACTGCCAGCTGGATCGTCCGATCCACTTCCGTCCCATTTTTCAAAATCACTCCCACAAATATCCAGCAATCCAGTGGAAACATGTTACACATCAATAACATTTGATGTTAATACATAGAAAATAATGAGCGAAGTAATCTTTGGGGATTACAAATTTGAGAATGCAAACTATTTTAAACCTGCGGCATCCTCTTCATGAATACAACATTTTCACATTTGCCATTTGGCACAGGCTAGAGCAAAATGTGTTTGTTCACTGAATTCTCGGTCTGATTTATGGCTGTGATTATTTAGAAGGTATGGTGCCCAAAAATTGCATTCAAGCCATAATGCATGTGGATGCTATGAAAGTTGCGACTCGTAAGGCCTAGAGTGGAAAGCAATGACAAACTACCTCACTCCTCGCCTTATCTAACAAGCCTTATTATATCAGTAGCTTGGAGTTGGGCGTTTCTGCCCATATAACGTTTGGTGGTGTGTTTTAAAAAACCAACCTGCCTTCGGACTAACTAAACAAACTAGCTGCGGGGCGCAGCGGTAAAATTATCACCTGCTGTTCCCAAGGTTGTAGGATTGAATCCCGATGTAGTCAGTTAGCGTTTGAGGATGCACAAATGCGAGGGAGCCGTATCAGAAAATTAACTGGCGCATTAAATATCCCCTTCAGAGCAACATTCTGGCTACCCTGGCGTCTCCTAAAGCTCAGTAGTTAAACGAGACGTAAAACCACTAACATTATTACATTATTATGTTACCTAACATAAATATATTTTGTCTACATTGGAACCAACCTCTACGCAGAGAACTTGAAAAGAGAGGAAATTAATAAGTAGGTTGTTGCTAGCATGAAACAAATAAGATCAAAACATGTCTAGATAAAGTATTTGATATTTTACCATAGATTATCCTTGTAGTGATATAAGCCATTTTTCAGTGATGCCTAATTCTAATAATGAAAGCTTTTCGGTCGGTCAACACGAATTGTGTCCAATTACAGCAGGCGGGAAATAAGTATTTACAAACCCTACAAACTAACACACTCTTTATGCACAAATACCTACTTAATTGGATGACATGATTCGAACGTCACGGGTTCATCCTTGGATCCTGTTTACCTAGGCCTAACTAGTGAAACCATGCGCTTGTACTTGAATATCAACAAGACAAAACTAATGACAACAGGTTTACCATCAACCATTATGATAGATAATAAGATAATCACAGACGTGAATAGTTTCTGTTTGTTGGGATCAAATATTAGTAGTAGTGGCTCAAGCAGTCAAGAGATTCGCTGAAGACTTGCCCTAAGAAGAGCAGCTTTTAAAGGCCTGGATAAGATCTTCAAGTGTTCCGATGTTTCTTTGCCTACTAAAATTAGAATGGTTAAGGCACTAGTCTTTCCCATAGCTACATATGGTTGCGAAAGCTAGACCCTAAGGAAACGAGATAGGAAGTATATTGATGCTTTTGAGGTCTGGTGTTGGAGAAGGATACTGTGTATTCCTTGGACAGCCAAGAAGACAAATGTATGGGTGATTCAAAAAATCAAACCAGATCTGTCTCTTGAAGCATTAATAATACGATTACAGCTGTCATATTTTGGACAAATTATGAGGCGTTCTGATTCGTTGGAAAAGACAATTATGCTTGGAAAGGTGGAAGGGTCTTGGAGACGAGGGTGGCCAGCATTGAGATGGATCGACTCCATCAAATCCAACAGGAATATGTCACTGAAGGATCTGAAGTATATTGCTGAAGATCGAATAATATGGATACAGTCCATCCATGCAGTCGCTAGGAGTCGACGCCGACTTGATGGCACCTGATCATCATCATCAACTAGTATAAGATGTCAATGAATCACAATTAAACACAAATAAATATACACACTATTTATATCACGTAAGTTTGTGTAAACTTGTGTAACATGACAACTATTTAGAAACAGTATGTTACACTTCTACAGGATCTTACACAAGATCTGAGGATGAATGCGTGACATTCGAAACATGTCATCCAATTAAGTAGATATTTGTGCATAAAGAGTGTGTTACTTTGTAGTGTATGTAAATACTTGTTTCCCACCTAATTTAATGTAATTTGCTGATGACATCGTCATCTTGGCCGACACGCCTGAGGATGTGAATGAGTTTCTGAATGGTATGGACTTCGTCTTAATGAAAGAATTCATGATCAAAATTAATAAATGTAAAACAAAAATATTGCAATGCAGCCGAAATAAATCAGAAACCTCTATGGACATCAAATTGGGATGTGAAGAGCTGAAGGAAGTGGGAGACTTCTGTTACTTAGGAAGCAAAATAACCAGTGATGGGCGAAGCAAAGAGGATATTAAAAGTAGGTTAGCACAGGCAAGGAAAGCATTTCTACAGAAAATGAATCTGTTGACATCGAATATAGATTTAGGTATTAGGAAGTCATTTTTGAAAGCCTTTGTCTGGAGCGTAGCACTCTATGGAAGTGAAACTTGGACTATTGGTGCAGCAGAAAAGAGGAGAATTGAAGCGTTTGAAATGTGGTGTTACAGGAGAATGATGAAGATCAGATGGGTAGATAGGGTTACAAACGAAGAGGTATTAAGACGAGTGGGAGAAGAGAGAGTTTCTGGCAACTACTAATGAAAAGAGGAGATAGGTTGGTGGGACACATATTAAGACACCCAGGAATAGCAAGCTTAGTTATGGAAGGAAGGGTCGAGGACAATAACGTAGGGATAGACCAAGGTTGGAAAATGTTAAACAGATTGCCTTGGATATAGGGTGTCGTAGCTATGTAGAGATGAAACGATTAGCCCAGGACGTGGAGGCATGGAGAACTGCATCGAACCAGTCAAAAGACTGAAGACTCAAACAACACAACATGTTATTGGGCACAATTCGTGTTGATCGACTGAGAAGCTTTCTTTAATAGATTATCCTGTTCTGGCTGGTCGATGAAAATCAGTCTTTGTGTTTTGAGTTGTAAGAAAGATATGTGGTCTCTGAGAGAGATGATGAAGCTTACAGAATAAGATCAAATAGAGAAATGAAAGACATATTGGAGGCAAAGACATAGTGTACTCTGTTACGTCTTGATGATTGGTCTGTAGATTTGTTGAGTTGGAGCCATTCAGGCGATCTACTGTCCAATTTTGTCGTTCTGATTAGCCCTGCCATCTGGCAGTGAAATCGGAACTTTTAAAGGCGACCAGTGGCTGAGATTCTTAATTGACTTACTCTACTATCACCAACTGTCATACGAGAGATCTTTCACGAGCCAACATCGTACGACTCGGAGTGCCACGGGTGTTTTCAAAATACCCACTTCCTCCGTGGGGAATCGAACCCGATCCTCGGGATCATGTGGTGGTCACTATACCATATTTACCAGGGAAGCTTTAGTCTTGTATATTTCAATTGTTCTCACATATCCTACTTGTTGCAATACAGCGTACTTTTATATTCATCTCTTTTAAGAATATCGAATTTTCCTGGTACTTTTGCAAGTTTTCAACAGGCTGGGGAGTGATTGTGACATACACTTATGTGGCTTGTCGTGTCTAGATAATACAAAGGAATTCCCACTAGCAGTAAAAATACGAGATTTCACCACTGAGGAGCAAATTCCATTAGTATTTGTTGTGGTCAGTATATCGTTTATTTGCGGGAACAGTGACATAACTCAAAATATGATGTTTTGTGGGAAACTGCATTAAAGATTTAAAGGCAGTTATCAAATTGTGAATTATTTCAATAATGTAAAGGTTTTAACCGCATACTGAATTGGGGATTTATTACTTTGCTTCAGGCGCGTGTAACGGACACCAATGCAATTAGGAAGTATCAGTCTTCTCAATGAAAATGCAATATTTTCGGAAAGTGGAAAAACGAATTATGTAGTCTCTTTTCGCGAAGAATAACGACACAGTAGTATCGATTTAATCAATTGATAAATAATATTTTCCTGCACTAGGCTGAAATGAAAACTAAAAATAAGTACAGATCTCAAGTTATGCTACAAGTTGCAGCAAATGTGCGATATGATCGGAATGACGGCTGCCAAGACAACGGTAGAAGCACATTAAATAATAACTTTAGGGCAAAATTCCTACTCTTTGGCGTCTATAAAACATCATCAATTAAGAGTGGTATTCAACACAGTATTTATTTATTTATTTATTTATTTATTTTCAAATGAACAGCATACTGTGTAGCTATCATATTTTTCACAAACATACGTGTTATACTTGTTTCAAGTAAGATGATGTATTCAAATCACAATGTAATATTCATAATTCTAAAATGTTCAATCACTTTTCTTGTTATAATAAATCATCGTATTAACAATAACTGAAGAATAATGTATTCCTTCGTTGTAAACTTGACAACTAATAACAAAGAAATATTCATAATGTTTTAACCTATAAAGGTCTACTACAATAAAAAAGATTCATGTATACTTCAATGAATGTTTTCACTCTATATCTTACACCTGCATGATATATCTCACTCACGGTGAACCAATCTTGTGTGATACTCAATTGATGGTAACTGACATAACTGAAATAATAAGGAGATACACTTGTAAGCAATGTTTACCCAAAACATCATCATCTGAACATTCCACTTAAAACTTTACAACTTAATATAATTCTCCAACATCAACTGGTTTGACTAAAGGATATCAGCACTTAATTCCGTGTATCATAACGCATTCTTCAATGTTTTAGCCTAATCTACTTCACTCTTTTTCTGTATTCATCTGAACACATTCCTGTAATCTTGAAGGTGTTTATTAACTTAGTACCATCCTTTAAAGGCACGACCTTTGGATCCACAATTCTTTACATTACATTTTCTGGCAATGATAACCAAACGTGCTCTTCCAGATGGCATTCCTTAGCTGAGATATTCCACCAAATTCCTGGCGTCATATTAGCCATCTTCACTAATAGCATTCCACGATAAGCAGAACTCCTGAGTCAACTTTTCATCGGACTAATTTATCATCATTACACAGGAACAGAGTTGTCCTTGTAGGTTGTAGATGTTATGCCAATGAACCCACCAATTACAGGGTAGGAATTGTGGTATAGTAGCCGAACGCTCTAAAGCCACTGAGAGCTATTCTCTTAAATATCCATTATACAGTCTTGCTCCGTAATCAATATTTTCTGCTAAAAGCTTCTAGAGAATATTTAACACTATCTAGTTAACCAACTATGCCACACAGTCCGGCGAATGGACATATTGACGGAGGATTTATTTTATTATTATTATTATTATTAGTAGTAGTAGTAGTAGTAGTAGTAGTAGTAGTAGTAGTAGTAGTAGTAGTAGTAGTAGTAGTATTCATTTATCTTTGGTACTGTAGGTTTCCAGTCATTAACACCATTAATAGTCTACATTAGGGAAGTTGGCTTATTGCCTGTAAAACTTTGTTTAATGTCACCCATAGTTAATGAAGAATTTGCGACAGGAAAGTGATTTTAAATTTTATAGTAGATCGAGACAACACTTTAAAAGTTCGACTGCAGCATTGATTGTATCATTCATCAAAGTTTGGTGAACGGTCTATCAGAGAGATGGATCTAGTTTATTGAAAACCCCATTACGAATCCAGAAAGGAAACTTGAAAAGTGTTGCTGTCTTCCAAGCACGTCCAGATCACCTTTGCCTGCTCTGACAAGTCTAAATACAGTATATCAAATTAGCATCTGTACTTTCCTCATGATTATGTAGATAGAGTATAGTTTAACTAAGGAAGACATATTCAGTGATATGTATTTACCAAAGAACACAAAGCATTAAAATAGGAATCTCTGTTTCGCTGGCTTATAGGCCGTGTTCTAAGGACATTTTGTTGTCCTGACGTTTCGCTGAAAACTGCGTTCAGCATGTTCACAGGTTACATTAAGGACACCACGTACTCTTACACGATGAAAAAGTCTATTTTTGTGGCATCACTTTACTAAGTATTTTCTGCGTTTTTGCTAAAGGTACAGCTATGATTCTTGTCACTTATAAGAAGCGGTATATTCGGAGCTGTTTTTGACCATGTAGTGCTACTTTGCTTTTATAGGATGTGTGAAATGAATACAAATTTGGACAGATACATTTCCAAAAAAATGTTGTATAAGTTGCTTCAGGTACACACTTCTCAGTTATTTTTCAATCAAATATTCTCAAATTTTGTTCACGTACTTGGAATGGATCACGGCAGATGAGTAACCACTTCGTTTCATTATTATTGGGACGGAATGCAAGAAAAAAATCCGAACTCTTTCTTATTAAATTTATTCAAAAATATGTAACAATTTTTCTCTATCCAATCCATGCCTACTATGTTTTGGAAGTGAAAATAGGTTAACATTCAAGTACTCCATTGGGCATGTTAATGTAAAGAAATTAGCCCTCTATCTGAAATGGTTTCCTAGTTATTGGTACCTAAACATGAAAAATGAGTATTAACGGAAAACAGCTGGCAAAGTTAAAAGTGTATTATTCAGAGCATGGGGCGTTCATTTTAAAAAACGAATTTAAGGTAGTTGTAGACATCAAAACCCCACCAAACTATATATATTTGTATTCAGAAAAGAATGAAGAATTTTATGGCGCCAAAATAAAAAAATCGATTTTTTTCATCATGCAAGAGTACGTAGTGTCCTTAAGCGAGGTAAAACAAGTAAACAGAAGATATATAAATAGTCAACAACCCACACATAGAGGCTACCATAACGGCGTACCACATAAAGGTAATGCATCAAGGACAGGGCTGCTCTTCTGTTGCATCTTCTCGTCTACGACGGTCAATGAGGGCAGGCTTGAGGGGATTAAGGACTGGAAGCCAAGCTCTGTTCTCACGTTCTGCTTCCTCCTTAAGATTGAAGCTGTTAGTATGCTTCAGGATTTCAATGGCCTCCCTTTGTAACCTGGCATGATAAGACACCGTGGTGGACAGAACTTCGGTGTCTCCATAGAACAGAGCTTGGCTTCCAGTCCTTAATCCCCTCAATCCTGCCCTCATTGACCGTCGTAGACGAGATGATGCAACAGAAGAGCAGCCCTGTCCTTGATACATTACTTTTATGTGGTACGCCGTTGCTATGGTAGCCTCTATGTGTGGGTTGTTGACTACTTATACATCTTCTGTTTACTTGTTTTACCTCGCTTAATTTAACCTGTGAACATGCTGAACGCAGTTTTCAGCTAAACGTCAGGACAAAAAAAGTCCTTAGAACACGGCCTATAAGCCCGCGAAACAGACATTCCTATTTCAACGCCGGTCGTGAAAGTCTGAATTTTTACAAAGCATTAACATTGCTGCGCTTTAATTTGGCTGGTGCAGCATCTTGGAGTCCTACCAATTAGACATGCTTCACAGATCCTTAGAGGTTGTCCTCAACATTATGGATACGATATAACAAAGATGTCAATGCAAAGCAGGGAAGTGACCAACAATGTTTATACAAAAGTGCATTTTCCTATCTACCAGCATTTTCAACTGGTCTTAACTTTTAAACAGTACGTTGCTTCCAAATTAAGCGGGCATTTCGCACCATGATCAGCAAGAAAATAGAAACAGCCTCCCAATGTTACACATCCCGGTTGCTTTTTGGAACTTCCTGTTCACTTTATGACCAGGAAAGTGCAAGCAGATTCATTTCTTCAATTACGAGTATATTATGCGTTGTATTAGATATTTTTCTTGAGAACACAGGAGGTTAGGACTCTTTTTGTTTATCGTTCAGCACATCAATTATTCTATTAGCAGAAGCATTACAGTTGATCAACAGGAGTGCGCCCAATTATATTGGGCGGATATTACAATTAATTTCCTAGGGTTTGAAATAATTACATGAATGAATTATTTACACACTTAATAAATCACTTCTCACACAATGGGGTGTTTAATTGGATGACTAGTTTCGTTCGTTAAGCCAACATCATCAAACCCTGTTTACTTGGAAGTGTATATAACATTTATGTACAACAGTATTAACAATATTTATTGAGCTACAGAAGTTTTTAATTGTACTTTGTAACTAGTCATAATTTTTTAAACTATTTTTTTTCGTTAGTCTTTAATACTTCGATAGGTGCGCGTCTTTTGTTAGTACTTCGTATGTATAAGTGAGAAACCTGTACGGCCATGTTGTTTTAAAAACCCCTAAATGAATCACAAACAAAACTGTTAAAAAGGATCATTTGTAAATAGTCGATTGTGTGAGTTGTTTCAATTGAGCGGTTTGGACATCGTGATCATTTATCCTCATGTACTTGGGTCTGATAATCTATGTTATTGAGGTACCTGTAGTAGTACTAGGCCTATGTGTATTTATAATTCAGGTGAGGATTGGAAAGGAGGCGGTCGTGGTCCTACGTCAGAAACCAACCCGGCAATTGCTTGGAGTAGAAATGAGAAAGCACGGAAAACCACTTCCAGGATGGCTGAGGTGGAAATCTAACCCACTTTTTTCAGTTTTACCTCACGAGGCTGGGCATACCCCGTTCTTGCACTCTGACCAGAATTACATTTCATGGCAGAGCCGGGAATCGAACTCGGACCTCCGGGATGAGAGGCAAGAATGCTAACCACTACACAACGAGGTGGTTGCCAAAATATTCAATAATAATCAATATGTGGCCATACGCCAGATCCGCAAAGTATGTCAAACATGTCAATAATAAGGAATAATGCCCAAAGTAGACCTAAAACCCAAGATTTGCTAAGCATGCAGACACATATGCCCGTCATGTTGTGCTTTATTAAAACGTGCATGTAGGGTGTTTTCATGGGTTCCGTTGAAGATTTTGCAACATTCACACTCGAATAAAAATATTTCAATAAACTCTTTGGGAAGAAGTATTTCCAGCAATGATTAAGTAGTTGCGATTCTCTGGAAAATCCAGTGGCCAATGTTATATGGACAGCAATGTGATAACCACGTGGGATTTTGATGTAGAATGATTAATTCACCTTCAAGTGATTAAAAAGAAGTTTGGTGAGTTGCAAGGTCTTAATAGAGCTCGCATTAAGACATACATGAGCTGAATATATTCATGATGATGACAGAGATTAAGTTTCAGCTTTTAAGTTGTTGGCTACTAACATTATCTCAGACTATCGTATTACATAGTGTGTGGGTACGAGGTTGTCATCAGCTCATGGCCCGTTATCAGCTGGAATAGACCAAGGTTGTTATTAAATAACCCCTTTTCAGTTTTATTACTTATGTACTCGCACGTATATTTGTCACTTACTCATTGACTTACTCGTACTTCACGGAAGTCCCATGCTACAAACAGTTAACCTTCCATCAGGCGCAACCTAAATAATAGTGGCAGGCGCGAGCGTAACAATCCTACAACGAACGGATCCATTGGGATAAATTGGTTGGTTCCTCAGTTTAGGGGCTGCGACAACGGGGTCATGTAGTCCCGTGTACTTTGGGTCTGTGTAAAATCTGTCTGATGTTAATTGTGATGGCTGAATTAGTGTGTGTTATCTGTAATTCAGGTAAGGACTGCAGACGATCAATTTCAAGTAGTTCCTACTTTTGCTAACAAATGCTACCGTCAACGACACCTAGTAGTGAATTTGGCTACTAGAACGTTGGAACTGATAGAGCGTTAATCAAATATAACCTACAAATTTAGCTTTACACAATTTTAGTTTGTGTAAGGTTCTTTTACATGCCATACATCTATGACATGGGCCCGCCAGCTTTATTTTCCCTCCGAAGGAAGGCATACTAAGGGTATTTTAACGCTCTTAAAATATCTGACGACTTCGGCCGGGTTTGAACCCGCGATCTTGGGCATAGAAGCTCAGCATGCTACCAGCTACGCCACCGAAGCCGCTCATTGAGATAAGTAACCATATACGTAATAGATTTGAAGTATGCTACATGCTCATTATTATTTTTATTTTATTTAGTATATTGTTTTGTTCTATTGTGTGCACACGTGCATAATACTCACACGTAATTCACAAATCCTTACAAATAGACAAACTAACCTCATATAACGACCTTTAAACTGCGAAGCATAATATAAAAACCAATTAAACGCACCACATGTTTTTGTAGTTACATAATATTTGCATACATGTAAAATCGAGAGCTACGGCAGCCACAAAGGCAATGTATGACATCAGGACCCCTAAAAAACTCTCACTAGATACAGCAATGTCGCTGTTCTACACAAAGATAATTCCAATTCTAACTTATGGAATCGAAATAATATGGGGCAAACTGGGCATCGGAGACCGCAAAACCATGGAAGCAGTAAAGGCACGCTACCTAAAGGTAATCCTGGGCGTGTCCAGATATACAAGGTCCAGACTGGTGTATGAGTTGGCAAAGGAAACTTTCCTAATGCAAGATCTGAGGACTAAGCTCCAACTTCCATACACGGAGAGCTGGAAAAAATGCCTACAAGAAAGGGAAAATAACAGAGGAGAGATCCCGATGGATTTCTACGCTACCGAGGCTATGACAAATAGATCCTGGACTGAAACAAATCAAGACCTCCGGCACTTTGTCAACTCACTGGCAGTGCATGGATATCATCATAAAGTGTGCAAAACAAACCACTAACATGAACCCAACGCCTACTGCGTGTGCGACAGATGTGACCAAGACTGTAGCCGATACCATGTCCTTTATTGTGAAAGACGTGGAAAGCCAATCATAGAGTTCTGTACAAAGTAAACCACAAACAAACTCTATAATTCTGCACTACTTTATTATTTGTAATTTTGCACAATTTGTGCGCAATAAAACGTTAATAATATAAATTTAAACCAGCTCACAGTGGTCAGGATTTGATGATGACCGCTTGAAGGTCAAAACGCGTAATCCTAAAATTGCCCTAGTGATCATAACTAATACATTTTTTTTCAGGAGTGTTATTTACTTATTATTCATATATTATATACATTGTACCCCGCCCAGTGTTTGGGCAAATTTGTGTTGACCGACTGAAGAGTTACAACTGACAGACTAAATAATATCACCGCCAGACGCAGCTAATTTGTCAGATTATCCATTCAAATATAATGCTAATCTACATTATTATATCACTGTGAAACATTACTAGAATTTGGCATCTCAAATAAATATTGTATTTATAAATTGAAGAAAGGAAAAAATCCAATTTAAATTACAAAAGGACAAAATTTTTACTGAAATCAGAAAATTAATTATTTATTTAATATGCTATCCATCTTCCATTCAATGACAAAGTTGCCGCAAAGACAAAGAGAACCTAATCAAACATTTCATCAGTCCCTTCAGTGCCTAGGTTCATCAAAATATTTGTTATTATGGCGTTCTATAGGCCGTAGACATGATTCTTGAATATGTTACTGGAGACTTTTAAAGTTGATGTCAGCTATCAAATCCTTCCTCAATCCAGAGGTCCTAGAAATGTCCGCGAAGAAAGGTGGAATTGTTCCTCTTGCTCCGATTAGAAGAACTATGATATTAATTGTCTCAAGGTGATACTTGTCTCGGAAGCACGGAATCGTACTTTCGTAGTATCGCCTCCTTTCCTCGTCCACCTCTCCAGGTTGATTTTGATCTGACTCGAAGTGAATAGTCGAATTGGTTATGTAACCCTCTAACAAGTCGAGCTTGAAATTAAGGATGTCAATTCCCCGATTCCCGCCTTCAGATTAAAGAACTGCAATCTTGTTACACACTTAATCTACTCTATTAATATGTAACGAAGCCACAGATTGTTAAAAGAAACTCACCGTAACTGACTTATGAGGAACAGTACACTGCTGTGTAAACCTTAAGGACGAGATAGATGAAGCCACATAACATATCAAGAACTCCTTACCGGTCTTGTGGCCAGCATGGGAACACGTTGCAGAGCATCCATCGCCGTCCGTGGTGATCACACACCCTTTTAAGAACCATGCCCCTTCTTGTATGATATCCAGGGGACCGTCATGGGTCGCAGGAACTTGCGTGTAATGTATTGTATCTGTATAAAAGTGGCTTTTTTGTTCGTCACATCGAATATCACTTTCAGTTGCCTTCCGTACCATACTGTAGCAGGTCTTCCCATGTTTGGTTTGAGGTTCAACAAGCTTTGTTACAGGCAGTGACACAACATACGACAGTTCGTCCTTTAGCTTTGAACAGCAGTGTATATATTCCAAATCAGTTTTGGCGAAAGATAATTTAAAAGAATTGAAATCCCTAATACATAGCAAAATATTGTTGACAGTGATTTATTGATTTAACATAACGATAGCTTAATTAATATTCTAAACTGAACTTTCAACTAGTAAAGGTTTTATTGTCAAGCCGAAACATGTACCTAGGCAGAGTATATTATAATTTAATAGATACGTTTCCATGCAACAGTATTGGTTGGCGTCTTTTTAACAGATGTTGTTAACTATAGTAAAGCCATCATTACTTCCGACTTGACGTTTCAGTGTTAACCTAGAGTTATCTAGCGATCGGAAGGAAAATCACTTTAACTAGACAATCACAGGCAGCCATTCAAAACAATATATCACGACAAAACGAGTTTCGTTCGCGATATCGCGATTTAGCGAACGAAACTCTAAGTAGCACTGTAACGTCAAGTCGGAAGTAATGATGGCTTTATTATAGAGACCAGTACGGATAATACCAACTCATTGCCAATATGATAAATGTTATGGCATTCTATAGATGCTAAAATGTATTTATATAAATGACAGTAATGGTACCGGGTGAGTTAGCTGTGGTCGTTACGGCATGACTGCTGGCAGTCGCTCATATCCGGGAGGTGAGGAGGTTCGAATCCCTCCGCCGGCAACCTTGAAGATGGTCTTCTGTGGTTTCCCATCTTCCTTCCAGACAAATTCCGGGGTTGGTCCCTAACTATAGGCCACAGCCGCTACCTTCCAACTCCTCGTCCTTACATTCCAACAACTTTCCTCCCCAACGGTACTTGTAGCTCACCCATTGGGTGTCCGTCTCGAAGCAGTCACAAACCTGGCGAGTCGAACATGTCCTCGGACACTCCTGGCACTAAAAGCCATACGCTAAAAAACAGTAATGGTCATTTTCGTGTCAGTCATGACCATCTTTAATACCTGATTAAATAATATTTCATAAGATATGATATGTTCAAAGAGTGTACCTATAACATATTGATCGGATAACAGTGAAGATATCTATTTGAGGATAAAATATTTCACAGCTTGGCATAGGAATCCTTTTACAGTGCAGTGTTAACTTGTAGTACGAGCATATGCGGGAACATAAGACAAGAACTGATGGGGTCCAGATACCACGCAATGCCTGATAAATGGCAATGACGTAGCCAAGCGAAGGCACCTGCCGAGTCTCGGTCATACACCCCCCAGGCCGAGCCTAACGTTGCGAGCTCTCTGATAAAGTAACGTGTTAGTTTGAGAGGTGATAAGGCACCATAACCCATAATTTTAGAGCCGCAAAAACAATGTCTACAACCGTACAAGGTACGACGCCCAAAAACTGAATTAGTAAACGCCTTGCCGCACAATGTGTCCATATTTCTCTCCTCGCGGTGGGATGCTGAATATTCATCTTGGAAGCGAAGCGATAGTGCGAGCCTTTACTTAAAACAATAACAGCACTTCTATGTTCAGTGTGAAAATATATTCCTTTCCATAAACATTCACCACTTACTGTATATAAATTATGTTCCAAATTAAAATTCTACATTTTTGTAGTCAGGCGCAATGACCAGAGTAGCAGGTTTCATCCGAGATTGTTCTCACTTACCAGTCCGTGCACTATATCTTAGATAGGCGGCTCCGGTGGCGTAGTTGGTAGAATGCTGAGCTTATATGCCCAATATCGCGGGTTCAAACCCGGCCGAAGTCGTCGGATTTTTAAGAGCGTTAAAAATCACTCAGTATGCCTTCCTTCGGAGGGGAAGTAAAGCTGGCAGTCCCATGTCATAGTTTTATGGCATCTTAAAGAACCTTCCACTAATTACAGCTGTGTGAAGCTAAATTATATATACGTTAATAATGTAAACAACGCTCTTAGGTTCCTACGTTCGTTGCCAAGAGCCGACTGCTGTGGCGTCTAGTAGCTAAGTTCTGAACTAGTAGTCGTTGACAGTGGCGTTTGGCGGTAAAAGTAGGAACCATTTGAAAAATTCAAAGTCTGCAGTCCTTACTTGAATAAAAAAAAACAGATAACACACACTAATACAGTCATCACAATTAACACCGGTTATCAGACAGATTCTACTCACACCCACAAAGTACACGGGGCTACATGACCACGTTGTCGCAGCCCCTAAACAAAGGAACCAACCAACCATCATATCTTACAGTTGCTGAAGACAATAAGGACACATCCAGATATCGATAGGAGGGAAGAATGACATCCTCTATGGAAAAGAGTCCGTTTCGTGACGTTATCACATTGGTAGAAAACGCTAAGCCCGCTTGACCGGACAGCAGGAGGTTTGATTTCTAATCCTGACTGCTGTCACCACAAATGTTTTCCTTGTGGTCTGGTAAAAATAAATATATAGCTTCCACGCGGTCGTGGGATTCATGTCCATAAGGTTCCCTCGTAACTTGTGCAAAGCAGAATGGAAATAGTGAAGAAAGTAAAATTACTTAAATATGTTTTTCTTACAACTAAGAGTTTTGTTAGGTAATTACGAATTAAATAGGGCAGCTATGTTGTGGCAGAGACTTCAAGCTATTGTGTAAGCACTGTATTAAGTCGTAGAGAACGTATTTTATAGTCTGCACAGTTCGATAAGCGTTATAATGAGTTACTAGCAGTCCACAGGAAAAAAGACGGGTATTGGAGTATAGACCCCTACCAGGCAAAGCAAATTAGTAGATTGGAAATGGTCGAACGTTCAGTAAGAGGAAAGACTCATGCTTGGGAGAATATAAAATAGCAACAGCAAATTTAACATTCCGATGACGCTAGCATTGGAATGCAACAAGGGATAAAAAGTATCTTCTTAAGCTATTCTTTAAGGCTGCCCTGAAGTGAATAACTTGACACAGTAGAATATCTTAGCCGGTCAGGCATGAACGTGTATGTACCTGATTCCACGAAATGTTTAGTGAAATATTTTGTGAACATATTTACTAAATCGTGGAAAAGCAAGGAATTTCTTAGAGCCATGACATCTTTCTGTACTTAGAAAGAATAAACACCATTATTTAGACAAGAAATCTTACGAATCATCGAATGATATATTGGCTCACCGATTCCTCGATGTATCAGTGTACGCCTCCTTATTCTATGACCGCGGGTAAGTTGGATTTTTTTCTATTAATGCAGCCAATGGACATTTATTTAATTTTCAGGACGGGTCAGGGAAGGGATTTAGGAAGGAAATCGACCGTGGACCTATCGAAAGGAACCGTCACAGCATTTGACTGGTGGTGAAAATGGAAAACCACCAAAACCCTTTTCAGGACGGCCAAGGCGGGGTAAGTTGGATATTTGATGGTTGGGTACACTCCCCGGGACTTCTAGTCGGTTCGGAAAAGAACTCTCGGTAGAGGAAGATGACCTAGATGTTTTTTCTTTAAAACAATAATCACTTCCACCAAAGAACTGTCGCATCATATTAGGTGCTTTGATGGACCGTTTTCATATTAATCACTGTATATGCTGTACTGCACTTCATTCAAGAAGTCTCTAAGACGCTTTGTAGCATTCAACGAACTTCTAGAGAAGACTTGCTCACAAAATAATGTAAAACCGTAGTGAGTTTTGGATCCAACTGCTATGAATAATTGTGAGCAGTTGTACGTTCTTACTTCACAACGGTTAATTAATTTCCCCCTCCCAATTTGTTCAAGAAGTGTGTTAATAAGTGTACATACATAATTCATGGCTGCTGTGAGGCTCAGCAGTAACGTTCTTGCCAGCTGGCCCCAAGGTTGCAGGATTGAATCCTGGCACAGGCAGTTGACATTTGAGAGTGTGCAAATGAAAGGGAGCCGAGTCAGTCGATTTACTGACACAATGATGATCCCCTTCGGGAAAATTCCGGTACCCTGATGTCTCTAAAAGCCGTAGAAGGAAAATGGGACGTAAAAATATTACATCATTGTTAAATAATTCATGTAATATTTTCCAGAGAATAGCTTGTTGACATAATTGTTGCTCCCTGCCCAATTTAATTGGGCACCATTCGTGTTTACCGACTGAAAATCATTTATGTCAAAACTTAACAACGATACATTAAAAAGAAACTACAAGATGATGAGCTATTATTTTCTTCAGTGTAGATCTCTGACATTTCACTTCACAACTACTGTGCGCTGTGGCACACCATATATGCTATACTGTCGTGGTTAAGATACACGGAGCAGATTCACAGTGGGAACCATATTACTGTCAAGATGTGATCTGTACAGGTGTAGTTGGCTCCTTTCCCAATGGCCAACCATGTTCCGCACACACTGGCTCTTCCACTCATTGAAGTCTCCAAAATAAACCGTGCGTACCATTTAATATCAGTGAAATCCCTTGTCATATTCACATTAAGCCGAACAGAAGAATCTCGCTAAATCGACATATTGAAAACTGAGTTCAGGTCAAACTGCGGGTGCTGTAATTATTTGAATTTTTTGTTTCTCAAACACAACTTCCCCATATGAACACATTTTCCAGAAAAAAGAAAACTTTTTGTAAGGCGTAATTTTTTATCATACAATTTAGGCATTCTTTCATTTGATCTTAAACTAAAGATAACTCATTGATGTATATAACTTAAATATCTACTTCTTGAAAAATGTTGTGGGGAGGAGATGTGCTGTTTCTGAAACAAACACCAGAAATAATACTAAAGAATTATGAAAACATAATGTTTGCGATCATGACCTTTTCCTAGAGCTTAACGACATAAGATGCTTATAAATCACAACATCACGCTGAACATGTAAGGATTTACCTAAATAGAGTTCAGTTCCTGTCACAAAGAAAATTCCCCAATTGGTCAATAATTCAAGAGAACACAATAGCAAATACATAAAGTATTTCCTAACTGGTCATGTATGAGAAGCAGAGATTTTTCAGCCCCAAACTGTAGCCCTTGTCTCAGTAATCACGACGGTACCAATAACTCATACACGCCAAATATGGAGAAGTGCAGCTTCTGAAATTAACTATTCATATGATGCCCATAGACAGAGCCATCACTTCAGTAGGAACATTATGTTGGGCATTCTAATTTATTTTTACCAAATTTTGACTTTTTCTGTTTTCCAAGCTCACATAGTTGTGCGGTTATATTGACGAACATGACTGCTTTATTTCATTACCTCGATAATAATAATAATAATAATAATAATAATAATAATAATAATAATAATAATAATAATAATAATAATAATAATAATAATAATAATAATAATAATAATATCGTATGGCCAGGGTGCCTGGTGCAAGCTTTGTTATTTGAGACCCAGAGGTCAGCTTGCAGGTCGAATTCTGTTGTTCCTTGGAGCGCTATGAAGGTCAAGGAGGTTAGATATCTAAGCTCCTTGACATTATAGCGCTTTCAAGTTGAGAAAGGAGGAATTTTTGTGTTGGCGGAAAATCCCGAGATTAATTTTGTTATTGTGAACACGGCCTACTGAATTCAAATGGGTACTTTAACATGTCAACAACGTATGACATGCGTGTCGTGATTTTTATCGCCTTTCTAAAAATCACGTACCATGGCCAGGAGCGAACCTGCAAGCTTGGGGTTGTAAGACCGACACGAAACCACTCACCCACCGTGGCAGGCATAACCTCGATATACAATCTTAAGAATAGCCTACTTATTCTTTTGAATTGCGCATTAATGATTAGGACAGAGAATTTGTATCACTACAAAGCGAATAGTACAAGAGAACAAAGGATCCACGTCACAGCACGCATTGCTTGTGTACACACAGGGGACTTTGGCCAATAAAACACAGTAAAGAAGACTGCAACACAGACAGTACGTAACAGTACGTTTCACGTAAATTATTCCTGTAGCTAATATCCCTACACTGTGTAACAATAAATGAGGACAAAAACGCAGCACCCATTAAGAAAATGAATACACACTTTAACCAACACAAATTATCTATTGTAAACATATAACTGAAAGTACTAAGTACATATATCACAGGCTTAATACAAGCTTCCTATCCATTTTCTCAAAATGCATTTGTTGTTTATTTTAGGGGCAGCGACGTCGTGGTCATATAGCCCCATGTATTTGGGTATGAGTGGAACTTGTATGACAACCTGTGTTATTGTGAAGGCTGTCCTAGTGTGTGTATTTGTAAATTGGGGATAGGATTGGGAAGGAGGTGGCCGTGTTCTTACGTTAGGTAGCATCCCGGCATTTGCCTGGAATAGAAGTGGCGGGAAACCACTTCAGGGATGGCTGAGATGGATATTGAACTCTCCTCTTCTCAGGTTTTGACTCAGGGGGCTAAGTGTTCCCCTTTCCAGCCCTCACACCAGAATTAAAAAGTCTTGGCAGAGCCGGGAATTGAGCCCAGACCCGGGATGACAGCAAAGAACGCTAGCCACTATTCCACGAGGTGATCTCTCAAGAAGCATGCCGTTAGTATCCAGGCACACATCACAACAGTGAATGGTTGCTTAAACAACGGTGGTCTGTGTCGGCGGGATATCTGCACATGCTGTTATAATTTCTCGACGAAGTGCTTCCAACGTAGGCAAATTTTTCCGATACATGGCATCCTTCATAGTCTCCCATAGATGTTAATTCTGGTGAACCTGCTGGGAACTATCCAGTCCTATCCCCCACCTTAGCCATACAGGAAGTGGTTTTCCATGCCCCCCCCCCCCCCCCAACCTTCTACTCCAGGTGAATGCTGGGACTTAAGGCCACGTCTGCCTCCTTCCAAGTCCTCATCTAAATTACAAATACACACACTAATGCAGCCATCACATTAACACAGTTCACAAAGCGAAATTCCACACTCACCCAAGTTCACGGGACCAAATTACCATGATGTCCAAGCCCATTAAATAAAACGACAAAAGTGTGCGTGCTCATTCTCGTCTAGGAAAGTCAGCATGATTCGGTCCTAGTGTGGGCGTGCCAAGTCTTGTTCCTTCCTTCATTACTACTAAATATATATATATATTGAACCCTTCAGAATAGCAGTGTTTATGTGCAAGAATCTTGATCAAGGGGTCGCGCTCAGTTCATAGTGTGATGTTTACGTCCGCCAAACAACATGCTCTACTGAGGCAAGGGTCATAGGATTAAAACTATAATTAAGAAAGTAAGGAGACAAGACGTAAAATAATAACATGATTTAATGACTAATTGTGCATAAAAAGAAAATAAACAACAATAATAAACAATATCCTCCCTGAATTTTCCCATGACAGGAACATCTATCAAAGTTGAGGAGTCAGACGGATCTCCCCCTTTATAAAAATGTGGATCCATGTTCCACTACCTTGCATTTGAATTTTATGTACGCGTGATGACTAACTACAAGAAATGAGTACTTGGATGACTGTTCGTTTACAACGGGTTAACAGCCACGGTGCTCACGAACAATCATCGCGTAAATCAACGTTTATGGATATGGGCATGACGTTAATAAAAACCCTTAAAATCTAATGCTGACACCCATACTACAAATCTACATTTACAGGAATCTCCCTGAGACCCTCATTAGTGCGATGACGCACTTAACAAACTGAGCTGCCAACCTGGCCAATTGCTCAATAAACACACAAGGAAAGACAGCATTGCACGTGACTTCACGGGTCACTGATATGGAAAATAAACATGGACTAAAACCAACAATAACAAAAGCCTGGCCGGCTAAGATTACTTTATATGAACAAAACTGCATGTTAAGGTAACGCTTCGGAGATTATCGTGATTCGTAGGCAACTCCCATTTATTTAAACAATTTTTACCATTGATCAGTTCTTATTCTGTATTTCAAGTAATTACGGAGTCAATAAGCGCTCCTCACTAATGACCTCGCTTGCAACGTTCAGACCGCCTTGTGAAACATCTCCCCCTTCTCAATACTCGTCATGTCCCAACTCCAGTGTATATAAATAACTGACCAGCTGTGCCGTTATCTCAAGGAACCAACAGCAACAAAATCTCAACCACCTCAACATATGGTCAGACAATAATCAAAATATCCACAATTGCCCTCGCAAGGTTACAATATGGATCTGGCACCAAGCTGACAGAAATCAGTCTAAGCTGAAAATCCCGCTTGTAATGACCACAAAATACACACAATCACACCTCTGGGAATGACATGACGATTTTCACACAGGTCTGCTGAATAGATGCTCACAAACTATTAAAACAAAATTTAAAACCTACGATAGAGCTGATTGCTCTTCGTCACAAATTACATTGCTCCAAAGGCAATAATCTCACTGAATCTGATCAATAATAAACCTTAAACAATTTAATTACCTTCCAATCTACTGTATCATTATATTAACTCAGTCCTACTTCTGAAACACAACATATCTCCGAGAGACGTTTTTTTAACCGCATTGCGTAACATATGCAAACACGGCCGTTCACATAGCTACGTTAGTTAAAACAACAAACAAAAACAAGAACCTTCCACTAATAACATATGCGAGCTGTTTCCATGCAAAAGGTGTGTCAGACCAAAACTAAAATACTACGTTAATCAAACAAGCAAAGTATTTACAAAAATATGTCCCATAAACCATAAGTTAATTTATCAAATAATAAAGAATATTATATTGTACTCATCTCTCGTTCAGTCACCCGTCAAAGAACATCAGCTGCCATCTCCCAATTGAATACTTCTTATCTCATCTCAGCCATCTGGACGGAGTGTTGAGAATTCCAAACTTCTTCTATGGTAATCGATGTCATCTCTCGTGCTGATTCAGAAAGTTAGATTATTATACACTTGATATCTGACTACTAAATTCGCCGTTCCAGGTACTACTTTCCCCGTAACAGTTTGTTGGCGAATTATCGACGATACTGCCCCTACAAAATATAGTACTGTGACTATCTATCACTGAATTTAACACATTTACAATAACTTCTATGTCCTCATGTCACGCAAAAGTATAACAGCCTACGTCCTTAGACGCATAAAATTAATAATAAACTTGTGTCTTCGACACACAAATGTAATACGTTCCGTCCTCAGACGAACACAAGTAAAGAGTCTACGTCCGTCGACGCACAGAGTAATAGTCATTGTCTTGGCTTTTCACGCCACTTATAAATGAACTGGCCCTAGGTCCTGATGGGGGGAGAAACTATATAAAAATTTCTCGACATAATGGTGGTACAGGAATGAAATAAATATCACTGAACTCGTAACATTGCACAGGTCAAGAATATGCCCATTAATCCTAGAATCAATCGTAGAGATTTTGTCTAGGCGATTTCCCGCGTGAATGCTAGTCACCGCGTACCCAAGCGGGACTTGCCGCGCTCGTAGGCATTCATTTCTCATTGGTTCCACATTTTCTGTAACTTGGCGGTTTTTAGCAGATCTTGGCGTCGTAGGAGTGTCTATTATCTTCATCAGCCACTCACGTTACTGCAACATATTTCTTCTAGGCGCGAATATTACAATGAACATACCAGAACCATGTCTCACTGCGCGTCCCTTCTATTTTGAGGTGGCCAACACCTGTCCTTCTGACACATCGCTAGTCTATTTCCTTTCACAGCTAAAGTATTTAGCCTTTTGTCAAACTGCTTCAGGTATGTCCCCGCTGTCTTCAACAAATGCTTGAAATTTCCTCATCTCCGTCTGGCTACTTTC
Organism: Meconema thalassinum; assembly: GCA_946902985.2. Classification (NCBI taxonomy): domain Eukaryota; kingdom Metazoa; phylum Arthropoda; class Insecta; order Orthoptera; family Tettigoniidae; genus Meconema; species Meconema thalassinum. The sequence goes on along the minus strand of OX336388.2, from coordinate 1,182,912,196 downwards.
ATGATGCTGGTGGAAATATTTATTAATTGCAGAAATAAAACATAGAATCATTTATCCAACAGAGGATAAAGGGTTCAATATTGAACCCTTATTGATCTTCGATAAATAAGTATTCATATTTATTATTATTATTACTACGGCCCAGGCAGCACATAAGGAAGTCGACTTGGATATTAGGGAGGCCAGCATTTCGTAATGGTTGCAACAGAAGCTGAGTTGGTAGCTATTCCTGGGGACGGCCAGAATTAGTCGAGTTCAAGGCCAAATTGTGCAACTACTGTACCAAAATTGGAGACATAAAGGGAGAATCACGAGGTCCTCTCAACGAACATACGATTGAATCAGCCAATCGCAAGAGACCAAGCCGTGACCACGAGGTGGACGGCGTCAGTAGTAAAAAGCCCGCGGAAGTGTGTATCTAAGGAACCGCCGAACGGATTAATCTCCGCTCGAGTAATTTGAGACGTTGGATTTATTTGGAGAAGAATGACACTAGCCCCATCTTTGTGAGACATAAACTCTGGAAGTTTTTATCCGACTCCGCCCCACTCCACCGCCCTTGTCAGTTTCTCATAAATAGTCTAGCCTGACGCCTATCTAAGTACTTCAGAGGCATACTCCACGCCAGTTTGAAGTGTGATTTTGACGCTCGAATTTATCTGAGTACTTATCTTGTGGAGCCTTCAGAGGCATACTCCACGCCAGTTTGAGGTGTGATTTTGACGCTCGAATTTATCTAAGTCTTATCTTGTGGAGCCTTCAGAGGCATACTCCACGCCAGTTTGAAGTGTGATTTTGACGCTCGAATTTATCTGAGTACTTATCTTGTGGAGCCTTCAGAGGCATACTCCACGCCAGTTTGAGGTGTGATTTTGACGCTCGAATTTATCTAAGTCTTATTGTGTGGAGCCTTCAGAGGTATACTCCACGCCAGTTTGAAATGTGATTTTTACGCTCTAAAATCAGTGAAGTTAATTTTATTTTCTGAGCTCTGGGGAGCTAAAGTCGCAGCGTTGGCAGTACCGAATTTTATAAGCTATAATACATTTTGTTCTAAAATCTACTAAGTTGTGTGATCTAAATATTTCACGCCAGCGCGTGATAAACTGTAACATTCTTTTAAAGACGACGAGTTCAACTTTAAGGGGGAAGTATCGTATCACCCTCATTAGCGCTTACCAGAACCGAAGTCCAAGACGGGACGGAAATACCGGACGAGATAGCGACTGCGAGTGCAGCCAGGATTTTGAACTTGTTAACGAGCCAGTGGCGCGGACTCGAGATGTATATTTTATGTATAAATTGTGTGTATTGTATGTGTTTTTATAGTGCGTATGTGCGATATAATTAGGGCCAGTCTTCGCTATTAATCGCAGTAGGACAATTGTGGGTGAACTGAGTAGCCTGCAAGCGATTATAGATAGGCAAATATTTAACATTGAACTTTTCTGCCAAGGAGTCGAGACCAAGATGATCAGCACGTGGTTTGAAGTTGGGATGAGCTTCAAGAAATCAACGCAGACGACTACTATGGAGTGCTAAATTGTCCATAGGGCAATGGGTTGAGGAGGATGTCCTTAGTCCTACATGCAGAAGCGGTGATGTACTAAAATTGGATTATTTCAATTATGTAGTTAGATTTGGCCGGGGAACTTTGTAAATAGTCATGTTTTTTCTTTCTTGTTTTTAGCTGTTTTTCTTGTACCGACACTATATGTTTAAATGTCCCTTGGCGCGTGGCCAAAGTGTTTGTTGATATTTTGATTTTTTCTTGAGTCATGTGTAATGTACGCGGCGTGCGTGCGTGATTTTTATCCTTGCAATTGCGGAACCCGTTACATTCGATAAATGGTGCTTTATTAACGTTAATATTTTTAAAATAGGAATGGGAGGAAATGATTGTAAAACATTTTGCTGAACAGGTTATTATTCATGTTAGGGTAGCCGAGTGCACCAACTTAAAAGTAATTATAGAACACCTTCGTTCTAATTTTGATAGATTTTTCTTGAGTCCTTTTCAGGTGACTAGTCACGGCATAGAACGATGGCGCCAGCATGTGGATATTATTTGTGTCTTTTATTTCAGGGTCTGTCACAACCCATACGTGTGATTCAGTGTGTGTTGATGTGTCTTGTGTGTGTTGATTCTACGTGAGGAGGGGGTAGTTGTCCTACCGCCCTTATATATTTTTGCTGCTGTTGTATTTTTAGATGGAAAGACACAGTGGTCTTGGGAGACTGCTGATTCTTGTCCATATGTTTTTCTGACACACACGTATTATTGTGCTTTGGGGCACATTTCTTCGAGGTTCGACCCCATGTTCTGGGAGGTCGAGGTTATTGACACGTGGGTTGACAGACATGCAGAGTTCCACAAACCGCCCGTTTTGCCTGTGACTTATTTTGATAGGCAGTCCTATTTGTCCGACTGAACCCTGTAAGCTTTCATGTAGCAAACCTGTTCATTGTGATGGCTAATTTTTAAGCCATAATTAATTGGGGAGTTCGCCATGTGTGTAACGGATTGTTGTACCTTGTATGGATAAGAATATTGTGATTAACGTAAATGTTGGCTGTTTGCCTATTGCTTTGTTGATGACTCGATTTCATGTAATTTTGTTTGTCACACCCGTGTGGTGTAGTGGTAGAGTATTTGTAAATTTTGACAGCGGTCATTTGAGTATTTTTCTATTGGTCACGTGTTAATGTACTTGTGTTGATTTGTGTGAGAAGTCCTAAGATTTTAGGCAGTAAATGTTGCTACGGCAATTTAAGTCCAATTTCACACGGAAATTTTGTGTTTGTTTATAGTAGATTTAGGAAGTGTCGATTTAACTTAAGTATTGTAGTTGTGTTCCCTTGTGTCGGTCTAGCTCTAGGAAATGCGGATTCGTTGTTTGAGGGGTCACTCTGGATGATAACGAATCACGCATTCAAAGTACACATCGTGGTGCATGTAGAACGGCGTACGCACTTATATGGTCATTTTTTTTTGTATCGTTTTATTTAAGGACGCTTGGTCCAGGTAATTAATCTCTCCAGAGATATCGCCTAAGTTTTTGGCATTTTTATTAAGCGGGAGTCAGTGGGAGTTTTTGTTGTTAATTGTTTATGTAAATATGGTGATTTGTTATTAAATTCAGTTGTTTTAACCCTGGCTTCACTCTTTCCTGCATGTTATTTTGTTATATGTTACCCTGCAAGTTAATGAAGCGCCCTGACAGCAACTTACGAATATGACCTGTTACGCCCCGAATCTGAGTCTCATATGCTTCTTTGCAAGGGTTCATAAAACAAAAATGGCTGCCCAAGTGGGGATTGTTGTTGTTGTTGCTTCGCTGATCTCATATTTATTTCGTTGAGAAATGATGCCAGGTCAAGCGGACATGTAAATTCAGTAAATGGAGGCGATGTTGTACCGCCATGTGCATTAGTAAAATCACTGAGTTCCTAAAGTTAGAAATATTGAACAAGGTTAGAATTTGATTTGGTATTTGTTATAAACTTGTTCTGGCGCCCACATTAAAATTAGAAATTTGCATTATTAATGAACTCAGTCAAAGCAGGAAGATGTTGCCTTATATTTGACATTTAATTGACTTCGGTTAATTGGTGTTTAGTAAATTCTGTTGGTTAGGAATTTAAAAGCAGATCACTAGGGGTTATTTTGTTGTTTGGGAATAAGTGTCTTTATATTCAGTAAATTTTGTTACTGAAATTTTCATTAAATTAGAGCCAGTAATATTTAAATGTGTGACATGTATGTGCGTATAGGGCTGAAACCTTAGCCCATAACCCTGTTTTTCTCTGAATATATTTGTGTGTGTGATATGGCGAGTGTTGATGAGATAAAGGCATTGTTAGAACAGATGTCGATCCAAATGTCCGCAAAAACGGAAGAACAATTAAAAGAACAATTAGAAGCTCAGCGTGAGCATAGTGAAAAACAATTAGAACAAATGTCCGCGAAAACGGAAGAACAATTAAAAGAACAATTAGAAGCTCAGCGTGAGCATAGTGAAAAACAATTACTTGATATGAGCGGTAACATTTCGGTCCAGTTAGAAGTCCAGAAATTAGACACTGACAAACAATTCAATGAACTAAACCACAAATTGTCACAACAGGCGGTAACACAAACCGAACAGTTAGGAAAAATCACAAATGATATTAATCAGAGCGTTCAAAAAGTAGAGAAACTGGCAGGCGAGGTTGCGGAAAACAACATCAGACAGTTAGGCGAAATGAAGAAATTGGAGGCGAAATTTGATAACAAATTAGTACAATTTGACGAGATGGTGGCAGATAAACTCAAGCAGATAGAGGCAGCATGTGTCAGTAACACCGCGGGAGTGAAGAAAACCCAAGAGAAACTACAGCAGCAAATTAATTCGGTAGATAACAACGTGCTGGAATTAATAAAGGAAATAGATAAAGTCGAAGTCAAGGCTGAAACCGAGCGGATACACTTGCGGGAAAATTTAGAGGAGCAATTAGGCAGAACACAAGAGATCATAAGAAAAGAGATGGAAGGCCAGCTAATAAACACACAAGAGGTCATAAGACAAGAAGTAGGGGAGCAGCTCGTCAAAACTCAGGATAATTTGGAAGAACAACTAGTAAAAACGCAGGAACGGATACGTGAAGAGCTAGAGAAAAATCAGGAGAGGAACGAGGAGAAAATAAATAGCTTAAAAAGTAGGATCCGGCGAGATTGGGACCAGCAGGCTCATGCGAATAAGGAAGACAGGCTGGCAGTTTTAAAGCGAATGCAGGCACTGGAGGAAAATATGAAGTCGAAATTACAGGAACACTCAGAATTAATCATAAAGAACGAGATTAGATCGTTAGAGAATGCGACATTATTTTCAAACGAAAATATTCCGGAAAAGCAAACAAGTATTGGAAGTCCGGCAGGTTCGAAGTTGGCTGAGGACACGAGTCGGGGTCAAAGTCCCAGACTAACGACTAATGCATTCCAGCAGTACAGGGGGGAGACTTCAACTCCGCAACCGAACTTGGCACCAGCCCAAGTCATCCAAGTCATTCGGGGTAATGATTTTAAGCCCGATAAGTTTAAAGAACATTCAGGAACTACTCCCAAAGCATTTCTACGGCAATTAACTGACTACTTTAATGACCAACACATCGGCCCGGAGAAACAATTAAGAATGGTGGATAAATTTTTAGAAGGACCTAGCCTGACCTGGTTTTTAAATTTCAAGTACACGTTTACAGACATGGCTCAATTCCGCGAGGCGTTTTTGAAGAAGTTTTGGAGTCCTTCGTTACAGCAGGGGTTAAGAATGGACCTGTACACGCGCAAATACCACAGTACACATCCAACCCGTTTTTCAGAATTCTTCAGTCAGCAATTGGTAAAATGCAGGGATTTTGATGACCCGCCTAGCGAGCCGAATATGGTTCTAACCATCGGAAAACAACTCCCAATGCATATCCAACAATTATTAGTCGCAGGAAATATTCAGACCGCAGTCCAAGCCGAAGAATTACTCAGACACTTAGTTGAGACGAGTATGGTAAGCCCACAGACAGGAAGAAGGAATTTGGAATGTGTCAACACGGCAGAGGTAGTTCAGGGACTCCAAAATAACCACGGCCAGGGGAACCAAAGTAAGACACAGTCCACAGGGACACAGTTCACGCCAAGAAGACAAGATTTTGACGGCCGAAACCAGTTCCATAACAACAATCAGAATTATCAGAATAACCGCGGGAGATATCATCAGAATAACCAAAATCAAAATAATCAGTGGACGTACCAGCGGGAATACACGAATTGGAGGGGAAACCAGAGACAAGGTAGACCTTACCAAAGAAATGGAGATGGTAGATGGAGTAACGGCAGGGACTATCGCCAAGAAAACAGAGGGGATTATAGGAATAACTGGGACGAACGATATATTGAATCCCGTAAATACTTGGATCAATTAAGTAATGAAGAAGCGGAGAAGGAGAAGTGGGGGCGTGCCATGGCGAACAGACAGAGCCCAGACAACCATCAAGGAGAGGGGGCAGAGAGTTTACTGAGGCAACAGGAGCGACAGAATGATAACCGGCGAAACACATCTAATGGGGCCCGGGATAAAAAAAAAACCAAATGAACTGAAAGGAGACAGGCTAGAAACGGAGATCGCCAGGGAGCAAGAAGAGATGATAGTGGCCAATATAGAAGAGTGGGTAGCATTCCCAGACGACTGCCTGGAGGAAGTGGTGAAGAACCGTGAAAATGTTATCAGACAGCTACCAATTATTTACGCGCATATTGGAGGTATGAGGGTGAGATGTTTGATTGATACAGGTAGCCAGGTGAGCTTAGTCACTGAAATTTTGATTAAAGAAATAGCAAGAAAACAGACTGTTCCTATTATGCCGGTACCGCTAATGAAAGTCAGAGGTGTCATTCCTGACAAAACTATGAATTGTAAACAGCAAGCATTTCTAGATCTGGAAATATTGAACCATACTTTTTCACAAACATTCATTGTTATTCCAAAGATGAGCTACAATATAATTTTAGGAGCCAACTTCATCTGCGATTTTCATGCTGTAATTGATTTACATAACAACACTGTAAGCTTCAAACAAGTGGAAGGATTGGATCATGTGGGTTTAAATATGGAAGAGAATCCGCTGGAGAGAGAGGCCAATACTTGGGTTGTCGAGGAATGCACTAATGAGGCCGGAGATAAGATCTTGAGGGGAGAGCAAGTCAACCAGACAGCAGTGCTAGAAATGGACAGCCGAGATATTTCGCAGGAACTTTGGGTGCATTTGGCGGAAGAAGAAATGGGCGGAACCAAATTCGAAATTCTACTTCAGGAGCGACTTAAGGAAGCCATCGTAGGGGAATCTGATAGAAGAAGATTGGAAGAAATTTTAAGATTACATAAAGGAGCGTTTGACACCGTACCTGGGAAAGTTTTAAATTTTCAATATGCGATGCAGGTAACAGATTGGACCCCATTTAAAAGTAAATTGTACCCGATCCCAGAGAAGCATTTTTCTCAGGTGAGGGATATCATTACTAACTTATTAGATTCTGGCATGATAAGGAAAGCTGCAACTCCTTATCTGAACGCAATATTGGCTGTGACCAAGCCAAACGGATCAATTAGGCTATGCCTAGACGCGCGAGTTTTAAATAGCAAACTGCTAGTTGAGCACGACCAAGCACCGATGATCAAAGATGTTTTGAAAGGCTTCCGCGGGAAGAAGATATACTCAAGTGTTGATTTGACGAATAGTTTCCACCATCTTGAACTTGAAGAAAAATCCCAACTGTTGACGGGATTTTTATTCGATAATCAAAGTTATATCTGGTGTCGAATGCCCTTTGGCGTGAAAACTGCGGGATGTGCACTCATTAGAGCACTCGATAGAAATCTGACTGAGGAGGTCAAGAACTTCACCACGAGATATGTTGATGACATATTAATCGCTTCTGAGACAATGGAAGAACACTTGATAAATTTAAATAAACTGCTGGACAACCTGAGAACCATGAACTTCAAGATCAACTTAAAAAAGTCACATTTTTGCCAGAGCGAAATTTTATATTTGGGACATATAATTGATGTCGAGGGCGTGCGGCCTAATCCAGCCAAGATTGATGCTATTAAGAAATTTCCCACACCTACCAAAGTCAAACATGTTAGAGCATTTTTGGGAGTGACAGGTTTCTTCAAAGAAAATTGCCCTGGTTACACAGAAACAGTAGCGCCCATGCAGGAGATGTTGAAGAAAGCGAATCGATGGTCGTGGAACGAGGAGTGCGACAGGTCTTTTAAAGCAACGAAGGATTTATTGGAAAACTGTGTGAAACTTGGATATCCGGATTTTGAGAAACAATTTATCATTCAAGCAGATGCTTCGTTAATTGGGATTGGTGCTATGCTGTACCAAGAGGACGCTGAAGAACCCAAGAAGAAATCCTATTTGGCATTCACGAGTCGTAAATTACGGAAACATGAGAGAAACTACACAGTTACGGAACTTGAGCTACTAGCAATTCTATATTCTCTCCAACAGTGGCGCAAGATGATCTACGGTTATTCCATCATTGTTAGGACCGACCACCATGCACTGACATTTTTATTTAAGACAACAATAGCAAGTGAGAGAGTTACGCGCTGGTCCATCTACATACAGCAGTTTGACATCACAATAGAGCATTGTCCTGGGAAATTGAACGTCATACCAGATGCCTTGAGTAGAAACCCTGAGGACGGAAACGAAGTAACAGCGGAAGTTCACAATATTACCTTGACACCTAAGGCTCGTGAGTTTTTGGCAAGATTGAAGGATATTCGGAAGGAGCAAGAAGCTGACCCATGGATGATGATGATGATAAAATTCTATAGGAAGGAGTTACAACCAAATTCACCGGAGTACCGGGAAGCCAGCGCTAAACAAGCGAGATTTCACTACTTGAATAACTTGTTACATAAGTACGTGGATGAGCATCATACTAAACTGCGGATCTTAGTTCCAGCATCACTACAGAGGGGATTAACTTGGCATGTTCACGAGAGCCTAGCACATATCGGCACGGATAAGACTGAAGCTACGATAGGGGAGACCTTTACTTGGCCCAAGATGAGATTCACCATTGTTGAAGTAATTAGAACGTGTGACGCTTGTCAGCGCACAAAGCCGAACAACTTTATTCTGAAACAACCTCCAAGACCACTATTACCGCAGAAACCATGCGAGATGCTCGCGATTGATTGCTTTGGTCCTTTAGTAAAAGGAAAGCGTGGATGCCGACACCTCTTGGTATGTGTCGATGTATTTTCGAAGATGGTCGTGCTATGTCCTATTCAGAAGACGACATCAAGACAAGTCCTTAGTCGAATTAAGAACAAAGTCATTCCGATGCTTGGGAAGCCGGAATCCATTCTATCAGATCACGGTACCTATTTCACAAGCAATGTTTTAGGCAAGGTTTGGAGAGCCTAGGAATAAAACACATATTTTCAAGTATTCGTCATCCTTGTGGAAATCCGAGCGAAAGAACAATTCGCTGTGTCGCTAAATACTACAGAGTAATGATTCCTAACGAACACAATAAATGGGTAGACAAAGTAGGGGAAATTGAGATGTGCATGAACACTACTAAGCACGAGTCGACGGGTCAAGTCCCACTGATTGTACACCACAACATATTGCCGGAAAGAACTTGGGACAAGATCATTCCTTGCCCAAGGGATCCATTATTAGCGCATGATTTGCGAATCCAGCGAACGAGGGAGCACATGAGGAACCAAGCGGACCGAAGGCTGAGACGGTACCGAGGAAAGAAGTTTCACCGAGAGTTACAAGAACAAGAATTAGTGCTGGTTCGTAGACCACCGATCTCCGACCCTAAGAACAAAGTCTTCGCCAAGTTCTGTCCGAAATTCATTGGCCCGTTCCGGGTAATTAAGAATCTGGGTAACAATGCCTACAGATTAGAAGAAGTGAGCACTGGTGCAAAATCTGTTTTTAATAGCGCCAATTTGAAACCGTACTACAGAAGGGAACCATTTGATGATTAGGAAAGATGATTATGCAGAATCTGTATTGCCAGAAATTTTTTTTTTTTGAAAGCAAACACTCAAATCCACGGGGAGCGCGTGAGTACGCACTTTGTTTGTAAACAACGAGCAGCTGAGACGACGGGAGTGGCAACTACGTGAGGAGAAGGGGGAGACCTAATGAAAATATGAATGACATTCCAGCGAGAAGGGAGCACACTAATTGAGTCAGAGGGGCATACACTCGAGCAGCTGAGTGAGATTTAAAGAGATGTGTTGTTACTACAGTGGATTTTGTTTTTGAAATCCAAACCAATAAATTGTTTCGAATTTCAAAACCTTGCTGAGGATAAATGAACCCTTATTGATCTTCGATAAATAAGTATTCATATTTATTATTATTATTACTACGGCCCAGGCAGCACATAAGGAAGTCGACTTGGATATTAGGGAGGCCAGCATTTCGTAATGGTTGCAACAGAAGTTGAGTTGGTAGCTATTCCTGGGGACGGCCAGAATTAGTCGAGTTCAAGGCCAAATTGTGCAACTACTGTACCAAAATTGGAGACATAAAGGGCGAATCACGAGGTCCTCTCAACGAACATACGATTGAATCAGCCAATCGCAAGAGACCAAGCCGTGACCACGAGGTGGACGGCGTCAGTAGTAAAAAGCCCGCGGAAGTGTGTATCTAAGGAACCGCCGAACGGATTAATCTCCGCTCGAGTAATTTGAGACGTTGGATTTATTTGGAGAAGAATGACACTAGCCCCATCTTTGTGAGACATAAACTCTGGAAGTTTTTATCCGACTCCGCCCCACTCCACCGCCCTTGTCAGTTTCTCATAAATAGTCTAGCCTGACGCCTATCTAAGTACTTATCTTGTGGAGCCTTCAGAGGCATACTCCACGCCAGTTTGAAGTGTGATTTTGACGCTCGAATTTATCTGAGTACTTATCTTGTGGAGCCTTCAGAGGCATACTCCACGCCAGTTTGAGGTGTGATTTTGACGCTCGAATTTATCTAAGTCTTATCTTGTGGAGCCTTCAGAGGCATACTCCACGCCAGTTTGAAGTGTGATTTTGACGCTCGAATTTATCTGAGTACTTATCTTGTGGAGCCTTCAGAGGCATACTCCACGCCAGTTTGAGGTGTGATTTTGACGCTCGAATTTATCTAAGTCTTATTGTGTGGAGCCTTCAGAGGTATACTCCACGCCAGTTTGAAATGTGATTTTTACGCTCTAAAATCAGTGAAGTTAATTTTATTTTCTGAGCTCTGGGGAGCTAAAGTCGCAGCGTTGGCAGTACCGAATTTTATAAGCTATAATACATTTTGTTCTAAAATCTACTAAGTTGTGTGATCTAAATATTTCACGCCAGCGCGTGATAAACTGTAACATTCTTTTAAAGACGACGAGTTCAACTTTAAGGGGGAAGTATCGTATCACCCTCATTAGCGCTTACCAGAACCGAAGTCCAAGACGGGACGGAAATACCGGACGAGATAGCGACTGCGAGTGCAGCCAGGATTTTGAACTTGTTAACGAGCCAGTGGCGCGGACTCGAGATGTATATTTTATGTATAAATTGTGTGTATTGTATGTGTTTTTATAGTGCGTATGTGCGATATAATTAGGGCCAGTCTTCGCTATTAATCGCAGTAGGACAATTGTGGGTGAACTGAGTAGCCTGCAAGCGATTATAGATAGGCAAATATTTAACATTGAACTTTTCTGCCAAGGAGTCGAGACCAAGATGATCAGCACGTGGTTTGAAGTTGGGATGAGCTTCAAGAAATCAACGCAGACGACTACTATGGAGTGCTAAATTGTCCATAGGGCAATGGGTTGAGGAGGATGTCCTTAGTCCTACATGCAGAAGCGGTGATGTACTAAAATTGGATTATTTCAATTATGTAGTTAGATTTGGCCGGGGAACTTTGTAAATAGTCATGTTTTTTCTTTCTTGTTTTTAGCTGTTTTTCTTGTACCGACACTATATGTTTAAATGTCCCTTGGCGCGTGGCCAAAGTGTTTGTTGATATTTTGATTTTTTCTTGAGTCATGTGTAATGTACGCGGCGTGCGTGCGTGATTTTTATCCTTGCAATTGCGGAACCCGTTACATTCGATAAATGGTGCTTTATTAACGTTAATATTTTTAAAATAGGAATGGGAGGAAATGATTGTAAAACATTTTGCTGAACAGGTTATTATTCATGTTAGGGTAGCCGAGTGCACCAACTTAAAAGTAATTATAGAACACCTTCGTTCTAATTTTGATAGATTTTTCTTGAGTCCTTTTCAGGTGACTAGTCACGGCATAGAACGATGGCGCCAGCATGTGGATATTATTTGTGTCTTTTATTTCAGGGTCTGTCACAACCCATACGTGTGATTCAGTGTGTGTTGATGTGTCTTGTGTGTGTTGATTCTACGTGAGGAGGGGGTAGTTGTCCTACCGCCCTTATATATTTTTGCTGCTGTTGTATTTTTAGATGGAAAGACACAGTGGTCTTGGGAGACTGCTGATTCTTGTCCATATGTTTTTCTGACACACACGTATTATTGTGCTTTGGGGCACATTTCTTCGAGGTTCGACCCCATGTTCTGGGAGGTCGAGGTTATTGACACGTGGGTTGACAGACATGCAGAGTTCCACAAACCGCCCGTTTTGCCTGTGACTTATTTTGATAGGCAGTCCTATTTGTCCGACTGAACCCTGTAAGCTTTCATGTAGCAAACCTGTTCATTGTGATGGCTAATTTTTAAGCCATAATTAATTGGGGAGTTCGCCATGTGTGTAACGGATTGTTGTACCTTGTATGGATAAGAATATTGTGATTAACGTAAATGTTGGCTGTTTGCCTATTGCTTTGTTGATGACTCGATTTCATGTAATTTTGTTTGTCACACCCGTGTGGTGTAGTGGTAGAGTATTTGTAAATTTTGACAGCGGTCATTTGAGTATTTTTCTATTGGTCACGTGTTAATGTACTTGTGTTGATTTGTGTGAGAAGTCCTAAGTTTTTAGGCAGTAAATGTTGCTACGGCAATTTAAGTCCAATTTCACACGGAAATTTTGTGTTTGTTTATAGTAGATTTAGGAAGTGTCGATTTAACTTAAGTATTGTAGTTGTGTTCCCTTGTGTCGGTCTAGCTCTAGGAAATGCGGATTCGTTGTTTGAGGGGTCACTCTGGATGATAACGAATCACGCATTCAAAGTACACATCGTGGTGCATGTAGAACGGCGTACGCACTTATATGGTCATTTTTTTTTTGTATCGTTTTATTTAAGGACGCTTGATCCAGGTAATTAATCTCTCCAGAGATATCGCCTAAGTTTTTGGCATTTTTATTAAGCGGGAGTCAGTGGGAGTTTTTGTTGTTAATTGTTTTTGTAAATATGGTGATTTGTTATTAAATTCAGTTGTTTTAACCCTGGCTTCACTCTTTCCTGCATGTTATTTTGTTATATGTTACCCTGCAAGTTAATGAAGCGCCCTGACAGCAACTTACGAATATGACCTGTTACGCCCCGAATCTGAGTCTCATATGCTTCTTTGCAAGGGTTCATAAAACAGAGGATAAAGGGTTCAATATATATATATATATATATTTATTTATTTATTTATTTATTTATTTGTCGTGTGGCCTCCTGAGAGGCCGAGTGCAGGTCTTTCTAGTCGACGCCCATGGGTGACCTGCGTGCCTGGATAAGAGAAGAAATGGATGAAGATGGATGAAACTGGACAAGGATGTGGAAGGAAGCAGCCGTGGCCTGTCAGAAGGTACCGTCCCAGCATTCACCTGGTGTTGAAAATGGGAAACCACGGAATGACATTCCAAGGACGGCCGACGGTGGACTCGAAACCACGCGTCTACCGAGTCATCAGAAAGCTTAGCACCATGACCTAACGCTGCGTTTTAACGAGCGTGGCCCCCTCTGTCGGTAATGCTACTACTACTACTACTACTAATAATAATAATAATAATCACAATGTTTTTGGTTTTACGTCACGTTTAACTGTTGAGGGTGAGGCGGTGGTGGTGCCGCACAGGTCAATCTGCTTGCTTCTCACCAAGGTTTGGTTCTCGGCCAATGCATGTGGGATTGTAGAAGGGGAATGTCATGCCCTGTGGTTAGGATTCCACGTAAAGGGGAGGTTCCGCGGCTCATCACAAGATTAATGATCACGTAAAACTACGGGCTTCCTTCCTTAATTACTGAGGTTTTAGGAGACGCCGGGTTGCTGGAATTGTGCCCCGAAGGGGATCTTTAACGAGGCAGTAAATCTACACGGAGCACCCTCATATGCCAACAGACTGTGCTAGGATTTAGAAGAACTGCACCCCTGTCTCATGAGCACATGGTGTAGCAGACTAGTTAAGACCAACTGAAGTTGAAGAAGCTGAATTTAGCAGAACTGCACCCCTGTCACATGAGCACATGGTGTAGCAGACTCGGAAAGAGCAACTGAAATTGAAGAAGCTGAATTTAGCAGACCTGCACCCCTGTCACATGAGCACATGGTGTAGCAGACTAGTTAAGACCAACTGAAGTTGAAGAAGCTGAATTTAGCAGAACTGCACCCCTGTCACATGAGCACATGGTGTAGCAGACTCGGAAAGAGCAACTGAAATTGAAGAAGCTGAATTTAGCAGACCTGCACCCCTGTCACAATAGCACATGGTGTAGCAGACTTGCTAAGACCAACTGAAGCTGAATAAGCAGGATTTATAACGGTGCAACATTTTTCGGATTTTCGCTCTATGCGTCTCAAATTTATCACAAAACCGTGTACTTGTCAAGCGTGTTTGAACTTTATTGCACACTCGCCTCCACGCACATCGAACTTCAAGCGACATTTTGAAACTTGAGCCAGCACATTAATATAGCTTCTGTTCCTCAAACTTCAAGCGTGTTGCGGCCATTTTGATTCATGATCATACATCACAAGTCACAGGTTTGTTATTAAAGCCATACGGGTACCGACATCTGTTGAGAAATCACCGTACTTCATATTGCACTGATAATGGAAGGTAACACTGAAAACAATACGGATTTGTTAAAGTGTGTACATTTATGTGTTGTTGTTAATTCATTATACGGGCTTGGGATATTTTGGTCATCAGACCCATGTAGTTGGGTGAGTGTTGAATTTGTCTGATAACCTGTATTTCTAATAATAATAATGTTATTGATTTTACGTCCCTTTTAACTACTGTGGATTTTTTTAGAGACGCCGGGATGCCGGAATTTTGCCCCGAAGGGGATTTTTAACGTGCCAGTAAATCTACGGACATGGCTCCCTCGAATTTGCGCACCCTCAAATGCCAGCTGACTGTGCCAGGATACGAACCTGCAACCTAGGGCCCAGCAAGCGAGAACGTTACCGCTGAGCCACGCAGCCTGTCCACCAATATTTCTGTAATGTTTGGAGTAATGTGTGTCCCAGGACTTGAAGTAAGGTACTATCCTGACATTTGCCTGGAGGGAATGTGGAAAATAAACCGGAAAACACACTCAGGATAGTCTCTGTCAGTGCCGCGTTTCAAACTTACATACTCTGGACTTGCTTCAGCTGCCCTCACGGCCGTGGTGCACGATATAACGAGCACGACTTCGACACGGGGCACATATTTATTTATTTAATGTACTGTACGCTATGTGCACTGAGAGATTAGTGCTGAAAAACTTAGAAATATGTTATTAGCCTATTTTCATTTTATGAAAAATTAGGCTTATGAGATCACCTATTGTCCATGTGTGTGTGCGTGTGTGTGTGTGTGTGTCTGTGTGTCTGTGTGATGTGTGTCTCTCTCCCCCCCCCCCCTCCTAATAACTTTTAAACGGCTGGAGAGATTTCAATGAAACTCGGAAAGGTCATTGCCCTATTTTGGTCGACCCCGACCGAGCCCTTCAGATACTTTTTCGTCCCACCAATCTTTAGAAAACCTGGTAACTACAAAACCAACATGGCGGGCAAGCAAATTTGCGACTTTTAAATAGACGTTTCTCGCGATTTAACCAACCAAACGCAATGAAACTTGGTACAGTATATGTTTATACACATTATAATGCACCGACATCTAACTTCGTTCAATTATTTACATTACCTCAAGATGGCGGATGTGCGAAATATTTCACCGGCATTCTATATCTCCGAAACTATTACTGATATCACCCTGAAATTGTGTACGGAGATAAAGGACACTACTGGAAGTTCATCTATGAGACTTTTAAAAACCTGTTAACTACAAAACGAACATGGCGGCCAAGCGAACTTGAAAGTTTTAAATGGACTTTTCTCGCGATTTAATGATCCAACGCAATGAAACTTGGTAGAGTAAATGTTTATACACATGTAATGCACTGGCATCAAATTTAGTTCAATTGTTTACATAATCTCAAGATGGCTGCTGTGCGAATTTTAAAATTAATTTTATTTCTTGTGTCGTAACCATGCGATCGAAGTGAAACTTTGAATAATGAACCTACGCAATAATTTTCCTTTAATGGTACATATCTCTACGGCCTTTACATATAACAATCCAACATGGCGACCATCCGAAATATATTGACGGTTCTCAATATCTACGAATCTATTACAGCAATCAAACTGAAATTTTGTATGTTGATAGAGGCAATTAACATAAGTAGTTGGTTGGTTCCTTAGTTTAGGGGCTGCGAAAACGCGGTCATGTAGCCCCTGTGCAATCTGTAATTAGATGCCTCATGCCTGTCGGCTATATAGCGTACAGTACATGCCATGCTACTGAGAGTCATCGTAAATAGGCTATATTACTAACAATGTAACAACGTTACTAATGTTACTAACAATGTTTCTCGATGCCAAGGTTACAGGGGAATTCAAACTTCATTTCATGTTATATGAAACAAGATGTTCAGCAAAGAACATATAGCCTACTTTCTTCTAAATATATGGGTATACTTATAACTCTTTGTCCTCACCCCTAAAACAATCACCTCCACCACCATGTATATTTTGTTTTCTTTTATATTGATAATTAGCCAGTAAGTGTCTAAATCAATATTAAGTTATGTACTTTATGATGATTGAATATCAAAACTGCTAACTTACTGTAATGCATTCACATCCGTTAATCTCGATATTAAGCTTCCAAACTTAAGAATCCTTCGTTTTAGGTATCTTCCCCTTTAGGAATCCGCGGCGATCACAGTAGGTTGGTGCTGCAGCCACTTGAGTCTAGCTACCAAGATGTCAGCGGAGCTTCGGGGCCCTTCGCTTGCTATCGGCAAACCTCGCGTTAGCTCGGATTTTCCCTCCATTGTCAGTTAAACACGTGCTACAGAGCCATGCTTCACCATGCTAGTGGAATGCAATAAGGTCCTGTTCTCTGAAGTACTTCAAGTTATTCGTGCTACAGTACAGCTTTGTAATTCTTCTGTGATTAAATTGTTTAGTTAACTAACTACCGAAACGTATTGATTGATGTAATGGAAATTTATTATTATTATTATTCAAGTCAAGTGTGCTAAACCTACAATAAAGTCTCTGTTTGCCACGAAGAAGCTCCGTCAATTGACTTTCGTTAAGCCTGACGAATAGGAGTGAGATGATATAAAAACGTTATTAATAGAAACGTCTTATATGTCCCCATAAAGCACACCAAGGACTTATTTTGGTGCACATTTTATTCGTTCATGACTTTATGAACACTAGCGTTAAATTTGTAATTCTACTGTGATTAATTTGTTTAGTTGACAAAATACCGTGTTAATTGATGTAATGGAAAATTATTATTATTCATGTCTTTACAGAATGTTATGAATGTAGTTTTAATGTACAGTACATAGGCCCATATAATATAGTGCGCTAAACCTACAATAAAATATCTAAGCTCAATGCACAGTTCCACACAGCCTGCTGTTTATTTGCACCCTGAGCACTGAGTGCCGAGCTAACGCGAGGATTGCCGATAGCAGCCGAAGAGCTCTGAAGCCCCGCTGACATCCCGGTAGCATTTTTTTTTTCAGCCCGAGTCTAGCCACAGTATGTATTTCCGAGCCTCTTATTGGCTGTTATGTCATGCCGTTCTCCTGGTTCCGAATCGAGACGGTAGATAGTAGCAAGGGTCACATCCGATCAAACATGGAGAAGGTTATCGAGTGAGATGTGGGTAATATTCGATGTTGAATTGCATTATTAGCGTGAAACAGGCATGAAACTTGCTGTAGATCAAGTTTAAACAACCAACGCAGCAAATGAATGCGCTCAAGTTCTAAGTGAAATCATTCGACATTTAACCACATGTATTAAGACCTATGATAATATATTTCATTTGCGAACGCAGATGTGCACAAGTGGTATCGAGTGAGCTTGGTAGCTTTGTGTCCCGGGTTAAAGACTGCCCAAGAGCAGAAATTGTTACTTCTTTTGAATTATTTTATTATATTCTCCCTACCTTTTACAGCATGTTTTATTTTTTTATTTATTTATTTAGTCAATTTACCCTCTAGGTTGGTGGATCCCACGGACTCAGCAGGGGAACTCACCACTACCGCCTCTATGGGCAGTGTCCTGGAGCTTGGAACATCTGGTCGGGATGGATACAACTGGGGAGGTGTGATCAGCACTTCGCCCAGGCGGCCTCACCTGCAAAGTGAACAGGGGCCTCATGAGGGATGGGAACGGATGGAAGATTGGGATGGATAGGCTAGGAAGAGGGAAGGAGGCGGCCGTGGCCTTACAGTAGGTACCATCCCGGCATTTGCCCGAAGACGAAGTGGGAAACCACGGAAAACCACTTCGAGGATGGCTGAGGGGGAATTGAACCCCCTCTACTCATTTGGGCCACCCGAGGCTGAGTAGACCCCGTTCCAGTCCTCGTACCACTTTTCAAATTTCGTGGCAGAGCCGGGAATCGAACCCAGGACCTCCGGGGCGGCAGCTAACCATGCTGACCGCTACGCTATGGAGGCGACACAGCATGTTTTATGCCTTGTTTTATTGAAATTATCTGTATGGGTGATTGAAATAATAAATATTAGGTGGAAATCTTCCCTATTCTCACATGAATTTATATTCCTCTGCTTACTGTTCAACGCTGCTAGCGTTCTTGGTTGTCTCCCCAGAGGTCCGGGTTCGATTCCCAGCTCTGCCGAGAAATTCAATTCGGTTGTGAGGGCTGCAACGGGGTACACTCGGCCTCATGAGCCAAAACTGAGTAGAGGTGGGTTCGATTCCCACCTCAGCCATCTTGGAAGTGATTTTCCATAGTTTCCCACTTCTACTCCAGACAAATGCCGAAATTGTGCATAACAAAGGCAAGGCTGCAACTTATCACCCATACTTTTCAATCTTTACATTGAAAAAACAATGAAGGAAGTTGGTGAAACATTTAAAGTGGGAGTGAAGATTCAAGGAGACATAATTTCAACTCTGAGATTTGCTGATATAATCGTCATCTTGGCCGACACGCCTGAGGATTTGGATGAGTTTTTGAATGGTATGGACTCCATCTTGAGGAAAGATGATGATGATAATTGTGTTTTAAGGGGTCTAACATCCAGGTTATCGGCCCTCATGAGGAAAGAGTTCACGATAAAAATTAATAAAACGTAACACAAACAATATTGGAACGCAGCCGAAAAAAATCAGAAACCTCTATGGACATCAAATTGGCAGGTGAAAAGCTAAAGTAAGTAGCAGACTTCTGTTACTTAGGAAGCAAAATAACCAGTGATGGTAGAAGCAAAGAGGACATAAATAGTAGGTTGGCTCAGGCAAGGAAAGCATTTCTACAAAAAAGGAATCTCATGACATCGAATATAGATTTAGGTATTAGGGAGTCATTTTTGAAAGCCTTTGTCTGGAGCGTGGCGCTCAATGGGAGTAAAACTTGGACTATTGGTGCAGCAGAAGAGAGGAGAATTGAAGCGTTTGAAATGTAGTGTTACAGGAGAATGATGAAGATCAGATGGGTAGATTGGGTTACAAACAAAGAGGTGTTAAGACGAGTGGAAGGAGAGATGTTTCTGGCGACTACTAATGAAGAGAAGAGATAGGTTGGTAGGACACTGACTAATACATCAAGGAATAGCAAGCTTAGTTATGGAAGGAAGAGTCGAGAACTGTACGGGTAGACCAAGGTTAGAATATGTTAAAGCGATTGCCTCGGATGTAGGGTGTGGTAGCTATGTAGAGATGAAAAGATTAACTCAGGACAGGGAGACATGGAGAGCTGCATTAAACCTGTCAAAAGACTGAAGACACAAACATAGAATCCCGGGATCATTAGACACGGAACCTCCAATTTAGTTAGAAATCAAAACTCAGAACGTGATAATTCCCTTCGTAAATCTCACGTAAATTGACCGGGAATCGAACCCTGTCCACCTTAGGGAGAGGCAAGCAGAAGCTGAAGCTGATGTTGCTCTTGTTAATTTGATCAAATTGGACATGGGGGTCATTGAGCCCACCTACTTGTAAATAAATAAATAAATACATTTCTCTGATAACCTGTGTTATTGTGGTGTCTGTAGTATGGTGAGTATTTGATATTCAGATGAGGATTCGCAAGGAGGCGGTCGTGGCATTGTTATGAACAATTTCGGCATTTGTCTGGAGTAGAAGTGGAAAACTATGGAAAATCACTTCCAAGATGGCTGAGGAGGGAATCGAACCCACCTCTACTCAGTTTTGGCTCATGAGGCCGAGTGTACCCCGTTGCAGCCCTCACAACCGAATTGAATTTCTCGGCAGAGCTGGGAATCGAACCCGGACCTCTGGGGAGACAACCAAGAACGCTAGCAGCATTGAACAGTAAGCAGAGGAATATAAATTCATGTGAGAATAGGGAAGATTTCCACCTAACAATATTTATTATTTCAATCACCCATACAGATAATTTCAATAAAACAAGGCATAAAACATGCTGTAAAAAGTAGGGAGAATATAATAAAATACAGTAATTCAAAAGAAGTAAAAATTTCTGCCTTTGGGCAGTCTTGAACCCGGGACTCAAAGTTACTAAGTTCACTCCATACCACTTGTGCACATACTTACTTACTCTCAGTCCGTCCGTGATCATCAAATGGTGATGGAAAATGCTTGGAGTCTGGTGCCCATAAGGGCTCCTTTCACTCCTTTGTAAGTTGGATTTTAATTTTGAATTTAATGATTAATAATTTTTATGCTTAATGATTTTAAGTAAGGTATCCCTCCATGTATTAGAAGATAATACGTTGGAGGGAGCGTTTTTTCCTTAGGGCGATTAATTCCGTCGTGGCGATTATTTTGATATATTTATGAAGTTTTTTATCGTAGTATTTGAGAGTAAGAAGTGAAATCGTTGCCGTAGAGGAGCTGCGAGTTTGGATCTGGGTCAGCAACAGGGCTATTGACCATCCGTCGTCGCAGCGGCAAAAGTTGTTAATAGACTCAGTTCGCTCGGTCGTGGCCTGTCAGCAGTCGCTTCAGCGAGGTTGATAATAATAATAAAAGTGTGAAAAAACTTTTTGGTGAATTTAATTATTGTTATGGAAGAATGAAAGACCTCTAGATAGGTTTGTTTTTTGTAGGAGGAGAAATGATAGACCTTTAGTAGGTTTTGATGTTTAAAAGCGATAATAATAATAAGCCTCAGTTGTGTGATATTGTTAATTTATGTATTGTTGGTGTAAAGAGTTTGTGGAAGGAGTAATAGGTGATTTATAAGGGCTTCGCGGGCGGGGGATTCGAAATGGCTAGTGCTGGACGTTGATTGGTTAATGCTGTGTTGTGATTGGCTGTTGGATTAAATTAATTTGATATGAATTTGAGGTTGTACGATGATGTTTTAATGAATTAATATTGTTGCGAGAGTTGGAATAGTTGTGTTTAGAGTGTTTTTACGGATTTTTGTATGGTAATGTTATTGATTTTGCCTGCTGAGAGGTTGGTTGGCGACTGGGGCTGATCTCTCTCTGCTAGGCTTTGTATTGGGTACGGGGTTCGATAATTGTAGGCGGATAGCGGTCCCATGGCCCGTGGTAGGTTGGTGTTCCACCTTGCCTCCCGGGCAGATTGAGCCACAGGATCCGGGATTATGGTTTAATTGAGAGGGAGAAGACTGACAGATAATGTGTTTAAAGTGTTGTGGAAGCTAGGTGTTGGATGAAGTGCAGTATTTGAGTGAGGGCTGAGTTTGATTTAGCTGAAGGTGAGGGGACATTGAGGGACATGAGAGGGGGAATGTTAGTGTGTGAGCGTTGTCTGAGTTCCAACTGCTTTCGCCTAATGGCTGTTTTAATGTAAGAGCAACCACCGAATGAGGCCGCGTGCGCACCGCCACAATTGACGCACTTAGGTTTGTCTTTGGCGATCTTGCAAACTGAATGATGATGATTATCACCACATCGGTTGCAGCGGATCCTGTGGGGGCAACACGCGGAATTGTGGTGCAATCTTTGGCAGTTGAAACACTGGTAAACGAGAGTCGTGTGTTGTTTGGAAGGGGGAGGCCGTGGCCTCTGTCTTTTTGAGCTAGGGGAAGAATTTACTGTATTAGTGGGAGGGGAGATGACTGGAGTGACGTCGTTCTCTGAGGGAGAGGCGGCCGTCCGAGTGGTGGAAGAGTTTGGTGTTGTATTTGGGTCTTCATGTGCTTGTATTGTTGGCTGCGTAGGTAACTGTTTGTTTGCGAGGATGTGTCTGCTTGGGCTGGTGAATTGAGTGTTTTTATGTTTGCGTTTTGGTCTTATGTGAGCAAGGTGGGTTTGAGTCCATGTCTCGGCTACATCTGGCTTTGTTTGAGTATGCTCGTGAAGGAGTTCAGATGTAGCTGTTTGGACTGACTTTGTGTACTTGAGTGTAGGCGGAAGGGGCGGGGGAATTGGTATTTCTGTGGTGAGGGTCTGTTCAGTTTGAGCGGACTTGGAACGTGTTTCTGTAGGTTTGTAAGGTATGAGGATGAAAGGAGGAATGTAGGGATGTCTTAGTAGGGCATTAGTGATCGTTTTCAGACGGTTGTTTTTTGTGGGAGTGATGGCTATGTGATTGTTTCTTAGTTCCTCAACACAAGTGATGAATTTAGCTATTGGTGTTAGCACGCTGATAATTGCTTCGCGAGTGGCTGGCAATTGATTTTGGCCCGGCGGGCTTATGAAGATCAGCGTGCCTTTGGGTGCATTGCGTGTAGGTGAGTCGTACCATAGCGGTTCCCCGAAGTCGAATTCCGGGAAAGTGCCATGGCACGGTGTAGGTGGTGGCGAGAGTTCCCTAAAGTATTCCGGGTGAGGTGAGGAGTATGGTGAACTAGACCATGAGCCGCTGGTGTCGGAAGCAATTGCCTGAAGTTCGGCCATTGCTCGTTCGAAGCTCATGATCTTATGAGTGTAAATGAGTGTGTACAATTGTTATTGCACGAGAGGGGAGGGGTCAAATACCGTGGTAGACCCTAAGGTTGATTAGGCTTCGTCCAAGAAGTTAAGCCAGTCGCACAAGGTTAAACAGTTGATCGGTTGTAGCCGTGACAATGTGCGAGCTGGCGGAAAAATTAAATAATTAATCTGAGATTAGTTATTTGGCTGCTGCTGGGTTGGAGGGATGAGTTTCACTTGGTGTGCACATCTGCATTCGCAAATGAAGTATATTATCATAGGTCTTAATACATGTGGTTAAATGTCGAATGATTTCACTTAGAACTTGAGCGCATTCATTTGCTGCGTTGGTTGTTTTAAACTCGATCTAAAGCAAGTTTCATGCCTGTTTCTCGCTAATAATGCAATTCAACATCGAATATTATCCACATCTCACTCGATAATCTTCCTCCATGTTTGATCGGATGTGACCATTGCTACTATCTACCGTCTCGATTCGGAACCAGGAGAATGGCATGACATAACAGCCAATAAGAAGCTCGGAAATACATACTGTGGCTAGGCTCGGGCTGAAAAAAAATTATGCATCCCGGTAGCTAGACGCAAGTGCTGCAACCTACCAGTGAATTAATATTGGCTATATCTTGTATGCCTCTGAGTGTTGAATGGGCAGGCAGTTTAAAGCAACCAGGAGGCAGGCGATCCAGTTGGCAGTGCTTAAAGGTAATCGGGGCGCGGTCGTAGCTAGAAATTGAACTATTACAAAATTGCCATACTTCAGGAGGTCAGGCATTTACAAAGCGGAATGTTTGGAACAATTTATTTCCCACGTAACCCACAAGAAGACAACACCGTACAGTGGCATTGAGAAGGCTGTGGTTGTAGACAACGTGTATCTTGAATCTCCTTTTACTAATTCCTTTTGTTTATGAGCGATGCTGGGGCTGTGATTATAAAAAAACGAGTGTATACATTAGCCTCTCCTTCGAGCTAAATGGCATTTTATTTCGTATCTGTGTCAAGAGCTTGTCCGCATCATTTGTAAAAGAATTCAAGTGAAAAAAGTTAACTATAGTAGGATTCGATCACCAGTCAACCCTGAGCCAAACATGTCCTTATATCATTCGTGTTATTAACTGAATTAGATACAACGTGTTAGCAAATAATGTCTTGAAATAAACAATTTCTTTACTGCAGTACATCTTAATTATAAATCATTTCATACGAAGTTTATATTAATACTATTAGTCGGCTATATCGCATACAACATACTCAAATTACTGAAATATAAGACAGGCACAAGAGGCCAGCTGCCATCTTGTCATGTGACAGAGACAGCTCAGCTCTTTTAAGTCACTAAAACAGTAGGCTATAATATATATATTTTAATTTAGTCAATTTACCCTCTAGGTTGGTGGTTCCCACGGACTCAGCGAGGGAACTCACCACTAGCGCCTCTATGGGCACTGTCCTGGAGCTTGGAACATCTGGTAAGGATCGATACAACTGGGGAGGTGTGATCAGCACTTCGCACAGGCGGCCTCACCTGCAAAGCGAACAGGGGCCTCATGAGGGAGGGGAAGAGATGGAAGATAGGGATGGATAGGCTAGGAAGAGGGAAGGAGGCGGCCGTGGCCTTCCAGTAGGTACTGCCCCCGTAAATTGAATTATTCTGGGACAAAATGAGAGTATTTTCCGTCCCTATGATAAAATTTAACCAGCAAATATAATTTCTGGAAGTGTGATACAGGAGTGTAGTGTTACAAGCTCGAGGCTGTGGGAGAGCCCGATCACGTGATATATTGCACAATGGACGCTTCTAGAAGGCTATAATTGGCATAGCACCAGCGAGTCTGGAAATTAATATTATAAATATTGTTATAAATTATGCTATTGGATCCCAGCCCAGAGCCAATGAGAAGAGGTCTTATTGAAGAAAGGATCAACTTTAATTACACAATATGATGAAATTATGCATTTAGGCCCTTAGAAGAAGATTTTCTTATTTGGTAATGAAGAGAATATTAAAAGAAATTATGTCTGATACTTTAAAAACCGCAGATCGGTTAATCTACGCAGTAATAAGCATTAGTAATCTACGCGCTAAAATTATGGTGGGAGTTTGATATGGCCGCCAAAATTTCGACTTGGAGGGGGAGATCCAAGGATCGAGGTTCTTATTCCAGCAGTCATTGAAGAGTGAGGAAGTGTTTTTACTGGGTTAACGAAGATCCCAAGGCTTAGTCCGAGTGCGACGACTGTCGACTTGCGGAGACGCTTGATTATATCTCTTATATCATTGAGATCTGAATTTAAATAAGGGAATATATATATAAAGAACAGGTCGCATACTATATATTGTGAAAAGTTGAGCGTTTTAAAATTCACCGTTTCGACAACATAAGCCTGTTAAGTTAGATTTTCAAATGTGTTGGAAATAAAGCTGAACATCATTTTAAATTGCAACGTGAAGTTGGCGAACGCAGTTCAAGTGAACAGTTGCGGAGAACTTTTAATATTGGCGCAACACATAAACATTAACAGAATGACTATTATTATTCTTCAAATGTCTTCATTAAACATAATTAACATTGTTGATATGATGAACTAAATAGTCATGCGCCAGATACATATTCGATAGCAGGAGTTAAGATACAACGATGGAGCTTCGTTAGACAACGTATTCTTGAATACAGACGTAGTGTACGGTCCATCCTGTACATTTTCGTCAGTCTACGAACACTAATATAACATCAATTAGCTATGGAAATATTTCATTCACCATTTATATGAATATTTCTATAAATTATTCAAATGATGAGGCAACCCCACCAACCTGGACCCAATGTTTGGGAAGCCAGGCTCTGCCTGTCACAAGTCAGGACAAAGGGCGAGTGATAGAGGAGTAACACCTCTTTAAAAAAAACCTTGGTCCAGCTGACCCGGCTGGTAGTCCCTTGTAAGGGTCCCTTGCCAGGGTTATGGTGAAGACCTCAACGGCAGTTGCAGTGGAGAGGATAATCCTCGGTACAGTGTAAGTGGCGGATGTGGCAGCCCAGTGCTCGGGATTAATTGAGTAAAAGGTATCATCCTCATTTTGGGGGGTAGGTATCAGTTGTAGCGTCTGACCCGGAGCGGGCGGCTACACACGGCGTCTGTACCCCATGTTAGGGGCGGCCGAATTATATGCTGGCAGTAGCGTTAAAATGCCCTCAACGACAGACGAAGCGACCCGCCGGTTGAGGTATTTCCTGTCGCATCAATGGCTACGTCTCTTCTAAATTCGGAACATGCTAGGGCGTTCCCCCAAAGCGACGCGCGCCACTTGCGCCCGAGTGACGTGAGAAATGAGCGAGGGTTACCTACTCATGAACGGGGTAGGTTAAAGAAGTTAGTTCAACCCAAACAACTAAGACTAAGATTCGCTACCCTCAATATTGGAACGTTGACTGGCCGACATCGTGAGCTAGCAGAAATGCATAAACACAGGCGTGTCAACATTGCCTGCATCCAGGAGACCAAGTGGAGGGGTTCAAAGGCGAAAGAAATTGGAGATGGCTACAAACTCATCTATCACGGTACCAGCGCAGCACGAAACGGTGTAGCAATAATCGTAGACCAGCACTACCGCAACAGTGTCACCAATGTCAACAGGGTGTCAGATAGGCTTATGTCTATCAAGATTGATTCAACAGAAATCACTGCCCACATTATATCTTGCTACGCACCTCAAACTGGATGTACAGAGGATGAGAAATATGAATTCTGGAACAGTCTGGATACCCACCTTCGAGCAATCCCCCAGGATGAGTCCATTATTCTTGGAGGAGACTTTAATGGACATGTTGGGTCTCAGCGTGAAGGATATATGCGATGCCATGGAGGACATGGGCTTGGTGTGCGCAATGATGACGGATGTAGGATACTTGACTGTGCAGAAGCTCATAACTTGATTGTGACCAACACATATTTCAAAAAGAGGCTAACACATCTGGCTACTTATACCAGTGGAGGACATGCTACTCAGATCGATTACTGGCTAGCTCGGCAACAAGATATGAAGCTGGTGACAGATACCAAAGTGATTCCGTATGACAGCGTTGCCCCTCAACACCGATTGCTTGTCCTTGATATTCATAAAAACGTTAAGCGACCCAAAACAAAACCTAAAACTGGGCCTGAGCGTATCAAGTGGTGGAGATTGAATGCCTACCGCAATGAGTTGGTCACAGCCTTGGCAAACTTCTCGGTGAAGTCTGATCAATCAGTTGATGGCATGTGGAGGGATGCTGTGAAACAGATACATCAGGCGGCGAAAGAAACTGTGGGATAAACCATACCCGGACGAAAATACATTGATAAACAGACCTGGTGGTGGAGTGATGAAGTCAAGCAAGTTATCAGGGAGAAAAAGATGGCCTACAAGACTTGGTGGAACTCACGTCTTGATACTGACCTCCAGCAATACCGTAACCTGAAATCAGCAGCAAAAAGAGTAGTAGCTGCTGCAAAGGACAATTATTATCAAGACCTGTACGACCAGCTTGACACACCATCAGGAGAAAACAATGTATATCGTCTTGCTAAGTCCCGTAATCGTTCAACTCAGGACATTGGACATGTCATGCACATCAAGGATGCGAACGCTAAGCTACTACGAGAACAGCAATCTATCCTCCAACGTTGGGCAGACTACTTTTTTGGCATCTGCAACGAAGAATTTCCACACCCACCAATTGCAAGTCCTGATCCTACCTTAGGACCCGTTCCTCCAATTATATCCGAGGAAGTAATGCTTGCCAGTAGCAAAATGAAGAGTGGGAAAGCAACTGGCCCAGATGACTTACCGACGGAAATATGGAAAATTCTAGGAAGGCCTGCCTCAGAATTCCTTGCCACACTCTTTAACCGGATCATTGCTGAGAACCAACTTCCCTATGCATGGACAACTAGCATAACAGTTCCAATCTGGAAGGGAAAAGGTGATGTGGGTGACTGCTCAACTTATCGCCCTATTCGACTCCTCTGTCATACGTTTAAAATATTTGAGCGTGTGCTTGATTGTAGACTCAGAAATATTGTCACTGTAACACCAAACCAGTGTGGGTTTGTTAAGGGATGCAGTACCATCGATGCTGTCCATGCCACACGCCTTTTAATGGAAAAGCACAGAGAGAGGCAGCGGAGTGTACACCTGGCATTTCTCGATTTAGAGAAAGCTTTTGACCGTATCCCTCATGATCTTATTTGGCGAGCTCTTCGTTGCCATGGAGTCCCTGAGGAATATGTAAGCTGGGTGCAACTTCTGTATCGCAATGCCTCTAGTGTAGTTCGGAGTCCAGCTGGAGTCTCCCCACCTTTTGAAATCACTGTGGGTGTTCATCAGGGTTCTGCTCTATCACCACTGTTATTCATCCTCTGCATGGATACAGCAACGGCGGACATACAGACCTCACATCCCTGGACCCTTCTCTATGCGGATGATGTGGTACTTGCCCAAAAAACCCGCCCTGAACTCCAGCACAGGGTTCAAACGTGGAACGACAGACTGGCTGAAAATGGACTACACCTCAATATCCAGAAGACAGAATACCTGGAATGTGGCCCCCAAACTAGAGGTACCATCAGTATCAGCACAGAAAATCTGCAGAAGACCATGCATTTTAAGTACTTAGGGTCCACTGTCACTTCAAATTGTGACGCCACTCCTGATACTCGGATGAGGGTAAACGCAGCCTGGCTCAAGTGGAGACAAGTCACTGGAGTTCTCTGTGATAAAAATATGACTCTGCATTTAAAGGCAAAGGTCTATAAGTCTGCGGTACGCCCAGCAGCCATCTATGGGGCCGAATGTCGCCCTATGACCAAACAACATGAGCAAATTTTGAATACGATGGAAATGAAGATGCTCCGATGGTCGATGGGGCTGACCCGATTTGACCACGCAAGGAACACAGACGTCCGGCGAAGATTTGGTATTGCACCAATTGTCGAGAAGGTGAGGGAGGCTCATCTACGCTGGTACGGTCACGTCATGAGAAGACAGAACAACTCAGTTGCCAAAAGAGCACTCCACATCAACCCAGGTGGAACAAGACCACGTGGAAGACCTGCAAAGCGGTGGACTGACAACATCAGGGCTGACATGCACGCTGTTGGTCTAACACCAGAAGATGTCAACGACCGAAAGAAGTGGAGGAGATGTAGCAAAGTAGCAGACCCCGCAAGGGATTAATGCTAGTAAGAAGAAGATTCAAATGATGAGGCTGATGCATATTTACGACGGAGAATGAAGACTCAACAGAAGAGATTTGTCAAGATGCTAGGGCGTAGCCCAGCAACACAGAAGAATTTGCCAGAAGGATGTCGTTCGAGCCCAGGCGAATGTTGGTGAATTCCAGAGAGGGACGTTTCCTGTCTCTGAGGTCGCAGATCCGAGGTTCGAATGCAGATCCATCTCAGTATCTTGAACTGAGGAAACATCTAAAGTATTGTGGGAATACTTACATAGATCTTCAAGTTTTCATCCAAATAAGGTAGCAGCGTATCTCATTTGTAGTATGGAGCTTGATTAGTGACATCCTGAGCCAACGATCTTACTCCATATTTTCATATTTCCATATTCCATATTTCCATATTTTCACATTTCATGTATTTCAGTGTTTTCATGTATTTTACACTTCAGATGTGTGTTAAGATTTTTATGCTTCAAGATTATTTAGGAGATGATTGCCTTTCATCTATTTTTCAATTTTATTCTACGGATCAGTTGTGGAACTGGCATTAAACATTTTGTTTGAGGAATTATATTGCCTCACAGAAGACTAGTCGTTTCGACTCTCGAATTTTAATAATGTTATTTAAACCAAGTATTCTGACATTGTGTCATAGCTTCAAATTAAATTCTTATTAAATTTAATTTGAGCACTTTAATGTAACGACATCCAACTTCAAGAAAGGAAGAAACATCGAATGATATTCTTATACCGTTATTGTACATAAACTGTCGACGATCTAAGAAATACTAGTCGTTTGATAAGACCGAAGTCTTAATCCCTACGAACATTCTTTGTGTAGAGTGGAAAAACATTACGACATTGACAAACCTTTTTATTATTTGAAAAGCTAAGAGCTTTGTTCATTTAATATGCTCGAGGAAATACTTTTTGATAGAAGATTATTCAAATCTTTGGCTAGGAATTCAAAGCTAGTTTATCCCGGTCAAGATTGAATTCTATCTGACACTATAAATAACATGTGTGTTATTTTACACTATTTGTGTAATAACACGTCATTTTGTGGACCTGATATTACAACGATAAACAATTTAAAGCTTGACAAGTGAGGTGAGACAGGAGTATTATTTGTATTGCATGTATTTGCGACAGACGAGTTAACAGTTAATTATCTTGTTATGGAGTAAACTTTAGGAGGTTAATCACGACTGTCTAATATCGTTCATTACAATTGGAAGTTTCGTTTGAAGAACTTAAGCATGTATAATTGTAGTTCAGTAGTCATGTGGAATGATACTGAGGGTCATGCCATTATTTGAGAGAAGTGGCTACAGAAGATATGTTAATAACAATTAATTCTTTTTGGTTATTGTTTAACATAGTGGATGATAATTGTTTATGCCATATATACTGTTATATGAGGATTTGTAGATCTATGAAGTGCTCGTGCGAGGGTGTTCCGCATCTTAAGGAAGTCAAAGTATTATTGTTCTTTGATAAGAAGGCATGGATCATGATAAGAGCCGTTGTATACAAGTAGTCCAGTTCTTGTGAAGTAACGATTTAGCTGTGTTAACAGGAGGGTTTCAGTTGAAATACAACTTGAGAACGATTGTCTACTCATGTCTGTAATACTATTATTATATTTTATTAAACCCGAAGTTTTGTAATTAAGTACAGTTAACTTTAATTAGTCGACTGTATTATATCGACAATGTAATGAAACCTATATAAGACGATGTGTAAGCAGTATATCAAACTACAAAAACGTTAGAGAAGGGTTATATGAAAAACCAGTGTATATAATTAGCTGAGAACTGTATTGTAACCGAGAAGTCAGACTCTCGAAAGTAACGTGTTAGCAACACTAAATAATGGATATTATTATGAACATGTAAATATTTTTTGAAAATGATTTAATTAGTTAAATAATTTAGTAGGATTTATTAATTAATTGTTTTGAAATAGCGTGTGTTTTATGAGCGGATGTTTTTGGTATGAATGATTGTTCACTGTTAAGAGTAAATGTGGAACCGAACATGAACAATTGTGGGGTGCGAATGAAAGAGTGTATAAAAATTTTCAGGATGATTGTTTAAGAAACAGAGTAGTTATATGCATTTTCGTAAGATCTAAATGTTAATTTTACGTGTTATTTTAAACGCACACACCAGCAGTCTCAATGTGGGCTGGCTAGAATGATTCACCGTTAGAGTTGTAGAACGGTGTGACATAATATATAAAGCATGTGGATACTCACCGCCTTGTATATAAATTGTAAAACAGTTCCGAGTGTAGCGTGGTGCTGAGGTTTCATTGATGAAACAAGACCAGCGCATGTGCGTTTTACAAACGCAGGCTAGCGAATGAAATCAGGTGTTTGGAATGCTACAAATGTAAGAGCCTTCATTAAACGGTTTTATTTTAACGCAATGTAGGCCAAAAACAAGCCAAGGATTTTATGCTCATAATTTTTATACACAGCTTTGTAGTAAGATGTGGAGTTGAAAGGAAGTGTGAATGATTGCGTGTTTTTATTTTAATTTCTATTGTTAAATTAGTTTATTGTTACTAGTTTATAATATTGTTAATAAATTTTATTCAGTTTGTTATCCGTTGTTGTTGGAGTGTGATTCATTTTAAACATAAGGAGAAGAGTATTGTGGATGTATTGTAGGCGAAGCTAAATTCCAAGTCCCCGAGAAAGTAAGTAAAGGTAAGTGCCCCGTGTAGTTGGTTGTTGATCCACAATATTCTTGTAACTGCTGTATGTAAATCCCCAAAGGCCATGTTGGAAGCGATTTCTAATGTAGTATTTGCCGGTGCTGTAAGAAATAGGCAATCCAGCTGGGGCAATGGATATTCCAACAGGTTCCTTTCCGGATTAACGGGTACAGTACCATCCCAGCATTTGTCCGAAGACGAAGTGGGAAACCACGGAAAACCACTTCGAGGATGGCTGTGGTGGGAATCGACCCCCCTCTACTCATTTGGACCACCCGAGGCTGAGTAGACCCCGTTCCAGTCCTCATACCACTTTTCAAATTTCGTGGCAGAACCGGGAATCGAACCCAGGACCTCCGGGGCGGCAGCTAACCATTCTGACCGCTACGCTACGGAGGCGACTATATTTAATATTAAATTATAATAAATAACGGATTACGTCCTTAAGGATAGCTCAAACCACCCTTGGCTGGCTAATCGGAATTGGAGGGTCCCATGTTATGGATTATAAAGTTTGCATAATTCACACAGCCGCCATCCTGAACTGGTATGGCTGATGACCTTGTAATTTTGGAATAAGACGCGTCCTATACGACGGTATGTAGAGATCGGATTATTAGTTGAGTCGTAATTTGATTTTACGTTTTGAACGTTTGAGTGGCCGCCATTCAGTTTTAGTAAAGATGGCGGCGATATAAAACATGACAATGAGGTGCCCTTTGCTAGTGCTACCTCTGTACCAAATTTCGTTCAATTCGGTTTCACCATGTTTGAATTGCTAGGTGCGGGGGCGGGGGCAGACATTCAGAGTACACACACTCGCACACACACACACACACTTACACAGACACACACACACACACACAGACAGACACACAATTTTTGGCCCCAGGTAGATCTCATAAATCTACTTTCATTTTTTGCAAAAATCGAAAGTAGGCTAACAATTATTATACTGAGATAGACCTAATATCACGTTGCCATGGCAACAGATATTGCGTGTCTAGGCCTTTGTCTTTTCCACTATCACTGTTACTGACACTCTAGTTAGTTGTTGTTGTTCTTTTGTATTGTTTTGTTTTATGGGATGGAAGAGCAAGATGATCTGCCCCTTTACAAACACTCTAATAATGCTATTGGTTTACATCCCTTTTAAGTACTGTGGCTTTTAGAGACGCCGGGGTGCTGGAATTTTGCCCCGAAGAGGATTTTTAACGTGCCATTAAATCTACTGACACGGCTCCCTCACATTTGCGTGCCCTAAAATACCAACTCACTGTGCCAGGATTCAATCCTGAAACCTTGGGAACAGCAGGTGAATACGTTACCACTGCGCCACGCAGCCAGTCTCACAGAAACTTGGAGGGAACTTTACCTTATCAGAATCCATTCCCTGACCCAATCGGTCGACTGGAAGCAGATTGTGGATATTCATTTTAAGTTCCGTTAAGAACTATATAGCCTATTTTCATATATCCTACTTAGTTACAAGAGTTTAGTGCTTTTCAGTCGGTCAACACGAATGTACCCAAAAGAGATGGGTTATGCCCTAATCCTGAAATAAATTACATGAGATTAATAAAACACTAGGATGACCAGTTTCGATCGTCAAGCGATCATCATCAGATCCATTACACTTAGGCTATAAAATCTATGTTTGAAATACAGGTGAAAATATTTACAATATGTACAATTATTTAGTTGCAGTATTGGTACTGCAACTGTCAGTGTATGCTAAATGCAGTATATATGTTAGGTGAAATGCTAAATGGTGATAGCTATCCGGAGTTTGTACTTTAGAGAGATTATATGGTTGTAAACTATGGTTAAACTATAAAATTTTAGGCTAACTACTTATCTGATTGTCTTCCGTACTACAGCTACTCGCAGTTTTCGTGCTCACTGGAACTCACTGTGCGGTCGACTGCGGTGGTTATCTTAACGACTGGTTTTTTCCCTGCCTTCTCTCCCCTACCCCTACGTGCTGTGGGGAGTGATTGCGATGTGTTTATGTGAGGTGTTGCCAGCCTAGATAAGATGTATGTTATTGAATGAGGTGGGTCTACAACTATTAAAAACCGTGGATTAGCCCTCGCCACGTGTGGACCATTACCCATTCGAACTAAGCGTTGACGGTCTTATGAGGACGTCCCGGCACCTTTAATACTGCCGCGAATATGGGCCTTGGTTTATTGCAGAAGAAAAGTACATCGTACACCTGATCCAGATAACATTTACCTAATAAAAAAACCTAAATTCCCCCCTTTTTTATCTAGCTTGGCTGTGTCGCTAAATTGTGTCTTGTTTCCGACCGGGTGTGTTTTTAGTAGCGTGAAGAGGGGTGAGCTCTCCATGAACGTGTGTTCATTTAGATTGTTGGGATTGTTTCGTTTGGCTAGGTGTATCTCGATTGCTTCCTTTATGTCAAGAGCTCTGCCTTTCGATTCGTGATGGATTATTTTAAGGTCCGACTCTATGTTGGTAAAGCTGTGCCCCGCGTCACAGATATGTTCGCACACGGCTGAATGTGTTCCGTATCTTATCGCATTCCTATGTTCATTATAACGGGTGTATACTCATCTTCCACTCTGCCCGATGTAATTAGCTTGACAACCGGTGTCTTGGCACGTTATAGAATATACCCTTGACCTTGAATACGGGTCACGTTTATTTAGATTACTATTTTGGAGGTGCCTAGCGGTTGTGTTTTTCGTCGTGAAAGCTATCTTTATGCCTTGCTTTTTGAATAGGTTAGTGATTTTATATGTATTCGCATTCACATAGTTGAAACGCGCAAATTTTTTCTCATTACTGTCCGGTTTGGGAATCGTTTTATCTTTATTTTTATGCTTGGCTATAATTTGGTTTATTTTGCTTGGCGAGAAGTTGTTTTCCTTTGCTATTTGCTTAATAGTTCTTATTTCCTTATTATAGTTGTCTTTTGACATGGGTATGTTTAAAGCCCTGTGCACCATTGAATTGAAACCCGCTAGTTTGTGCGTACTGGGGTGATTAGACTGATTGTCGATTGCATGCGAGGTTTGTGTTGCTTTCCGAAATATGGAATATGAAAGTTCGTTGTCTTTACGTTCAATAGTTATATCGAGATAATTTATTTTTCGGTCTATTTCGGATTCTTTAGTGAATTTGATAGAGTGGTGTAGGCTATTAATGGATTGGAGAATTGTTTCTTCGCTTGTTAGTTCAGTATCGTAGATGCAAATTACATCATCTACGTATCTTTTCCATATTACTATTCCCTTTGTTGAAGTATTTTCTAAGAACGCATTTTCTAGTGCATTGATGAATATGTCAGCGATTAACCCACTTAGTGGCGATCCCATTGCTAGGCCTTCTCTCTGTGTGTATATTTTATTGTCGAATTGAAACACGTTTTGGGTGAGAACGACCCTCAGTAATCTCACAATCTCATCAGTTTCTTTTACCGAATTGTTGGATTTTAAGTTGTTTTCGATAGTGTTGATTGCTTCAATAATCGGAATATTGGTGTACATGTTAGTTACATCGAAGGATACTAGCCTGAGGCTAGGTTTCATTTGTAGGGTGTTCAATGCTGTTACCAGTTCTGTTGTGTTCTTTACAGAGTTGTTTTTGTCGTTGGAAAGACGGCATTTTAAGATTTTTAGTAACTCTTTGCTGATTTTGTAATTAGGGGCATTCCTACAATTGACTATTGGTCTCATTGGGCATTCCTTTTTGTGTATTTTTGGTTGTCCCCTCAATGACGGTATTTTCGGGTTCATGTTTATTAGTTTTGATTTTTCGGCTTTGGTAAGTATGTATTCTGTTTCTTTTAGCGCACTTTTTATTTGTTTTTGGAATTTGTTGGTGGGGTCTTTTGTTAATTCCTTGATTTCGTTGTTGTTTAGGAATTCGACTGTTTTTTTTCAATGTATTCTGTTTTGTTCAAAATTACTGTAGTGTTTCCCTTATCTGCTTTTGTGATGATTAAGTCATGTTCTTTTATTTTTTGTTTCAATGACTTTATTTCTTTGAGTTGTTTGTTGTTTTGAATGTTATTGCTATCGCCCTCTCGTTTGAGGATTTTTTTGGCTTCGTTGGTGGCGAGATTTTTGGTTAATTCCCTGTCTTCTGCTGGGAGCTTGTGACTGGCTATCTCAATATCTGTGATTAACTGTTTTATATTGTGGTTCGTGTGTGCGTCTGTGCAGTTGTATTTCAAACCTTTGTCTAATACATTCATTTCACCTTGAGAAAAGGTTACGTTCGTTCTGTTGTTTACTCTGCTGTGGAAATTGAATTCATTGTTATTCGTGTGTTGTTCGTTAGATTGATGGTTCTGTGTTTCTCCTAGTTTTCTTAATTTATTTTCTAGCGTTTCATGCTTCCTCGTTGATCTGATTTTGATGGTGTCATGTAGGTGCTCGGTGAAGCTGTCCCATTGGGCTGCGTGCCAGAAATTACTTAGTTGCAATTGAATGTCGTATAATTGTTGGTTAATTTTTTGCTTTCTTATGTATGCAAATCTTAATTCGTTTTTTATCCAAAGCGCTTTGGCTTGTTTAGTTGAAATGATCGAGGCTGGTGTGTTCGGTACGGTTTTAATTGGTACGTATTTAGGGGTGAGGTTTAGTTCTATACATTTTTTGTTGAACCAAATTGACTTGTCTAAATTCATGAGTTTAAGCCTGAGTGATTTGAATTTCTTGGCTTCACGATTTGCCTGACTAGCCGTGAACATTGTGGTGTTTGAAGCCATATTTTCAGTGTTGCCTTAATAAACAAGAGTTTAGTGCTTTTCAGTCGGTCAACACGAATGTACCCAAAAGAGATGGGTTATGCCCTAATCCTGAAATAAATTACATGAGATTAATAAAACACTAGGATGACCAGTTTCGATCGTCAAGCGATCATCATCAGATCCATTACACTTAGGCTATAAAATCTATGTTTGAAATACAGTGAGTTCCAGTGAGCACGAAAACTGCGAGTAGCTGTAGTACGGAAGACAATCAGATAAGTAGTTAGCCTAAAAAAATATAGTTTAACCATAGTTTACAACCATATAATCTCTCTAAAGTACAAACTCCGGATAGCTATCACCATTTAGCATTTCACCTAACATATATACTGCATTTAGCATACACTGACAGTTGCAGTACCAATACTGCAACTAAATAATTGTACATATTGTAAATATTTTCACCTGTATTTCAAACATAGATTTTATAGCCTAAGTGTAATGGATCTGATGATGATCGCTTGACGATCGAAACTGGTCATCCTAGTGTTTTATTAATCTCATGTAATTTATTTAAGGATTAGGGCATAACCCATCTCTTTTGGGTACATTCGTGTTGACCGACTGAAAAGCACTAAACTCTTGTTTATTAAGGTAACACTGAAAATATGGCTTCAAACACCACAATCCTACTTAGTTAATTGCCTCTATCAACATACACAATTTCAGTTTGATTGCTGTAATATATTCGTAGATATTGAGAACATCTAAATACATCGGATGGTGGACATGTCAGATTCTTATATATGTAGGCCGTAGAGTTATGTACTATTATATGAAGATTATCGTGTGGGTGTATTATTCTAACTTCAATCGCATGATTAGGGCACAAGATATAAAAACCTAATTTAAAATTTCGTATAGCCGCCATATTGAGGTTATGTAAACAATTGAACCAAATTAGATGTCAGTGGATTACATTTTTTATTTTATTTTTACATTTGCTGTACCAAGTTTCACTGCGTTCGGATGGTTAGATCGCGAGAAAGGTCTATTTAAATGTTTCAATTTCGCTTGGCCACCATGTTCGTTTTGAAGTGAACAGGTTTTTGAAAGTCATATAGGAGAACTTCTAGTAGTGTTCTTTATCACCGTACAGTTTCGGAGATATAGAATGCCGGTGGAATATTTCGCACAGCTGCCATGTTGGATTGTTTTTTTTTTTGTCGTGTAGCCTCCTGAGACGCCAAGTGCAGGTCTTTCTAGTCGACGCCCGTGGGCGACCTGCGCGTCGGGATGAGAGATGGAATGGATGAAGATGAATGAAACTGGGCAAGGATGTGGAAGGACGCGGCCGTGGCCTGTCAGAAGGTACTGTCCCAGCATTTGCCTGGTGTTGAAAATGGGAAACCACGGAAAACCATTTCAAGGACAGCCGATGGTGGGGCTCGAACCCACGCGTCTACCGAGTCAGCAGAGAGCTTGGCCCCTTGACCTAACGCAGCGCTTTAGCCCGCGTAGCCACTACTGTCGGTTGTTGGATTGGTGAGACATAATAAAATTTGAAGGACTTGGTCGGAGTCGGCCTAAATATTAACTTACTATGACCTAACCGAGTTTCATTGGAATCGTTCCAGCCGTTTAGATTGTATTAGGGGCGGACACACACACATGCACACACACGCGGACAGAAGGTGATCTCATAAGCGTACTTTTTCATAAATAAAATCACTACCACCCATTGAGCTATCTTGATGCAGTGATATTGACGAATTTGATAGCTATGCATTAATTAATAAATGGTAACAATTACCCTCCATCACTATAAACATTGTGGTTTTTAGTATAATGACTTGCTTTTAGGATTAATCGGGATTATATTTACTGCTGTCACTCATTTTGAAAGCCACCGTGTTTGCGGACCACTCGCAGACATTGAAACCGTCACGCACAATAAAACAACTTTCGAGTTAACAGTATCGACATGTGCTAGAGAACTGTTCGCAACAGACGATGAATAGCATAATTTGGAGCTTCTTATATGTGAACATGGACTAAGGAGGTCAGTGACCGCAGCATCCGGCGGTGTGTACCGCCTCGCCCATCTGGCTACAGTTCTCATGGGCAGCTTCTCACACATCAGCAACTCAAACATGATAAATTGAGCAAATAAGTAACCAAGTAAGTTACTACTAAATAAATCAAACGAAACGCCCAACGATATGAAGTATGAATTCCTTAACGTGCACTAAGGTGCACATCAATTTTAAATACTGTAACTACTGCTCCCGATGGTGAGAATCTCCCTATGTTGAAATCCGTTGTCAGTAACATTCATAATTGAGTCTATGAAGCCATATTCTTGCATGTGTCAAACCATGCAGAAACCACGTAGAAAAGGGCCTTAATATTGTTTGATTTTACAAAATTTGACCTGGCAGCTATGCATCACAATAAAACACAATCAGGTTTGGTTTGTATGTCTCTTGTTAAGTATTGTGTGTTTTTATTGTAGCCTAGGTCTATCGGGCTTGATAAATTATGAACTTCAATGGCTTAATATAAATAAATTCCAGGCATTTGGTACAGTTTATTGTCATATTTATTGCTGATTGTCTATCAAAACTTAATTGATTCATTTATTACGTACGAAATAATTGAGATATGAAAGTGTTACGATTTGTGAGCTGATGGAGTTTGAAAGATAGGATATATACCCATTTTTAGCCTATTTTCATTTATGAAAATAATTGGTTTATGATAATCACCTTATGTCCGTGTGTGTATGCACCCCCCCCCCCCCCTAATAAAAATAAAAGGCAGAAGCGATTTCAATGAAACTCGGTAAGTGCATACTACCTCATCCAACCTCGACCGTGCCTTTCAGCAATCCAACATGGCGACTGCGTGAAATATTTCACAGGCATTCTATATCTCCGCAACAGTAACAGATATCACCCTGAAATTTTGTACGGTGATAAAGGGTACTACTAGAAGTCCATCTATGTGATTTTCATAAACCAAAACGAACATAGCGGTCAAGCCAAGTAGAAACATTTAAACAGACATTTCTCGCCGAGTGCAGATAAACTTGGTACAGTAAATTTGTATACCTATTGTAATGCACTGACATCTAATTTAGGTCAATTGTTATATAACATCAAGATGGTGGCTGTACGAAATTTTAAAATTAAGTTTTTATATCTTGTGTCCTAATCATGTGATCGAAGTGAACGTTCGAATGATGCTCCTACGAAATAATCTCATCAAATGGAACATACCTCTATGGCCT
This sequence comes from Meconema thalassinum, assembly GCA_946902985.2. Taxonomy (NCBI): domain Eukaryota; kingdom Metazoa; phylum Arthropoda; class Insecta; order Orthoptera; family Tettigoniidae; genus Meconema; species Meconema thalassinum. The sequence goes on along the minus strand of OX336388.2, from coordinate 1,182,872,332 downwards.
ACACATATAACAGTCCAACATGGCAACCATCCGAAATATTTAGACGGTTCTCAATATCTGCGAATCAATTACAGCAATCAAACTTACATTTTGTATGATGATAAAGGCTATTAACATAAGTTCACCTACGCATCATCCAATAACCTGTTGAGAACAAAACCAAGATCGTGGCGGCGCGAAATTTAGATACTTAAATGGATTTTTCTCGCGACTTTTCATCCGAGCGCTGTGAAATTTGGCACGGTCTATCTTCATAAAAGCCTTAATATACTGACGTCTAATTTAATGGAATTTTATGAGAACTTAATATTGGCAGTTGTGCATTCTTTTTAAATCTCGATTTCATTTCTCGTGTCCTAAGTTAGACCAGTAAGATATCTGAAAATAGGCTATTTAGTTAATCAAGGAACTACTTGTTTTTAAAAATCTTTGACAGACATCATTCTAGATGTCTGTGAATGAATTAAGTACTCGTTTAATGACAAACGAGAACTAGGCTGTCATTCTGTACAAAATATGATGCATCAATCAAACATATATATATATATTATTAGAGGCTTTTCAGTCCGTCAAAATGAGTGTCTTCAAATTAGATTGGACGAGGAATTATTAATTAATTCATTAATTGAAGGTTGCTGAGGAAGAAGGGGGCTATTTCCAAATTTAAATATATTATATTATTTTATGTTAATGAGAAGTTCTTTCCTGATCCTAAACAATACCTAAGGTGGTCTTGGAAACAAAGAGTTAGGTCCAAGTATACCGGGAAACGAAGAAACAATGCACCTGGAAAGAAAGGGTCATAAATTTATCTTTCAAATCATATGTTTTTTTACTCAATATGTAAATTAAAATCTTCTTAAGAATTATATAGGTTGTAGGATAGGAAATAAATAAATCGATTATTATTTTTAAAAGTAAATTTAGTAAACAGAGTATAACTCTTTGAGCGGCATTTACTGAACATGTTAAAATTGTGACTTACCCCCTTCTTTCCCTGTGCCCTTTAATTGTAATTCTCCACCATACTTATTTTGGGCTCACTTGTAAAAAGCTTCTAATAATAGATTAGGCAACAATGTGAAATGATTTCTAATATTTGGACATTTTAAGAGATTCAATGGTTATTTTATTATCGTGTTGGAAGCCATTTTACAGTGTTGCCTTCGTAATTGAAATGTAATGTTTTTCATTTGGTCAACACGATTGTACTGTATTGTAAGGGGTGGTTGCCTAATCCTGAAAAAAATGCATGTGATTAATAAATACACTTAGATGGCCAGTTTCAATCGTCAAGCGATCTTAATCAGATCCTTTACATTTAAGCTTTTGATTCTAAGTTTTGTCTACAAGTATGCGTTATAATATTTACATTACATAAGTTACACTTATTTAGTTGCAGTAGTTTTTAAACATTCGAGTAGCTCAACTAGTAAAAACTATAGCATCTAACACGAGCTCAAAATATCTCATTTCTTTTTTTTCTGGCGTTTCGTGATTTTGTCTCTCGTTTCCTTGGGGGAGGGGGTTCTAGTAGTGGAAAGAGAGGTGAATTCACCGTGAAAGTGAGTTAATTTAGATTATTAGGGTTGATAATTTTATCTCAGTGTATCTCGAATCCTTCCTTGTATGTTTAGGGAAAGAAACTTTTGTCACACGCTCCAAGGGCACTTGTTGTTGTTCTTGGTAGATTCTTAAGAGTGAAGGCACTGGTGAGTAATAAGAGGTTATGTTAATACACATACGAGATCAGAGAAAACTGATTGTAACACTGTTTATATCGTGCTACCGTCGCCTCACTTTGCAACGTTGCCATATATCGCTTAGTAACAATAGTGCATCGTTTTTAATGTTTTAATTCTTAAACAAATATTATATGTGACACAATTTCAGGGTGTGGTGAGCCACATTTCTTCGTGTGGTTATGCTACACAACCTGGTGCAAACACAAAGTTTATTGAACGAACGATTCTCTTGCTAGACAGGTTTAAGTATTGTGAAGAAAATCAGCTAAAGCAGGCAAATTGTGCCATACGTATTTCACGACATTCGGCACTTCCTTTCCTGAGAAATCGCATGCTCCCAGTTACTTATTATTGACCAAAATATTATGTGCAATCGAGTTTGAAGGTTGTTTGTGAAGTAATTAATAGACCTACATAAAATCCAATAACATCATCATTTTTGTCGTTCTATTTTACGTTAGTTCATGTAGGTTTGGAATTTTTTATTTATATTTTAATATATTTTATCGCAGTTGGAACACAAAAAGTGCCCGTTTTAAGCATGTTTCAATCATGCGTCACATTTAAGAATTATTATCTCAAACACCCGTCATCAGATAGAATCCAAATTTTAACAAATTATACATTGGAATGTTGTATAACTGGTTTAATAATTTCAAAATGTCGTGTGTCCAAGAAACAAAGTTGTTATTATTTTTGTAAGGTAACTTTTTCTCGGCTCGGGGTGGTTGGAAAATGTAGTTCTTGGTCACGTTGTAATCCTTATAGGCATCAAAACGTTATGCTGTATGACTGTGAAATACGTAAATTAATTCACTTATTTTATATCGGTTTGTATTTGTACGGGGAAATAAGACATGGTTTACCAGCTAGCCGTTCCGGGTAGTCTGTGCACATGGAGACCACATAGCCCATTGTGCAACCAGCAACAGTGATGAATTTCTCTCTGATTTCATAAATATTGACAATTTGCTTAAAAAGTGCGTTTAAACAAACACATTTATAGAAGCCCGCATAACAGTAAAGCCGGGTGGTTCGTACACATACAAGAGTTCTCGCACGGGTCCGCTAGTTGAAAATAATTGGGTATTTAAACAAACAAGCAACAGTTCCTCTAGTCTCTGTGCCATTTTGCCGTCTTCTTCGCAACAACTATGATAACAATGAAGGCCATAAGGAAGAAATAGGCGTACGGTACTTTGAGCTTCTGTTACTGTTAGGTGATATCTTCTTGACGCCCTAGAAAGCATTGTTAGATTAATATATATATATATATATTTAAATATCGTATGGCCTCGGTTGCCGGGTGCAAGCTTTGTAATTTGACACCAGGAGGGTAGCTTGCATGTCGAATTTCGTTGTTCCTTGAATCACTATGAAAGTCAAGGTGGTTAGATACCTAAGCTCCTTGAACACTATAGCGCTTTCTAGTAGAGAAATGAGGAACTTTGTGTTGGCGGAAACTCCCGAGATTAATTATGCCATTATGAACACGGCCTACTGAATTCAAATGGGTTCTTTGACATGCCAACATCGTATGACATACGTGTCGTATTTTTTCCGCCTTTCAAAAATCACTTACCACGGCCAGGAGCGAACCTGCAATCTTGGGGTTAGTAGACCGACACGCTATCCACTCACCCACCGTGGCGAGATAAGTATAAATTAGCCTATGTATACTGTAGAGCATCATAACTTGTACCTTATGATACTATCTGATTTACCGGATGTTAGGTTCAGATAGGTTAAGCCAAGTACAACGAATTCGCAGTCCTCTATTCAATTGGTTACATAATAATAAATACTAAATATAGCCTAGATAATCCCATAAGGGCAAAGGCCTCCTGCGAGCAGGGATGTGCTCTGGTTTAAACTCGTTAGGTGAGCAAGTCCTAAGGAGTTGTGTACAAGTTTTCACTTCACTTGCTACACTTCACTGTAGTTCACTGCACTACACTATATTTCACTTTACATGTTCTTCTCTAGAAGGGAGGCGGGGGGTAGTTGTCGTGTCTTTGTATGTGCCTATTTTTTGTCGTTTACCTTGTGCGTTGTTTGGCTTGTTACAGGTTGCAAAAGTGTATCTTTCATGTCATAGGTGTGCTGTCTACCAGTATTTTTCGTTGTTGAAGATCTTCTCTTCCCTTCTTATAGTTCCATACGTCTCCATTCTTGTATCTCCCTTGCTATATCAAGGACGTAGGGAAGGAACATAAGGCCGTTACCCATAAATAAGGTAGATGAAATTGAAGAAATCTCTGACAATGTTGATTGTGACTTGGACATTGGGCTGAAGATTAAGGCATAATTCAGATTTGTTGAACGGCTAAGAATAGCCCACACGCTGATCTGAATTGAGGCTATGTAACGGCAGGTCAATGAATCTTGTTATTGTGTGATGAAGGCGTCGCCAGTAATGGGCGAAGATTGGCTCTCGTTCCAGGAACACTACAGCATGAATAATGAGTCCAGAAGCTGTCTCAGAATATTCAAATTGTAGCAATTAATTAAGAGATTCCTGTGAATCAGTTCAGGGCTCGTCTTAGGTGTGTCGCGTGGACTTCACCACAGAGACCGGTTCGATGACAAAAATCGTGGTCAATACAGAAGAAAATCTATTATATAAAACAAAGTGTCCTGACTGACTCATAATCGCCCAGCCAAAGCTATTAAAGTTAGAAACATGATATTTTGGAGATATGTTCTTTGTAAGTCGAAAACGCCCACTAAGGAAGGATTTTTGGATATTCAAGTTCTAAAGGGGTGTTAAGTGGGTAGACCTGCATTTCATTGAATAACAATATCTCCCGATTGGTTCCATTGGTGGATGTGATACTCGGCTTATAAACTCATCAATAAAAATAAAAAGACACGAGTCTGAGGGTTTTTCGATGTGGCGTATATTATGAGGTGAAAGGGGGTGAAAAGGGGGGTTGAAGAATTCCTAACGGAGCGTGTATCTCTTAAACGACAGAAGCAAAAAAGTATGAAAATCGGGGGGTGGGGATCAGCTTGAAAAATAAGTAAATAGGTGTTTGATCGTTTTTTTTTCATAAATCTAGTTTAAGGGGCCGATGGGGAGGGGTGAAATTCTGGGGGAAGAACAGGAAAGAAAGTGTCCTAACTCATTGACTGACTCACTCACTCATCAAACTCAGGGGATAGACACAGCTAACAAATAAGTAAATAGGTGTTCGACCGTTTTTTTTTTCAAAAATCCAATTTAAGGGGTTCATGGGGAGGGGTGAAATTCTGAAATCTATTATATAAAACAAAGTGTCCGGACTGACTCATCATCGCCCAGCCAAAACTACTAAAGTTGGAAACAAGAAATGTTGAGGATATTTTCGTTGTATGTCGAAAGCGCCCACTAAGGAAGGATTTTTGGATATTCAGGTTCTAAAGGGATGTTAAGGGGGTAGACCTGCATTTCATTGAATAACAATATCTCCCGATTGGTTTCATTGGGGGATGTTATATTCGGCATATAAACCCATAATTATAAATAAGAAGGCACGTGTCTGAGGGTTTTTCGATGTGGTGTATATTATGAGGTGAAAGGGGTGAAAAGAGGGGGGTTGATAGATTCCTAGCGGAGCGTGTATCTCTTAAACGACATATGCGAGTAGATTGAAACTCAGCGGAAAAAATCAGCTTAAAATATAATTAAATAGGTGTTCGACCGTTTTATTTCATAAATCCAATTTAAGGGGCCTATGGGGAGGGGTGTAATTCTGGGGGGGGGGAAGGAAAGAAAGTGTCCTAACAGACTGACTGACTCACTCATCAAACTCAGGGGGAAAAACAGCTTAAAAATAAGTAAATAGATGTTCGACCGTTTTTTTTTTTCATAAATCCAATTTTAGGGGTTCATGGGGAGGGGTGAAATTCTGAAAAATAAATGAAACAAAATGTCCTGACTGACTCACTCATCATCGCCCAGCCAAAATTATTGAAGTTAGAAACATGACATTTTGGGGATATGTTCGTTGTATGTCAAAACCGTCCACTAAGGAACGATTTTCTGATATTCAGGTTCTAAAGGGGTCTTAAGGGGGTTAAACCCGCATTTCATTGAATAACAATATCTCCCGATTGGTTTCATTGGGGGATGTGACACTCGGCATATAAACTCATCATTAAAAATAAGAAGACATGTGTCAGGGGGTTTTTCGATGTGGGCAATATTATGAGGTGAAAGGGTTGAAAAGTAGGGGTTGAAGGATTCCTAACGGAGCAAGTACTGTATCTCTTAACGACAGAGGCAAAAAGTATAAAACTCTGGGGAGAAAAATCAGCTTGAAAAATAAGTAGATAGGTGTTCGACCGTTTTTTCATAAATCTAATTTAAGGGGCCCATGGGGAGGGGTGAAATTCTGGGGGGAAATCGTCCACTAAGGAAGAATTTTTGGATATTCACTCATCATCGCCCAGCCAGAACTATTGAAGTTAGATACATGAAATGTTTGGGATATATTCATTGCACGTCAAAACCGTCCACCAAGGAAGGATTTTAGGTTATTCAGTTTCTAAAGGGGTGTTAAGGGGGGTAAAACCTGCATTTCATTGAATAACAATATCTCTCGAGTGGTTTCATTTGGGGATGTGATACTCGGCATATAAAGTAATAATTAAAAATAAGCAGACACATGTTGAAGGGTTTTTGGATGTGGAGTAAATTATGGGATGAAAGGGGTGAAAAGTGGGGGTTGAAGGATTTCTAACGGAGCGTGTATCTCTTAAAGGACATAGGCGAGAAGTTTGAAACTCAAGGGAAAAACATCAGCTTAAAAATAAGTAAATAAGCGTTCGATCGTTTTTTCATCAATCCAAATTAAGGGGTCCATGGAGAGGGATGAAATTCTGAAGAAAAAAAATGAAAGAAAATGTCCTGACTGACTCACTCATTATTGCCCAGCCAAAACTATTAAAGTTAGAAACATGACATTTTGGGGATATGTTCGTTGTATGTCGAAAACATCCACTAGGGAAGGAGTTTTTAATTCAGGTTCTAAAGGGATGTTAAGGGGGAGGGGGGATACGTGCATTTAATTGAATAACAATATTTCACGAGTGGTTTCATTTGGGGATATGATACTTGGCATATAAACGAATCATTAAAAAAATTAAGCAGACACGTGTCTTATGTTTTTCCGATGTGGTGTAAGAGGGTGAAAAGTGGGGGTTGAAGGATTCCTAACGGAACGTGTATCCCTTAAAGGACAAGAGCGAGAAGTTTGAAACTGAAGGGAAAAATATCAGCTTAAAAACAAGTAAATAGGTGTTCGGCCGCTTTTTGATAAATCCAATTTTATTTATTTACTAGCTGAAGTACCCGTGCTTCGCTACGCGTCATAAATAAAATAAAATGTGAAGGTGACAGTTAAAACAGGGGATAGGCGAGGTGCTGCGCAGAGGGAGATTAAGTATGGAACATTTTGACTAACTACACCGCTCGGCGTTGACCGTGTTTTATAGCACAAATTTAGGTTTTACTCGCTAACGGTTGGAGATACCTTTCGGATAGAAAATGTAATTTTAAACCTCGTATATGCCATCAAAAGTTTGCTATTTCTTAGCGTTCTCTTTTTATTTGAAATGGAAATATGAAAGTTTTAAACCAAAGGGTGTAGTGACGTCACTAAAATGGTCGCCATCTTTAAATAGTGCAAAGTATTGAAAACAAAAGTAACCTATATGTTAACCAGGTAAATCAGCTACTTCCATGTAAAATTCATGTAAATCGGACCATTGGTACTTGCGTGATTGAGTAATACACAGACACACACCATCTCATTTTTAGTCTCGCTTCGCTCGCGTCATAGTCGTGTCATATTGTTATTCAATGAAATGCAGGTTTAACCCCGTTAACACCCCTTTAGAACCTGAATATCCAAAAATCCCTCCTTAGTAGACGTTTTCGACACACAACAAACATATCCCCAAAATATCATTCTGCTAACATTAATAGTTTGGGTTGGTCGATGAGAGTAAACATACAAAAATCCTTCCTTAGTGGACGTTTTTCTTCCAGAATTTCACCCCTCCCCATAGGCCCCTTAAATTGGATTTATGAAAAAACGGTCGAACACCTATTTATTTTATTTGTTTATTTATTTTTAAGCTGATTGATTTCCTCCGAGTTTCAAACTCCTCGCCTATGTCGTTTAAGAGATACACGCTCCGTTAAGAATCTTTCAACCCCCACTTTTCATCCCTTTCACCTCATAATATACACTACATCGAAAAAGCATTAGACATGTGTCAGCTTATTTTAATTGATTAGTATATATGCCAAGTATCACATCCCCAAATGAAACCACTCGTGAGATATTGTTATTCAATGAAATGCATGTTTACCTCCTTAACACCTATTTAGAACCTGAATATTCAAAACTCTTTCCTTAGTGGACGTTTTCGACCTACAACGAACGTATCCCCAAACTTTCATGTTTCTAACTTCAATAATTTTGGCTTGGCGATGATGAGTGAGTGAGTGAGTGAGTCAGGACATTTTCTTTCATTTATTTTTGATAATTTCACCCCTCCCCATGAACCCATTAAATTGGATTTATGAAACAAACGGTCGAACACCTATTTACTTATTTAAAGCTGCTTTCGCCCTGAGTTTGGTGAGCGAGTAAGTGCGTCAATCAGTTAGGACACTTTCTTTCCTGTTTTTTTTTCCCCCAGAATTTCACCCCTCTCCAAGGGCCCCTTAAATTGGATTTATGAAAAAACGGTCGAACACCTATTTACTTGTATTTTAAGCTGTTTTTCCCGCTGAATTACAAACTTCTCGCCTATGTCGTTTAAGAGATACACGCTCCGTTAAGAATCCCTCAACCCCCAATTTTCATCCCTTTCACCTCATAATATACACCACATCGATAAACCCTCAGAAACGTGTCTTCTTACTTTTTAAGGATGAGTTTATATGCCGTGTATCACATCCCCCAATGAAACCAATCGGGAGATATTGTTATTCAATGAAATGCAGGTTTAACTCCCTTAAGACCCCTTTAGAACCTGAATATCCGAAATTCCTCCCTTAGTAGACGGTTTTGACATACAATGAACATATCCCCAAACTGTCATGTTTCTAACTTCAATAATTTTGGCTGGGCGATGATGAGTGTGTGAGTGAGTCAGGATATTATCTTTCAATTTTCTTTTTTCAGAATTTCACCCCTCCCCATGAACCCCTTAAATTTGATTTATGAAAAAAAAAACTGTCGAACAGCTATTTACTTACTTTAAGGCAGTTTTTCCCCCTGAGTTTGATGAGTGAGTCAGTCAGATAATCAGTTAGGACACTTTCTTTCCTGTTCCCCCCCCCCCAGAATGTCACCCCTCCCCATGGGCCCCTTAAATTGGATTTATGAATGAACGGTCAAACACATATTTACTTATTTTTATGCTGATTTTTTTTCCGCTGAGTTTCAAACTCCTCGCCTATGTCGTTTAAGAGATACACGCTCCGTTAGGAATCTTTCAATCCCCACTTTTCACCCCCTTCACCTCATAATATACGCCGCATCGAAAAAACCTCAGACTCGTGTCTTCTTATTTTTAATGATGAGTTTATGAGCCGAGTATCACATCCCCCAATGAAACCAATCGGGAGATATTGCTATTCAATGAAATTCAGGTCTACCCCCTTAACACCCCTTTAAAACCTGAATATACAAAAATCCTCTCCTAGTGGGCATTTGCGGCCCTTGGGGAAGCAGCATACCAAATTTCATTCCAATCCGTTTGGTGGTTTCTGAGATTTCGTGATGAATGAATGAGTGAGTGAGTGAGTGGTATTTGACAAATATATAGTAGAAGATAGTGTCAAGTCTTTGTTATGCTAAACTCGGTTGACAGTGCTGTGTGAGTAGGTGGGTAACTAACGGGATTTCAAGTAAAGATCCTCATTTTCTATACCGGTAGTGCAGAGCGCAACTGGCATCCAGACGGCCGTGTCTCGACTTGAGCTATGTTGCCATGGAAACTATCTGCCTTGTCATTCCTTCATGAGTATATTTTATGATTTGATTAGCCTGCGCTTGAGTGCAAAAGGGACGAAATCAGAAGAATGAGAAAGACTATCGAGAATTCATGTAGTCAGCGGTTCCTTCTGGGTCCTAAAGTATGTGTATGCAATATTTGGTTGAGATTGGTGGAACGGTGTAGATTTGTATACGGAACCAACCCACCGACCCACCTACATACATACAGACTCTCACTTTTATATATAAGATTTATCGTATGGCTTTTAGTGCCGGGAGTATCCGAGGACATGTTCGGCTCGCCTAAGTCTGCTGCTGCTTCCTTCCGATTTAAGGGGTCCATGGGGAGGGTTGAAATTCTGGAAAAAAATAAGGAAAGAAAGTGTTCTAACTGACTGACTCACTCATCAAACTCAAGGAAATAACAGCTTAAAAATAAGTAAATAGGTGTTCGACGTTTTTTCATAAATCCAATTTAAGGGGCCCATGGGGAGGGGTGAAATTCTGGAAGAAGAACGTCTACTAAGGAAGGATTTTTGGATATTCACTCATCATCGACTAGCCAAAACTATTTAAGTTAGAAATATGACATTTTGGGAATATGTTCGTTGTATGTGGAAAACGTCCACTAAGGAAGGATTTTTGGATATTCTTGTTCTAAAGGGGTGTAAAGGGGGTAAACGTGCATTTCATTGAGTAACAATATCCCACGAGTATTTTCATTTGGGGATGTGATACTCGGCATATTAACTAATGAAACAAAAAAAGCAGACACGTGTCGAAGGATTTTCCGATGTGGTGTATATTATGAGGTGAAAGAGATGAACAGTGGGGGTTGAAGGATTCCTAATGGAGCGTGTATCTCTTAAACGACATAAGCCAGGCGTTTGAAACTCAGAGGAAAACAATCAGCTTAAAATAAGTAAATAGGTGTTCGACCGTTCTTCCATACATCCAATTTAAGGGGATAATGAAAAGGGGGGGAGGGGGGTTGAAATTCTGGAAGAAAAACGTCGACTAAGGGAAGAATTTTTGTATATTCACTCATCATCGATCAGTCAAAACTATTAAAGTTAGGAACATGAAATTTTGTGGTACCGGTAATGTTTGTTGTACGTTGAAAACGTCTACTAAGGAAGGATTTTTGGATATTCAGGTTCTAAAGGGGTGTTAAGGGAGTTAAACCTGCATTTAATTGAATAAGAATATCTCACGAGTAGTTTCATTTGGGGATGTGATACTCGGCATATTAACTAATGAAACAAAAAAAGCATACATGTATCTAAGGATTTTTCGATGTGGTGTATACTGTACGAGTATTATGAGGTGAAAGGGGGGAATTGTGGCCGTAGAGGTTTTTCACTTGTGTAATTTTATGATGTGATTATTTTTCACAGGAATTTAGGTAAATGGATTTTGTGTTTAGTCGGTGTATTTAATATACTGTTTCTCAATTATTTCCTATTTACGTTTGTGGTCGGAAACCGTGTTGTGATTTTGAGTCGAATTTTACACTTGCGATGCGACGTGACGTTGGGGAGATTCTGATATTTATGTGCCATTGTTGTGTTATATTGTCTTTATTGTCTGATTGTTTACGGTCTTTACCAAATTATTATCATTATTATTATTCAAAATTAAACGATAAATCAGTTGTAGCATTCATGATTGAGACGTTGCTAAGTGTACTCTTTACAACCACAATATATGCGGGCGAAGCCGCGACGGGTAATGCTAGTCGATTATATAAAACAAAGTGTCCTGACTGACTCATCATCGCCCAGCCAAACCTATTAAAGTTAGAAACATGAAATTTTGGGGATATGTTCGTTGTAAGTCGAAAACGCCCACTATGCAAGCATTTTTGGATATTCAGGTTCTAAAGGGGTGTTAGGGGGTTAAACCTCCATTTCATTGAATAACAATATCTCCCGATTGGTTTCATTGGGGCATGTAATACTCAGCATATAAACTCATCATTAAAAATAAAAAGACACGTGTCTGAGGGTTTTTCGATGTGGTGTGTATTATGAGGTGAAAGGGGTGAAAAGTGGGGGTTGAAGGATTCCTGACGGAGCGTGTATCTCTTAAACGACAGAGGCAAAAATATGAAACTCGGGGGAAAAATCAGCTTGAAATATAAGTAAATAAGTGTTCGACCGTTTTTTTTTTCTAAAATCCAATTTAAGGGGTTCATGGGGAGGGGTGAAATTCTAAAATCTATTATATAAAACAAAGTGTCCTGACTGACTCATAATCACCCAGCCAAAGCTATTAAAGTTAGGAACATGAAATTTTGGGGATATGTTCGCTTTATGTCGAAAACGTCCACTAAGGAAGAATTTTTGGATATTCTGGTTCTAAAGGGGTGTGAAGGGGGTAAACATGCATTTCATTGAATAACAATATCTCACTAGTGGTTTCATTTGGGGATGTGATTCTGGCATATAAACTAATCATTAAAAAATAAACAGACACGTGTTTAATGATTTTTCGATGTGGTGTATATTATGAGGTGAAAGGGATGAAAAGTGGGGGTTGAAGGATTCCTAACGGAGCGTGTATCTCTTAAACGACATATGCTAGGAGTATAAAACTCAGAGGAAAACAATCAGCTTAAAAATAAGTAAATAGGTGTTCGGCCGTTTTTTCATAAATCCAATTTAAGGGGCCCAAGGGGAGGGGTGAAATTCTGGGAAATGAATGTCCACTAAGGAAGGATTTTTGGATATTCACTCTCATAGACCAACCAAAACTATTAAAGTTAGAAACATGAAATTTTGTGGATATGTTTGTTGTATATCGAAAACGTATACTAAGGAAGGATTTTTGGAAATTCAGGTTTTAAAGGGGTGTTAACGGGGTTAAAACTGCATTTCATTGATAAACAATATCTCACGAGTGGTTTCATTTGGGGATGTGATACTCGGCATATTAACTAGTGATTTAAAAAAATAATTATACACATGTCTAAGAGTTTTACGATGTGGTGTATATTATGAAGTGAAAGGAGGAAAATGTGGGCATAGAGGTTTTTTACGTGTGTAATTTTATGATGTGTACTTTTTTCATAGGAATTTAGGTAAATTGATTTTGTTTTTAGTCAGTGTGTTTAATATACTGTATCTCACTTATTTCCTATTTACGTTTGTGGTCGGATACCGTTTTGTGATTTTGAGTCGAATTTTATACATGCGATGCGACGTGGCGTTGGGGAGATTTTGATAGTTATGTGCCATTGTTGTGTTATATTGTCTTTATTGTCTGATTGTGTATGGTCTTGGCCAAATTATTATAAGTATTATTCAAAATTAAACGATAAATCAATCATAGCATTCATGATTGAGACGTTACTAAGTGTACTCTTTACAACTACAATTTTTGCTGGTGAAGCCGCGACGGGTAATGCTAGTACTATATATAACCGGCCGCGGTGGCTGACGCGCTACCTCGTGCCTCGCTGGCATCGGGAGAGCGTGGGTTCAAATCCCACCCCGGCCGTCCTGAAAATGGTTTTCGTGGTTTCCCATTTTCACCACTAGGCAAATGCCGGGACGGGTCCTTTCAATAGGTCCACGGCCGATTTCCTTCCAATATCCCTTCTCTAGCCCGTCCTGAAAAGAAAAGTACATGGTCATTGGCTGCATTAATAAAATTATTAAATACTGTATGGAAAATTGAGTTGTTGTTTTTGTTTCTTATGAAGGGCGAGGATATCGTGGTTATTCAGCCCCGTATATACATTTGTCAGTTAACCTGTGTTATTGTGGTGTGACTGGGGATTGCGAAGTAGGCAACCCTGGCCTTAAGTTAGGAACCATCCCTTCATTTGCCTGGAGTAGGAATGGGAAACCATGGAGAGCCACTTCCAGGAAGGCTGACGTAAGAATCGAAGCCACCTCTTCTCAGTTTTGCCTCACGAGGCTGAGTGTACCGAATACAGCCATTAGACCAGAATTAAATATTTCTTAGCAGAGCCGAAAATTGAACCCAGGCCTCCTGACAGACAGCCGAGAATGATAGACTCTACACCAGGAAATGGACCATATAAAACTAAGCAGTGCCTAAGATTTGTGTTCGCATTAGCTAAGGCTACAAAAGCCAGTCATTTTTCCATTTACTGTACATATGTTTTGCAAATGAGAGAAAAAGTTAAGTTTTTCATTTTTCAACTTATTCAACCTTGGGGCTTGCTCCTTGGTTCATCTAAAGTAGGAGGTCCTACCAGCTTTGACCGGTCCGCAACAGTTTGTGTGTTCATTTAGTCCCTTTGGTTCTTATATCACACTGTTCTAAATTATTTCTTGGACTTAATTTTTTCTCCAGAATAGAAGGGGCACTGATCACCTCTTGGTGTAGCGGTTAGCATTTTTTCCTGTCACCGCGGAGATCCGGGTTCAATTCCTGGCTCTGTATAGAGTCTTTTATTCTCATGTGAGGGCTGGAACGGGGTACACTCAGCCTCGTGAGGCAAAACTTAGAAGGGGAGGGTTGATTCCCACCTTAGCTATCCTAGAAGAAGTTTTCCGTGGTTCCCTCCCACCACTTCTACTCCAGGAAAATGCTGGGAAGGTTCCTAACTTAAGGACACGGCGGCCTCCTTTCCATTCCCACCTCTACCCCCTAGTTTACAAATACACACACAGTACAGCCAACACAATAGCAGAGGTTATCATACAAATTCCACACACACCCAAATACACGGAGCTATATGACCATGATGTCGTAGCTCCTAAAATAAGCAACGTCAAAATATAAAGAACGTTAGTACTAAGTGTTTGAAGAATTTAACGGCAAGACAAAATTTTGAAAGCATTAATTTATTTAATAGATTTTGTGTTACTTCCTCACAAGCAAAAATCTCACTGTTCTACTCGCCATAATCGGAGTTCCATTTCGCCCAACCATCTGTTAGAAAAATTGGGGACCTGTGACTGAGATTTAATTAATTTAGTCCTGTAATCACCAAATGGGAGATGAGAGTTATTTTGCGAGCCGACATAGTACAACTCGAAGTGCCGTAGATTTGCCCCGCTCTTCAAATATCCTACTTCCTCGACCGAGCATTGAAATTGTGACCTTGGGATCAAGAAGAAGACACTTGAATAATGATCCACCGAGAAAGGGAATTTCATTTAAAAGAACGTGAACTCAATAACAATGCAGCTATCATACAGTAATTTGGAGTTTGTTCTCGAATTTCTTGACACTTATAGTCTGTATTCATTGGTTAACTAAAGTTTCGCTCTCAGCGATATGGAGGACATTTTTAAGATTGACTACTTAATTTGGCTACCTCGTGATGTAGCGGCTAGCAATCTTAGCTGGCGTCCCAGAGTACCGGGTTCGATTCCCGACCCTCATTCTGGTCTGAGAGCTGGAACGGGGTACACTCAACCTCGCGAAGCCAGCCATTTAAGAAGTGCTTTTAGTAGACAAACTCTAGATTGCTCAGTTGCTATGCTACAACTCTTATCCAGCAAAATGGCTAATTAATCTGACGGCCTTTCTCCTAATTTTAAGAGCATTAAAATATCCTTCAGTATGCCCTCCTTCGGAGGGGAAGCACAGCCGGTGGTCCCATGTCATAGATTTATGGCATGTAAAAGATCCTTCCACTAACTAAACTTGTGTTAAGGCAAATTTCTAGGTCAGATTACGTTGAACCGCTCTCTCACAGTTCCAACGTTCAACACTAGGTGTCAGTGACATCTGGTAGCGAAAGTTGGAACTACTTGAAATTGAACAGAACTTGTAGCTCACGCTATGGGTGTCCGCTTGGCGCAGCTACAGCCTCTGGCGAGCCGAACATGTCCTCGGACACTCCCTGCACTAAAAGCCATACGCTAAATAAATAAATAAATAAATAAATAAATAAATAAATAAATAAATAAATAAATAAATAAATAAATAAATAAATAAATAAATAAATAAATAAATAAATAAATAAATAAATAAATATTTCTAATTTAAATTTAAATTCTTCATGACCTCATGGTCATAGGCGTCTGCAGAATCTCCTTGATAACTTATGTCATTGAGATGGCCGTACTTGTGTGTTATTGTAATTGGGAAAATATTTGGGTAAGAGATGGCAGCGACCTTAAGGTAGGTACCATCGTGGCATTTTCCTGGAGTAGACGTGGGGCAACCACATAAAACCACTTCTGAGATGGCTGAGAGGGGGAATAGAACCCATCTCTTCTCAATTCTGCCTCACGAGGCTGAGTGTACCACGTTCCAGCCCTCAGACCAGAATTAAAAGTCTTGACATAGACGGAAATCGATTCCGTCAACCTCGGGAGTAACAGCCGAAAACCTTTGTCACTACACAATGAGGTGATCTTCAATGGACTCTAAAATCTATTTATTTAACTCGCACTTGAACGGAACTTTGTCACATGGGCGGTCGCATTTTCACTAAAACACTTTTAGAATACAACAATTGAATACAGACTATTCTGTTCATGATCCACGTCGTGACCGAGGGCAAGTATGCTAATGTGCCGCAATGAATCAATAATTATAGCGTATTATATTCAATGCACCACTTCCGTTACATTGCTCTGGCATTCTGTGGCACGCCCTCAGTTAGCGATAATTTTCATTGTACAGCTGTTACCAGTAAGCGAATAAAAACTCACTTTTTTAAAATCAAGTTTACCCTCCAGGTTGGTGGAACCCACGGACTCAGCGAGGGAACTCACCACTACCGCCTCTACGGGCGGTGTCCTAGAGCTGGGGACATCTGGTCGTAGTGGATACAACTGGGGAGGTGTGATCAGCACCTCGCCCAGGCGGCCTCACCTGCAAAGCGAACAGGGGCCTTATGAGGGATGGGATGGGAGGGGAAGATTGGGATGGATAGGCAAGAAAGTGGGAAGGAGGCGGCCTTGGCCTTAAAGTATGTATCATCCTGGCATTTGCCCAAAGATGAAGTGGGAAACCACGGAAAACCACTTTGAACCCCCTCTACTCATTTGGACCACCCGAGGCTGAGTAGTCCTCAAACCACTTTTCAAATTTCGTGGCAGAACTGGGAATCGAACCCAGGACCTCCGGGGCGGCAGCAAACCATGCTGACCACTACGCTACAGAGGCGACAAAAACTCAATTATTTACTTGAAATCTTAATTTCTTTAAGACTAATTATGACACGTAGATGATGCAGAGTTGTCAAAGTTGGTGATTTCTCACTTATTCTCAGTTAATCTTAGTAGCCTATGATGACTCCTGTTCGTGATAATAGAATGTTGATAGAAATGTAATGCTTTTCAGTCGGTCAACACGAGTGTACTCAATTGTAATGAGTGGTTCCCTAATGCTCAAAAAATTAAATGGGATTAATAAATACACCTGGATGAGCAGTTTCGATCGTCAAGTGATCATCGTCATATCCCCTACACTTAGACTATTAAATCTATATCTACAGTATGGGTTATGATATTTACAGTATATACACTTATTTAGTCGCAGTAGTAGATGGGCTACTGAGAACCGTCAAAATATTTCGGATGGGCGCCGTGTTGGATTTTTGTTTAATTATATAGGCCTTAGAGATATGTACTATTACATGAAGATTATTGTGTAGGTGTATTATTTAAACTTCTATCGCATGATTAGGACACAAGCAATGAAAACAAGATTTTAAAATTAAACTAGCACAACTAGTCAAGCTATGTGATTTCTTGTCGATATCATCCTCAATTAGAGGTTATGATATTGCAGTGGCCAAGCTGCTTGCTGCCACTTTAGTACGGTTTGAAATTTAGGGTTTACAGTGAGGATTTTCACTAGGAACCATATATGCTGTCAGTATCTGGCCTTGCTCCCGGTCAAATCCGAGAATGAGCTTGGTGGATCCCGTGACAGCAAATTAAATTGAACGAACGCTGATACAAAGACTTATTAATAGGCTACTTGTTTATAGGGCATACTGTTCAAATAGGGCCAGAAAGAGGTGTGATATGTGGTCTCCTTGGAGACCTGGTGCAGGACTTGGTACTTGAACTTGTGGGCAACTTGCTTGTCATAGTGAGAATGAAATGATTCATTCATTTCCGTGTCCGATCATTTCCAGAATGTAGCAACTCCGATGGCCTTGTTGTTTGCCTCGATCAGGTCCAGGGTAGTGCAGGGTTGTTCTAGTAGTGGACAAATGAGCAGGTGGGCTGGGTCTTGTGTTGCTCCACACTCGCAGGACGTGTCTCCATCAGCTGGAAGGATACCCCATTTCTGCATGTTGGTCTTGCAACGAGGGACGCCTACCCTGAGACGATTAAGTGATTTCCAAACAGGGTAAGGCAGGTCATTTCCTGGGGCTAGCTCTTCCTTAACAGCGATATCCGGCGGCAGCTTGCTCTTCCACCTGGAGATGCGGTTAATGAAATGATAATACATTCTCATGGCTCAGTCGGTTGAATGTTAATGTTTTCAGTCGGTCAAAACCATTATACCCAATTGTAATGGGTGATTCCTTAATCCTGAATGAAATCCCAGAGCTTTCAAGCTAAGTACTTAGCCACCGAGTTGAGCATAGCTGCGATAAGATCTGGGTATTTTCTACAGTCGAAGTGTATTGTGATGCATTAAATAGGGACATCGCGAAGATGATTGTTCCAATCTTTCTGATGTTGGTCAGATCACAAGTCAAATCCTCTGTGAAGGTAGATAACCCCAAATTTAGTGCTGTGTGTCCTTAAGAGGCAGGGGGCTAAATTGGCATCCGAAACAGCAAAGGAGCAATTTTTAGCCTCTTTTCATTTATGAAAAAAAAAAAGTTATGAATTCACCTCTTGTCCGTGTGTGTGCGCGTCCGTATGTGTGTACCCCGACCCCCTAATAAAATCTAAACGACTAGAGTGATTTCAATGAAACTCGGTAAGGTCGTAGTACTATTTTGGCTGATCCCGATCATGCTCTTGAAATTTTATTATGTCTCACCAATCTAACATGGCGGATGTGCAAAATATTTCACCGGCATTCAATATTTCTGAAACTATTGCTGATATCACCCTTAAATTTTGTACGGTGATCAAGGGCACTACTAGATGTTCACCTATGTGACTTTTAAAAACCTGTTAACTACAAAACGAACATGGCAGCCAAGTGAAGTTGAAACATTTAAAAATACTTTTCTCGCGATTTAACCATCCGAACGCAGTGAAACTTGGTACAGCAAATGTTTATACACATTGTAAAGCACAGACATCTAATTTAGTTCATTTGTTTACATAAACTCAAGATGGCGACTATGCGAAATTTTAAACTTAAGTTTTCATTTCTTGTGGCCTTATCATGCGATCGAAGTCAACGTTTGAATAATGAACCTACGCAATAATCCTCTTCTAATAGTACATAACTCTATGGCTTACACATATTAAAATCCAACATGGCGACCATCCAAACTATTTAGACGGTTCTCAATATCTAGTCTATTAATCTATGATAGCAATCAACCTGAATTTTGTATGTGGATAGAGGCCATAAACATAAGTTCACCTATGTGACTTTTAATAACCTGGTGAGCACAAATCAATCATGGCGGCGACGGGAAATTTAAATATTTATATGGACATTCCTCGCGAATAAACCATCCAACCTCAGTGAAACTTGGTACGATATATGCCAATACAAATTTTAATCCACTGAAATCTAATTTATTTCAATTGTTTTCATAACCACAAGATGGCATCTGCGCGAAATTTTTAAAATCTTGTTTTTATTTCTTGTGTCCTAATCACAGACAACAGACAATAGTACATAATTCTGAGGCCTATATAATATTATAGAAAATCCAACATGTCGACCATCCGAAATATTTAGACGGTTCTCAGTATCTACGAATCGAGTACAGCAATAAAACTGAAATTTTGTGTGTTGATAGTGGCAATTAACATAATTAGGATATATGGAAATAGGCTATTTAGTTCTTTACGGAACTACTTGTTAAAAACTTGACTTTAACGGATAATGATATTTTTCACAGTCTGCCATTTAACCATCCGAACACAGTGAAACTTGGTACAGCAAATGTTTATACACATTGTTTATACACGGGAGAATAATGCCCTTGTTAGTGCTGTGTGTTCTTAAGAGACACCCTGCTTACATATTTCTTCACAAGAACTCATTGTTTCAATTTTGTGACAAAATTTGCTCCTTTCATTCGCTTTGACGCATTAATGTTGAACATTTGATTATGTGTTCTACTATAGGCCTATATAAAATTTTATATAACATCAAATATTTTTCGGTGTAGTGTTTTCTTTCCAATAAGTTTATTCAGTCTAATTGGAGGGCGAATAAATGACATAATTTATTCATGTAATTCCAGGAAAGTAACTGTGAACTTAAAACCAATAGGCTAATCTAATTTCTAATATGGATGTGTTTTATGGGTGATGGTTAGAGGCAAGTTTTTGTCGCACTAATGTTTGAACGATTTCGCGAGAAGGATACTGATTTCCGCATTGTTTCGCGAAATAGATATTGCTGTATCGCTTTAATTTAGCTTTAATGAAATTCTAAAATTTTTCATTAAAAGTTTCATTATCGTGGTTCTGAATTATTTATATGAATGGTAGATGTTTAAATTACTAGCAAGCATCCAATATCATTTTATTTATTCCTGATTTTGCATTAATTTTAATGCTAGCAGTGACTGAATTGTTTCAACTTGAAACATTGTTCGCTCTTCTCTTTCTTTTCATACATAATCTTGAAAGAAAATTTCATTCTCGTTATGCACTACAGATTTCGCTGTAATATCGCGCTTATCGCGAAATAATTGAATTTCACTTTAAAATGGTCTTATCGCTTTAATTCGCGAACATAGTAGGCCTATCCATATTTTCTTAACCAGAAATATATAATTCGTAAAGATATAGCGAAATCGCTTCAAAATATTTTTTGTCGCGTTTATCGTTAATGCGAAAAGATTATGCCTCTAGTGATGGTATATACGTGAATAGCGTGGACAACAAGATGTTCAGTAAAGAACATATAGCCTACTTTCTCCTAAATGTATGAGTATAGTTATAACTCGTTGTTATTATCAAAGAGTATAATAGAACTATTCTTTGTTGAAGACCTTAGAAACGATTTACCTCTACCAAACGCCACGACCTAGATAAAAACTGCTACCATCATTGAAGAAAGAAAGAAAGAAAGATAAGAAGTATATCAAGAATGTTATGGATCTGGAGACATAATCGACCGGACTGGCGGCGTGGCTCAGCGGTAACGTTCTCGCTTGCTGGGCCCTAGGTTGCAGGTTCGTATCCTGGCGCAGTCAGCTGGCATTTGAGGGTGCACAAATGCGAGGGAGCCGTGTCAGTACATTTACTGGCACGTTAAAGATCCCCTTCGGGCCAAAATTCCGGCACCCCGGTGTCTCTAAAAGCAGCAGTAGTTAAAAGGGATGTAAAACCAATAACATTATTATTATTATTATTACGACCTGCCGTAGGCAACATCCAACTTTGAGTTGAGGCATGTCTTTACACGTCTGGTTGTGCATGGCTTTCACAACCCTAATTGAATTAACAAATCTTTCCATGACCCTACAGAGACGTGTGTATACAAACTATGTGGATATTTTCGATAATATAATCCTAACAGAGCGAGTGCATTCTAGCGGCCAGAATAAGAAACTTTTCAATAAAATCTGGAAGTTACCTTTTTGGCAGCTAGATGTCTCGAGTAAATCTGCTGGCGAATTATGTTTTAATTAAATATATATTTTACACCATAATGTGGACAATATAACGCTTAATAACATTTTCAAGTAACGCAAAATAGGCTGTTACAAACCCTTTAAAATAAAAAGTTAAAATGTATCGTAGTATCAACTTGTCATTCTTCAAATTCGATGCGCGTAGAATGATAATGGTATAGTAATCAATGGATCCCCACGTAGACTAGTCGGGACATCTAGTGGTGAAATATCGAACAATATAATCCTAACAGAGCGAGTGCATTCTAGCGGCCAGAAGAAGAAACTTTTCAATAAAATCTGGAAGTTACCTTTTTGGCAGCTAGATGTCTCGAGTAAATCTGCTGGCGAATTATGTTTTAATTAAATATATATTTTACACCATAATTTGCACAATATAACGCTTAATTTTAAAACATCTGAGTCATTACAAAACAATAAACATATAACATTTCAAGCAAAAAAACTAGCTCTTATCGGGTTTGAACCATAGGAATCTGAGCGACAGGCTATCGCTCTACCACTGAGCTAATTGTGTCAACGAATAGCGTTCTATTTAAAATGACTTACATAGAACTTGTTAGCAAATAATGATTTATACTAAACGATTTCATCACTGGAGTATATTATTTATATATAAAGCATTTCATACAAAGTTTATTTATTTTTTATCAGTACGCTATATTGCATTCAATACTCAAATTAGTGAAATATAAGTCAGGCACAAGATATCCGCTGCCATCTTGTCTTATTAATGAATCAGCTGAGCTTTTTAAAATCACGTCTGCACTATAGTATTACAAAATAAACTTTTAATTTCGTACGTGCCTCTTCCTTTAGAACAGTTAAAACGATTCTCGGCTCGATAATCGGAACTGGTGGGTCCCATGATATGGATTATAAAGTTTGCATAATTCGCACGGCCGCCATCCTGAAATGGTATGGCGGACGACCTTGGAGTTTGGTCACAAGACGCATCCTATACGAAGGTATGTTGTTACCAAATTTGGTAGAGATTGGATGATTTGGTTAGTCGTTATTTGATTTTACGTTTTGAACGTTTGAGTGGCCGCCATTCAGTTTTAGTAAAGATGGCGGCGATATAAAACATGACACTGAGGTGTCCTTTGCTAGTGCTACCTTTGTACCAAATTTCGTTCAATTCGCATTCACCGTGTTCGAATTGATAGGGGGGGACAGACATTCAGAGTACACACACTCACACACACACACACAGACTCACACACACACATACACACACACAGACTCACACACACACATACACACACACAGACAGACACACTTTTTTCGCCCTGTGTTGATCTCATAAGTCTACTTTCATTTTTTGCAAAAATCGAAAGTAGGCTAAAAACGCGACACGGATATCTGGTGGTTACCATGGCAACAGGAGTTTTTGGGATAGATGACTTCGTAGTTCTGCCCCTTTAAACCTCAATGACTAACAAGTGCTTTTCTTTTTTGTGGTGAAGTAGCAATATTTTCTTTTCTTTTTCCCCCTTTTTTTCTTAGGCCGTGTGTTTATTAGTTACTAGGTCAATGCGGTCTACAGCAGTTCAGAAGACACATCTATAAATGTCTAAGAGTGCCTATTGATGTTGTTAAGTCTCTCATTAATGGCTTTTTTAACTGGAGACATCACAATACTTTTTTTTTATCCCTGCATGACCTCCTCCTACTTTCGATGGAATGGGATTTTTTATTAGCAGACTGATGGTGTGGCCATGGGTAGTCCTCTCCCTCCTGTTGTGGCTAATTTCTTCATGGAGAACTTTGAAGAGAAAGCTTTGTCGTCGGCTCCTTTCAAACCGAAGATCTGGTGGCGTTATGTGGATGATACGTTCGTTGTTTGGACGGAAGGTGAAGAAAATCTTAGCCACTTCCTGGATCACCATAATCTCCAGCACCCTTCTAGTTGTTTCACCATGGAAAAAGAATCTGTCGGCAGAATACCTTTTTTAGATGTTCTTGTCACCAAGAAAAAGGATGGATCTTTAGGACACAGCGTTTTTCGTAAGCCAACACACACCAATAGATATCTCCACGCAAATTCTCACCATCACCTTCCCCAGAAACATGGTATCCTTACAACTCTAACTACCAGGGCTAGGAGGATTTGTGAAGTGTCTTCTTTACAAGAAGAAATTAATTCCTTGAGAACCACCAACGGTTATAGCAAAGCTTTGATTTCTACGGTTCTGAAACCAACGAATAATAATAGGACGTCCGTTGAGAAAAAGAGGAACTGCTTACCTACCGTACATCCATAACACGACGGATCGTATTGCTAAAATCCTACGTCGGTACAACATACGGACTGTATTTGGAACTTCTGTTAAGATTGGGCAACTCGTGCGACCAACTAAGGATAGTTTGCCTAAATTGCAACAACCGGACATCTACAGAGTTCCCTGTATTTGTGGCAAGGTTTACATCGGGCAGACTTCGAGAACAATATGCACTCGCATTATGGAATATAATAGATGTATCAGGCTTATTCAACCTGATAAATCAGCTGTTGCTGATCATGCTTTAACACCTGGCCATGATGTCAAGTATCAAGGAGTGGTTGTTCTTGCCCGTATAAAGTAATATCGTCCCAGAATCATCAGGGAGGCGGTTGAAATACGTAAACACCCAACCGCGACACCGGCTACAATCTCAGTGAATCCTGGCTACCTATTATCAGAATCCTTAGAAAATAATACACTGCTGCTTTCCGTTGTCCCTAACATGGGGCTATAATGGCGTCCATCTTTGGGGACCTTTTATAGGTTCTTTGTTGCTTTCTCTTGGCAATCATTTGTCGTATTTCAGATTATTCTTGTCGAAGAAAGACATAGTTTCTTTCGAAACGCGTCGAATTTGATTAATAAAACACGGCATAAGCCCAAAATTCAACATTTTATTTACTACTTACTACTATTAAAAGTTATTACGCTTATCGGTTGCGAGATAGTATGAAGGTACTAAGAGTCGTTTAAAATTTCGATTTTCTTTTCTCTAGCGCATCCGAGTGTGGTTTTAAATTTTAAGATTAAGTGCTACCAACATAACATTTTAGTGTCAACAAAAGATGGAAAAAAGTTACCTAATTGAAATTCCTTCAAAAGTGATATTTTAAATCCGCGAGTGATGTTACCAAAGTAACAATGTTCCCAAAACGGAACATTACTACGAGGCGGCTTCGGTGGCATAGTTGGTAGCATGCAGAGCTTCTATGCATAATATTGCGGGTTCAAACCCTGCCAAGGCCTCTAATTTATTAAGAGCGTTAAAATTCCTCAGTATGCCATCCTTCGGAGGGGAAGTAAAGCTGGCGGGCCCATGTCATAGATTTATGGCATGTAAAAGAACCTTCCACTAACTACAATTGTGTGAAGCAAAATTTGTAGGTTAGTTTATATTAACGCTCATTAAGTTCCAACGTTCACCACCAGGTGCTTGTTGTAGTGGCGTCTAGTAGGCTAGTTCGCAGCTAGGTGTCGTTGACGGTAGCATTTGGTGCTACGTGAAATGGATCGTCTGCAGTCCTTACCTGAATTACATATAACACACACTAATACAGCCATCACATTTAACACCGGTTATCAGACAGATTCTACACACACCCAAAGTACACGGGGCTACATGACCGCGTTGTCGCAGCCCCTAAACTGAGGAACTAACCAACAAACATTACTAAAGATTGGATCAATATTGTTGCCCCATAGTAATAATAATTATTATAATATTTAAAATAATAAACTCATTTGGAATAATTAAATGGTCCCCTACTGGTACGGCAGAGATTAGGAAAATTCGAACATTATTGACCAAACATCGAATACAACACTTCAAGTATTAGCATAAATGTTCTCAATCCTGAGCCTAACATTGGTAATAATAATAATAATAATAATAATGAAAATGAAAATGAAAATCCACAGCCTGCTTCCAGTCTCTGACCGGGTCAGGAATGGAATGAATGAAGCCCCCATCTAGCGGCGAGGATATGAACTGTGCCGGCTGCCGAGGCCTGACGCACTCCTCTGGGGAAATGATTAAATGAATGACAGATGAAATGAAATGATAGTGGAGAGTGTTGCTGGAATGAAATTTTGACAGGGAAAACCGGAGTACCCGGAGAAAAACCTGTCTGCCTCCGTTTTGTCCAGCACAGATCTCACATGGAGTGACCGGGATTTGAACCACGGACCCAGCGGTGAGAGGCCAGCGTGCTGCCACCTAAGCCACGGGGGCAACAATAATAATAATAATAATAACAGCATATCCATGATTCGATGTTTATCAGTGTAGCGAAATTTTATTTTACTCTAGCAAACACATAATTTGATGTATGATAATCGCGCCACCTAATATGTGTGACGAGGATTTTGAATATTTGTAAAACAGGCCAGTTTAAAATAATATCTTAGAAACGTTTAGCCCTTTCAATCCCTTGCCACACTATTGTGAGAGTACGCATTTTATTTTTATTTCTTACTTGAGATAGATTTAGGCCCCAGACCGGCCCGCATCGTTTGTGTGTGTTAGGCCTACTGGGTACATGGATATCCGATATGAAGCTCCTTTTGTATTCCAAGAAAATGTGAGATATGTTTGCTTTTCGTCCATGGACAGCATGGCTGCCAACAACCAAACGACCTCGAGGCGAATATTAGTAATTACATACGTATGGGCATTATTTCACATATGTGAAACAACGTATTAAATTGTAAGTATTCATTTCCTGCTACGGTAATTACGAATCTAATTACTAATATTTACCTCAAAGTCGGTGGTTGCTGGCAGCCATGTTGTCCATAGATAGAAAGCAAACACATATCACAACTTTATGAAATATAATATAACATATTGGTGTTCTATGTAGCCAGTAACAACGCAATCGATGCAGGCCAGTCTGGAGACCAAAAGTGATTTCAACTAAGAAATAAAAAGTAAAATATATAACTAAACAATTGTGTGGCCAGATGAAAAAATAAATGCTTGGGATTGAAAGGGAAAGAGATATAAAAGTGTAAGTCAGTATTATAATGTAGGCCTATATCGATGCGAGGATTCTGCGTGAAAAATAAGATTAGGTTTGAAATCTCAGTCCAAGTCTCCATAAAACCATTCCATATCGCTTTTTGCCAAGGAATTTGTGTAAGTCAGGAAACAGTACGAGCTTAAAACTGCTTTGTTAACTTCACATGGTCTGTTTCGCGTTCCAACATCTTGTGCTACCAAATCACCTTATGGCGTAGAGTTTACTAGCCCATGAGCGTTCCATGATTGCAGGTCAGTGCACGTATTATCGGACAGTCTGTGATCAAACAACCATTAATGCAAGATCAGACAGTTCGGGCATTTCAGAGTTTGTTTGCGATGATGATGGAGAGAGAAAGAATCGATTATCCAATCAATTTCCTTTAGTTCCCCGAAATAATCACATTCATAAATTGATGGGAGGATATTAATTTTTCTAGATCGTAGAACTGTTTGATAATATGTAAGCTATCATTTAGAGTTCCTAAAATCAAAAATATGGGCAATAACATTGCAATTACTGATTCTGAGAATCTAAGCGACGCTAGTCTTGCCAGTGTTCATTATTGAAATTAGTTAGGTGACCTTTCAAAAGGGGCTTGAAGCCAATATTGAGTCTGATATATGCAATAACATACTACAGCAAATAGCTTATGAATAATTAGTATATTTCTCCTGACTTCACAGAGCACTTAGTACAAAATAAAAAGATTAATGACTGAACTCGAGTTTTCTTATCAAGTACTATAATTTATGTGTCGTTAACAAGAGTAATTACGTGTACTGTTTGTTCACAGATTTGGGATGTCCCCTTAATTGCTTGTTTGCTGTCACGGAACACTTATCATGTGTCAAGGACATCTTCATTATGACCACCCAAAAGTCACCACTCCCTCCAGGACAGCGTTTGCATTTGGAATTATTGTGTTTACTAAATATTTCCTGTAAATAATACTAATTATTGATAAGTTAGATTATTATGTTTAAGGTGACAGTCCTCAAGGCCTTACGCCCCGTCGCGGTGAACGAAGGAGAGTATCGAGGCTTCAAGAGCAATAAAAGTATCGGTGTTGAAGAATTGAAACCTGAACGGTGATAATTAATTAATTAATTAAATAATTAACATGCCGCAATCGCCATTTAGGAGCAGCTTGGCTGTCGTCCCAGGTTCAATTACAAATTACAATAGTAATGTTATTGATTTTACGTCCCTTTTTTAGTAGACCTACTGTGGCTTTTAGAGACGCCGGGGGCCGGAGTATTTCCCGAAGGGAATTATTAACGAGCCAATAAATTTACTGACACGGCTCCCTCGCATTTGCGCACCCTCAAATGCCAACTGATTGCGCCGGGGTGTGTTCCTGCAACCTTGGGCACAGCTGGCAAGAACATTACCACTGAGCCACTCAGGCAGTCGGAGGTTCAATTACCTGCTTTACCATGATACTGGTATGAAGATTCGAATGAGATCCATTAAGCCCCGTGAAGGCAACTGAGAAAAGCGGTGGGTTTAAATCTGTAATCTATGATTTTCTCATTGTAACTCCAGACCCATTCCAGCTGAGTCTATCAAGAATGGTGTGATTGAAATAGCATGGAACGTATTAACCTTTTAAGTGCCAAGGTTTTTAATTCCCATTCTTAAAAAAATGTAGGAGTCGTAATTTTTAACTTAACAGGGGGCTTAAAATGCCTGTAGGTTTTGTGTCTTTATTAATCTACATGCAAATTCAAAATCCTACATTTATATATATATTTAGACCAATCGACGCTTGCACAAGGACTCAAAAGAAAATTATTTCCTAAATTCAGTAGGCAAGTAATACTTGTCGCTCCTCACTAGGACAACAATTGTTATTCTTTGATCCTAAATCACAAAATGGCGTGAAAAATTTGCTTGTTATTCTACCATGCTTTTTTATATCTCAGATGAACTCCAGTTGTAGAGGAAAGACGTCTACAAAATCCTCTGTTAGTTACTTCTGGAAGCAAAAATCCGAACTCAAATAGTACAACATAATGCCCAACAGATGGCAGAACATGCCGGAGATCAACTCAGCATTCAAAAGCAAATAGGGAATATGAAAAATAAAGTTCTTGCGCCCCGTTTATAGACGGTTAAAGCACTCAACGGGTTAAAATCTTAAATTTTGTCAATATAGCTGACACATGTCTCAACGTTACAGGTATAAATATTATCCAGTATTATAAACATTAATTGTAATGGATTGACTAGCACTATCAACTATTCATTTAATACGTCCAGAAAATTACAGAGTAGTGTTCAGCGATAGTAATTGGCCTGGCAGACGCGTAATAACTGTGATCATGTTAGACTGTATGGGCTCCACTGATGAAGTACCACTTGCTCGCTAGTTGAGCACCTCCAATGAGTTAGTGAATGAAAGATAAAGCAGAAAACTGTGAGTTCATCCACAAGAACATGAACAAAACGATTGCATCCCGTGTGAACCAATGATCACTATTTATCATCAACTTGGACCAAGAAAGACAACTTGTTCGGGTCAGTAGATGCAAACAGTTAGTCCGAATCGGCTTAACAAGTGCAATATTCCTCTTCCTATTTTACACAGTCTCAAATTGTCACCTGTTAGGCTGTATGGTTGAAAAAATAGTTCTTAAAATTCGAAGACGTTGCTCTTTGTCAGAAATATGAAAGAAAGTCAGTTATTGGAGTTTTAAGGGGCGGAACATCTGCCCCAGTCTGAAAGAAAAACCTTACACTTGTTTAGTCTTTCCTACACTGTAACCTTTCCTACTACTTCTAATAGGAATTGACGAGGCTCATCATTCTGTGGTCTCATTTCTTACAATATTTTGTATGACGGACCAGGTTTGGTACTGGTGATGATTTTTGTTTTAAGGGGCCAAACATCTAGGCCATCTACCGCTGGCTGGCTGCGTGGCTCAGTGGTAACATTATCGCCTGCTGAACCCGAGATTGCAGGATTGAATCCTGGCACAGCTAGTTGGCATTTGAGGGTGCGCAAATGCCAGGGAGCCGTGTCAGTAGATTTACTGGCAGGTTAAAGATCCCTTCGGGCCAAAATTCTGGCACCTCGGCATCTCTGCCAAAAAAATATTCTTGGTTTGAGGGCTGGAACGGGTACACTCAGCCTTGTGAGGCAAATCTGAGAAGAGATGGGTTCTATTCTCACCTCGGTCATCCTTCCATGGTTTCTTCTCCAGGCAAATGCCGGGATGGTTCCTAACTTAAGGCCACGGCTGCGTCCTTCTCAATCCTAGGCTTAATTCCAATTGCACAAACTTTTACAACTAACACATTAATACAGGTTATCAGACATTTTCAACACACACCCAAGTACACGGAACTCCTCGACCGTAAAGCCCCTAAATCAATCAACAACAACTAACTTCCGTACTAAATACGTTTAAAATAAAGAAGAACAAGCGAAATAACAGACCGTGAAGTGAAACTCCCTCAACCCGCAAATGATGAGGATTGAGTGACTTGACAGCAAGTAGAGTCATGATAGACTAATAGAAAAGGGAAAGAAGAGAGTTGTGGTTTGTGATATCGTGCTCATGTAGCCCCGTGTACTTGGGTATGTTTAAAATGTGTCTGATAACCTGTGACACTGTGATGTCTGTACTAGTGTATTTGTAATTGAGGTAGTGTTTGGCTAGGAAGTGGCCGTAGCCTTAAGTAGGAATGGAAAACCATGGAAAATCACTTCCAAGAAGGTTGAGGAAGGACTAGAACCCACCTCTTCAGTGGTTTGCCTCACGAGGCTGAGTGTACCCCGTTCCAGTTCTGAAACAAGAATAAAATTTCTGGCCTACGTGGTGATAGCCACTACGCTACGAGGCGGTCCATAGTCCATAGTAAAGAAGGGAGGGTGCTCCCCAAAGTCACTGGACAAATAAAAGGAACTAACCCGACACGAGAATCCCTTGGGATCACCAACCCCCGAGTTTACCAGTCATGTGGACTATACACAACCTGGCTCCTGTCATTAGACAGACGATACCGTGAAGTAAAGAAGTGGTCTCACCCCTCCAAAAATAAGGGTATCAGAACAGGAAAGGAAAAATTACAAGGGTTGATTAAGGCGAGACAATGAAAAACAACCTAGGTGGCCTTGAATACCTTAAAACTGTACCGGCAGGATCGGAAGAGAACAAGAGTTGACAGTAGGGGAGAGCGAGGGGTTCTGCCCCCCCCCCCCCGCCACCGCTACTCCCAATGCGAGCCGATAACTCCCGAACCCGTGGTCGGAGATTCACGAATGAGGTGTCGTTGGACTCGAGCTGACGGGGGCTTTCCTATGGACCACTCATTATATTTAAAATAAAATAAAAATGAAAATTTTTGTTTTCGAAAGTAGGTGATAGTTTGAAAACCAAACATGATAGAATGTTGTGCAATAGCTCAAACGAACGGTCTCTATGTCCTTATTTTTTATAATAAAACGTTTTTATTTTTTACATATTTTTGAAAAAAGTTCAATTTTGACATTTTTATATTTTGGAAACTAAAGAGTTTACAAAAAATTTTGTTTGACATAAATGAATGGCCCTGATCCCCTCTACCCGCAAAATACATTTCAAGCCTCTAGGACTAAAACTGTGCAGTAGTGCTAGAATGGGGGTTCTGAGTCGCCCTCTACTTTCATATAAACTTTGGCCGATATCTCCCGAAGGCGTGGTCGGCTTTTAAAGAACGAGGTATTGCTGGCGTTGGGATGACGTTCTCTTGGCTAAGCATGTGTGTTGGTATTTTTAAATATTTTTTTTGAAAATTCTTGTTTCTTTGGATTGGCTCTATTTTGGAAACGGTGAATCGGAAAAAAGTTTGTTTGACGTTAATGAAAGGTGGGTATGCCCTCTAGGCGGACAGTAAGTTTCAAGGGTGTAGGAGGAAAAACAAAATGATAGCCTACTTTCTCGCGAATATTGGTGATCATTGGCGAACGGATGGTCGGATTTTAACAAATGAGGTGTCGTTGGACTCGAGCTAACGTCCTCTTTTCTATAGACCACTCGTTTTTTTTGAAAAATTTTGTTTTCGAAAGTAGGTGATAGTTTGAAAACCAAACATGATAGAATGTTGTGCCATAGTTAAAACCAATGGTATCTATGACCTTAATTTTTTTATAATAAAACTTTTTTATATTTTGTGATTTTTTGAAAAGCCTTAAATTTCAAATTTTTACTATTTTGGAAACTAGGAACTTTACAAAAAGATGTTTGACATAAATGAATGGTCCTGTCCCCTCTACCATGCAAATAAATGTCAAGTCTCTAGGACAAAAAACTAGGCATTTTATTTTTTATTTTTTTATTTCTTTATTTTTAAATAAAAGCGTGTTTGTAGACAGAGAGCCGGTAGCGCTTGACGTATGTTACAACGAGGCTATGATTGGCCATGGTGGATATGGGAAATGACTATTTCGACGGGGGCGATGTGTGGCAAAACGAGGGGTCGCTTTTCGATATTTTTTTTTTCCTATGGCGAACGAATGAAGGCGAATATTTCGAAAATCCCTCATGACGATCTTTAAACATGTTGGCAAACACTGACCAGTAACCAGACAAAATTCATAATGGTATGAGGGGAGGTTGTTAACAACAGAACTTGTTTTTTTTTAATGTAGAATGGGAAAACAGAATATCTGCTCGAGAGACCCGCTTGGTGCCTGGCTAGCAAGCTAAGAGAATGGAATGTGGGTGAGAGCTGACAACATTGCTGTTAGATGATAACAGGTTGCAACCATTTGACAACTCTGTAAAAAGGTGATAACGGCTAGCCAGGCGAGCAGCAGCAGCAGCAGCAGGCAGGGGCCCCGCAGAGAGGAAAGGGGAAAGAGGGAAGGGTGAACACAAAGAGAGAATAGGAAATCACGTGACCACTGCAGTGCCTGCCAAGAGCAGTGAGGGACGCGGCCAGAGGACCGAGGGGAGGTGAGGGGTTGGGTAAGAGAGTATTGAGCATGTCACTGCACATTGCGCGTCATTCCTATTGTAAACGTTACTTTGTTAACATAGGCTGTGTCTTATGTGTATAAAATTAACTGCATTCGTGTGCTCAACCCCAGTTGGTTACTATATTGGATACATTATATATTTGAGGTAAGTGTTGGAATAACACTGTTTAGTTTATTTTATGCTAATCAATGTTTACCATTTGATTGATGTATTGTTATTTTGTTTTGTTTTAGATAATTGGCATACCTGGTGTTGGGAGAGAGAAACCCTATTCCACTGAAGCCTAGGAGAATGGAAAAGCAGGGCTTTTTACAAAGCAAGGTAAGATTTTTTGAAATTAAATATATAAAACCTGTTTTTTTACATTTTATTTTATTTATTTTTGTTTATGAAAGATGCTATTGCGAATGGATATACTCATGGTGGTTTATTTTATTTCTTTTATAGAGTCTGAGCCTGACAACTGCTGTTGAGAACATGTGTGTTTGGGGCCATTGCTTAAAAGTCTACGGGTGAAAACTGTGGTGAGATTGTTTCTTTTATAAAAATCATGTCTTTTGCCACTGCTACCGATTGCTTAACTTGGGAACCCCTTGACTCTTGTTTTAAAAAGCGTGTTTGCTCTGGCCGCGTAGTGAATGTTAGCGAGAGTTTAATCCCAAAAGACTTTGTCGAATCATGTTTTGACATGTTTACAGAACAAATTTGTACAGCGCAAAGGTTGCATACGGCTTTAAAGGTCAATACACAACTCGTGTGCGATTTCATTTACAAAAACAAGGACGGTGAGCATAAAAAGCCATTTTATATTGGCAGTAATATGCAAGAGCTTTTGATAGCCGATAATCTGAACGAGTGGTATCAATCCCATGTGGTCAATGCCTTGCTATCAACATTTGATAAACTGCAACAAGGACCAAGTGGTTTAGCGTTAGACAAAATCCATTACCTGAAAATCAACATTTGTCATTTCAACCCGTTGAATGCTGGGTCTAGCTATATTAAAACACCGCCAGCAATAGCTTCGAAAAAGGCTATGGTGAATATTGAAAATTTTTGTTGATGAATGTTTTCTGTGGGCTGTGGCTGCGTATTTGCAGCCGGCTCAAGACCGTCATGTTAACAGAACAGCAAAGTACAAGGCCAAGTTTGATGAATTAAAACAAACATTAAATTTAACTCGAGTGTAGTTCCCTATGGACTTAACCGAGATCCATAGGTTTGAACAAGATAACCAGGACTTTTCGTTCATAGTGAATGGCCTTGATGGTGATGAGAGTGTGGGTCCTCTTTATGCCACAAAAGAACCGAAACGACTTTACATTCTTATTTTATATCTGTCTTACGGAGAGGTGAATCACTATTGCCTGATTAAAAGCCTGAGTAGATTGCTAAGCAGTCAAATGTCTAAGAGAAAGTGTTCAAAACATATTTGTGATCGTTGTCTGCAATACGTTTGGACGGCTACCTCGTTGGAACGTCATAGGGTAGATTATGTTTCTCAGGAAGCGGTGAGACTGATATTGCCACAAGGGGACAAGGCTGTGTTAAAGTTTAAGGATATTCATAAGCGTGAAACTGTTCCCTATGTGGTGTACGCAGATTTCGAAGCTCTCACCACACCCATGGCGGGATGTGAACTAGATCCCACCATGAGCTCAACCACACCCATTCAAAAACATGAACCTTTTGCCGTAGGATTTAATGTGGTGTGTGCCTATGACCCCACACAATCCGTTTACAAATACCGTGAGGGGCCAGATTGTGCCAGATGGTTTTTGGATGAACTTGTAAAGTTGGCCGACTATGTACAGGGATTACTGGCCCACCCAGTATCCATGAGCCTAACGCCACAACAGCAGCAGAAGTATGAGCATGCCACGACATGCCATATTTGCGAAGAGCCACTGATCAGTGCTAAAGACACCGTTCGTGATCACTCGCACTTTACGGGGGAGTTTCGTGGAGCTGCGCATAGTAAAAACAACTTGAACTTTCCAGCTCCTCGTTTCATCAGTGTCTTTTCCACATTCTGGCAAATTATCACATTCAGTTTTTGATTCGTGAATTGGGTCATGTCAACAAGGGTTCGTTTACCATTATCCCCCAAAACCATGAGCGTTTTACAGCCCTGACATGACGGTTGATCAACTTAAGCATTCGATTTTTGGATTCCTTTAAGTTTATGGCATCCTCGCTAGACAGTCTTGTGAATGGCTTGAATGAGGATGAATTAAAAAATACTAGAATGCATTTTAATGATCCTAAGCAAGTTCAATTGTGCATTCTGAAAGGTATATTCCCGTATGATTTCTGCAACAGCTGGGACGTGTTAAAGCAAACAAAACTCCGACCACAAGAGAAATTTTACTCGAAACTAACACGTAGTACCGTTTCCGATGAAGACTATGCACATGCATGTCAAGTTTGGCGAGTGTTTGACATGAAGACGCTAAGTGAATATGCTATGCATTACCTAAAACTGGATGTATTGTTGCTCACCGATGTGTTTGAAATATTTCGTGAGTTGTGTCAGCACATTTATGGTCTTGAACCGACTCACTATTATACGAGTCCTGGGCTCTCGTTCGATGCCGCTTTGAAATACACTCAAGTGGAATTGGATTTACTCACTGATGTAGACATGGTTCTATTTTTTGAAAAGGGCATTCGTGGCGGCTTTGTGTCGCTTAACCAACGCCATGCCGAAGCGAACAATGTCTACATGCCTGATTATTCACCAGACAAACCGGAATCATACTTAATGTACTATGACGTGAATAATTTGTATGGTTACGCCATGAGTCAGCCTTTGCCCTGTGGCCAGTTTGCTTGGCTGACTGACAAACAAGTGTCAGAATTTGAAGTAAACATGGCTAGCCAAGAAACAGGCCGTGGATAAGTCGTAGAAGTGGATATTGAATATCCCTCAACCTTGTATGATCAACATGCCGATTTCACATTCAGCCTTGAGCAAATCGTCCCCCCCCCCCCGACAGTAAAGTGAAAATTGAAAAACTTATGAGCACACTTTACAACAAAAATCGGTATGTGCTACATATCCAAATGTTGGTGCAATGCCTCGCCCAAGGCTTAGTGTTGAAGAAAATCCATAGAGGTATTTCTTTTGCTCAAAAACCATGGCTCAAGCCATACATGCGACTCAACACAGAGCACCGACAAATGGCAACACAGCAGTTTCAAATTAATTTTTTCAAATTAATGAACAACTGCATCTATGGCAAGTCCATGGAGAATGTCCGCAAATACCGTGACATTAAATTGGTGAATGTCTGGGAAGGACGTTATGGTGCCCGGCGGTATATTGCCAAGCCAAATTTCAAATCGATCAACATTATCGATGAGGATTTGGCCACTATTGAATTGAGTAGGTCAAGTGTGACCATGGATAAGCCCATTTACTTGGGCCAAGTTATTTTAGACTTTTCTAAATCGGTCATGTATCGATTCCACTATTAGTTTTCCAAACGCCATTTTGAGGACGTCTCTCTTTTGTATATGGATACGGACTCATTCATTTACCACATTCGCCACTGCAACCCCTATGACGTTATGAGGCAGCATAGTGACTGGTTCGACACCTCTTCGTATAGTGCTGACAACATGTTTCAGCTGCCCATAAAAACAAGAAGGAAATGGGTGTTTTAAAAGATGAATGCGGGGATTCCATTATGACGGAATTCGTAGGTTTGGCTTCGAAAATGTATGCTTATCGGACACTAGACAGTAAGGAAGCCAAAAGAGCAAAAGGTGTAGGTAGGGCAGTGGTAAAATCGCTACGTGTAGACGATTACTTAGCAGTTTTACGCACTGGCAAAGCTATGTCCCATACACAGTGCAGGATACAATCCAGCAACCATCATTTTTATCTTGTAGAACAGAGAAAACGCACCCTCGCCTCCATGGATAACAAACGTGTGTGGGCTAATAACTTTCTCACGAGCCTGCCCTGGGGTTATGACCGCTAGGAGGAGGAGGTGTGATTTTTCTGTTTGTTCGTTTAGGGACATGGCTTTTTGTAACTCGTTGATTTAGTATTTTGTATTTTGTAAATATTGGTCTTTGCCTTTGTAAATAGTAGATTTTGTAAATAGTGGCAACCCACTTGAACATTATGCTCTTAAAAAAGTTCTATGCAACCTTATTTTTATTTTAATTTTAAATTTAACCGAGTTGGGAATTGGAAAATGGTATATAGTGTGATTCTTTTAAAGCTGTACAAAGTTGTAGTGTTTGTAAATATGAAATGAGTAATAGTATTTTTTTAGTAATTTTAATGACTAGTATTTATATATTTTTTGTAATGTAAATCGTAAATGGAAAACTAAAAAAAGTTCTTTTGGGATGAGTGTGCATGTGGAGAATGTGCTTTTGGGGATAAATAAAGTTGTAGTGTTTGTTCCCAAAGATAGGTATGGTTGTGTGAGTAGAGAGAAAGCTGGTGTGTGTGTGTATGACCAGAGCAAACACGGTGAGGTAGGGTGGGTGGGGAGGTGGAAATTTTCACTTATATACTCATTTTGTTTTGTCGATAGTTTATTTTCTTTGAAATGTAGTGGTGAATAGACATTATTTTTGTAAAAACAATCTTACCTGCAGTGGTCGTAGACCTCAATGTTTCTCAAAACACACATAAACACATTGCAGCATTATCGTGGTCAAGCACTCGCATCAACATCATTGACAAATCTCAACTTTCAACACACACCAAATGGAAAAATGTGAAAACAGCAAAATGGAAAATCCATGTTTCAATAACACCAAAATTCAAAAAACGTAAAACAGTCATTTTAAAAACTGGAAATGGCCATGTGTGAAATATAAGAATTCAAAAACATACAACGGACATTTTAAAAAGGTGTCATCAACAAAATGGAAAATCCATATCATCAAAAACGCAAAACATGAAACAGACATTTTTTTAAAACTGTAAATTGCAAATTGGCAAATGACAATGTGTGAAAATGTGAAAATGAAAAATCAGCTCATCAACATCATGATTTTTTAATAGTACATTATGCAACGAGCCTATAATGGCTATAATTAAGACACGAGTATTTTTTATAAAACGAGCGTATGCGAGTTTTATAATTTCGATACGAGTGTCTTAATTACCATTATAGGCGAGTTGCATACGACTGTTTATGTTCGACTATAATTATTATAACTATTTTATGTTCGAAGATAAATATTCATAAATATCTGTTGAGATTTCGCCAGTTTTATGTACTGAACAGAGCGCATGAGACGCAGGGAATGCCTTGTATTTACCATGGCCACCTCGATTACTCTACTATGACACAAGGCAAGGCAGTGTGATTTACATTAGAAGGCCGTGGTACTCAGCGCATCTAATTATCTAATTGGTCAAACGACTGTTTCTTGAGCTCTGATTGGTGGGAGAAACTGTATCATAATGAAAAATAATGTTATAATGAGTCTCATTATGATACAGTTTTCAGATACATAATAGTCAGGGTCGAACATAAAAATTAAAATGAAACATTGTGTTCTGGTAAACCTTTGTTTTTTATTTCATAACCATAGGGATTGATAAAAGAAAAAATAGAATACAAACACATCCCAATTCCTCACTCCTCAATTCCTTAATGTTCATGTCTATGCATCATCAACTTTCCTTTCATAGCACTCATCACAATCAGGGCTGCCATTCTTTCACCCACTGAGGCGTCACAGGATGTGAAACGTTGTTTAGCTTTTTTCAATAACAATTTATCTGCCACATATCTTAAACAAGGATGACTGTGGCGATAAGATAGGTCATGTTCTTTGCATGCTTGATCAAAAAGATTAATGGGTACATCACTACGCTGCAAACGTTTTTCAAGATGAGTTCCAGGGCCACAAAAACGATAACCTGGAAGATGGATTTCGAAAGGTAACTATTGAATCACTTTGTCAATGACGCCACTGCCAGTACAGGTCTGGCATATCCTTTTCCATTGATGGTGAAAAGGTTTGGTCTTCCTCTTCCTCTGTGGACGATGTTTGTGTTTGTTGTTGTTGTTGCTTTTTCTCGCCATGACACCCGTGGAATGATTCAACAAAGTCTTTCCTCGGACTTTTATGACCGTGATACAGATTCACTAGATGACAAGTCGCGCACTGACGCATAGAGGGTATTTTTGCCATGGCCACTTGCTTGTGGTGATCGTAATCCGCACAGGGTTGCAATTCACTCAACACAGGGTCTTGAGTCCATAATTTTGGTACATGTTGCCAGATTTCTTTCACCGCGTTGGCGGCCACATAATAAACGAACGACTTGGGCAACGCCAAGAGTTCCTCTTTGGTAAAACTGTCTAGTTTCTTTTTGCATACAAAGAACTTCCCGATGGCTTTGTCGGTAGCATTGCCTTTCTCCACGGTATCACGTGTTGTAGATGTTTACACGTCGCTTGTAGAAATCTCACTGTCCTCATTCACAGGTAAATCTTGAGTTATAATTTTGTTCAACAACTCCCAGCAGGCATGGGTGGTTAACCAATGAAAGAGATGCCACGCATGCGCTAGGGCTGTATGGGTAATGTTGCTACAGGAACAAGTATCCATTAGCGTTTGCAGGGAGGGGCAGCCCAACTCCATGAGGTCGATACATTGACAGTAAGACGCCAAAAATGGTTGCAACCATTCACGTTTTTCATTACCTTTCACAAATACTACATTGGCCGAGGACAAGTGTGCTTTCATGACCACGTCCAAATATTTATAGGAAATGGTTCCTTGATTCCAGTCTAGTTGCCTATGATTTTCAATCCACTGGGTTTGTTTGCGGTCTTTATCACACAACAAATCAAAAGCATGTGGCGGTTTGAATACAAAATGCGTAGCTTGCGATATCCAAAACGTGGTACAATCGTTAATGGCCACTTGTTTAAATATAAATTTGTTGTCACCAATTTTTAACCCTTGGCAATGCACAATGAGTGTGCGCAACATATTGACGCTTGCCTGGACCATGTTCAACTGACGGCTGACTGACGATCGACCACTAAGGTGTGATCATGACATGGACTTACCTACCATGCGAGATTGAAAAAGAATTGAGGTTAGGGTAGGACAGGGGGACATGCAAAAATAAGAATTTAAGAATTACATCATTTTATTATTATAACACGTCTTACAGGCTTTTGTCATTTTGGGATAAGGACGATACCAACTCATACAACAATATAGTCTCTTGTGTTTGTAACGTCCATAACACCGATGATGTCCCAATGTCTCTAAACTAGGCGTTTTCGATGGTGAGCTGCTTACTGAAGCTCCATGGACACCATACAGTCCACACGTATCGTAACTTGCTTTTTTATCACTCAGGGACACGGGTGAGGGATAGCTTGAATGACAGGGTATATTTCCCACCTCCATTCTGCATAGGTAGGGGCAGGCAGGTGACCAGCGCTGATGTTCCTGCATGGGTTCATCGCCCTCCTGCCATTGGTCTATGATGATGGGACAAAAGGCACATTTCACTTCATCTCTTGTTTTTAAATAGTAGAATCCAGCAGCCGCCAAGGCTTGAGGGTTTATAAAAGGCACCGGCCATGTTGCAAAAGTCTTGAAACGTTGTTCCTCAGAGTTTAAATTCATGGATGTGACTTCTCTTGATGCTTTAAAGCAAGACATGACTGAGCGGCTTGACGTGGGTTGAGCTGTTATTTATACACTCGTCACTTGGTTGGACAGTGGATAATAGTTGACTTGTTTGTGATGAATAATCAAACAGTAGGCTGTCGTATTGGCTGGTACATTGTCATGCGTTTCAAAATCTAATCGAATGTCAATATTGGATGGCTTGACTGACTCTTCCAGGTAAGAACAGTCAAAAAGAATCAGTGGCGCTCTTGCCTTAAACGCTTGGGGTAGTAGCATGGGGCCGTTCTCTTTTTGATAATACGACCATCGAAATTTAGAAAACAAGTCGTACAGGAGGCCAAACTTATTTTTTGAAAAATCCAAATCCAGTCCTTCTTAGGGAAACGCAGCTCCGATGAGGAAAAGACGTGCATTTCTCAATTGCAGGTGATCAAATTGCGTGGCATCTTTGGTTTGTTGATACTTGCGATTCGTTTGAAAACCCACGATAATGTAGAGATGTCTCTCTGTATAGCGAGCTGTTTTTACAGACCAACTGTGTGTGTTGGTGGTGGGCAATAGCGGGTACTCATGGAGTGCCCAGCTTCTAAATTCCATGGGTAGAGGCATATCTCTCTTTACCATCTTGAGTATGTCCAGTTTTTTGCTATCGTCAATGGTCACATGGGGCACTTTCCATAGTAAGCGTTGTAGTTGAATTTTTGAATCTATGGGGGCATTGTCAGCTCCCTTGAGTGCATTATTATCACTCCTGTTTCTCACCAGATAAAGCACTTGCCTTGCGTTGACCACAATGCGCTGGTGGTCTTCGGCAAAGCCTAAAATCAGTTTAAGAGGTTAATATCCAGTAATGGTCCCATCGGTGTGTACCATCCAGTCATTGGTCGAGTCAGGACACCAACCTGCCATGCAAAGTGTTTTACCTCTTCCTCACTATAAGAGGGGTATAGTTTCATGACACTGGAAATGCCCACATTTCGAGTGCTATCCACCACGATATCGTTAATGACATACCGCACCTCAGAAAACAGAAAGGCCAAACCATGGTTGGACAACTTGGATGTGGTGGGTGTAGAGCCATCGGCTTTGGTGAGCCGACCTTCGATCTGAATGACACTTTCATGTGGTAGGGCGTAAATATCTTGGTTGTTGATAACAAATTGAATTTCATCATTGTTATTGAGTCCAGGAGTTTGAGCTTGATAGGAATGGAGATCAATTCTTACCACTCCTGGTTGCTCCTCGATGCGGTTCGCTATCTCTAGGATATAATTCATTATGAGGGTTGACGTGCTAACCCAAATGCTGTAAAATCTGCTTGTTCTTAGATATTAACGTGTATTCACGTGGCAAACAACTAACACCATTCCTAGACGGTGTTGTTGCTTTATACACAAACTTCATAGTGGCTTTAGCACCAACTTGTAAGTCACTGGTGTGGTAGAATCTAGATCAATGAGTTGTTGCTGTCTATTGATCAGTCTTAATGTTATATAACTAAGACTATCGACAGCCACAGAATGAAAAAGCACCCCTGGAGGGTTTTCACGAATAATATAGCCATTGGGCGATGTCACAATAAAGTCATAAAGCGAATGCGATGGTTTTTGATTGGTTTACACTTGGCTAATAATATTACACGTTACCGACACATGATGGTCTTAAATGAATTTCACTTCATGATCCGATTCATGTTTCTTGTTGGGCTCCAACACGCGTGGTTTAAATCCTATTAATGGACCAATGGAATCGGAGCGTGTTTTAAAGTCAATTTTGAATGTGGAGAAAATACTGCAGCGATGAGAGTTGGTATTTCCTACAAGTTCAAACTTGCGCGTTCCATCGATAAATGACTTTAAACCATATTCACATAAATGTGTTCATAAATGTCATCGATCGTGTATCCACCAGAGTTCAGGGTGAGCACAGAATCATC
Organism: Meconema thalassinum; assembly: GCA_946902985.2. Classification (NCBI taxonomy): domain Eukaryota; kingdom Metazoa; phylum Arthropoda; class Insecta; order Orthoptera; family Tettigoniidae; genus Meconema; species Meconema thalassinum. The sequence goes on along the minus strand of OX336388.2, from coordinate 1,182,830,281 downwards.
ATAGTAAAACTTGTTGTTCACATTTTCACGCATGTTGTATATTCGATTGTACGTTTCAAGAGAAACAAGTCCTAAACCATAGGGTTTTTCACTCAATTCGATAGGGGGGTAAAAGTCTAGGCTGACTTCAGGTCCACGTCCATGCAGTGTAAACGTTTTACTTTCTGCCGACATACTGTTGGCGTTTTTGCTTAAGCTGCGTCTTATATAAAAAAATTAAACACAAACGTCCACACTGTTGGCTGTTAAACGTTTGCTCACGTTTCACATTATAATATATCTTGATCCTGTTTCCAAAATAGGTCACTAGTTCCATGGGCGGGGGCAAATTCCCAAAACTGTCAAAGTACCATACGGTGGATCCCTCTTTGACATAAGCTACATAATGTGTTCCTGGTCCTCGGTGATCATCCAAATTGACAACAGCACATTCCTGTTTCCAGGGTCGTGGGGGTAATTGGTTATGCATAAACACACCTCGAAAATGAGAAAGCTTTAGTTGTTTAGCATAGCTTTCCACTTGTTGATGTGTCAGGGCATGTCTTGCTATGGCTGAGGTCTAATTTTTTTTATATTTCGAAATGGTGAAATCCCAAATCCTTGTTGATAAAAGGCTGGCTTTAAATTGGCATTTCTAGCCCCCATTGCAATCGCTTCCATCGTTTCATTGTGTCGCTGACTTTCTTTGAGTTGTTGCTTGCCCTGCTGCGCGGCTTGAATGGTTTTCGCCACTGCACTGGCACCGCCCAAAAGTGAACCCAGAGCAGCCAGACCGGCAAATAAAGCAGGTAAAAATCCCGCTCGTTTGGGGACGGGAATCCCTCGTCCTTGTTTTGAACCCCGTCGCCGACGTTTTGGAATAACATGTCTCTGTGCTGCTCGAAAGGCTTTCCTTATGTTCAATACATTATTTTTTCTTTTTTTTCTTTCGCAACGGCTTGTCCACGAATGTCGTAAGCCCAGGCTTTGCCAAGGACAAAGTCTTTTTTTAGTCTTTCTCACCACATACATTTGTTTCACCATGATGATAACGACCAACAACCTTTCACAAGAAAGTTTAAATCACAACTAACGTCAGATTGTTATTTCATGGCTGTATATTCCAATTCCACATATAGTGGGAAATCGTTTATGGGTTTCCCTGCTTGCTTTTCATCCCATGTCAACATGAGATGAAAGGATAATTCGTCACCTGCATTGACCATTTCATGGTTATGGACCAACATCCTATGATCGTTTATCTGTATTTGTAAATGGTTCTCATCAGGTATGGCGTATTTGATGTGAATGGTTCCATCATAGTGTAATCGATAGTGGCTTAAACTCGAAGCAAGCACATAGGTCAAGTGCTGATCATGGACTAGTGGTAAATGGTTTCAGTCATTCACAGGTTTTTCATTTGTCAGATACACTAAAAATACAGATGGGATAAATTTGTAAAGCCTTTTCATTTCATAGGTCATGTAACGCTTGGTACAAACATCGTCTTGTGGGTCTTCCACGCGAATAATCCGATGGTGATTAGCGCTACAGCCATTCACCGTAAGCTGAGGCACTTTGTCATAAAACTCATACACTTTGTTATCCACATACTTTTTTGTAGTAACGTCTATAAACACTTGAGGATGTTTTAACCGCTTCCCCATAAAGTCATATTCTCCCTGTTTAGTGCGTGGCACTACTGACCTGTTCACAGAGTGTTTATTAGCAGGATCTGTTTCTTGTTTAGGATCATGTATGGGGACAGACCTAGCTTTGGCCATCAACGCACGTCCAAAGACATCCATCGCCAACCTGCAGTATGAGTCTACTGTTTCTATGACAAGGCCCGGTGTCCTGTATATAGACAGCCAGCTAGCCTGTCTAAGCCTTAGTTGATATGAAGATTATTAAGCAGCAAGAGTCATTCCCCGTGGGGGACATAGTTTCCCAACTCTGTCCCACATCACGTGAACAATGCCATGGTTCACTGTTTCCATCTTCCATTCGCTGCATCATTGTGGGACCTTCCGGCTGTGGAAAGACCAATCTTTTGCTAACGCTCATCACAGCGCCCAATGGTCTGCGTTTTCAAAATATTTATATTTTTGCAAACTCTCTCTTCCATTCCCTCTACGTGTTTCTGGATCAAGTCATGTCTGGATTACAAAAGTCCTCTCGGCACGCCGGAAGGCGGAGGTAGATTTCACCGGACAAACTTGGGGATAGTCGAAAATAGGCAGAATATGCAGGTTTTCGTAGAAGGATCAGACCACATTTATTGCGTGAAAGTATTTTATAATTGGAGATTAATTAACTTTGTTTTTCGTCATTTTATGCATATTTTAAACATTCTATTGTCTTATGATGACGGTAACCTTCTTGTCATTTGGAGTCCATTTTTATACTTGTGGTCACACTGTACTTATGCAAAGTTTCGACACTGATGTGTAACTATGTAACGGTCTGTTACTTCTTCACGCAAAATTATATCTCCCGCAGAGATGTTGGTTGGTTCCTCAGTTTAGGGGCTGCGACAACGTGGTCATGTAACCCCGTGTACTTTGGGTGAGTGTAGAATCTGTCTGATAAACGGTGTGAATTGTGATAGCTGTATTAGTCTGTAATTCAGGTAAGGAATGCAGACGCTCAATTTCAAGCAGTAGTTCCTAATGTTGCTACCAGATACTACCGTCAACGACGCCTAGCTGTGAACTTGGCTACTAGATGCCACCGCAATCAGCAACTCGCAACGAACGTTGGAACTTCCCCTCCAAAGGAAAGCATACTGAGGGATTTTTAGCGCTCTTAGAAAATCTGACGACTTTGGCCGGCTTTGAACCCGCGACCTTGGGCATAGGAGTTCAGCATGCTACCAGTAAAGTCACCGAAGCCGCATCACACTTAGTCAGATGGAAATCTGAATCTGATCTCGCGCAAGTGCGTTGTCATGGCAACGTCTGATGGATCATCCCTCATCAATTTAGTAGTGTTGCCATGTCAACCACTGATAGCTCTTGGCATTTTCTTACAATTCCGAAATCATTTTTCTCATCCCTTGGCGTAATGGTGGCTCATATCAAAAATTCTTTCAGACAAAAGTTTTAGGTAATTATTAGGGGAATATTGTCCATTTTGTACGGTTTTGATATTGTGCCTATTAACAGAGATATGATTAATGTTTCCCGAAAAAAACACTTTTTCCCACCCCTTTGGTCAATGGTTGGTGCTATCAAAAAAACGATTCAAACATAAATTTCTGAGCTTTATCCGACACATAGTATGAACTTTGAACGGATTCGATATTTCACATATTAAGAGAGTTATAGCAATATTTCATTTTTTCGAAAAACAAAGTCCCCATTTTCATCCCTTTCGACCGATTTAGCCCAGTAACGAACTCGTCCGAGATTTTATGGGTATACATATTCGGTAAAAAATTCAAAGTGATTGGCGCAAAATTACGGCAGTTATCGTGTCCACAAGAAACTGATATACATATATATACATATATTACATAAATTATATATAAACTTTTGAACTGACGGTGGTTTTGGGGTCTGGGGGATGTGAAACGCGAAGATATGTCGAAATTTTCCGGAAATCGAAACATGGTACCCATTGCAATAGTTAGCTTTCTAATGAAATCTACCTAAAATACTGCCGTCAACGACACCTAGCTGTGAACTTGGCTACTAGATGCCACCTCAATCAGCAACTCGCAACGAACGTTGGAACTTCCCCTCCGAAGGAAAGCAAACTCAGGTTCTTTAGCGCTCTTAGTAAATCCGACGACTTCAGCCGGGTTTGAAACCGCAACCTTGGGCATAGAAGTTCAGCATGCTACCAGTTCCGATACCGAAGTCGCTTCCCACTGACATATGAAAACTGAATGTGATCTCGTGCAGTGGTGTTGTCATAGCAACTGCTGATGGTCATCCCTTATCAATTAAAAGTAAAGTTGTCATGGCAACCTCTCTTGGCACTTGGCATTTTCTTATAATTTAAATCATTTTGTTCACCCCGTGGCGTAATGGTGGGTCATATCAAACATTCTTTCAGACAAAAGTTTTAGGTAATTATTGGAGGAATATTGTCCATTTTGTGCGGTTTTGATATTGTGCCTATTAACAGAGATATGATTAATGTTTGCCGAAAAACCCACTTTTTCCCACCCCTTTGGTCAATGGTTGGTGCTATCAAAAAACTTATTTGACATAAATTTTTGGCACTTATCCGACACATATTATGAACTTTGAAGGGATTCGATATTTCATGTATAAAGAGAGTTATAGCGATATTTCATTTTTTCGAAAAAAGCCCCCCATTTTTACCCCCTTTGACCGATTTTGCCCATTAACGAACTCGACCGAGATTTTATAGGGATACATATTATGTAAAAAATTCTAAGTGATTGGTGCAAAATTACGGCAGTTATCGTGTCCACAAGAAACTGATATATATATATATATATATATATATATATATATATATATAGATACATATATACATAAATTATATATAAACTTTTGAACTGACGGTGGTTTTGGGGTCTGGGGGATGTGAAACGCGAAGATATGTCAAAATTTTCCGGAAGTCGAAACATGGGACCCATTGCAATAGTTAGCTTTCTAAAGAAATCTACCTAAAAAAGAGAATATGGGTTATTTTACATTTGACTAGTGTTAGCGAAGTTGAGGATGACAAGGATTAAGTGTTTGCGCCTAAAAAAAAACGCACCCCTTGCAGAGTTTCTGAGAAAAAAAGAAATCCTTGGCCATGGTCGAAACACCTTGCCCTTCCAGATCGTCTCCGTTTTCACAAGTCTTGGCCACTCCTCAAAATAAAGCTCAACTGAAAAACATTTTAATAAAATATTATGGATCAACACTAGAACCCTATCTCACTGATCTATTTATTGGAAACACTGATACCACGTTTGGTGTTCGCTATGAGGATGACAGTTTTAAAATTGAGGATTCATCCATTAAATTTGCTCGTACTTAAGCTGTCATTAAGAACATCAACTATAAATTGACGCCAGGACTGTTAAAGCTGCTCTTTTCTCGAACACCCTCATTCCATGACTATACGTCAGAGGACCTTGGCAAATATAAATCCATTTTATTGGAAACCCATGCCCACAAAAGACAGTATGATCCAGCTCAACAAGTGAATGCCAATATATCTCAAAAATATAAAACCATCATTGCAAAAATGTTTCCCACCAGTCAAAGTACTCGTCGTAAGCTCGTCCAGCGACTACAGTTGTTGCATGCTTCACGTCAAGCTGGCCATACCGGTCACGATTGGGAAATTCTAGAAATTGAACAAGAACTTCGAAATGACAAAATTATTGTTTAAGCCCTCACCCATTAAAATGGGTATTGCTCACGAGATGCATCGCCCAACTAGGCGTCACTATCCGCGACTCAAGGTGATTTCACGGGGCGTGGATGAACTTTGGCAGGCTGACTTGGTTGAAATGATACCCTATGCTGGCGTTATTGACGGTGTACGCTATATGTTGACCGTCATTGATGTCTATTCCAAAATGGCCTTTGTTGAACCTGTGCGTCGCAAGTCTGGTCCACTGATCACCAAGGCCTTTCAACATATTATTCAACAATCCAAACGTCAACCTCAGTTGTAACAAACTGACCAGGGGAAAGAATATTTCAACAAGGATTTTTCCAGGTTTCTCAAATCTAAGGATATTCACCATTACACCACATACAGCAATCTCAAAGCCAGCGTGGTCGAACGGTTTAACCGAACATTGAAAACCCATATGTGGAAAGCGTTTACCGCTCAGGGCACTTATTGCTGGTTGGACATGTTCCCTGAGCTAGTGTCACGTTACAATGACAGCAAACATAGAACCATTGGGACCAAGCTACGTCTGGATAAACTGTTTAACCCCATAAAAACAGCAGATCCTAATCGTCACCGACTGAAAATTGGGGATTTTGTTCGTGTGAGCAAATTAAGTCTGCCTTCAATAAGGGCTACACACCTCAGTGGGGTACTGAACTATTCCGAATTCGTCAAGTCAACTTGGACAGTCCAGTCACCTATTTACTCCAAGACCTCAACCATCAACCCATAAAAGGTAGATTTTATCTCCAAGAACTTCAAAAAACAGCATTTCCGAAACATTACCTCGTGGAAAATGTGTTGAAACAAAAAGGAATTGAACTATATGTCAAATGGTTAGGATTTAACTCAACGTTTAATTCTTGGATCAATAAATTACATGTTGTATGAACCAATAAATTACGTGTTGTATGAACCTGTGCACGTTTTTAGGTAGATTTCATTAGAAAGCTAACTATTGCAATGGGTACCATGTTTCGACATCCGGAAAATTTCGACATATCTTCACGTTTCACATCCCATAGACCCCAAAACCACCGTCAGTTAAAAAGTTTAAATATAATTTATGTATATATATACATATATCACTTTCTTGTGGACACGATAACTACCGCAATTTTGCACCAATCAATTTGAATTTTTTCAGTAATATGTATCCCTGTAAAATCTCGGTCGAGTTCGTTAATGGGCACAATCGGTCGAAGGGGGTCTTTTTTCGAAAAAGTAAAATATCGCTATAACTCTCTTAATATTTGAAATATCGAATCCATTCAAAGTTCATACTATGTGTCAAACAAGGCCCCAAAATTTATGTTTGAAGAGGTTTTTGATAGCACCAACCATTGACCAAAGGGGTGTGAAAAAGTGGGTTTTTCGGGAAACATTAATCATATCTCTCTTAATAGGCACAATATCAAAACCGTACAAAATGGACAATATTCCCCTAATAATTACCTAAAATTTTGTCTGAAAGAATTTTTGATATGACCCACCATTACGCCAAGGGATGAGAAAAATGATTTCGGAATTATAAGAAAATGCCAAGAGCTATCAGAGGTTGCCATGACAACACTACTAAATTGAAGAGCGATAAGCCATCAGACGTTGCCATGACAACGCACTTGCACGCGATCACATTCATTTTTCCATCTGACTAAGTGAGAAGCGGCCTCAGTGACGTAACTGGTAGTATGCTGAACTTCTATGCCCAAGCGGGTTCTAAGCCGGCCGAAGTCGTCGGATTTTCTAAGAGCGCTAAAAATCCCTCAGTATGCTTTCCTTTGGAGGGGAAGATCCAACGTTCGTTGCGAGTTGCTGGTTGCGGTGGCATCTCGTAGCCAAGTTCAGAGTTAGGTGTCGTTGACGGTAGTATCTGGTAGCAACATTTGGAACCAGTGCTTGAAAAAGACCGTCTGCAGTCCTTACCTGAATTACAGACTAATACAGCCATCACAATTCACACGGTTTATCAGACAGATTCTACACTCACCCAAAGTACACGGGGTTACATGACCGCGTTGTCGCAGTCCCTAAACTGAGGAACCAACCAAAATCTCTGCGGGAGATATAATTTTGCGTGAAGAAGTAACAGACCGTTACATAGTTACACATCAGTGTCGAAACCTTGCATAAGGACAGTGTGACCACAAGCATAAAAATGTGCCCCAAATGACAAGAAGGTCACCGTCCCCATAAACAATAAAATGTTTAAAATATGCATAAAATGACGAAAAACAAAGTTTATTAAGCTCCAATTATAAAATACTTTCTCGCAATAAATGAGGTCTGATCCTTCTACGAAAACGTGCATATTCTGCCTATTTTCGCCTATCCCCAAGTTTGCCCGATGAAATCTACCTCCGCCTTCCGGCGTGCCGAGAGGACTTTTTTTAAATTGAATCGTGTTGTACGAGAGCTCTGTGTACGGCGCTCCACGCTTCATGCATGTCCATACATGTTTCTCTTTCTCTCTCCACACCCGCGTCTCACTCCTTTACTCCATGACGACATACAACTCGTTCAGCTATTGGCTGTCATGGGTTCTCCCACTCCTCCCCTCACCTCTCCTCCGGCTCTCTGGCCCCGCCCCCTCACCACTCTGCAGTGGTCACGTGATTTCCTGTTCTCTCTTTGTGTTCACCCTTCCCTCTTTCCTCTCTGCGGGGCCCCTGCCTGCTGCTGCTGCTGCTCGCCTGGCTAGCTGTTATCACCTTTTGACTGAGTTGTCAAATGGTTGCAATCTGTTATCATCTTACAGCAATGTTGTCAGCTCTCACCCACATTCCATTCTCTTAGTTGGCTAGCCAGGCACCAAGCGGGTCTCTCGAGCAGATATTCTGTTTTCCCATTCTGGCTGCCAGTCAGACATAGAAAAAAAAACCAAGTTCTGTTGTTAACCACCTCCCCTCATACCATTATGAATTTTGTCTGGTTACTGTTCAGTGTTTACCAACATGTTTAAAGATCGTCATGAGGGATTTTCGAAATATTCGCCTTCATTCCTTCGTCATAGGAAAAAAAAATAGTGAAAAGCGACCCCTCGTTTTGCCATACATCACCCCCGTCGAAATAGCCATTTCCAGTATCCACCATGGCCAATCATAGCCTCGTTGTAACATACATCAAGCGCTACCGGCTCTCTGTCTACAAACACGCTATTATTTTAACAAAATAAAAATAAAAAAAATAAAATGCATAGTTGTTTTTTTGACCTAGAGACTTGGCATTTATTTTAATGGTAGAGGGGATAGGGATCTTTCATTTATGTTAAACAATTTTTTTTTGTCAACGTGTTAGTTTCCATAATAGTAAAAATTAAAAATTTAAGGGTTTTCAAAAAATCTCAAAATATAAAAAAGTGTTAATATAAAAAATAAAAATCATAGAGACCATTGGTTTGAACTATGGCACAACATTCTATGATGTTTGGTTTTCAAACTATCGCCTACTTTTAAAAACAAAATTTTTCAATTTTTTTTTTTTCAAAAACATACGGAGTGGTTTATATGAAAGAGGACGTCAGCTCGAGTCCAACGACACCTCATTTGTTAAAATCCGGCCATCCGTTCGCCAATGATCACCAATGTTCACGAGAAAGTAGGCTATCATTTTGTTTTTCCTCCTACACCCTTGAAACTTGCTGTCCGCCTAGAGGGCATACCCACCTTTCATTAACGTCAAACAAACTTTTTTCCGATTCACCGTATCCAAAATAGTGCCAATCCAAAAAACAAGAATTTTCATTTTTTTTAAAATACCAACACACATGCTTAGCCAAGAGAACGTCATCCCAACGCCAACAATACCTTGTTTGTTAAAATCCGACCACGCCTTCTAGAGATATCGGCAAAGTTTTTCTAGCACTACTACACAGTTTTAGTCCTAGAGGCTTGAAATTTATTTTGCGGGTAGGGGGATCAGGGCCATTCATTTATGTCAAACAAATTTTTTTGTAAACTCTTTAGTTTCCAAAATATAAAAAATTTCAAAATTGAACTTTTTTCAAAAAAATGTAAAAAATAAAAACGTTTTATTATAAAAAATAAAGGACATAGAGACCGTTCGTTTAAGCTATTGCACAACATTCTATCACCTACTTTCGAAAACAAAAATTTTCAAAATTTGTTTATAAAATATAATGAGTGGTCCATAGGAAAGCCCCCGTCAGCTCGAGTCCAACGACACCTCATTCGTGAATCTCCGACCACGGGTTCGGGAGTTATCGGCTCGCATTGGGAGTAGTGGAGGGGGGGGGGGGGGCAGAACCCCTCGCTCTCCCCAACTGTTGACCAAAGATGACAAGGAAGATGAAAGAGAGGAGCACGGCTAAGTAATTGGAAGCAATGCCTTGCTCAGCAGAGGCCTCATGGTCACCAAACCCGCGTACCACTAGTTGTGAGCACTGGGGAGGTATCCGGGTTCCTAATGCATTGGGAGTTTCGAGGTTAATGGTTCATTTTCCACGTTGAAAGGAGGTCCTGTTGCTGATGATTGTAAGATTAACGGTCACATATAATCACAAGTTTCCCTGCCGTCTTCCCGTGTGATAAATTGATTGACAGTTACGAAGGTTACTTCTGAGATTTTAAACGATCAAATGCACTTTTTGTGTCTGAATTGTTTTAATTTGCATGCCCCTTGATACTTCAACTGCTGGATGAAAATGGGAAATCTTGTTTCAGTGTACAAACGGAGGTAATTGCTTTTTAAGTACAGAGCTACTGAGGGTTCTTCTTCTAGTAACTGGGGTATAAAAGGAACAGGATATTCTGGCGAGACAGATACCTTGTGTAGTCTCAAGGCGACAGACTACACGAGGAGGTAATAGCCTTAATGCGCATGACATGATGGAGACCCGCGATCACCAAGAACAAGACATAGCACTTGAGATGACAAGGAAGCAAATGGCTTTAATAATCTCTCCACCTACACACATTATAGCACAATCTCAAACTGGGCTGTAGCAGTCTGAGGTCACGACTTGGACATGTCTTCTATTACACCGACATTCCCGTTGACACATGTGTAAATACTACTCAATGACAGACCAAGGAGATTAAAGCACTTAGCCCGCACGGACGTATTATTTTAGCGGTACTTTTGTAATTAAGCTAATGATAAAAACCTTTCACATTAAAGATAAGACAGATACACCAGGTAACTTAATTTCAGTGTTCAGTGTCTGAACTTCCAACGTCTCCATCTTGTGTACGATGTTCATTTCTCTATACCCCCTAACCCATATCTGAGGAATCGCCTGTCGCAGAGTAGGCTGGTGCGCTCATAGTAAGCAACTGATGTCACAGCTACCAACTCGTATGCAAAAGAAAACTACACAGCCTGAATTGACGTCACAAGATAGACACAAATACTCTTCTAACTCTCAAAGATTTGAGCTAATTACTTCAAAGGAGCTGTACCAGCTATCCTCAGAGCATGCGGAAAACTAAATCAGTTACCAATCCTAAGTGTCAACGAATTCTCTAAGAAACTTTTCTTAAACAGGTTTTTCGTTCCTGTAGTTCGTTTTCGCTCTTCCTCCAGCCAGCAACACGTGGTTATCCAACTAGGCCCTGACCATGTCATTGTTGTTTAACCTCGGAGATGGAAGCTGAGGTTTCAACTCGTAAAAACCCATTAATTAATCGGTGCTTAATATTTCTATGTACTGTAGTTCTACCTCCTCTGGTGTTTTAACTGAATTGTTAGCAGTAGTTACCACTGCCGTAAATACCTGTAAAACAGAGGACTGGAGGAAAGAGAACTCGTTAAAACTAGCTGATTATAGGTACTGCCAAATAAGCAAATATACCGTACATTCATAGGCAAGGAATGTAACAGCCTACACTTGATTACAAAGGTTCTGAAATAATTTTTAACACGAGGAATGTTCGTACTTTAGGCAGTAAGTTAATTGAAATATTTAGATTTGAATCTTAATAAGATGTTTTATATTAAACACTTGCCTCTATAGCTGCGTGGTCCAAGACCTTTACAATTAGAGGACTAGAGAATCGAAGTTAGGTGAACCGATCCTTGTCCATGAAGACATAAATTGTATGTGGGGCTGATGGTCACTCTTTCACCACTACATTATTGATAGTGGGATGGTATTGGCCTCATCATTTTAGGGGTTCTGGGCATCTTGGTCATCATCCCCGTGTACTTGGGTGTGTGCTGAATTATTGTCATAATCAGTTCTTCTGTATCAGTGTGTGTATGATTGGTATAGGTAGCCCGGGACATGGTGGGGATAATGGTGGTTGTTTTAAGAGGCGTAACAAATAGGTAATCTGCCCCTCGTAACGCAGTATACTTACACTCCACATTTGCCTGGATGAAGTGTGAGACTTGAAGGAAACTTCACTCATGATGGCCGCTGTCAACGCCGGGATTCGAACCTTTCTCCTCCAGACTTTTAACTCTCCCCAGTAGCCATGGTTCACGACGAAATACCCACGTCCACGCCACGGGACATGCGTACCTAGGTATAACAATTTTAAGGACAGATTGTGGAAAATGATTGTGGTGATTTATTTTACGGGGCATAACACCTACGCCATCTGTCTCTAATTTTTATTTATTTATTTAGCGTATGGCTTTACAGATACACTATGTACACAGAAGATAATTAATTTAGGAAAGGAAGGTTAACTATATATTTATATCTACATTTTTTATATAAGTGCCTCTGGTGATCCATGAGCGAAATCCGTGACGATGCCACTGTACTTTCTTGTAGGATACTTGGTGATGATATGCTGGATGGCCTGCTTAGGGGCACCACAATCACAGTTAGTGTCTCTAATTTTTTTTTCGTGTGACCTCCTGAGAGGCCGAGTGCAGGTCTTTCTAGTCGATGCCCGTGGGCAACCTGCGCGCCGGGATGATGGATGGAATGGATGAAGATGAATGAAACTGGGCAAGGATGTGGAAGGAATCGGCCGTGGCCTGTCAGAAGGTACCGTCCCAGCATTTGCCTGGTGTTGAAAATGGGAAACCACGGAAAACCATTTCAAGGACGGCCGATGGTGGGGCTCGAACCCACGCGTCTACCGAGTCAGCAGAGAGCTTGGCCCCATGACCTAACGCTGCGCTTTTAGCGAGCATAGCCACTGCTGTCGGTTAGTGTCTCTAATGATATAATGATAATGAAAAATCAGAATGCAATGAATAATACTACTAACTACCAACCAGACCTCACGGTTCCGCTCCTTAAAACAACAATATCTAACTACCAACTAGAAATTAACTTACTAACAGAAGAGATTAACAAGTGCAAAACTACGAGCAAATAGCCATTTTCTCTATATCCTACTTATGTTAATTGCTTCTATCGACATACAAAATTTCAGTTTGATTGCAGTAATAGATTCGTAGATAATGAGAACCGTCCAAATATTTTGGATGGTCGCCATGTTGGATTTTTATATATGCAGGCCATAGAGTTGTGAAATATTACATGCAGATAATTGCGTAGGTGTATTATTCAAACGTCAATCGGATGATTAGGATACAAGAAATAAAAACTTGATTTTAAAATTTCGCACAACCACCATCTTGTAGTTATAAAAACAATTGAAATAAATTGGATGTCAGTAGATAAAAATTTGTATAAGCATTTACCATACCAAGTTTCACTGCGCTCGGATGGTTAAATCGCGAGAAACGTCCATTTAAATACAGTATTTAAATTTCGCGTCACTGCCATGTTGGATTTGTAATGAACAGGTTATTGAAAGTCCCACAGGTTAACTTATGTTAATAGCCTTTATCAACATACAAAATTTCAGTTTGATTGCTGCCATAGATTAGTAGTTATTGTGAACTATCTAATTATTTCGGATGGTCACTATGTGGGATTTTTATATATGTAGACCATATAGCTACGTATGTACTTGTAGATGACGATTATTGGGTAGGTTGATTATTCAAACGTTGACTTCGATCGCATGATTAGGACACAAGAAATAAAAACTTAATTTTAAAATTTTGCACAGCCGCCATCTGGAGGTTATGTAAACAATTGAATTAAATTAGATGTCAGTGCATTACAATATGTATAAATATTTGCTGTACCAAGTTTTACTGCGTTCGGATAGTAAAATTCCAAGCAAAGTCTATCTAAATGTTTTAATTTTGTTTGGCCATCATGTTCGTTTTGTACTTAACAGTTTAATGAAAGCCACATAGGTGAAATTTTAGTAGTGCCCTACATCACCACACAAAATTTGAGGGTGATATCGGTAATAGTTTCGAAGATATAGAGTGCCGGTTAAATATTTAACACAGCTGCCATGTTGGGTTGATCAGACAAAATAAAATTTGAAGGGCACGGTCGGGGTCGGACGAAATACTACTATGACCTTACCGAGTTTCATTGAAATCGCTCTAGCCGTTTCAATTTTATTAGGTACATACATATACACACACATACGCGTACACACACACACACGGACAAAAGGTGATCTCATAAGCCTATTTTTCCATAAATGAAAATAGGCTAAAAAGGACAGGAAAATGAAAGATAGGAGGTAAATTGTCCTCAACTCTCGAGGAATGAATATTGGTGACATTGGAAGGAGTTAGAGCCATGAAAGACAAATAGGAAACTGAAGGCCGGGAAATCCAACCCACAAACAATGGAAAAAGTAAATTACCTGACCCAGCTCATGAATATTTCGTGGGCAGCCAACTCTGGAACTCACCAGTCGTAAACGCTTGAGGTTGTCTCAGTATACAGTGTGAACCATGTATTGTGGGACTATATGCACATCCTGCCTCCGATTGGGACATTTTGCACAATGCACGAGGTACTATGAAGGGAAAAGAAGAGTTCTGATCCCTCGATAATAAGGGTATCAGGAAAGAAGAGACAAGATTAAGGCAGGAAAATGAAGGACACTCTAGGCCTCGGACTCCGTCATATTGTTGGGGTCGGATGAGAACAACAGTTGACTAAGTGAGATGCACTGGAAATATATAAGCTAGGAGTCCTACAGAAGTAAGAGGAAGCAATGCCGGACTCAGCTGGGGATCCGTGGTCGCCAACTCACGTTCCACTGGTTGTGAGCTCCTGGGGGAAGTATGTTGGAAAGTAAGACTCAAATCACGGTGTGTACAATAATATACAATGATATTGTCATCAGACTAATACAGGTAAGTTATTCAAATTAAGTTCCACATACACTCGATCAAGATCCTTATTATGTGAGGTTCATTAGTTTTGTATTCACGGTTAAAAATCTATGAGAAAACTGAATTTGGCTTACATCATTCGAACAAACTTACGGTAATGGAATTTAATCTAACGGACTATGCATAATAAGTCCCTACAAATCGGGCACACCTTGCATTAAGATACCGTTTTCACAGAACATACTCAAGCGCTGTTATGTGATCATTGGGGTAGTGGTCAGTGGGCACGCCTGCCGTGCGGAGGTGTCACAAGATCTGGATAATATCATTAATATTTCACGCAGAAACAGGAAGTACATATTTGGAGCGAACAAGAAGATTTAGAAGAGGCATCACGTATACTGTTAGCAAGAGATCTTATCACCTGTTGGCTACCAACAGAAGGTGACTTTTCCTTCCAGAAGAGTCCCTATTCGGCATGTCCTCATCTATTGATGAATACAGTATGTTTGCACTTGTATGATGACACAGGCTAGAAAAATGTGGCTTGTTACAGATGTCTCATTGCCATTTATAGCAGTGATTATATGGAAGCTACTGGATGTTGGCCGATAGGGGATCTTGTTAAAATTTTAGTGCAACTACTGGTATGTCTCTCTTACATTTAAGCACCCACAAATGTCAACCAACTTGACCGGGATCTTGGAAATAGCCAGCAACTCCACTCAGAAGACCAAGGTTTTAGGGAATCGCGATGTTAGACACCTTTGTCCCAACTCTGTGTCAAGAAGATCATGGATTCCCTGTATTGGTTGGTTACCAACTTCTCATTTAACCCGGAGTAACGATGTATCGAAGTGACCTTCTATCTAAAGGTATTTATTTTCTGGTGGTGATACACCAGTAATAACTTTATTGTTCTCTCAACCCTAAAAGAGAGCCCAGTTGCTGGTCTCGAAACTTCGACTGATAAGTAGTTTTGCTCGACCTAGTAACATAGAAACAGTATTATGAACTTAAAATGGCGTGGAAATTTCCTATAACAGTATATTAAGAGGCCCATCCAGAAAATAAGTTCCCCACATCTCTACTTAGTATAAAACAAAGTCCCTGATTCTTGGATGTTCCGAGTAATGTCGAGAAACACTGGATGGATTTTGATGCGGTTTTTACCACTCTGTAAAAACTTTATCGAAGAAGGATTCTGTAGAAAAAAAATTATTTATGACAACAAGAAGTTTAGCAGTAACGATTTCAGTGAAAAATTCGAGAAAAAAACCTACCATCCGTGGGTCTTCTAAGCTTACGCTGGGCAAACCATTAAAATATCTATATACTGTACTATGAGTGTAAGAATATTTCAGCATGAAAATACCTGCAAAAAAGTTGTATGCACCTCGCCGTTCTTGAATTAGGCTACGTCTGACAAGAATTCATTGCACATGCTATCTCCATGTTAATATAATTAATAGTCCAGTCAGTGATATTTTGCCATCATGTCGAGACGGAAAACGGATATAGGTCGTCTTAGTTCATTAAAATCGAAAAAATACGCATTTTGAGCTTACTCTAGGTAAACCATTTAAGATATCGGGCGAAGCTGGGGCGGGTTACTAGTTTTTAAATAAAAAGAAAACATAGTTACATGAAAAACTTAATGACACCAGATACGGCAATTTTTCGACATAATCACCAGCATAATTCAGACACCTGTCCTATCGTGGGATCAACTTTTGTATTCCTGTGACGTAGAAGTCTGCGCCTGCGAATGGAACAAGCATATGACAATCGTCTTCTGCTCTTCGTCAGTATGAAAATACTGGACGGAGGACAAGAATTTCTTGAGGTGCAAGAAAGGAAGGAAATCACTTCGACCACATACGCCTCGGCACACAGCAATTGTCCTACAGGAGTTCGTCTGTACAGTCCTGATCTTGCTCCCAGAGATTTCTAAGAAATTTATTTCTT
The DNA here is from genome assembly GCA_946902985.2 of Meconema thalassinum. NCBI lineage: Eukaryota > Metazoa > Arthropoda > Insecta > Orthoptera > Tettigoniidae > Meconema > Meconema thalassinum. Next base: position 1,182,813,820 of record OX336388.2, on the reverse strand, counting down.
ATCTGAAGGTTGGAACGGGGTCCACTCAGCCTCGTTAAGCAAATCTGAGAAGAGGTGGTTTCGATTCCCATCTCAGCCATCCTGGAAGTGGTTTTCCGTTGTTCCTCACTTCTACTGCAGGTAAATGCCGGGATGGTTCCTAACTTAAGGCCACAGCCGCTTCCTTCCCAATCCTCACGTGAATTACAAATATACACACTACTTCAGCCATCACAATTAAACAGGATATCAAACAGATTTTCGCACACACCCAAGTACATGGTGCTACATGACCACGTAGAGCGAAGCCCTCAATTTAATCAACAGCAACAACAACGACTATAAGATACAACTGTTTTTCATTATACACAAATTAACTACGTTGAAGCACCGGATGTAATAACCACAGCGTTGCATTAGAATACGATGATCACCTTAAGTGGATCGTTAATATCCAGCTTAAACTGATGGGAAACAAAAAGAAGTCACAGTAGCTTATTATTACTCTGTGTTTGCACTTAACTGCAACCGAGAAATATTGTAGACAGTGCCGATGGAAATAGTTAGTCTAATTTTAACGAGAGTAAATAGGTTCTTAACTCATCTGATCTTGTCATCGTTGCTTTTAAATGCTTGGGACATTATGATCATCAGCCACATGTGCTTCGATGTATGTAATCTGTAATTTTTCTGTTAAGCCAGAAACATTGTCACTTTAGTATCTAGACGTTTTGTGACAAATGAAGGAGTTTAAAATGCATTTGTGGAAACATTGTAGGGAATATATTTGCTTTCTGAGCCCAATATGGCTAATAAATAGAGAGATGAGCAATGAACTGTAAAATTGTAAGCATGTTTTATTTACCACGTAACGTATCTTGATTGTTATATCGGTTGTCGCGGATACAATCAAAGGAAATCTAAACTATACATAAGACTTAAAATACCAGTAAAACATTAGTACAATAGTTGCCAACATACCGCCCACCAAAGGGCATCGGCCTTTAAAAGAAAAGAAACAAAACAATTATGTTCATCATTAAATTGCATTAGTGGAAATGCATAGATGTCACTTCTCGATTGGAAGGACACACAGTTTGTGGACAGCTCTCTTCAGTACACCAGACTTACATCGTACCGAAGCTACGCGCACAAGGCCATCGACGCCAGGTTGAACTGCTTCGATTACTCCATATCTCCAACAGAGTGGTGGTAAATTGTCCTCCTTGATGAGAACAACATCACCTGGGCAGAGATTGGGATGTTTTTAGTTCATTTTTGGCGTTGCTGGAGTGTATTCAGATACTCCTTTGACCATCGTTCCCAAAGGTGAAAGCGTTGAGTAGTCATTTCCTTTGATTTCCCAAGTTGCTGGTGATCCTTTTTACTTTTGATTATGTTCCTGGAAATGATGTTCACACTCTTTTTCTTGAGAAGAGTAAACAATTTGGTTTATTTCCTCGAGTTGCCAGAACTTTTGAATTTGACCTTCCAAGATGTGGTCATTGCGAAGAAGAAACGTTTGATTTTGCCGCAATTCCGCTTGAGGCGTTGGTTGAATGTAACTGCCACTGAGAATCCAGCCGAGTTGTGTGTTTTGCAACACTGGGTAACCACCTGAGCGATTCTTCTGTTCCATCTTCAGAAGCTGCATAAAACAGATGCTCCAATAAGCAGGTATGTTCCTTGTGGTATGTAAAAGCTTGGATCTGCTAAGGAGATGCCTTTAGGTAAGTTCCAACCTTCATGATGAATGTATGAGGCCGGTATGTTTCCTGTTATTTTCGGGAGCACAATGCAGTCAATGCTGAAGCTGTAGGCATTTACTGTAGAATATACTTCTAGGCTCACTGTAGAATCAGAATCCGAAGAAAGATCTACAATGGATTGCAGTATTATGTGATGTTTCTGCCTTTTCAAATGAAGTTGCTGAACAATCTTTTCCGAGACGAAGTTGCTCTGAGAACCATTATCGAGGATAGCTCGAACTGTATGGAATCTTCCTTTAGAGTCTTTGACCTTGACAAGGGCCGTACTTAATAACACTTGAGTTTTGGGTTGAAGTTTCATCGAATGGTAACTAGAGTGTCGATGGATTGTTTCTTGTGCTTGGGCTGTTGATAACATATTAGCTTGTGGTTTAGGGAAACTTCTCGTATCATCATGCAACGAGGTATGATGTCGCCTACTGCATTGTTATCACGTTGTCTTGGATGGGCATGCGCTCCATTTGTGTGATAAACTAAGACAATTGCTACATATGTAGTTATCTCTTGTAATTTTAAACCTGTCATGGATGCCTTTCCGTAGAAATTCAGGGCAAGCATAGAGTTTATGTGCGCCTCTACACAAGAAACACTGACTACTGGTAGATACATAAGATTGATGTTGCAGAGTTAATCGTGGATTTGGCCTGGGATGATTGCTAAGATTGGTACTAGGTGCTCCAGTAATGGTGCAAAGCTGCAATGTTTGACAACGCCTTTCTAAAAAGCTGATGAGTTCGTTGAAATCCACTGTATCTGAATGAGCGTGTTCGGTTTCAAATTCTAACCTTAGTTTTTTTATCTAGTCGTGAGAGCAGTAAATCGTTAAGCAGATCTAAAATGCTTGGTTGAGGATTTAGGGCTTTGAGGGCGTTTACACTTCCTTGGAATGTGTTGATCAGCTGGCGTACTTCACTCTCAGTCGAGCTTGGTTTGGTTGATGAGTCAATAATTTGCCTGATATGTTCAGCAGCGATTAACTTTGGTGAATGATAGCGATTGACTAGAATTTTGTAGGCTACTGGGAAATTGGCGTCCGAAATACTAATATTTTTGATGCAATCCTTTGCTTCGTCCTTCAAGGAAGAAAGCAGGTGATGGTATTTTTCTATGTTGGATAAGTCATTGTTATTGACTACTAAACCTTCGAATGTGTCCTTAAAATGTAACCAGCTGGTTAGCATTCCGCTGAAAGTAGGGAGATTGATTTTAGGGAGTTTTATGTTCCTTGACATACCGTGCGTTGATTGAGAGTGCATTTCTTCATTAAAGAATATGGTTTGTTGACTGCATGCCTTCTTCAATTTTGCTTCCAGAAGCTCTTCCCGGTATGAGGCTTGAGCTTCACCGTTTTCATCATCATGCAATTCCAACTCGCATTGAACTTGTCGCTGATGGTGATCAGTCTATTAAGTTTTATTTGTATGAGATTGGCATCCACAGAATTTATTTCGTTGTTCACAAAGTTTTGTATACGGGTCACGCTAGCCCTTAAAATGGATCGCTTCTTAATTAATATTCGTCTGTTGGCATCCTCCATGATTATGTGTTGCAGTCGTTCCGTAAGAGAAGCTAGAATAGACTATATTTACTTCTAATGTCTCTTTCACGGATAGTGGTTATTCTGAGCTAGTACGTACCTTCTTTGATACACTAAGAAGGCTTAGGAAGTTTCACGAGATTTTGAGATGGTTTGTTACTTCATAAACAGATGGCGTTAGTTGTAGCTTAGCCTTTGTGTAGTTTTACTTGGGTCGTGATGATCGCTAGGTTATGCTGCTTATGTACTTACTATTTGTACGACATCGAATAGATTTATATGTAAGTGACTGTAATCCAATGTGTATTTGTAACTTACGTTAGGAGCTGGTTTGTAGGAGTTTTATGGTAAACATCCGGGTCGAGAGGACCAATAACAAATAGAGAGATGAGCAATGAACTGTAGAACTGTAAGCATGTTTTATTTACCACGGAACGTATCTTGATTGTTATATCGGTTGTCCCGGATGCAACCAAAGAAAATTTAAACTATACATAAGACTTAAAATACCAGTAAAACATTAGTACAATAGTGGCCAACAATGGCGTTTTTGGCATTTTAGGGCAAACTGTACATTTGCATGTTGTTCACACTGAGACACACGGAGATACATGACTGGAATGTCGCAAAGACCCTAAATGAACCAACAACTACAACAGCGCCTAGAACTACTCTTCAACAAGACATTAAGATTCGTAACATTTCTTCCTTAATAGGACAGCATATTTCTCAGTGTTCTCGTTACAGTGTAGCTCCTTTCAAATAATAAGTATCCCATCATAATTTAATGACCAGTTTGATAACTTGATACTTAAGCCATGTTTTCAGTGTCGCCTAGTGTAGCCGTCGCCTGCAGGCGAGAAGGTAGCGATGGCTACAACCAAGAGCTCCACTAAGATAAGTAACCATGTTACATAACAGAACGCAAGTTCATGCTCTATTTTTTTTATCATAATTATTGTGCTGTTCTAATTTGTATAGGCCTACACGTGCATAATAGTAATACGTAATTCACGAACCCGTAAAAATAAAACTAACTAACCTGACATACGAGGTAGAAACTGCGAATCAAAATATAATATAAACACCAAGTGTACGCACTACAAAGTTTTGTAGTTAGATAATATTTGTATATAAATTTAAACCTCAATTCAGTGATCAGGATCTGATGATGACCGCTTAAGGGACGAAACGCGTAGTTTTAAAAATTGCCCCATTATAATATTTATTATTTTATTTAGCGTACGGTAACAAGTTAGATACATATATACAAGTACAAATATACACAGACAAGAAACATGTTTCCCGGTAGCAAGATTTAGCCTAATACAAGCTATACCCGGCATGCGTTGCAATGCCAATCAAAGAAAGTGTTGGGGTTGTAATTTAGTTTCCTGAAGTGCTTTTGGATAGTCAATATTTTTTTTTCAATTTTCATTAACTGCCTCTAAACTATCAGGAAATGGATTTACTAATTTAAAAACATTCGCGGGAGCGTGAAAAACAACTCACCAAAGTTTCATCGCAATCGGATGAATGGCAGATGACGCATACGGGATTTTGTTTAAATGATTCTTGCGCTGTCACTAATTTGTCGAATCTATTCGGGCGCCACCTACTGTGAAATGGATTTAATAAGTTAGAAACCTCACGGCCGACTGAATGCGCTCATACCGGCCTAGACAATGAGACCTTTTTCATGAAATCTTGTTAGTTACTCAACTGCTCACACAGCGCTGTTCACCAAGCATTGCACGACTAAGACTTATCTCTACTTAGTGTAAAACAAAGTCCCCGATTCTTGGATATCACGGGTAATCTCGAGAACCACTGGATGGATTTTGATGCGGCTTTCACCATTCTGTACAGGTAATATCGAGGAAGATTTCTGTAGAAAATAATTTATTTATGATCAAAGGGAGCCAAGCAGTAACGATTTTAGATTTCAGTGAATAGGTCGAAGAAAGAACTTCACGTCCGTGTGCTTTTTAAGCTTACGCTGGACAAACCGTTAAAAATATCAATATACTATGAGTGTAAGAATTGTTCAGCATGAAAAAATGTACAAAAAAGTCCGCGTGAGCATATCTCTATCTTCGATACATCGCCCACTATAAGTGTTTTTAGTTTGGACGGGAGGGGGATTTGGCTTGCACCTCGCCATTCTTAAATTACGTCTGACAGGAATTCCTTGCACATTCATAACTGTTCCCGGGCGAAGCCGGGGCGGGTTGCTAGTGACACTATTATATTATCATTATAATTCCCACAATATCAAAACGCAAATTATATCACAAAATAAAATAGCGTGCTAATAAATCTAAGAGAAATTTAGACATACCTTGCACCTCGTTACAGTTGAATTCGATCAGAATCACTCGGTTTTCATTAAAGTTTATGCATTTTTCTGCTGAACGGTTTGGAAGTTCGGCAACAGGAAACTAGGACTGTTATTTACTTAAAATATTCATTTTTGTATTTTTGTACTATTTGTGTTCATGATTTCATTACATTGTCAGAATTACCGACAGTAGTGGCTACGCTGGCTAAAGCGCTGCGTTAGGCCATGGGGCCAAGCTCTCTGCTGACTCGGTAGACGCGTGTGTTCGAGCCCCACCGTCGGCCGTCCTTGAAATGATTTTTCGTGGTTTCCCATTTTTCAACACCAGGCAAATGCTGGGACGGTACCTTCTAACAGGCCACGGCCGCTTCCTTCCACATCCTTGCCCAGTTTCATTCATCTTCATCCATTCCATCTCTCATCCTGACGCGCAGGTCACCCACGGGCGTCGACTAGAAAGACCTGCACTCGGCCTCTCAGGAGGCCACACGAAAAAAAATGTCAGAATTAATGCTTTAATTAGTAGGGTATACTATTCAGTGTACCTATTATAAATAAAAACCGTGAGGTTTCTCACCTCCCCATATTACGAAACCCGGTTGCCTAATACGAGGAAAGTGCACTTTTAAAGTTAACAATAATATCAGAGGGTATTACAACACCAAACGTGCCCATATTTGTAATATACATAGTATATCGCCTGAGGTTAACATTGGTGAGAAAACCAAAATTATTCCGTTCCTTCTTATGTCTAATGTGAGCCCTATAAAAAAAACTCCCCATATTTGGCGACTTTCCTCTACCCATTTTTAGAAGATACCTTATGCACTGGACAGCTGAATCCGTGATTAATTGTATAGGTAGCTTCGTAAGTCTCAGAACTCAGGATGTCCTTTCTAGCAGCGTTACTAGCAGCTTTCAAAGTTTCAAGGTAAGAAACGCCAGTTTAGGCGACTGACATTTAATGAGAAAAAATGCCCTTTATCTGGATTTCTAGACTGAATATGATGATATGTGATGCTTACGTCATGCATAGCGAACCATTTATTAACGTTTTTCAAAAAAAATGGTTGCTTCTGCGTCCATGAATGTGTACGCTTCCGGGTGCATGCCTATATTTTCTTTTAGTGTACTAATGGCACCAATAACTTCTGACGAGAACACTTTCTTGGCACGCCGAACATTCATTTTTTCAAATTTAGTGGGTTCGATGTGTTTTTTAGTGAGGTGTCTGACCGGTTTGACGATCTCACCCTTTTGCATTGTGTATAGTAATGACAAGTATTTCCCTGAAATTATTCCAGTACCATCAGTCATCTCTCGTTACAGAAACTGCGTTCTAATGTTTCTTTTTAGAATGTGACAATGATCAAAACTAGGGAATCCATTCCTAGACTCGTCGTATGGGTGATTGACCATTGGTTGCAAATTCCCTCCCCCTAAATGCCTCATCATTGTAGTGTTAGTTTTGTGATTATCAGAGACAGTTATTATAATTATGAAACCGCAGTGTTCAACCTCGAGAATAACGTCCAGCAGGAGTTTATGTAAGTCCCGTCCTGACAGCTGCTTCGTGAAAAAGAAGGCACACGGTATCTGATAATTTGTCGAAAGATCTCTTAGCACAAAACACAACACACGATTAGCTGCTACTTGTTCCCGGCTGTAATTTTGATCCTCTCTTTCCTTTTAATGAGACGGTGTTGGAGTAGTGTCCTTGTACCCGAAGAAGGTGCAAGGTATGTCTAATTTCTCTTAGATTTATTAGCACGCTATTTTATTTTGTGATATAATTTTAATTTTGATAATGCGGAAATTATAATGATAATAATTATATAGTGTCACTAGCAACCCGCCCCGGCTTCGCCCGGGAACAGTTATGAATGTGCAAGGAATTCCTGTCAGACGTAATTTAAGAATGGCGAGGTGCAAGCCAAATGCCCCTCCCGTCCAAACTAAAAACACTTATAGTGGGCGATGTATCGAAGATAGAGATATGCTCTCGCGGACTTTTTTGTAGAATTTCTCACGCTGAACAATTCTTACACTCATAATATAATGATATTTTTAACGGTTCGCCCAGCGTAAGCTTAAAAAGCGCACGGACGCCAGGCTATTTTTTCGACCTTTTCACTGAAATCGTTACTGCTTGGCTCCCTTTGGTCATAAATAAATTATTTTCTACACAAATCTTCCTCGAGATCACCTTTACAGAATGGTGAAAGCAGCATCAAAATCCATCCAGTGGTTCTTGAGATTACACATTTAATATACGTACTGTTCAGCTTATTTCTTATCGCGCCTATAATGGGAGGGGAGTGCGCTCTACCGGCAACGAGTAGAAACTTTCCAATTACATGTTATACATGGGTTCTGACTGGGAATGTCAAGGCCGGTATAGAGCGCAGCTCGTATTCAGTCGGCCGTGGAAACCTTCACATAAGTGTACACAACAACTCATCAAAGCTTCATCGCAATCGACGAATGGTATATGAACGCATACGGGATTTTGTCGAAACGCTTCGCGCGTCGTCACCCATTTGTTACATCTACTCGTGGGCTACCAATATTGTAAAATGGATTTACTAAGTCGAAGACCTTCTCTGGCGTGTACACAACAACTCATCAAAGTTCCATCGCAATCGGATGAATGCCATATGAACGAACGCATATGCGATTTTGTTTAAACGATGTGCGCGTCTTCACTCATTTGTTTAATCTACTCAAGCGCTACCTATTCCAAAATTGATTAACTAAGCCTGAAATTTTCCCTGGAGTGTAGTCAACGATTCACTCAAACAAACTTACATGTTGTTTATTTTCTATGAGCCGTTATTGAAATGTCCAAACAATACCAAGCTCTACGATGCAAGTGATTTGTGCATGTTTAGAAACTTACTTCAATTATCAAGAATTCGACATCACCGCCACCTATGGTACAAAAACATAACCAATAATTATTCTCAGAAAGTCAATTATTCATGAACGTTTTAGAAGAAACCACTGCCATGGGGAGAGAGCTTGGGAGAATTAGTGGGGAAGATGACCCTGGTTAGCGGCGAGATAAGTTTTCACTAAGGATAGCTGTTTCCATGACGACAGTTTTCGTATTGTTGACTCTATCTTGTGGTCCTAAAAGTGTTTTCATCCCACATTTTCGTCGCTACGCCACCTACCAGGTCCAATTGTGAATCTAAACCATACATGGACCCAGTCTAATATATATATGTATAAAAAATCATCAAAATCGGACCAGCCCTTTAGGAGGAGTTCAGTCACATACACACGTGTCGAAGAATTATATATATAAAGAAGATATTGCAATGTCCAGTTGGGTGATCCACTGTATGGCTTCCTCTGTTGGTTCCAGAGAGTCATTTGGGCTACTTGTATAGGAACGTCGCACACATTCACTTATGATATGGGGGATTCTTTGTTGAGACGCACCACAGTCACACTCCGGTGATGTAATATGTTGCCACTTATAAAGGGCGTCCCTACATTGTCCATGATTTGTTCTCATCCGATTCAGTGTAGTCCAGAGCTTACGCGGTAGATTATGTCCACTAGGAAGATGTTCACCAGAAAAGATGCTGTAAGGGAACTGTCTGTGGCAACTTTCCAGTGACTTCTCGATTCTTCTAAAGGGCAGAAATAACAGTGATTATAACTAATACATGTATTTTTCCAGGAGTGTTATTTACTTACTATTCGTATATTATACACATTGTAACCCTCCCAGTCTTTGGGCAAATTCGTGTTGACCGACTGAAGAGCAACAACTGACTGTTTGATAGTGAGGAACGAGTGGGAAATCTCTCTCAAGACATTTAAGACAGAAATCTCTATAGCCTTTATACTCCAATACCAAAGTGACGGAATCTCTATATATAATACGCTAAGGTGTATGTTTCACAAAACTCAAACTCCTAAACCAGAGGAAGTTAGAAGGTGTAGTTTGTACCAAAATCTTCCAAATCCTCTCAATAGTACAGGAAAAAACTTGCATTTCTTGAAAAGTCAACGGAAATTTGTCTATAAAATGCTTTTAAACAAATAAACAAGACGATAGCCCCTGGCAGAGCTGTGCCGCATACAGCTGCATAGCACTAGGGCCGGTAGGGTAGTCTGTACACATGGGGCGCACACAACCCATTGTGCAACGAGCAGCAGTGATGAATTGCTTTCTCTGATTTAATAAATATCGACAATTTGTTTAAAAAACATATTTATAGAAGCCCGCATAACAGTAAAGCCACGAGGATGGTTTATACACATGCGAGAGATCTCGCGCGGGTCTGCTAGTTCATAATAATAATAATAATAATAATAATAATGTCATTTGATTATAACTTTTTATAACTTTTAACTACTGCGGCTTTTAGAGACGCCGGAATTTTGCCCTGAAGAGGATCTGCAACGTGCCAGTAAATGCACTGAAACAGATCCCTCGCATTTGCGCACCCTTGAATGCCAGCTGACTGCGCCAGGATTCGATCTTGCAACTTTGAGCACAGCAAGCGAGAACTTTACCGCAGAACCACGCAGCCTGCCGGAATTCATTATTCTTCACTGAGAAAAGTAATTTGTAATTTGGAAGTATGTACCACCTCAACTGTTGAACACAGTGTTGAGTTAGGAAGCTCAGCACTCTAGGAACGAGTGTTACGTACTGCTATTCTAATCGTCTGTGTTCACAACAGTTCATTATTAAAGGTAAAATTAGCGGTCATTGACAGGTTAACAGTCCCGACATTTTCCTTATGAGAGTGATGGCGAAAAACTGGTTGTTGACAAGAATGTAACCAAGTAAGGAACATAAGTAGCCACCACGACGTAAACTAGACCAGAGCCATGTAGTGCAAGCTGCGTGACCTGACTAGGACATCGCTTCAGCTGCCAACATGACATTGCAGTGGCCACTTGCAAACGAAGGAATGCTTTACAAATTCAAGAAGTCCAAAATCTCGCAATCATGCTCCACACTACTTGAATCCTAAGGTAGGGGTCTAAATGTTCACTCCCAAGGGGAAGGAACTTGGATGTGGCTTGCTGCTGCCGTGGGCTGTTGCTTTGAGAAGAGTATATACAGCATCAACACGAAACATAAATAATGCTATTGGTTTTACGTCCCTCTTAACTATTGCGGCTTTTAGAGACGCCAGGGTGCCGGAATTGTGCCCCGAAAGGGATCTTTAACCTGCCAGTAAATCTACTGACACGGCTCCATCCCATTTGCGCACCCTAAAATGCCAACTGACTGCGTTAGGTTTCGATCCTGCAACCTTGGGTACTGCAGGGAAGAACGTTCCATCTGAGCCACGCAGCCAGTCAATAATTGTATGTATTCTTTATTGCCAGACAGACTCCACGTGTGACGATATAATAATTACCAAAAACATTTACAAGTGCAAACAAAACAACAAACAACAAACACGAACACAACCATACAGACACGCACTCAAACATCCTGGAGGGAAATAACCTCTCGCTTTCATTCATTCATACAATCCGAAATGTACAAAGAACATTAAAATAACTATTACAGAAAATTCGTAACTATCTTTAGTAAACGGAAAAAGGCAAAAACATAAATGAAAAGATAGGAAGTAAAAGTTCAGGACATTTGAGGATCTAGAAGACAGCAATAAAAAATGAAAGAAAACTTCAGTCACTCGTACATTCGATCAAAAAATCAATCGACCATTCAATCAAGCACATATTCAATCAATCAACCACAAATAGAAATGAACACAATATACATTACAATAGTTTACAGCCCACTTGAGATGTATCTCATAACAGTTGACCGAGAGTCGAAGTGAATATCAGTAGCACTTTCACTCTCCATCAAGATGTACAGTATATTGACTGCAACAGGATCAGACATTTTTGTGCACATTAATTCTCGATCTGATCCCATCGAACGTGATTTTCCATGTAGTGATTCCCTGAGGGACGTGAAAACCCAAGTCAGCTAGCAACTGATTAGAGTCAATTCCTCCATTTACCAACTTCCAAATGAATCTCGCGTCATCCAGTGTGCGCCGACTGCTGAGTGGTGGAAGACCGTACACGTCACAATGACTCTATGGTACGATCGTCCACACCTTTAACACAGCCATTTAACAAATCTCTTTTGCACACGTTCGATGCCGTCAATTTTATTACTGTGAAAAGGATTCCAGATAACACTACAGTATTCTAATTTAGGCTGAATGAGTGACTTAAATAATTTGGATAGAGTTGGTATGCCCGAAAAATTATTGAAACAATTCCTTATTTTTTAAATCCCAGCGTCCGGAAACTTTCACGACGTATTTTTGAAATATGTTCATGGAACATATTATTTGTGATTGTCACACCTAGATCTTTAATGGTTGACACTTTATCTAGCGTTTCATTATTTATACAATAATTAAAACTGGGTAGCAGGTTACGTTTCAAAAATTATAAAGACAATTACCTTCATTAGGAATTTGTCAGGTGAAAAAGGACTGAAGATGCAACAGAGTGAAGGTGAATTGATACATTTGAAATTATGATAATGATGATGATGATAATTGTTGTTTAAAGGGGCTTAACATCTTGGTTATCGGCCCCTAACATTTGAAATGCTGTAATGTTGAACTTAAAGGATTATATCAAGATATACGTTGTTTGTCTGTTTATTCGTTTGTTGTCTTGTGTCAGTAAAATGCGGCTAATACTTCCATGTACTACGCCGCCTGGGTAAACGAATGTATGTATGCACAGTATATAAGATGAAATCTAAGTAAAAGAATGCATGGGTCAGAAGTGCTTGTTGGGGTATGAAGTAGTGGCTGTCACAGAGTAAAACATAAATTACAGATTCACCTGGCTACAGTAAGAGACTTAAGTGGGTATGACGCCACTGTCAGAGATTTTAAGTCAGCTATTAATTCTCCTATTCCTTGTACTTTCACCAAGAGAGACAGAGCTGAAGTATGGCTAATTTCGGTATTATTTTTGTAACTTTTTGTTAGGACTGGGATAGATGATTAATAACTTTAAGTTGGCCAACCAATTATAATACGCGGGATATACAGTATAAGATTACCTGAAAAAGTATAGATAGCTCAGTGTTACCATATTGATAATTTGATATTGCAACTTTTCAGTCGGTCAATATATTATAATCCCAATTACTGGGACATGCAAAAATAACCTGGAAAAGATTACATGCCATTGAAAATGTAGGCCTATACATCTTTCAACACATTTATTATTATTAATATTGTAGTTTTCAGTCCGTCTACACAAAAATAATTCCAATTACTGGAATATGTGAAAAATAATCTGAAATAAATTACATTTAAATATCATATATTCTATTATATCATAATACTTGGGAAGTGAACCGACTGAAGATGGAAGACTAGATTTGGAAATTAGCAGAAGAATACAACTCGGGAGTGTTTTCTACCAACAGATAAGGGGACTAGTATGGAACAAGGATATACCAATTAAGGCTAAAGAAGTTATGTACAAAGCATATTATGTTCCTATAATGACATATGCAGCAGAAACTTGGACAAGGACTAAGAAGGAATAAGAGCAGAGTACAGGCAGCTGAGATGAGATTCCTGAGAAGTATGGTCCAGAGAAAGAGGAAAGACAGAGTGAGAAATGAAGATATACGGAAATAACTGGGAGTACAGTAACTACTGTAAATTACAAACTGGAACAAAACAGATTGAGATGGTTTGGACATGTCAAACGGATGAATGAAGTAAGGCTATCAAGACGAGCACTGGAACGATGGATGAGAGGGAAGAGAGGACGAGGAAGACTAAGAATGCGTTGAATGGACTCGGTGAAGTATAGCAATGGAAAACGGAACGTGGATTGGAACACTGTGTCGGAAGAGGAATGGTGGAACGACAGAACAAAGTGGAGAGAAACCATATTTGCCCCCACCCAGTGTCAGCTGAAAAAGGGGAAACGAAGATGATGATGATGATGATATTGTTCGGACTATTGAAGAAGTTAGCCTTCTTCTTCTTCTTCTTCTTCTTCTTCAATAGTCCGTAACAATAGGCTATATAAATCTTAATCAAATGTAATTAATTTCAGGTTATATTTCACATATTCCAATAATTGGAATTATTTTTGTGTAGATCGACAGAAAACTACAATATATTTATATATTCTTTTATTAATGCCGTCAATGGCCATGTACTTTTCTTTTCAGGACGGGTCAGAGAAGGGATATTGGAAGGAAATAGGCCGTGGACCTATTGAAAGGAACCGTCTCGGCATTTGCCTGGTGGTGAAAATGGGAAGCCACGAAAACCATTTTCAGGACGGCTGAGGTGGGATTCGAACCCACGCTCTCCCGATGCCATCAAGGCACCAGATAGTGCGTTAGCGCTTTATTTATATTATTACTTGTTTAACATTGTTAAACAATCATCACGGCAGAGTGAGTACATGTAGGTCATTTCTGTATATTAGTCTACAATTCTAGAGTAGTTTATGGCTTATTAATTAAGTGTATCACAGCAACAGTAATAACTTCACCATAGTCCTCACCATAGTCTTGTGTCATAACACCTTAAGTGCATATCACCATAGCAAATGAATTCAAAGCCGTCTCACAAATATTTACGTCTCAACGTTAGGTAGGCCTAATTTTCTTATTTATTGTCAATAATCAATCTTAGCAATTTTTAGCCTATTTTCATTTATGGAACAAGAAGTTCCGTGACGAACTAAAAAGCCTACTTTTCTTAAAATTAAGATTCATGCCAATGATTAATCTGCAGTACATGAACCTATCTAGAATAATGACGAAATTAAGTTGGCAATATTGAAATATCTAATTAGTTCGAAATATACCTGGTATAATGTAGCCTAATAGAGCACTACAGTTGGCAGCCCTGGTGACTGAATATATTCTTAGTTCCAGTGGACTTTTCTCCCTTAGTGGACTTAGTCCAGTGGACGTTACATGCAGTTAGACATTGGATCTATCAGCACGCGTAAAAGCATGTTGGCATCAATGTCATGCGTGTGCTGGTCAGAAATAATCTGAAATATTATGATATCTTGTTGTGCCAATTTTTGATGAAATCCATTTGTTAGTATAGAGGTTACATGTATTTTAAAAATGGACCTATCAGCAGGCATAGAATTATGTTGGCAGCACTGACTTATATTAATTACTCCAAATTAATCTTGAATGTCAGGTGCTATACGAGGGCAAAGTATAGAACTGTTGGCTTGCCGACTTTCTGATATATTGATATTAGGGTAAACAAATATAGACAGCATTTATTAACAGTTTGCAGCCCTGATTGCTCTTAAGAATACTTATAGTCATATCTGTTATGTTACACATAGCACATACGAAATTTAGTTGAAATCCAACTGATAGTATAGACGTTACATGTGTTTAAAAAGTAGTCCTAACAGCAGGCTTAGAATCATGTTGGTGGAACTGACGTATATAAGTTACTCCAAATTAATCTAAAATGTCAGGTACTATACGTGTGCATAGTTTAAAGCTGCCGGCTTGCATACTTTCTGATATATTGGTATTTGGATTTTAAAAAAATAGAGAGAGTAATTATTAACAGTTGGCAGCACTGGTGGCTCTTAAGAATACGCTCAGTTGTATCTGTTTATCTACGCATATTACATACAAAATTTGGTTGAAATCCAATTGATAGTGTAGAAGTTATATGCATTTAAAAACTGGACCTATCAGAAGGCTTAAAATTATTTTGGCAACACTGTCATGTATAGCCTCCTGGAAATTACACTGAAATAGTATTATCTGCATGTGTGCCAATTTTGAATAGCTCCCATGCATACCTTCCATGATATCCAACATGGAGCTCAAATTTCCAGTGCGTTTTTTTCAGCAGTTGGTAGCACTGACATCATTTTCAAATATGGGCTTGAGATATTCCGGTATACATCTTTACTCATACTAAATTTGGTTTCGATTGCTGCAGCCGTTTAGGAGTTGATAGTGGGGACACACACACACAGCCAGCCAGCCAGCCAGCCAGACAGACAGACAGACAGACAGACAGACAGAAGGACAGACAGAGACACATTTTCCCGGATTGATCTCATAAGTCTACTTTTTCCCCATTTTTGCAAAATGTGAAATGTAGGCTAAAAATAGGCTTATGAGATCACCTTTTGTCCGTGTGTCTGTATGTGTGCGTTTGTGTGTGATTCGTGTGCGTGTGTGTCCCCCGTCACCCCCCCCCCCCGCCCCACACTAATAAAATCTAAACAGCATGAGCGATTTCAATGAAACTTGGTAAGTTCATAGCACTATTCCGGACGACCCCGACCGTGCCCTTCAAATGCCGTTACGTCTCACCAATCCAACATGGCGGCAGTGCGAAATATTTCACCAACATTCAATATCTCCGAAACTAATACCGATATCACCCTGGAATGTTGTACGGTGATAAAGGGAACCAACATGGTGGCCAAGCGAAGTTGGGACGTTTAAATAGACGTTTCTCGCGATTTAACCAACCAAACGCAATGAAACTGGATACAGTATATATTTGTACACATTGTAATGCACCGACATCTAACTTCGTTCAATTGTTGATATAACCTCAAGATGGCGGCTGTGCGAAATATTTCACTGGCATACGATCTCTGAAACTATTACTGGCATCACCCTGAAATGTTGTACGGAGATAAAGGGCACTGCTGAAAGTTCAGCTATGAGACTTTCAAAAACTGGTTGACTACAAAACGAACATGGCGGCAAAGCGAAGTTGAAAGTCTTATATAGATTTTTTCGCGATTTAATGATCAAAACGCAATGAAACTTGGTACAGCATATGTTTATACACATAGTAACGCACTGGTGTCAAATTTAGTTCAATTGTTTACATAACCTCAAGATGGCGGATCTGCGAATTTTAAAATTAAGCATTTATTTCCTGTGTCGTAATAATGAGATCGAAGTGAAAGTTTGAATAATGAATCCACGCAATGATTTTCCTTTAATGGTATATGACTCTATGGCCTATCATATAACAATCCAACATGGCGACCATCCGAAATATTTAGACAGTTCTCAATATCTACGAATCTATTACAGCAATCAAACTGTAATTTTATATGTTGATAGTGACAATTAGCCTCCGTGGCTTAGGCGGCAGCACGCCGGCCTCTCACCGCTGGGTCCGTGGTTCAAATCCCGGTCACTCCATGTGAGATCTGTGCTGGACAAAACGGAGGCAGACAGGTTTTCCTCCGGGTACTCCGGTTTTCCCTGTCAAAAATTCATTCCAGCTGCACTCTCCACTATCATTTCATTTCATCTGTCATTCATTTAATAATTGCCCCAGAGGAGTGCGTCAGGCCTCGGCAGCCGGCACAGTTCATATCCTCGCCGCTAGATGGGGGCTTCATTCATTCCATTCCTGACCCGGTCGGAGACTGGAAGCAGGCTGTGGATTTTCATTTTCATAGTGACAATTAACATAAGTAGGTTATATGAAAATAGGCTTTAGTTCTTCACGGAACTACTTGTTGTGTTATTAGATTTATGCCATAATTTAGCATCATTTATCAGATGGAGGTTATGATTTAGATATCCGATTTCATAAAATACTATTATACTGTTTTATTTAAGAAAGGTTAGTCGCCTCCGTTGCGTTTTGGTCAGCGTGATTAGCTACCACCCCGGAGGTCCGCAGTTCGATTCCCGGCTCTGCCACGAAGTTTGAGAAGTGTTATGAGGATTGGTACGGGGTCTACTCAGCCTCGGGTGGTCCAAATGAGTAGAGGGTGTTCGATTCCCACCTCAGTCAACCTCGAAGTGGTTTTCCGTGGTTTTCCACTTCATCTTCGGGCAAATGCCGGGATGACACCTAACGTAAGGCGACTGCCGCCTCCTTCCCTCTTCCTTGTCTATCCCTCCCCCTCTTCCCATCCCTTCATCAGGCCCCTGATCGCTTTGCAGGTGAGGCCGCCCGCCTGGGCGGCATGCTAGTCCACTCCCCAGTTGTATCCCCAACACAGAGTCTCAAGCTCCAGGATACTGCCAGTGGCAGTAGAGGTGGGATCCCTCGCTTAGTCCGTGGGAAAAGCCAACCCTGGAGGGTAAACGATAAAGAAAGAAAAAAATTAAGAAAGGATTGAATGTGAAATTATTCACTCAACTAATCATAATGTGTGTGCTTGACTATTAAATTGCATCAATACTCTGCGTAGGCAATACAACAACACGCTTTATGAATCGCCTGTCATGTAACTCGACTGTCAATGGCCCATGACGTCTTCAATATTCATCACAATAAAAATAACGATCCGGCAAATTCGGCCGTCTTAGGGCCGTTTTCACCAATTCTTTGCTACGATTAGTTAGTTAATTCCTATTTAACTTAAATACGAGAGTTAATGCAAGGTTATCGTCGATGCATTTCACGAGGCTACTCGGGTTCGTAATTACATAAATTCGCATTATGGCTCTTGCGCATGCGTAGACTCTGTTTCACCCTGGAGAAAAATGGCGGACAGATCAAGAAGCGTGTAGCACTCATCGCTTATTTGCGATGCTTCCTTCTGATTTTATGGAACCTTATTATAAAGGAAGGGAAATACAGAAGACCTTATTCATGGCAAAGGCTTAAAATTATATGAACAACATTTAGTAGAACTGGCAGTTGTGTGTATAGGCCTACATTGTTTACCTAGCTAAATAGGACACATATCCCCGTTGTAATCGCTGCGTAAGTGATTGCGATGCATACTCTGAGTTCATTATGCAGAGTTGGAAGGCGTTCGAATCCCTCTTCGGATATATTTCCTTTTTTTTTAAATTACCGACTTCTTCATTCTTGGTGTTGGTAACATGTATGAGAATTTATAATTTCATTGTCATAAACATATTTTATATCCATATGAATGTCGGAAAAAACAACAATTCCTCCGGCATTGCTAGATACACGACGTAGATTTCAACTGTTTCTGTTCGATGAAATGCTCGTGCAAAGTTAAATAACCTTAAATCATGTATTAAGAGATAATTCGAAGTGGTTTTCTGTGGTTTCCCACTTCTTGTTCGGGAAAATGCTAGGATGGTACCTACTGTAAAGCCATGGCCGCCTCCTTCCCTCTTCCTTGCCTATCAGTAGGATATATAGGCCGAAGCTGGGACAGGGGCTAATGCGCAAGATGGCCGCCATACTCTGAGACCGTGAATAATGTCACAGGGGGAGTTCGACCGTGTAGTCGCTAAATGGAATATTTATTATTATTTTTATTATTATTATTAACTTATTAATATTATCATTATTATTATTATTATTATTGTTATGTAATTACTGATTAATCATGTAATATCAAGACCAGCCTTATATTGTCCACCACTTGGTGTAGTGGCTAGCATGTTTAGCTGTTACTGTGGAGGCTCGGGTTCGAGTCCTGGCTCTGACAAGGAATTTAATTCTAGGCTGAGGGGTTGGAATGGGGTACACTCAACCTTGTGAGGCAAAACTGACCAGAGCTGGCTTTTGATTCATACCGCAGCCATTCTGCCTAACCCAACTTTACCTAACCTAACCTAACCTAACCTAACCTAACCTTACCTAACCTAACGAAATCCCCACCTTACCTAACCTAACCTAACCTAACCTAACTTCAAAGTCAGAATGTACAATACATTTATTGTTTTTATACCCTCATAAATTAGATATAGAGAATGTCCACCACGATTTAGATCCTCGAGCACACTTTTCTGACATATATCATTTAAACGTGTAGAAAGGAATGTCTGAAAATTTTCACTAACACATAATACACGTTCACTATACATTGTGTCCACTTTTTGAATGTTGATGATACGGAAAAGAGTATGCATTGATAATTCAGTGAGCTTTTTTTCTCTCTAATCAACAGTCCTGCCCCCCAAAGAATTGAGAATATTTATTGTAGTAGCCTATAAAGAAACAAAAAGATCATATCTATTACAGTTTAGCTATAAGTGATCAGAACCACTATAACATTTTATTCTAATAAGGAGATTTCCATAATGATAAGAAAAAATAAAAAAGCTTACCATAATGAGAGATTGTGTAAGTAAACGTCTTTTGCTGCTTGATGTCACTACTAAACTGATACTCATACAACGGACAAGTGAATTCATGTTTCGCTGACATAATTGTATGTTCCCACGCACTTCCTGTGTGTTGCACGCGCCGTAGTGACAAAATTTGAAACTACATGAAATGATTTGCTGACGTAATCGTATGTTCCCCTGCACGCACACGCCAGTTCCTGTGGACGGGTCCTAATAAGGAGATTTCCATAATGATAAGAAAAGAAAACTTACCATAATGATGGATTGTGTAAGTAAACGTCTTTTGCTGCATGATGCCACTACTAAAGTGATACTCGTACAACAGACAAGTGAGTTCATGTTTCGCTGACGTAATCGTATGTTCCCACGCACTTCCTGTGTGTTGCACGCGCCGTAGTGGCGAATTTGGAACTAGATGAGATGATTTGCTGACGTAATCGTATGTTCCCCTGCACACACACGCAGGCCTCTGAAGACGGATCCTTGTGGACGAGTCCCTGTGGACGGGTCATTGTTGACGGATCCTTGTTGACTGATCCTTGTGGAGGAGCCGCTGTGGAAGGGTCCTTGTTGACGGGTCCTTTTTGACTAATCCCTTTAGATAGGTCCCTTTGGACTGGTCCCTAATGCTATAGTGAAATTAAACGTTGTTCCACATGAAACGCAAGCGAAGAGCCGATCGCTACTATGAATTAACATGTTTGTTTTTTTGTTGTTTGTTTTTACACATGTGCACTTGTTGTTTTTTTGTAAGAGGGCGGGCTTTTTGAATACAGATTTTTAGATGAGTTATTTTTTTTAATTACCAAAAGATCCAAAACTAATAGGTCATTAGCTTTTTAATATTTCATGAACCAATAAGGCTAGGGACATGTATGAGAGGTCGTTGGACTTGAGGTGACATTCTGTTTTTGAATGTGTTATTTATTTTTTGTCAAAAGGGCTTAACTACACTTTTGTTAATATCTCGCTAACTAATAATCAGAGAGGGTTAAGTGAGGTGTCATGGGACTCAGGATGGTCAACCCTTTTCCAAGGCCAAGGAATTTACCCAAAATACCCAATACATTAAGGTCATTGACCTGAGATTTTATAAACTAATAATTGGATACGATCATGTGAGATGTTTACAATGTGTGATGAAACATAGCTAGGTAGAGAAAGAATTAGTGTAGGCTACATGTATGGTGACTGACAAGTCTTTTACCATTGAAACTTGTTTTCAGATCAAACTGCAGTATAGAGAGAGTATAGGTTGCAGGTATGGGTTAATAAATGAGAAACGGTGTACGCAAACTCTGATTTATCAAGAATTAAGAGTAGACTATCTTTAATTGATTGGTTGAAGATGATAGCTAAAACACAAAAATGCTCAGTGGTTACCGAGACAAAATGGTCGCTACACACAACAAGCTTTAAATACTTGAGGCTAATAATCTATACACACAAACACTCGCTTGTTGGAAACCAAACTGTGTTGCTGTCAGTGCTCAGACAGTATGCTGATGACAAAATGCATTGCTAACAGAAATATAATCATTTCCGGTTGTCTAATGTTACCAGCTATCCATTTTTTTGTGTTGCAGTGGTAAGCACTTTTAGCTCTTGTACTGGTGGTCTTAACTCGATTTCCAGGTCTGAGGCCTAGAACAAGTTGATCTTAGAAACAAGGGCATAGTGGTGCAGTGGTTAAGTTGTTAGCCATTCACCAGGGGTTAGATTTCAGGTTAATATGCATGTCATAAACATATTAAACAAAACAAAACAGAGATAACGTTTAAAACTGATTACATTTGTGTCTTTTCAAATTATTACTTGGATTACAAATACAAAGGTGAACTGGGTTTGATATACAGTTAATGCTGTCTATCACACACTAGACTGTAAGAAAGCCAAAAGAGCAAAAGGCGTAGGTAGAGCAGTGGTAAAATTGCTATATGTAGAGAACTACCTGACAAAGCTATATCGCATAAACAGTGCAGGATACAATCCAGCAATCAAATTTGTATCTTGTGGAACAGAGAAATGCACTTACGTGAGAAAATGTAAGTTCATGTGTAATATGACCTAACACACAAGTGTTCACCTGTGCACATGCATGATAAGAGCTAACAAGTCACATTCTGTTTAGTTCGTACGTAACGTTAGGTTAGGGCTACGAGGCGCATGCAATTTGAGAGCAGGCCAATGGATCTAACTTGGTAGATGGATGTGTTCTAACGAGTCATTTGTAGTTGAAAGAGAATAATACATCTTCTTAAGATGTTAAAACTGTGCAGATGGCACGTGCAGTAAGACGTCTTGTTATATTTCCTGTGTCATATTACAGACATGGCAGAGAGCGCGCAGATCTGTTGCTATGACTAACGCTGCAGTAATTTGAAACCCCACGTGTTCATCAAGACAATGGGTGATGATCATGCAAAGTTAGTAGTTATTGGATATTACACAGGTGTTCCTTCCGGTGTCATGTTGCTGACATGTCAGAGAGCGCACACTGCTGTTTCTATGACTGACGCTGCAGTAATTTGAAATCTCAGCTGTTGATCAAGACAATGGGTGATGATCATGCAAAGTCAGCAGTAATTGGATACCACACATCAACATGGACTAAATCATAAACGTGTTGTCATAACCTGCAGCAACCTCATTTAAAGATTTTAGATTTTACATTTTAAATTTAAGATTTTTTGATTTTTAGATTTTACTTTTTTACATTTTTCTAAAAGAGTAAACTACAAGGTCACATACCTAACCTCATTAAACCTAACTTTACCAAACCTAACTTAAGGTAATCCAAAGGCTAATGCACATACACAATGTATATAAGGTACATGCAACTATCCTTATGCTAGTCTTACAGGTTATTGTACAACATGATCACTACCCCAAACGGATTTTTTTTTTCATTTTGTCGTTTACACATATGTCAATTTTCCAATTTCCCATTATCAGTTTTTTATGTCAGTTTTTAGTTTTTCAATTTCATAATATGGAAAACATGGATTTTGCTTTTTGTTGTTTACACATTTATTAATTTCACAATTTCCCATTTTCAGTTCTTAAAATGTCAGTTTAAAATTTTTCAATTTCATGATATAAAAACATGGATTTTCCAATTTGTTGTTTTCTCATTTATTAATTTACCAAATTCACATTTGCAGTTTTTTAAATTTTCAGTTTAATGTTTTTTGTTCTATTTGTTAATATGGAAACATGGATGTTTTACAATTTGTGTTTTACATGTCATGCAACTATCCTTATGCTAGTCTTATAGGTTACTATACAACATGATCACTACCCCCCTCCGGATTATTTTTTCATTTGTTGTTTACACATATTTCAATTTTCCAATTTCCCATTTTCAGATTTTTTTATGTCAGATTAAAGTTTTTCAATTTCATAATATAGAAACATGGATTTCACATTTTGTTGTTTAGACATTTATCAATTTCACAATTTCCCATTTACAGTTCTTAAAATGTTAGTTTAAAGTTTTTCAATTTCATGATATAGAAACATGGATATTCCAATTTGTTGTTTTCACATTGGTCAATTTACCAAATTCCCATTTACAGTTTTTAAAATTTCAGTTTAATGTTTTTTTTTCTATTTGTCAATATGGAAACATGGATTTTTTCAATTTGTGTTTTACATCCTCATTTTGCATTAGGAGTGGAGAAAGGTGGGTAGTAATTAAAAATGTGCAAGCAGTGTCCATTTTTGACAGGTCATTGTTGACGAGTCCTTTTCATACAACAGACAAGTGAGTTCACGTTTCGCATTCATTACCTAAAAAATAATACCATGCAAGTGTTTTACATTTTTACAAATTAGCTTATGTATTAGTTTATGTGGGGGTCTTATATTGGGCATTTTGTGTTGACTTATTTGACAAGTTATTTTGTCATTGCATTTAGTGGATTTTTCTCTTCGTCTTGGAAAGTATATCAGTCCATTTTATCACAACATAATTCTTACTACCATGTTTGTAAGCAACAACAACAACACACTAAACTTTCAAAAAATCTAAAGTACTCTAAGGTACTCTCAACTCGTACTCTTACCTCTACCCCTTGCCTAGTCGAGAACATTATTTTCTTTCCAAAAAATGGTGAATGGGGAAAGTAGACTATATGTTTAAACTAAAAAAATCATATAAAGTCATATGTTAACTCTAACACCTACCAATCGCGTCTACTAGTAATTGCGTCTACTACCAATCGCGCCTACTACTAATCGCGCCTACTATCAATCGCGCCTACTATCAATAGCGCCTACTATCAATTACGTTCAATTGACAGTAGGCGCGATTGGTAGTAGGCTCAATTGGTAGTAGACGCAATTACTAGTAGGCGCTATTGATAGTAGGCACGATTGATAGTAGGTTCAATTGACAGTAAGCGAGATTGATAGTAGGCGCGATTAGTAGTAGGCGCGATTGGTAGTAGGCGCAATTGGTAGTAGACACAATTACTCGTAGGCGTGATTGGTAGTAGGCGCAATTGATAGTAGGCGCAATTCACAGTAGGCGCGATTGGTAGTGGGTGTAAATGCTAGTAGGCGCTATTGATAGTAGGTGCAATTGACAGTAGGCGCAATTAGGGCGCAATTGATAGCAGGCGCTATTAGTAGACACGATTGTTAGTAGGCGCGATTGGTAGTGGACGTACTTGATAGTAGGCGCTATTTATAGTAGGTGCGATTGACAATAGGCACGATTGATAGTAGGCGTGATTGGTAGTAGGCGCGATTGATAGCAGGCGCTATTAGTAGACGCGATTGATAGTAAGCGCGATTGGTAGTAGGCGCGATTGATATTAGGCGCAATAAGTCATATATAGACTCAAACCAATGGCCTTTATGTCCTTAATCGTTAGAACAAAACATGGAATTTTTAACATTTTTTTCCAAAAAATGTTCATTTTAAAAAATGGGCTATATTTTGTAAACTATGAAATTTACAAAAAAACGTGTTTGACATAAATGACAGGTATTTACCCCCTCTACTCAAAAATCCAAGTCCTGGGTCTCTGGGACAAAATCCAAAAAGGTTCAATTTTGAAAGTAGACAATATTTTGAAAACTAATCATTCTAAAAAGTCATATATAGACTCAAACACATTTTCTCTAAGTCCTTTAACGTTAGAACAAAACTTAATACATTTTCAATTTTTCCAAAAAACGGTGAATTTTCAAAATTGCCTATATTTTGGAAACTAAAGAATTTTACAAAAAAGTTTGGTTGGTTGGTTGGTTCCTTAGTTTAGGGGCTGCGACAACGCGGTCATGTAGCCCCGTGTACTTTGGGTGTGTGTAGAATCTGTCTGATAACCGGTGTTAATTGTGATGACTGTATTAGTGTGTGTATCTGTTTTTTAATTCAAGTAGAGACTGCAACTTTGAATTTTCAAATAGTTCCTACTTTTGCCGCCAAACGCCACCGTCAACGACTACTAGGCCTAGTTCAGAACTAGCTACTAGACGCCACCGCAGTCGGCTCTTGGCAACGAACGTAGCAACCTAAGAGCGTTGTTTACATTCTTAACCTATCCAATTTAGTTTCACACAGGTGTAATTAGTGGAAAGATCTTTAACATGCCATAAATCTATGACATGGGACCGCCGGCTTTACTTCCCCTCCGAAGGAAGGCATACTGAGGGATTTTTAACGCTCTTAAAAAATCCGACGGCTTCGGCCGGGTTTGAACCCGCTATCTTGGGCATAGAAGCTCAGCATGCTACCAACTACGCCACCGAAGCCGCCACAAAAAAGTTTGTTTAACGTAAATGAAAGACCTTTACCCCCTCTACCCCAAAAATAAATTGTAGGTGCCTAGGACAAAAACTGTGCAGTAGTGTGTTTGTAACAATTCTACACCCTCCTCCTCCTCCCCTCCTCACAAGATGGAGGGCGTAGCTTAAATTAACCTAGCCTAACCTAACAAGATGGCGGCCGTAGCTTAACTTAACCTAGCCTAACCTAACAAGATGGCGGCCGTAGCCTAACCTAACCTAACCTAACCTACGAGGTGTGATCAAAAAGTTCCAAAAATGTGGCTGCAACTTAACCAAACCTAGCCTAGCCTAACCTAACCTAACCTACAAGGTGTGATCAAAAAGTTCCAAAATGGCGGCCATAGCTTTACTTAACCTAACCTAACCTAACTTAACCTAAACCTACGAGGTGTGGTCTAAAAGTTCGAAAATGACGGCTGTTGGTTAACTTAACCTAACCTTACCTAACCTAACCTAAACCTACGAGGTGTTTTCATAAGGTTCCAAAATGGCGGCCGTAGCTTAACTCAACCTAACCTAACCCTACGGGGAGTGATCAAAAAGTTCCAAAATGTGCGGAGGAATGTGGAGGAGGAGGTTGTTTGTAGAACTCTTAAAAACTACTGGGGTATGGTGGGGGTAGTAAGAAATAAAAAACAGTATTAATTATTATTCAGCATGAGAGTTTTTTAATTCGTTAAAACGTACAATACATCTATTGTTGTTTATACCCTCATAAATTAGATATAGAGAATGTCCACTATGTTTTAGATCCTCGAGCACACTTTCTGACATATCATTAAAACGTGTAGGAAGGAATGTCTGAAAATTTTCACTAACACATAGTACACGTTCACCATACATTGTGTCCACTTTTTGAATGTTGATGATACGGAATGGAGCATGCATTGGTAATTCAGTGAGCTTTTTTCTCTCTAATCCGCAGTTCTGCCCCATAGCATTGAGAATGTTTATTGTAGTAGCCTATAAAGAAACAAAAAAATGTCTATTACAGTTTAGCTATAAGTGACCAGAACAACTATATATATATCATTTTATTCTAAGAGCTTTCCATGATGATAAGAAAAAAAAGAGCTTACCATAATGATGGATTGAGTGTAAGAAAACGTCTTTTGCTGCTTGATGTCACTACTAAAGTGATACTCTTACAACAGACAAGTGAGTTCATGTTTCGCTGACGTAATCGTATGTTTCCACTCACTTCCTGTGTTGAGCGCGTCATAGTGGCTAAATTTAAAACTCTAGATGAGATGTTTTGCTGACGTAATCGTATGATCCCCGCACGCACTCTTTGGACGGGTCCTTTTTGAAGGGAGTCATTTTTTTACGGGTCCCGGAGGACGGGTCCTTGTTGACGGGTCCCTGTGGGCGTGTCCCTTTGACATAATTTGGATAAAATGCATGGGCCAATCCATAGGGATCAGTCCAAAGGACCCGCCCACAAGGACCCGTCAACAAGGACCCGTCCTCCGGGACCCGTAAAAAATGACTCCCTTCAAAAAGGACCCGTCCAAAGTGTGCGTGCGGTGAACATACGATTACGTCCGCAAAACATCTCATCTAGAGTTTTAAATTTAGCCACTATGACGCGCTCAACACAGGAATTGCGTGGAAACATACGATTACGTTAGCGAAACACGAACTCACTTGTCTGTTGTAAGAGTATCACTTTAGTAGTGACATCAAGCAGCAAAAGACGTTTTCTTACACTCAATCCATCATTATGGTAAGCTCTTTTTTTCTTATCATGATGGAAAGCTCTTAGAATAAAATGATATATATATATAGTTGTTCTGGTCACTTATAGCTAAACTGTAATAGACATTTTTTTGTTTCTTTATAGGCTTCTACAATAAACATTCTCAATGCTATGGGGCAGAACTGCGGATTAGAGAGAAAAAAGCTCACTGAATTACCAATGCATACTCCATTCCGTATCATCAGCATTCAAAAAGTGGACACAATGTATGGTGAACGTGTACTATGTGTGAGTGAAAATTTTCAGACATTCCTTCCTACACGTTTTAATGATATGTCAGAAAGTGTGCTCGAGGATCTAAATCATAGTGGACATTCTCTATATCTAATTTATGAGGGTATAAAAACAATAGATGTATTGTACGTTTTAACGAATTAGAAAGCTCTCTTGCTGAATAATAACTAATACCGTACTGTTTTTTATTTCTTATTACCCCCACCCTACCCCAGTAGTTTTTAAGAGTTCTACAAACACCCTCCTCCTCCACATTCCTCCACACATTTTGGAACTTTTTGATCACTCCTCGTAGGGTTAGGTTAGGTTGAGTTAAGCTACGGCCGCCATTTTGGAACTTTATGATAACACCTCGTAGGTTTAGGTTAGGTTAGGTTAAGTTAACCTACAGCCGTCATTTTGGAACTTTTTGACCACACCTCGTAGGTTTAGGTTAAGTTAGGTTAGGTTAGGTTAAGTAAAGCTACGGCCGCCATTTTGGAACTTTTTGATCACACCTTGTAGTTTAGGTTAGGTTAGGCTAGGCTAGGTTTGGTTAAGTTGCAGCCACATTTTTGGAACTTTTTGATCTCACCTCGTAGGTTAGGTTAGGTTAGGTTAGGTTAGGTAAGGCTACGGCTGCCATCTTGTTAGGTTAGGCTAGGTTAATTTAAGCTACGGCCGCCATCTTGTTAGGTTAGGCTAGGTTAAGTTAAGCTACGGCCGCCATCTTGTTAGGTTAGGCTAGGTTAAGTAAAGCTACGGCCGCCATCTTGTTAGGTTAGGCTAGGTTAAGTTGAGCTACGGCCGCCATCTTGTGAGGAGGGGAGGAGGAGGAGGGTGTAGAACTGTTACAAACACACTACTGCACAGTTTTTATCCTAGGCACCTACAATTTATTTTTGGGGTAGTGGGGGTAATGGTCTTTCATTTACGTTAAACAAACTTTTTTGTAAAATACTTTAGTTTCCAAAATATAGGCAATTTTGAAAATTGACCTTTTTCTGGAAAAATTGAAAATGTGTTAAGTTTTGTTCTAACGTTAAAGGACTTAGAGAAAATGTGTTTGAGTCTATATTATTATATTTAGGCTATCACTCGTGATACGAGTATGATTGTCTTCCAAGTTACATTTATGTAAATCTTCGCTGTAATCCAACATTAGGCCTAATCATATTGCGTGAGTTCTTTGGTGACTGTACAGTCCGATCCGAGAACCACAGACTCTTCCACAATATTGGCACACAAGGTCTTGAGCAGCCAATGGATCTTGGGGGTTGATCATTCTGCGAATCATGTGCTCTTTCCTGGCATTTCTTTTTTCAGCCAGAAGCCTTCTTCTCTCTTGTTCGAAGTACAAGTGGCCTTGATGGACGTTGCGGCGCCACTCTGATCTGTCGGATGCGACAGCTTCCCAGTTACCTGTATCAATTTGACATTTCTTCAAGTTGGTCTTCAGAACATCTTTGTAGCGTTTTTGTTGCCCACCCTGCTTTCTCTGACCGACTTTCAGCTGGCAATATAAGATTTGTTTTGGGAGGCGGGACTCAGGCATGCGAACTACATGTCCTGTCCATCGAAGTTGGTGTTTTATAATGAGAGCCTCTATACTAATAGTGCTAGCTTCCTCTAAAACACTTGTGTTAGTGCGCCGGTCTTGCCATTTAATACCAAGAATTCTCCTAAGGCATCGTTGATGGTATTTTTCTAAAGATACGAGGTGCCTTCTGTAAGTAACCCAGGTTTCGCAGCCATAAAGCAGAGTGGGAACTACAACAGCTTGATAAACGTATAATTTTGTTAGAATGCTAATGTCGTGGTTGTCAAACACGCGAACGAGCAAACGACCAAAGGCTGCACTGGCACATTGGAGGCGGTGTTGAATCTCAGCGTCAATGTTTGCATTTGTTGATAGGTGACTACCCAAATAGGGAAAATGATCTATATTCTTTAGTTTATGTCCATCAATCATGATAGCAGGAGCAGTAGCCCTGTCATGTGATGTAGGCTGATGAAGAACCTGTGTTTTATTGGTGTTTATATCCAGACCAATGCTTCTGTATGCCTCATTGAACACATTCAGGGTGGTTTGAAGATCTTCATCTGAATTTGCTAAGATGACATTGTCATCAGCATACTGGAGATCAAGAACGGATGTAGCTGACACTTTAGTTTTTGCACGTAATCTGTTGAGATTGAATAAACCTCCATCTGTCCTGGATATAATTTCAACACCCTTTGGAATCTTTTCTTGGACCAAATTTAGTACAACACTAACATATATTGAGA
This sequence comes from Meconema thalassinum, assembly GCA_946902985.2. NCBI lineage: Eukaryota > Metazoa > Arthropoda > Insecta > Orthoptera > Tettigoniidae > Meconema > Meconema thalassinum. Next base: position 1,182,784,045 of record OX336388.2, on the reverse strand, counting down.
AGAGTGTGGGGGCAATCACACATCCCTGTTTGACACCCGTTGTAATCTTAAATGGCTCTCCAGGGCCATTGCTGTTAAGGACCGTGCCATTCATATCATCATGTAGTAATCGAAGAATTTGAATGAATTTTGGGGGGCAGCCAAGTGTGGCAAGAATCTTCCATAGCATTTCTCGATTGACCGAATCAAATGCTTTAACAATATCTATGAAAGCCATATATAGAGGGCGTCCTTGCTCTCGGGATTTCTCCTGCATCTGCCTAGCACAGAAGATCATATCAGTTGTGCTTCGATTAGGTCGAAAGCCACACTGAGTTTCAGGCAGTATTTCTTCGGCCAACGGCTTCAAACGGTTGGATATGACGTTGGCCAGGATTTTACCAGCAACAGAAAGCAACGATATACCTCGATAATTACCACATTGTGCCCTATCACCTTTCTTAAAGATGGTTATTATCAAGGCATCCCTTAGGTCTTTAGGTATGGTAATGGTAGTCCATATTTTAAGTATGAGTTGGTGTATGTGATGAACTAGAGTAGTATTCCCTACTTTAAAGAGCTCAGCAGGAATCCCATCCATGCCTGATGCTTTATTGTTTTTTAGCTGATTGATGGCAGATTCAATTTCTGATAGAGGCGGAGGATCATCAAGATGGTATTTAGGAGGTCTCTGATGAAGTCGGGTGAAAATGTTATTATCAACCTGTGTGTCCCTGTTGAGTAGCTCTTCAAAATGTTCTTTCCAACGGGAATTAATGGAGTTTGTGTCTCTAAGAAGTTCCGTGCTATCTTTAGACTGCAGAGGATTCAAACCATGATAATGTGGCCCATATATAGTTCTTGTTGCTTTGAAGAAAGCATGAGTATTATTCGTTTCGGCTAGATGCTGCATTTCACGGGATTTGGAGATCCACCATTGATTTTTCAAGACCCGAGTTTTCCTTTGCACTTCAGCCTTTGCATCTTTATACAGTTGCTGTTTGGAGATAGAAGTTGGATTGGCTTGCCATGCATGGAATGCTTTCCTCTTCTTATCAATAAGATTCTGGATTTCTGCATCATTCTCATCAAACCAGTCAGCATGCCTCATCTTGACGAAACCAATCGATTCTTCACACGCTGAGAGTATAGCAGACTTGACTGTTTGCCAATGTTCCTCAACCTTTTCAGGGTAATTATCTGGTAACTTTTCATTCAGAAGTTCATGAAATTTCCTTTTAGCAGTAACGTTTTGTAAACGTTCGGTGTTCACCCTACGCCTGATGTGCTTTCTCTGTTTTCTGTGCTTTTGGAGAATTTGTAGAGTCATTACAGATCTTATTAATCGATGATCCGTCCAGCAGTCATCAGCACTTGTCAGAGCCCTTGTGAGTAGTACGTCACGCTTGTCTCTTGCTCGCACAATCACGTAATCAAGTAGGTGCCAGTGTTTTGATCTAGGATGCTGCCATGAAGTCTTAAATTTGTCCTTCTGTCGGAATAGTGTGTTTGTGATTACGAGGCTATGTTCAGAACACTTGGATAGAAGGAGTGTCCCATTAGAATTGCATTTCCCAACACCATCTTTTCCAATAACATCAGCCCATAATGCTGCGTCTCTTCCAACGCGAGCATTGAAGTCTCCTAGGAGGATGATTTTATCAGATTGCGGTATATCCTTCAAGATCACATCAAGTTGAGAGTAAAATACTTCCTTCTGTTCATCATCAGAGGTGAGAGTTGGAGCATATGCACTAATTACAGTCGCTCGTCGGCTGTTTTTTAACTTTAGTCGTAGTGTCATAAGCCTTTCATTTATACCATGTGGAAGTTCATCGAGAAGGTTGACAAGCTCGTTCTTAATGGCAAAGCCAACTCCATGAATACGTTGATCTTCAGTGTCTTTCCCTTTCCAGAAGAAAGTGTAGCCACCTCCATGTTCCTTCAGTTGTCCTTCATTGGCTAACCTTGTTTCGCTGAGTGCGGCAATATGAATGTTGAATCTTTTCAGCTCACGGGCAACAATTGCCGTTCGCCTTTGTGGTCGATTATGTGTGTCATTGTCCATCAAAGTACGGACATTCCATGTAGCAAAATTAATTTTCATTGTGGTTCGACCGCTTGTGGTGTACCCTCTGAACGCGGTTATCCAGTCGGGTGATATTAGGCTGACTATTTTTAGGGCACCTTTTTTAGCCCCCTCCCCATTCAGGGTAAGCAGAGTGGATCCTAAACAGGCCTGCTTAGTCACGAATGCAGCATACGAATTGCTCTACAGCCCATCCTCAAGCAAAGCGAAGATCACACATTCGTCGCCTACGTGCCGGTTCATCACTAGGAGCTCCCAGACAACACAATCCTGCTCCCGTCACAACTCCCCGATCGCCGCAGGACTTGTGATTAATTGGCGAATAAATTTTGTATCCTTCCTTCGTTGTTTAGAAGACGCCTGTGCGTGACATCTTTTAACGTGGGCATGTTGTTGCACATCAACAGACACACAGTACTTGACAGATACAGGACCTTTATCCAGTGGCATAGAAGCTATGACGACTGGTGGTCCTGGACTGTTGCAGCCTTCATCCGCCTTCCCAACCGTTCGGGCAATACTAGTTGCTCATGCGCTTGGTCCACCGTTGAGGTCTTCTATGCCGTTGACCATTATTGGTTCATCCGCCTTAAGAGATAGTTTCCCATCTCAAGGGCAAGAGAGTGCCCTAACCTCAATCTGCTCATCCGCCTTACATAAGCCGTTGGCAGGAGAGAGGGGAACTCCTTATCCCGGGAGTTATTCGGTCGTCAGAGCCTCGTCAGTATGGAGCAGGGTGTACCACGTGCAGGTGAGGATGACGTTTGGATAGAGAGAATCTACCCCTTGCACCCCTTGAGTCTATATATGACTTTTTAGAATGATTAGTTTTCAAAATATTGTCTACCTTCAAAATTGAACCTTTTTGGATTTTGTCCCAGAGACCCAGGACTTGGATTTTTGGGTAGAGGGGGTAAATACCTGTCATTTATGTCAAACACTTTTTTTGTAAATTCCATAGTTTACAAAATATAGCCCATTTTTAAAAATGAACATTTTTTGGAAAAAATGTTAACAATTCCATGTTTTGTTCTAACGATTAAGGACATAAAAGCCATTGGTTTGAGTCTATATATGACTTATTGCGCCTAATATCAATCGCGCCTACTACCAATCACGCCTACTATCAATCGCGCCTACTATCAATTGCACCTACTATCAATAGCGCCTACTATCAATTACGTCCACTACCTATCGCGCCTACTATCAATCGCGTCTACTAATAGCGCCTGCTATCAATTGCGCCCTAATTGCGCCTACTGTCAATTGCACCAACTATCAATAGCGCCTACTAGCAATTACACCCACTACCAATCGCGCCTACTGTGAATTGCGCCTACTATCAATTGCGCCTACTACCAATCACGCCTACTAGTAATTGCGTCTACTACCAATTGCGCCTACTACCAATCGCGCCTACTACTAATCGCGCCTACTATCAATCACGCCTACTGTCAATTGAACCTACTATCAATCGTGCCTACTATCAATAGCGCTTACTAGTAATTGCGTCTACCACCAATCGCGCCTACTACTAATCGCGCCTACTATCTATCGCGCCTACTGTCAATGGAACGTAATTGATAGTAGGCGCTATTGATAGTAGGCGCGATTAGTAGTAGGTGCGATTGATAGTAGGTGCGATTAGTAGTAGGCACGATTGGTAGTAGGCGCAATTGGTAGTAGACGAAATTACTAGTAGACGCGATTGATAGTAGGCGCGATTGATAGTAGGCGCGATTGGTAGTAGGCGCAATTGGTAGTAGACGCAATTACTAGTAGACGCGATTGATAGTAGGCGCGATTGGTAGTGGACGTAATTGATAGTAGGCGCTATTGATAGTAGGTGCAATTGATAGCAGGTGCGATTGATAGTAGGCGAGATTGGTAGTAGGCGCGATTGATATTAGGAGCAATTGACAGTAGGCGCGATTAGTAGTGGGCGTAATTGCTAGTAGGCGCTATTGATAGTAGGCGCGATTGATAGTAGGTTCAATTGACAGTAGGCGTGATTGATAGTAGGCGCGATTAGTAGTAGGCGCGATTGGTAGTAGGCGCAATTGGTAGTAGACGCAATAACTAGTAGGCGCGATTGGTAGGTGTTAGAGTTAACATATGACTTTATATGATTTTTTTAGTTTAAACATATAGTCTACTTTCCCCATTCACCTTTTTTTGGAAAGAAAATAATGTTCTTGACTAGGCAAGGGGTAGAGGTAAGAGTACGAGTTGAGAGTACCTTAGAGTACTTTAGATTTTTGAAGGTATAGTGTGTTGTTGTTGCTTACAAACATGGCAGTAAGCATTATGTTGTGATAAAATGGACTGATATACTTTCCAAGACCAAGAGAAAAATCCACTAAATTCATTGACAAAATAACTTGTCAAATAAGCCAACACAAAATGCCCAACATAAGACCCCCACATAAACTAATACATAAGCTAATTTGTAAAAATGTTAAACACTTGCATGGTATTACATTTTAGGTAATGCATGCGAAACATGAACTCACTTGTCTGTTGTATGAAAAGGACTCGTCAACAATGACCTGTCAACAATGGACACTGCTTGCACATTTTTAATTACTACCCACCTTTCTCCACTCCTAATGCAAAATGAGCATGTAAAACACAAATTGAAAAAATCCATGTTTCCATATTGACAAATAGAAAAAATAAACATTAAACTGAAAATTTAAAAAACTGCAAATGTGAATTTGGTAAATTAATAAATGTAAAACAACAAAATGGAAAATCCATGTTTCTATATCATGAAATTGAAAAACCTTAAACTGACATTTTAAGAACTGTAAATGGTAAATTGTGAAATTGATAAATGTGTAAACAACAAAATGTGAAATCCATGTTTCTATATTATGAAATTGAAAAACTTAAAACTGACATAAAAAAACTGAAAATGGGAAATTGGAAAATTGAAATATGTGTAAACAACAAATGAAAAAAAAATATCCGGTGGGGGGTAGTGATCATGTTGTATAGTAACCTATAAGACTAGCATAAGGATAGTTGCATGACATGTAAAACACAAATTGTAAAACATCCATGTTTCCATATTTACAAATAGAACAAAAAACATTAAACTGAAAATTTAAAAAACTGCAAATGTGAATTTGGTAAATTAATAAATGTAAAACAACAAAATGGAAAATCCATGTTTCTATATCATGAAATTGAAAAACTTTAAACTGACATTTTAAGAACTGAAAATGGGAAATTGTGAAATTAATAAATGTGTAAACAACAAAATGCAAAATCCATGTTTTCCATATTATGAAATTGAAAAACTAAAAACTGACATTTAAAAAAAACTGATAATGGGAAATTGGAAAATTTACATATGTGTAAACGACAAAATGAAAAAAAAATCCGTTTGGGGTAGTGATCATGTTGTACAGTAACCTGTAAGACTAGCATAAGGATAGTTGCGTGTACCTTATATACATTGTGTATGTGCATTAGCCTTTGGATTAGCTTAAGTTAGGTTTGGTAAAGTTAGGTTTAATGAGGTTAGGTATGTGACCTTGTAGTTTACTTTTTTAGAAAAATGTAAAAAAGTAAAATCTAAAAATCAAAAAATCTTAAATTTAAAATGTAAAATCTAAAATCTTTAAATGAGGTTTCTGCAGGTTATGACAACACGTTTATGATTTAGTCCATGTTGATGTGTGGTATCCAATTACTGCTGACTTTGCATTATCATCACCCATTGTCTTGATCAACAGCTGAGGTTTCAAATTACTGAAGCGTCAGTCATAGCAACAGCAGTGTGCGCTCTCTGGCATGTCAGCAACATGACACCGAAAGGAACACCTGTGTAATATCCAATAACTACTAACTTTGCATGATCATCACCCATTGTCTTGATGAACACGTGGGGTTTCAAATTACTGCAGCGCTAGTCATAGCAACAGATCTGCGCGCTCTCTGCCATGTCTGTAATATGACACAGGAAATATAACAAGACATCTTACTGCACGTGCCATCTGCACAGTTTTAACATCTTAAGAAGATGTATTATTCTCTTTCAACTACAAATGACTCGTTAGAACACATCCATCCACCAAGTTAGATCCCTTGGCCTGCTCTCAAATGGCATGCGCCTCGTAGCCCTAACCTAACGTTACGTACGAACTAAACAGAATGTGACTTGTTAGCTCTTATCATGCATGTGCACAGGTGAACACTTGTGTGTTAGGTCATATTACACATGAACTTACATTTTCTCACGTAAGTGCATTTCTCTGTTCCACAAGATACAAATTTGATTGCTGGATTGTATCCTGCACTGTTTAAGCGATATAGCTTTGCCAGGTAGTTCTCTACATATAGCAATTTTACCACTGCTCTACCTACGCCTTTTGCTCTTTTGGCTTTCTTACAGTCTAGTGTGTGATAGACAGCATTAACTGTATATCAAACCCAGTTCACCTTTGTATTTGTAATCCAAGTAATAATTTAAAAAGACACAAATGTAATCAATTTTAAACGTTATCTCTGTATTGTTTTGTTTAATATGTTTATGACATGCATATTAACCTGAAATCGAACCCCTGGAGAAAGGCTAACAGCTTGACCACTGCACCACTATGCCCTTGTTTCTAAGTTCAACTTGTTCTAGGCCTCAGACCTGGAAATCGAGTTAAGACCGCCAGTACAAGAGCTAAAAGTGCTTACCACTGCAACACAAAAAAATGGATAGCTGGTAACATTAGACAACCGGAAATGATTATATTTCTGTTAGCAATGCATTTTGTCATCAGCATACTGTCTGAGCACTGACAGCAACACATTTACGTTTACACCAAGCGAGTGTGTGTGTGTATATAGATTATGAGCCTCAAGTATTTAAAGCTTGTTGTGTGTAGCGACCATTTTGTCTCGGTAACCACTGAGCATTTTTGTGTTTTAGCTATCATCTTCAACCAATCAATTAAAGATAGTCTACTCTTAATTCTTGATAAATCAGAGTTTGCGTACACCATTTCTCATTTATTAACCCATACCTGCAACCTATACTCTCTCTATACTGCAGTTTGATCTGAAAACAAGTTTCAACGGTAAAATACTTGTCAGTCACCATACATGTAGCCTACACTAATTCTTTCTCTACCTAGCTATGTTTCATCTCACATGGTAAACATCTCACATGTTCGTATCCAATTATTAGTTTATAAAATATCAGGTCAATGACCTTAATGTATTGGGTATTTTGGGTAAATTCCTTGGCCATGGAAAAGGGTTGACCATCCTGAGTCCCATGACACCTCCCTTAACCCTCTCTGATTATTAGTTAGCGAGATATTAACAAAAGTGTAGTTAAGCCCTTTTGACAAAAAATAAATAATACATTCAAAAACAGAATGTCACCTCAAGTCCAACGACCTCTCATACAAGTCCCTAGCCTTATTGGTTCACGAAATGTTAAAAAGCTAATGACCTATTAGTTATGGATCTTTTGGTAATTAAAAAAAATAACTCATCTATAAATCTGTATTCAAAAAGCCCGCCCTCTTTCAAAAAAAACAAGTGCACATGTGTAAAAACAAACAACAAAAAAAACAAACATGTTAATTCATAGTAGCGATCGGCTCTTCGCTTGCGTTTCGTGTGGAACAACGTTTAATTTCATTATAGCATTAGGGACCAGTCCAAAGGGACCGGTCTAAAGGGATTAGTTAAAAAGGACCCGTCAAGAAGGACCCTTCCACAGGGGCTCGTCCACAAGGATCAGTCAACAACGACCCGTCAACAATGACCCGTCCACAGGGACTTGTCCACAGGGACTCGTTCACAAGGATCCGTCTTCAGAGGCCTGCGTGTGTGTGCAGGGAAACATACGATTACGTCAGCAAATCATCTCATCTAGTTCCAAATTTAGCCACTACGGCGCGTGCAACACACAGGAAGTGCGTGGGAACATACGATTGCGTCAGCGAAACATGAACTCACTTGTCTGTTGTACGAGTATCACTTTAGTAGTGGCATCATGCAGCAAAAGACGTTTACTTACACAATCCATCATTATGGTAAGCTTTTTTTTTCTTATCATTATGGAAATCTCCTTATTAGGACCGGTCCACAGGGACCGGCGTGTGCGTGCAGGGGAACATACGATTACGTCACCAAATCATTTCATGTAGTTTCAAATTTTGTCACTACGGCGCGTGCAACACACAGGAAGTGCGTGGGAACATACAATTATGTCAGCGAAACATGAACTCACTTGTCCGTTGTATGAGTATCAGTTTAGTAGTGACATCAAGCAGCAAAAGACGTTTACTTACACAATCTCTCATTATGGTAAGCTTTTTTATTTTTTCTTATCATTATGGAAATTTCCTTATTAGAATAAAATGTTATAGTGGTTCTGATCACTTATAGCTAAACTGTAATAGATATGATCTTTTTGTTTCTTTATAGGCTACTACAATAAATATTCTCAATTCTTTGGGGGGCAGGACTGTTGATTAGAGAGAAAAAAGCTCACTGAATTATCAATGCATACTCTTTTCCGTATCATCAACATTCAAAAAGTGGACACAATGTATAGTGAACGTGTATTATGTGTTAGTGAAAATTTTCAGACATTCCTTTCTACACGTTTAAATGATATATGTCAGAAAATTGTGCTCGAGGATCTAAATCGTGGTGGACATTCTCTATATCTAATTTATGAGGGTATAAAAACAATAAATGTATTGTACATTCTGACTTTGAAGTTAGGTTAGGTTAGGTTAGGTTAGGTAAGGTGGGGATTTCGTTAGGTTAGGCAAGGTTAGGTTAGGTTAGGTAAAGTTGGGTTAGGCAGAATGGCTGCGGTATGAATCAAAAGCCAGCACTGGTCAGTTTTGCCTCACAAGGTTGAGTGTACCCCATTCCAACCCCTCAGCCTAGAATTAAATTTCTTGACAGAGCCAGGACTCGAACCCGAGCCTCCACAGTAACAGCTAAAAATGCTAGCCACTACACCAAGAGGTGGACAATATAAGGCTGGTCTTGATTTTACATGATTAATCAATAATTACATAATAATAATAATAATCATAATAATAATGATAATAATAATAATAATAATAATAATAAAAATAATAATAAATATTCCATTTAGCGACTACACGGTCGAACTCCCCCTGTGACATTATTCACAGTCTCAGAGTATGGCGGCCATCTTGCGCATTAGCCCCAGACCCAGCTATAACTGTCCCCTCCGTAAGAATAACATAGAGTGGTTGCGCGCGGCGGCCATGTTGCGCATTAGCCCCTGTCCCAGCTTCGGTCTATATATCCTACTCCTATCCATCCCAATCTTCCCTTCCCATCCCTCATGAGGCCCCTGTTGGCTTTGCAGGTGAGGCTGCCTGGGCGAAGTGCTGAACACATCAACACATCTCCCTGCCTGGACAGGCGGTAGTGGTGAGTTCCCTCGCTGAGTCCGTGGGACTTACCAACCTGGAGGGTAAAATTGACAAAAATAAATACAAATTAAGAGATAATTGACGTTGGTGAAAACCGCCCTTAATTTTCTCTTTTCTTATAAATGGGCAATTTTACCCCCCCCCCCCCCCCCCCCAGCTGTATAAGTGTGTTATAACAACGCAAGTGTCTATCTTTCTGAGTTACTGTACTACTCAAGTAGACGTTTGGCTGAGCTGGTTCCTGCTTCTAACTGCGCCCTGACTGGCCAGATTCAGTTACCTGGTCTCGCCCTGTCTACAGTACCCTCTGCAACCCCTACTCGTAAACACTCTCCAGAGCTTCTTGAGGCTGGAGGTGCTACCCACCAACTCTCTCCCTGAGAGTTTTACCGGATCTTCAACATGTGTACATCTGCATTTTGCCTCGCTAAGGAAAAATTAGTCAAATTTTAAATCATTCTGGATCTAATCCTCGTTTTATTCGCCTGGGCTACAGCACTCTAAAAACAACTTGGTCAGCTAAGTACTATTGAACTTATTGTGCACCTTTTTTCAAAAGCAAGATGTTTTTCTCATAACATTCTTCGGACCTGTGAGGCCAAATAATAATTTTAAAGGGAATTGTCTTTTATTATACCGTAGAATATGACTTCGAAGCGCAGTTTTTAGAAAGACTGTTTCTAATTAAACTCAAGTGCAAGACGCCAATCTTTGTTAAGATTTATCCATTACTCACGTAATGTATGTCCTTCTTGTTATAGCTTAAAATGTTTATACTCTTGTTATACTAGTTAATCAAAACACTGCTGGCTGCGTGGCTCAGCGGTAACGTTCTCACCTGCCGTTCCCAAGGTTGTAGGATTAAATAATGGCGTAGTCAGCTGGCATTTGAGGGAGCCGTGTCAGTAAATTTACTGGCACGTTAAAGATCCCCTTCGGAGCAAACTTCCGGCACCCTGGCGTCTCTAAAAGCCGCAGTAAGGGTACATAAAACAAATAGCATTATTATATTAATCAAAATACAATTCCATGTGTGTGGAAACGAAATTGGTCAGTCGCCTAACTTCCTTCCTCATTTTTCTACTAACGCCACCCTATATCTCTCAACTCCCAACTGTCTAAATCTCAGTAGAATATTGTTTACAATACGCCGACACACTACTACAGTCAACACGGACATTCACGTTATCAGACAAGCTCAACACACACCCAACTACACGGGGCTGATGACCAAGATGTCCAAAGCCCCTCAAATGAATTAACAACAGCAACAACAACTCAAATGACTGCACTTAAAGCTTTGACGCACATTTCTGAATATCTTACAAATGAGCCGTTGGAGCCCAAGTGATACCTATTCTCCAAATTACAGGCAAGTCTAAACCAGGCATTCCCCACCCGATACTCCACGGTGCTCTTTAACTGAAATTTGGTGCTGTCGTCATACGAGCCAAAAAGCGCTCGCGATCACAAGCTCTCCTGAACCGGAACAATAGTATTTTAATTACAACTTTTGACAGTCAAAAATCTTATCATTTTGCAAAATATAGGCCTAAATATACATGTACAAATAATATCAATATTTGGCCATCCCTATTTTATGAGTAACATGAAAGATGCCCATACGTAAATGTAGCCTATCTCACCAGCACGAGTCATGCAAGCAGTTGCAGCATGCCTGGAGATCGGTGAATTCCTAGCTATTGAAGCACTTCTGGGGGAGAGATAGGAACAGGATAGAGAGGTACATGCTTGTTGCATAATAATATTACTACTAATAATAAGATTACTTACAGTACATTATTATTATTATTATAGTTTATTGTTTGACAACATTATCACGGCAAATACCGGCTACATTTTCTGTTACAGCCTGGTTCGGCCTTAGCAAGGAACCATCTGTACTGAGATAATTACGATTACACTGTTCAGAGGCTTCACATCCATTATTATTATTATTATTATTATTATTATTGTTACTCAGCAATTTTTTATTTGTGCCATGTCCTGTGTGGGGTTTCGCCAAGCTGGCTCATCAGCGGGTTCTTGGTATCCTCGCCCGGACCTCCACAGGAATAGCGAACTGCGCGCTACCTTTCTTTTAATCAAGCGCACCTGCGCCTCTTTACTGCGAGAACTAAAAGCTCAAGCAGCCATAACCTCCCTATGAAGGCTTCCAAAAGGATGGTATATTGGCTTTCGCGGCCAGTGAATTCAAACTCAGCATTTTTTCTAGGTTTGTGCCGTGTCTTGTGTGGGCACAAACCTAGAAAATTGCTGAGTTTTAATTCACTGGCCGTGAAAGCCAATATACCATTATTATTAGTATTCTTGTTCTAAGTAACATCCAACCTCCAGCTCTTCGAAGATCAGAGGCTCTCCTGAAGATCTGGAAAACCATTGAGAAGAACCCCAGCTACCCACACATACTGATGTAGCAAAAGCAGGAAATCAACGGTTGTAGTCAATAAAACCATCTTGGCGCTGGGCAGTACTTCTTGAAGACTCTTCATTTAACATCTCAGAAGCATGGAAAACTATGTGGGGAGAATCATCAGTATTCAGTGCACATCTGATTGATAACCCTTCCAAACGGATAGAAGGTTTCAAACTCCCCAGTCGCCAATGGAGAATCATTAACAGGATCCGTACAGGACAAGGCAAATGTGGATTCCTGCTTCACAAATGGAGTTGGGTTACTTCTGCTAACTGCGATTGTGGGCAAACCTTCGAACATATTGTTGGTGAATGTCCGCAACGAGCGTCCCAAGGATCAGTAGGTGACATTCATCATGCATCTTCTGAGGCACTTCAGTGGATTGATGGCCTGGATTTAGAAGTTTAAAGCAAGAACTTGTAATTATGGCTATGCATATAACTGTATATATAACTTTATATGTAGTGTATATAAGTTTTATTTTAACTCTGTATCATCATACGATAAATAATAATAATTGGTATTCTTTTTCTTCCTTTCTTTCTTTCTCCCTTCTCCTTCTTCATATATTGGATGTTATGGTGCTCGGATACTTGGTAAGGCATGAGGGAGGTGCTCACAGTCTCAAAAAGGTCGAGAACGCCTGGTCTAAATCGTATGGCAAGCCGGCGTAGACAGGACCAGTGTGTATGAAACATTGGAAGTGAACTTCGCGTCAGGCGGCCACAAAGGTTAGACTTTCCTGTCATTCTACACCACTTGGGCTCTCAACGACTCAAATGTCTAGCCTCGTGCTTGCTTCTTAAAGAGCTCGTAAGTTAATAATATACCCTGCAAGGCACTTAAGAAAGGGTACTTTGCTAATTTTCCATGTCGCAAAGAACATGATTTTCATACGTCGGAAATAGCTGCCGGTGAAACACCATCCTTAGCATGTGCGAGACAGGACAGTATAATAACATGGCGTGCAGCGAAGCATTGTCTTCAGCTGGAATCAATCGTTCCTATTAAGTAGATAGCGAGACGAAACTGTGCGTTTTAAATATCTTTTTCACTGTCGGCTTCTCAATGATCAAAGAATACATGGCGTGCCTCTGGCTCACGTGCCAGTAATGGCGGGGTTTCGCCTCCTATTGGGACTGAAGATGGGTCTCTCTATGAGAAATTATTGCAATCAAGTTCTAAACAAGGTTTTCAGACAATTATTTCAAGGTCAAATAAGAGCCACTAATTAACCAGGTGGTGTCCGATTTTGCAGTTGCCAGATATTTAAAGATTTGCTTTTGATCTTACTGTGAATTCTGGGAAACAGCATAGCCTATTAACACGTTTCAGATCTAATGAATACGTTTGTGATGTCAATTAAATACACTGAAAGTAAATGCTCATTCATGTAGGGACTTTGCGACACCGTAGCAATGCAGCCCCGTGAAGTGGCGTTACTAGGAGTTGCTTCTGGTGGGGGATGAATGGAGTAAAACCTGACCTAATTAGCTACGAAGAGGGTTTACTAGGTCTATTCCCTTTATAGGACTTTATAGGACTTTTTTTTTCAATTTCTTTTTCTTTTCTTTTGTTTTAATTTTAGATTTTCTGTTTATATTTGTGGTGTTTTCTGTTTTGATTTTTGATGTGTAACATCTTTCCGCTCGGTTGCTGGATAGTTTTGTGGGAGTGATTTTGAAAATTAGGGACGGAAGTGAATCGGGCGGAAGTGGATCGAACGGAAGTGGATCGGACGGAAGTGAAGACGCACTGCCAGAAAAATGGGACGGAAGTGAATCGGGCGGAAGTGGATCGAACGGATGTGGATCGGACGGAAGTGAAGACGCACTGCCAGATGGATGTACAATTGAAAATGTGTGTATTGGAAACAAGGCAGTGTGTGCTCTGTAGCGCGAGAATGTTATGGCAATACAGTAGGCAGTGCATTTAGCAGGCATTGGTTTGACGAGCACAGTGGCAAATGTTTCACCGACTTTCATTTGTCATTGAGCAGTTTATGAAGCTTCACGTTCAAGGTTGAATATCACATGGGGTAGGACAAAGACGACAAATGACACTTAAGTAAGCGGCATTATTGTCAAGCTGTGGGTGAGTAGTCAAATATTAAATGCATAACAGAATGTTGTTATATGAGTGGAATAAAAGCTGTATTTACATCATGTGTGAGACTAGGTCATTTCATGATTGTAGGAAGCCATGTTTTGATTGTTTACGACGAACTGTATGAGAGCCTTGAGAATAATGAATGTTATAGTTACTGAGGAATGTGCTCACAGTATTTGAGAGTACTGTCGACGTTTTGTGTCACTTTGTTATTATGAATTATTAATGTAAAAGGAAGGAAGGAAGCTTGTAGTTTTGCGTGTCCGTTAATCTCACGATCATGATCCACGGTACCTCCCTTTAACGTGGAATGTGAACCACAGGACATGGCATTTTAATTTGAAAATCTCACATTTATTGACTGGGAATCTAACCCGGTCTACCTTGGTGAGAGACTAACAGCTTGACCGCTGCGTCACAAATGTGACAGTAGCATATCTCCAATTCAATCTATACATTCATCATAGTACCAGTATGAAAATGGAGTGTAAATTAACATTTTAAGAATGTCCAAGCTATGTAGTATACGAGTAGGATAACATGTCACATGTTACACATCATATGCGACTACTGTAAGGCTCGTATCTTTTTGTTTTTTTGTTTTTGTTGTGTTCTCTGTTTTGATTTTGTGTCTGTTTTTGTTGTGTTTTCATATTAGATTTTGTGTTGTTTTTGCTTTTGTTTTTACTTTTTGTTTTGTCTTAAAACATGCTTTTCTTTTTTGTTTTTACTTCGTGTTTTTGTTTTGTTTTTAGTTCCGTACTTGTTGTTTTCTGATTTGGTTTGGTTTTTGATTTCTTGCTTTGTGTTTTTGGTTCTATGTTTGTGTTTTCTTTCTTTTTTCTTTGATTTCCTGTTTCTGCTTTATGCGGAGGGGGGGGGGGGGAGACTTGGGCAAAATGAGACATTATCAATGAAACAAAACTACACGTTTCCTGTTTGATCTCGATAGCATTACATACGTTTTATTTGCACCTATCAACGCGTGCATAACCTCAAAAATGAACAGTTTTACTTAAGCAAGTGTTAGGTTTAGGTAACCCTTAATAAAGGTTTTACACGAATAAAGGGAAATGTTCTCGAATTACTAAGTATAAACTTACATAATCCAGTTGTTTGTCATCAATTCGAAGATTGGTTGTGTTCAAAATGAACATTTCAAGCAATTGCAGTACGTTTTTCTATGATTTGACTCTGAGGGAGATTGATATCCCTGACCCCACTACTCCCGTAAGTACGCCAGTGGCCCCGTGTATTTGGATATGTGTGGAATCTATCTGATAACCTGTGTCATTGTGATGGATGAATTGCAGTGTGTATTTGTTACTAGGGCTAGGATTGGAATCAGGCGGCATGGTCTAGAGTTAGGAGCATACCAACAATCGCCTGGAATAGAAGTGGGAACCACTTCTAAGATGGCTGAGCTGGAAATCGAACCGTTCGCAGTTTTACCTCGTGAGGCTTGGTGTAGCCTACACCATTCCAGTCCCCAGACCGGAATTAAATATCTTGTCAGAACTGGGTTTCGAACCTCGACCTCCAGGATGAAAACCGAGATTGGTAGCCACTGCACCTTGATGTGGACCAGATAGAAGAGTGATTTGTACCACAAGCGATCAGATATGCTTGTACGTCAAAAGTCAATGTTTTGTTTATCTCCCACTCAAAATTACAAGGGTATATTTCCTATCCTATTCAGACTTTCATTCTCAATTTTCATTTGACTATTTCCATTTGCTATATCTTATGTACGAGGGCTGTTTTCTTAAGTAATACCCGTTGTGATATTACGCCGTTGCAGCGCTGTGGTCAGCATTCCGTGCAGGTACGCTGTGTACCTGCATCTATTGGCAAGGCTGAGACGCCATTATGGCAACAGTCGCCCATGTGTGGGTGTGTTGACAAGGTTTTGAAATAGCATCGCCGATCGTGAGTGCCGCCGACCCGTAAGCGAGAGAGAAAACTCCCCTGTAAGATATCCTGCCGTTTGGCCACCACTGTCAGGCAAATTGCGTATGTGGTCAGGAGAACTCCTAAACATACGCAGTTCTCCTGGTAATCATGCAATTTGCATATAGTCGGGTGAAAAGAGACCTTTCGTACCACACTCACGCGTGAAAATTGCGTGAAAAAAATCTAGAGTGCCTCTTGACCCCCTTAAGCGCATTATACTGTAGGTATTGATGAATTTTACAGCTTAATTTGGTTCAGTGATAACCTTATAATCGTCTGTAAACTTTCACAGTAATGTAATAATTGGTATTGCATTGCGTCTTTTACAGAAATAGATGGACCTGTGAGATTCTGTTACGATGGTCACCGTGTTGCATTCTTTCATTATTTCATTGTAAATATACATGTTTTAAGGTATTTATTTAATTGTGAGGCATTTAAAGAGTAAGTGAGTGCGTTTCGCTTACGCATTGGGTTATGCTGTACCTGTAGGTACCCCATATGAGTAGGTTGGTGTTAATGGGACCTTATTTTCGGTACAAAACTGGAATGCGACCTTAGCAGAATAATATAGGGAGGGATGAACAATTGGTTGCTTGAAGTTGAAAAGGTCCTTCAGGAAATAGACAGCTCCAAAAATGAAAGTGGTACTGGAGAGATCTAAATTCTGAGAACTTGTTGCAAACCTTCAATTTTCAGACCACCCGCACGTTGCATCCAAAAGAACCTGGACGATGGAGTGCAGAAAGATTCATAGCGAGAAGATGAAGAGATTTTGGGAACACAAGAAAGCAAGATCAGCTAGAGAGGTTCCATCGCGCTCCTAACGATGTTAAGGAAATTATAATAATGTAATAATAATAATTTTGAATTGGAATTTATTTATTACTTACTATTGAAAATACATTTGCGATATGTCTCACGAATCTGACTTTAATCCAGTACAGATTATCTGTGAGACATATTAATTATTTATACAATTGTATTTCAATGCAAGAATGCATACAATAATAAGTTTATATTATAAATTATTGTTTATTTAGGTAATAATTTTTATTGCGACCTATAGCTAGTTGTTTGCTGTTCATGTTGGACAATCCAGGTGGTAGTCAGTAAGTATTTGTTATGGCTCTTGTGAGAGAACTTATGGCTGAATCTTGCATCATAATAGTAGAAATTCCGTACAGTAATTTGAAACAACCCTTTAATAGACTAAATAAAATAAAGGATACCAGTGAAATATATAAAGAAACTGTTTTGGCTACCATGCAGATTATTAATTAAAGTTGTGTTTTGAATTCTCCAAGCTAATATGGTATATCTTAATTTGCTTTCAATCAGGGCACTATAGATGGCTTTTTAAGTATTAATAATAATTAATAATAATAATAATAATAATGATGATAATAATAAACTGACGTGTTTAGTTATTTTTATTTATGATAAAACTGATATCAAGAATATTAGGCCTCTTTCAAAGAAAATTTCAAAATGTATCAAAATATGTTACAACTATATGAAAGGTGTCTGTCTGTTAGGTAGTCAGCCCGAAGGCTGGTTGGATCCTCAAAAATTACCGCCGTTAGGTTATGTAGGTTGATACCCACAAAAACCCAAGGCAGATCTATATTGAGGAGTACTAGGCAAGAAGAGGAGTGAGGTAGTTTGCCATTGCTTTACTGAATCAGAACAGCAGTACTAACCCTATGAGTAGAACCTTTCACAGCATCCACAGGCACTGACTGTGCCCTGAATGTCATTACTAAGCACCACCCATACCTCAGTAGCTTCCATATAATCACAGCCATGAGTGAGACTGAGACAACAGTGAAAAGCCACCTTTTACTCCAGCCTGTGCCAACTGACAAATGCAAATGTACTGCATTCATCAAGAGATGGCAAACATGCCATAAAAGGTGCAGTTCGTCTAATGAAAGATTGAAAGATGTCTGCAATTTGATTGAGTTTTTAGCCTATTTTCATTTATGAAAAATAGTCTTATGAGATCAACTTTTGCCCGTGTGTCTGTGTGTGCGTGTGTGTGTATGATGGTGTGTGTGTGTGTGTCCCCTAATAACTTCTAAACGGCTCGAGTGATTTCAATGAAACTCAGTAAGTTCATAGCACTATTCCGGACGACCCCGGCCTTTCAAATTTTGTTACGTCTCACCAATCCAACTTGGCGGCTGTGCGAAATATTTCACCAGCATTCAATATCTCCGAAACTATTACAGATATCACCCTGGAATGTTATACGGTGATAAAGGGAACTACTAGTAGTTCACCTATGTGACTTTTGAAAACCTGGTAACTACAAACCGACATGGCGGCCAAGCGAAGTTACGACTTTTAAATAGACGTTTCTCGCGATTTAACCAACCAAACGCAATAAAACTTGGTACAGTATATGTTTGAACACATTGTAATGCACCGACATCTAACCCCGTTCAGTTGTTTACATAACCTCAAGATGGCGGCTGTGCAAATTATTTCACAGGCATTTTATATCTCTGAAAATATTAGCGGTATCACCCTGAAATTTAGTACGGAGATAAAGGGCACTACTGGAAGTTCATTTATGAGACTTTCAAAACCGGTTAATTACAAAACGAACATGGCGGCCAAGCAATGTTTAAAATTTTAATTAGACCTTTCTCGCGATTTAATTATCCAAACGCAATGAAACTTGGTACAGGAAATGTTTATATACATTTTAATGCACTGGTATCTAATTTAGTTCAATTGTTTACATAACCTCAAGATGGCGGCTGGGCGAATTTTAAAATTAAGTTTTTATATCTTGTGTCGTAATCATGCGATCGAAGTGAAAGTTTGAATAATGAACCTACGCAATAATTTTCCATTAATGGTACATGACTCTATGTCCTATACATACAACAATCCAACATGGTGACCATCCGAAATATTTAGACGGCTCTGAATATCTACGAATCTATTATAGCAATCAAACTGATTTTTTTATGCTCATAGGTTGTAAGAACGTAAGTTCACCTACAGGAATTTGAATAACCTGGTGATAACAAATCCAACATGGCGTCGACGCGAAGTATAAATAATCACATGGACGTTTCTCGCAATCTAACCATCCGACTGCAGTGAAACTTGGTACAGTAAATCCTTTTACAAATGTTAATCCACTGCATCTCATTTATTTCAATTGTTTCCATAACTACAAGATGGCAGCTGTGCGAAATTTCAAAATCTCGTTTTTAGCTTATTTTCATTTATGAAAAAATAGGCTTATGAGATCACCTTTGTCCGTGTGTTTGTCTTGAGTGTCGTGTGTGATGGTGTGTGTCCTCCCTAATAACTCCTAAACGGCTGGACCGATTTCATTGAAACTCAGTAAGTTCATAGCACATTTCCGGACGACCCCGACCGTGCCCTTCAAATTTTGTAACGTCTCACCAATCCAACATGGCGGCTGTGCGAAATATTTCACCAGCATTCCTCCGAAACTATTACCGATATCACCCTCGAATATGTTACGGTGATAAAGGGAACTACTTGAAGTTCACCTATGTGACGTTTGAAAACCTGGTAACTGCAAAACCAACATGGCGGTCAAGCGAAGTTGCGACTTTAAAATACAAGTTTCTCGCGATTTAACCAACCAAACGTAATGAAACTTGGTACAGCAAATGTTTATACACATTGTAATGTACCGACATCTGACTTCGTTCAATTGTTTACATAACTTCAAGATGGCGGCTGTGCGAAATATCTCACCATAATTCTATATCTCTGAAACTATTAGCGGTATCACCCTGAAATTGTGTACGGAGATAAAGGGCACTACTGGAAGTTCATCTATAAGACTTTCAAAAGCCGGTTAACTACAAAACGAATATGGCGGCCATGCGAAATTGAAACTTTTAAATAGACCTTTCTCGCGATTTGATGATCCAAACGTAATGAAACTTGGTACAGCAAATGTTTATACACATTGTAATGCACTGGTATCTAATTTAGTTCAATTGTTTACATAACCTCAAGATGGCGGCTGTGCGAATTTTAAAATTAAGTTTTTATTTCTTGTGTCGTAATCATGCGATCGAAGTGAAAGTTTGAATAATGAACCTAAGCAATAATTTTCTTTTAATGGTACATGACTCTATGGCCTATACATATAACAATCCAACATGGCGACCATCCGAAATATTTAGATGGATCTCAATATCTACGAATCTATTACAACAATCAAACTGCATTTTTTAATGTTCTTAGGGGCTATGAACATAAGTTCACCTATAGGACTTTCAATAACCTGGTGATCACAAATTCAACATGGCAGCGACGCGAAGTATAAATATTCACATGGTCGTTTCTCGCTATTTAACCATCCGAGTGCAGAGACACACTTGGTACAGTAAATACTTATGCAAATGTTAATCCTCTGGCATCTAATTTTTTTCAATTGTTTCCATAACCACAAGATGGCAGCTGTGCGAAATTTTAAAACCCCGTTTTTACTTCTTGTGTCCCAATCATGCGATTGAAGTTTTAATACTACACGTACACAATTATCTTCAAGTAACAGTACTTAACTCTAAGACCTACATATATAAAAATCCGACATGGCGACCATCCGCAATATTTAGTAGGTTCTCGATATCTACGAATCTATTACTGCAATCAAACTGAATTTTGTATGTTGATAGAGGCAATTAACATAAGTAGGATATATGAAAATAGGCTGTATATTTCTTCACGGAACTACTTGTTTTTTATTTAATAAGATTGTTGTTATTTTTTATGGAATTAGCATATCATGATCATCCCCCTCATGTCCTTGTGTGTGTGTGTGTGTAATTTGTCAGATAACCTGTGTTAATGTGTAGTAGTGTGTATTTAAAATGCTAGGATGGGGGAAAGCGGTGGCCATTACCTTGAGCTAAGTACTATCCCAGTATTTGCTAGAAGTTGAAGAAAAAGACCACAGAAATATACTCGTAGGATGGCTGGAAGTGGCATTCACCTCAGTTGCACTCTTAAGGCTAAGAGCATCACGTTGTAACCCTCATACCCCTCCATGACACAGCCGGAAATTGAACCCAAGACGTCTGAAAGAAGAACCTCTCCTTACTCAACGCAGGAGTCTGTCTTGTACCTTTCAGTAGCTTACGGAAGCATGGGGAGTGTCGTCTCACGAGTGACGTCAAGATCCTCACTGTTTCACGAGCCAGGGAATGAGCTTCAAGTAACCCGCGGCGAGAAGTTCAGCTGGCTTCTCAAGGACTATTCCTCGGGCTAGAACACGTGTGGATTATATTTTATCGTCTCCACTTACCGCACAGGAGCCAAATACAGGATGCCACCCTGTGTGAAATGTACAGGCTGAGATTAAGTAAGAGTACTTTCTTTATACTGATATTAGAAGATACTATCAGAGCAAACTATCTTTAGAGCCCTGCGGGGATAAACAAAATGTTATCCACATCCGCCCCACATCCACACGACTATTATCCGCATCCGCCCCGCATCCGCAAGACTGTTGTCCGCATCCGCCCACATCCACACGACATTTTTCCGCATCCGCACGTTTGTTATCTGAATCTACTGGCATTACAATAATACTTTTAATTAGATCGCGGGTTCAAACCCGGCCGAAGTCGTCGGAATTTTTAAGAGTGTTAAAAATCCCTCAGTATGCCTTCCTTCGGAGGGGAAGTAAAGCCGGCGGTCCCTTGTCATAGATTTATGGCATATTAAAGAACCTTCCACTAATTACACCTGTGTGAAGTTAAATTGTAGGTTAGGTTAAACATTTGACTAACACTCTTACGTTCCGATGTTCGTCGCCAGGAGCCGACTGCGATGGTATCTGGTAACCAGTACTGAACTAGTAGTCGCTGACAGTTGGGTTTGGCGGTAAAAGTAGGAACTAATTGAATAAATTCAATGTCTGCTGTCCTGACTTGAATTGAAAACAGATAACACACACTAATACAGTCATCACAATTAACACCGGTTATCAGACAGATTCTACACACACCCAAAGTACACGGGGCTACATGACCACGTTGTCACAGCCCCTAAACTGAGGAACCAACCAACCAACCAACCAACCAAATTATTAAAGCAATATTTTGACATATGAGGAAAATGTCGTTCTCTTCGGCTTTGTATGCCCTATGCTATGTTTAGAATGAATGTTACACAGCCAGAATTGCAACCCTTTCCTGTCCGGAGTGTTAATTATGCTTAATGCCATAATTTGAATAAGAGTTGCTTAAATCGTCATTTTGCATATTTTGTAATGAAAGAAAAAAAACTTAACGGAGAAATATGATATGTCATAACCCCCAGGGTCCTAATAATGATATTAAACAAGTTCAGATTGTATTTTAAAAACTATCCGCAAATTTACTCCAAACATTATTCGCAGCTTATCCACTATCCCCACAGCCATGCAAACTATATCCGCATCCGCACAGGACTTTAACTATCATTAGCAATAGAAACTAGATCACATATCCTTCCACGTTTTTAGCCTATTTTAATTTATGAAAAAAAAAATAGGCTTATGAGATCACCTTTTGTCCGTGTGTCTGTCTGTGCGTGCCTGTGTGATGGTGTGTGTGATGGAGTGTGTCTCTCCCTAATAACTTCTAAACGGCTGGAGCGATTTCAATGAAATTCGGTAAGTTCATAGCACTATTCCGGACGACCCCGACCGTGCTCTCAAATTTTGTTACGTCTTACCAATCCCATATGGCGGCTATCCGAAATATTTCACCAGCATTCAATATCTCCGAAACTATTACCGATATCAGCCTGGAATGTTATACGGTGATAAAGGGAACTACTAGTAGTTCACCTATGTGACTTTTGAAAACCTGGTGACTACAAAGACAACATGGCGGCCAAGCGAAGTTGCGACTTTTAAATAGACGTTTCTCGCGATTTAACCAACCAAACGCAATAAAACCTGGTACAGTATATGTTTATACACATTGAAATGCACCGACATCTAACCTCGTTCAGTTGTTTACATAACATCAAGATGGCGGCTGTGCAAAATATCTCACCGGGATTTTATATCTCTGAAAAAATTGCCGGTATCACCCTGAAATTTAGTACGGAGATAAAGGGCACTACTGGAAGTTCATCTATAAGACTTTCAAAAACCGGTTAATTACAAAACGAACATGGCGGCCAAGCGAGATTTAAAATTTTAATTAGACCTTTCTCGCGATTTAATTATCCAAACGCAATGAAACTTGGTACAGGAAATGTTTATACACATTGTAATGCACTGGTGTATAATTTAGTTCAATTGTTTACATAACCTCAAGATGGCGGCTGTGCGAATTTTAAAATTAAGTTTTTATTTCTTGTGTCGTAATCATGCGATCGAAGTGAAAGTTTGAATAATGAACCTACGCAATAATTTTCCTTTAATGGTACATGACTCTATGGTCTATACATATAACAATCCAACATGGCGACCATCCGAAGTATTGAAATGGATCTCAATATATACGAATCTATTACAGCAATCAAACTGAGTTTTTTAATGTTGATAGGGGCTATGAACATACATTCACCTATAGGACTTTCAATAACCTGGTGATCACAAATCCAACATGGCGGCGACGCAACGTATAAATATTCACATAGTCGTATCTCGCTATTTAACCATCCAAGTGCAGTGACACTTGGTACAGTAAATCCTTATACAAATGTTAATCAACTGGATATATAATAATCCAACATGGCGACCATCCAAAATATTTAGTCGGTTCTCGATATCTACGAATCTATTACAGCAATCAAACTGAAATTGTGTATGTTGAATGAATGAAAATCCACAGCCTGTTTCCAGTCATCGACCGGGTCAGGAATGGAATGAATGAAGCCCCCAGCTAGCGGCGAGGGTATGAACTGTGCCGGCTGCCGAGGCCTGACGCACTCCTCTGGGGCAATGATTAAATGAATGATAGAGGAAATGAAATGATAGTGGAGAGTGTTCCTGGAATGAATTGTTGACAGGGAAAACCGGAGTACCCGGAGAAAAACTTGTCTGCCGCCGTTTTGTCCAGCTCAGATCTCACATGGAGTGACCGGGATTTGAACCACGGACCCAGCGGTGAGAGGCCGGCGTGCTGCCGCCTAAGCCACGGAGGCTTCTTGTGTATGTTGATAGAGGCAATTAACATAATTAGGATAAATGAAAATAGGCTGTATAGTTCTTCACGGAACTACTTGTTCATAATATGTTAGTTATGAATCGTGTGACAACTTGCAGTATCGGCGATATAGACTCCTCCCGTGAGATGACATATTTCTGTAACGAGTCCGGGGAGTTTAATTTAAGAAAAGTAAAATGCACGGCTTCTATGATTTACGAAAAGTATGCTACGGAATTTAGTGCCATTAGCTTATGAATATTATAATAGCCTATCATACGAATCGTCTCTTCAATCGCTTAGATAGGATACGAGAAATTAAAACTATAAGAAGATGGTATATTGGCTTTCACGGCCGGTGAATTAAAACTCAGCAATTCTTCTAGGTTTGTGCCGTGTCTTGTGTGAGGTATCGCTTAGGACACCAAGCTGGCTCATCGGCGGGCTCTTGGTGTCCCCGCTCGGACCCCCACAGGAGTGACGAACTGCGCGCCACCTCCCTTTATATTAGGTGCAACTGCACCACTCGACTGCGAGAACTAAAATCTCAAGCAGCCTTAACCTCCCTATGAAAGTCACTCCTGTGGGGGTCCGGACGGGGACACCAAGAGCCCGCCAATGAACCAGCTTGGTGTCCTAGGCGAAACCCCACACAGGACACGGCACAAACCTAGAAGAATTGCTGAGTTTTAAAACTATAAGGTTTTAAAATTTCGAACTGATGCCATCTTGAATTATTTTTAAACAATTGAGCATGATATGTTTCTATGCTAAACTCTGAATAAAGATTCGCTGTTCTAATTTTCACGGCTCTTGGATGTTTATATCGCCAAGAAAGTCATTCGAAATATTTAAAAATCATTTGGCCGCGATGCCGATAGTGATCTTCAACATAAGATTGAAGGAAGTCACGCTGATTGATGTCGCCATTCCGAATACGGAAAACCTGCAAGCTAAACATGCTAAAAAAGTGTCCAAATATTGGGAGCTTGTGGACCCTAACAGGAAGCTATGGCAGGTCATGAGAGTTCGAATTGTAATCAATGTTATTGGTTTTACGTCCCTTTTAACTACTGCGGCTTTTAGAGACGCCGGGGTGCCGGAATTTTGCCGCGAAGGGGTTCCTTAGCGTACCAGTAAATCTACTGACACGGCTCCCACGCATTTGCGCACCTCAAATTCCAACTGACTACGCCAAGATTCGATCCTGTAAACTTGGGAGTTCGAATTATACCAATAGACATCTCAAGCACTGGTGTGGTTCCCTAACATCATCTGCAAGGGCTAATAGAGCTTCATCTGAATATATACATACATACATACATACATATCCCACGTCAGGGGGCGTGGTGGCGCAGCGGTCAAGCTGTTGGCCTCTCCCCAAGGTGGACTGGGTTCGATTCCCGGTCAATGCATGTGAGATTTTCGAAGTGAAATGCTATGTCCTGTGGTTCGGATTCCACGTAAAAAGGAGGTCCCGTGGCTCATAATCAAAGGACTCACGGTCACGTAAAACTACAATCTTCCTTTCTTCATATCCCACGTCGTTCCATCTATTAGATGGGTCGGCGAATGAGTCCCCTCCACCAATTTCTGACTCAGTACTTCTCTTCTTCGTCAATGCTGTCCAAGTCCTGACCCAATTGTTGGATGTCATTTTTCACCATGTCTGCATATCTCATTCTTGGCCGTCCTCTTGGTCTTCGGTCATGAAGCTGCAGTTCATACATTTGTCTTGGAATTCTGTTTGCATCCATCTTTCGCATATGGACAAACCACATGAGCCTTTTCAAGGTTATTTTATCCTGTAGTTTGCCGACCTGAACCCATTCTCTGATATGCTCATTACGAATTCTGTCTTTTCTTGTCTTACCAATACTAACTGGTATAAATTAACTCAAAAGTGAGTGATATTGGCTGCAACTAACATAGTTTTTAAATTCCTTGGCAGTGATCTAAATTAAGGCGATGTTTATGCTTTGATTCAAAGTAATCTGCATGATTGCTTTGTATTTTATCGGACAATGGTCTGAGAATAACGGTGACAATAATAATATAATCAATATCAAAAGCAACACGATCGTTTTGTGATTAGTTTGCATATTAATGATTCTGGTACGTTCCAGAATCTAACGGAGCATGTTAAGTCTGTGGTATTTCTGCATTAATTTGCGTTAATACCTGGTGAGGTGGAATGACCAGCCCAGCTCCCACGTCTTGTCTCCCGTGCCTTTGAGGACCACTTCTCATATTCTCTTGAACAAGCGTGTAGCACGGACCGCAATGTCAAGGTTCATTCCGCAGGCTCGCTTGTCACTTGTCTTTTTCCCACTTGTCATGACACATAGTATTTAGCAGATAGCCCACACGCTCCTGGCAATCCCTGAGAACCCAGTGCCGTATTGCCGACACTTCATCGCAAGAACTCGACAGGCAGAGCACACACCTAAATGTAAAGTTTGTATTGTAGGTGAGGTCCATCCATATAGCACACTATCTGTTGCTTTTCACTGGGGAATCGTATTCAGGTCTATAAATATTCAATATTATCAACAAGTTTTAAGAAATAAGGTACGGTATATCAGAAAATGTATACATGAATATTTGAGGTAGTCTATTCATATACGTTTTTAATCTCCAATTATAAAATCCGCCTTGTCAAAAACTAAGAAGTTTAATAATTAAATTAAAACGTGCATGTTTCGTTATAACAATGATACCTTCGTCAGCGTATATTAGAGAAATAGAATCTTAAAAACTATGTTAACAAATACAAAGAGAAAATGGATATCCTTATAAAAGCTTTAGAATGTAAGCAAATGTAAGTACAAAAAAAATAGAAAATACTTTTAATATTGTTCTTTTATGTAGGCTATTTTCTAATTTCCTTTAAACTACGCTGCCGAAGGTATCATTGTATACCGAAACATGTACGTTTTAATTTAATTATTAAACTTCATAGTGTTTGACAAGGGGGCTTTTATAGTCCAATTGGAGGCTAATATCAGTCAACACGGATAATACTGTGTTTAATACCATATTCATAATGGTTAATGTCTATGCATTTTATACGTTTTTAATCAATAATTTAAAATCATCTTTTTTGAAATTTTTAAAGTGGTTAACTAGAATGTAATTAAAGGCAATTATGTCATCAGAATAGTTAATGTACAATTTCATTGGATTTATTTCAATGCATCTTTTATATAACTATTAACATTATTGTTCTTATTGACGTTATATTCATAAGTAAAATACAATGAGTATTTATTAAATTTATACACTTTAGTCAATAAAAAGTGAAAATATAATATATTATACCAGTTTCGGCCACACTGTGGCCCTCTTCAGTAACTGTCTTATAAAATTAACTAGCAACCTGCCCTGGCTTCGCCCGGAAATTGAAGCATCATTTATAAAATATATGGAGGGATCATAATTCATAGCAGAATTCTCTTTATCGGGCCACAAACCGTGAAAATTTCTTCCCTGTGTCATAACAACTTTGGGGATGACTCCCTTTGTCTTTGTGAATTCTTTCTTTCTCCTCTTGTGACAATCGAGAAATTATTTGTTGCTCAGTCTCATTGTTACGTGATCAGCATATTTTTGTCGATTTCAATGAACTACGACCTACATCCTTTTTCCGTCTCGGCATGATGGTTTAAAATCACTGACTGGACTATTAATTATATTATCATGGAGATAGAATGTGCAACGAATTCCTGTCAGACGTAATTTTATAATGGCGATGTGCATGAATCCCCAACATCCCTTCCGTCCAATCTTAACCCGACTGTATTCTGCGGAACGAAATGTTCACAGGCGAAGTAAATAAAAGCCGAGTTGAACTTCCAGGGAAACTCCAAACACAGCTTCTCTGAAGTGTTGACTCGACACGGCTCAACAGTGTCTGGGGGTGATAGGCCTGCTCGTCAGCCAGCTAGCTCGATAACGGTCTCGAGCTAGTAATTGAATGGAGATTGTTGGAAGAAATGAAAACGTAAAAACACTTATATTGGGGAATGTATTGAAGATAGAGATATGCTGTCACGGACTTCTTTGTAGACTTTTCATGCTGAACAATTCTTACACTATTAGTGTATAGATATTTTTAACGGTTTGCCCAGCGTATGCTTAAAAAGCGCACGGACGCCATATTTTTCGACTTTTTCACTGAAATCGTTACTGCTTGGCTTCCTTTGGCCTTAAATAAATTATTTTCTACAGAAAACGCCCTCGAGCTATCCTTAACAGAATGGTGAAAACCACATCAAAATCCATCGAGTGGTTCTCTAGATTACCCGTAACATCCAAGAATCGGGGACTTTGTTTTATACTAAGTAGAGATTGAAACTAATTGAATTACGAGCAAAGTTGATTAATATTTGGGTTTTTCATTTCCTTGATAATAATTGTTCATAAAAAAGGATACAAAAATCAGATCTGTAACAATGTGTGCTATAAATTGTGTACTATACAGTACTATAGATCTACATATTTTTCAGAAAATTAGTCTATAGTACTGTAACATCAATTTAAAGCACATATTGATACAGATCTTATCCTTTTGAATACTTTTTATGAGAAATTATTATCAAGGAAAGGGAAAACGCAAGGTAAATAATGATCAACTTTGCTCATAATTCAATTAGTTTTAATTACACTTTCTAGAATTTTATAAGACAGTGTTACTGAAGAGGGCCGCAATGTAGCCGAAACTTGTAGAGTATACTGTATTATATTTTCACTATTTATTGACTAAAACAAATTTAATTAATAGCCTACTCATGGTATTTTACTTATGATTTCTAGGTGTCCAGAGAACGTTTTTGAAAAAAGGAAAATGTCATTTTTGAGATCATCTAGCAACTACCACATTGGATCTAATACAATATATATTTTATATAACTATTAACATTAGTGTTATTGATGTCCCCTAATAAATGATTTTTGTATTATCACTATCCTACTAAGAAATATACACATCAAGAAAAAAATTGCATATCTTTACCACATCGAGCGATGGTGGTAAAAACTTCCTCCAGAAGTCCCAATTGCACAAATGGAATGGCCTGAGATGTCGCCGGACATGAACTGTATCGCATCAGCACGTGATATTGCTCAGCATCCACCCCCTCCCATAACCCGCCAAGATATCCCGGGTGCCGCCGTCGAAGAGTGGGATCGCCTGCCTCAAGAGGACCTGGACAACTTTATCTGTGGTATGCAACGGCGAGTAAGAGCCATGCTGGTCGACCGTGGTGGCCATTTTCCTAATTGAAACGTCACAGGATCGCAAGATTACAACACATATCAATCCCTGTTTAACAGGCCAAGTGTATTTCTGTTCGTAATTTTCTTCTCACACATGAATGAAGTGTGCAGGATTTGTCAGAATGCCGTCTCTTTTGTAATAACCGCGCCCACAATCCCAAATACGCTCTGCTCCATGGCAAACAAGTGTTATGCACAACTTTTTTGATCTGTATACAACATTTTTTTTCGAAAATGCAAAATGTAAGACCCGTTTTTCCTATATTCATTTTCAATTTAAAATGGGGCATATTTTTTCCCAGGATATTTCTAATTTCTTGATTTTTAATTCCAGACCTTGTTGAGGTTTAAAGATGAATTGAAACTAGACTTATTCATTTTTGAGCCTGTAAAACACAATTCTTAGTTATTGAGTAAATATAGTTAAACGTTTTGCATTGTAATTAGACACGTGCGCCTTGGTCCACTTTAAGCAATTTTATGAATATATGTGTACGTGAAACATGTAAATTAGAAGAATTAAGCTTCCATCAGGAAAGCAAGTGAAATACGCTATTTCCAACGTAGGCCTATGCATACTTTAACTTATACTACGCATTCAATAAAAAAAACAAGAAGTTCCGTGACGAACTAAAGAGCCTACTTTTCATGCCAATGATTATTCTACTACATATGAACCTATCTAGAATAATGACGAAATTAAGTTGGTAATATCGAAATGTCTAATTAGTTCGAAATATTCCTGGTATAATGTAGCCTAATAGAGCACTACAGTTGGCTGCCCTGGTGACTGAATATATTCTTAGTTCCATCTCTTAAGGTACATAATACAAAATTTGGTAGAAGTCCAATGGACGTTACATGCATTTAGACATTGGATATATCAGCACGCGTAAAAGCATGTTGGCAACAATGTCATGCGTGTGCTGGTTAGAAATAATCGGAAATATTATGATATCTTGTTGTGCCAATTTTGGATGAAATCCATTTGTTAGTATAGAAGTTACATGTATTTTAAAATTGAACCTATCAGCAAACATAGAATCATGTTGTCAGCACTGACTTATATTAATTACTCCAAATTAATCTAGAATGTCAGGTGCTATACGTGTGCAAAGTATAGAGCTGTTGAGTTGCATACTTTCTGATATATTGATATTAGGGTAAAAAATATAGACAGCATTTATTAACAGTTGGCAGCCCTGATTGCTCTTAAGAATACTTATAGTCATACATGTTATCTTGCACATAGCACATACGAAATTTGGTTGAAATCCACCTGATAGTATAGAAGTTACATGTATTTAAAAATTGGTCCTATCAGCAGGCTTAGAATCATGTTGGTTGTACTGAAGTATATAAGTTACTGCAACTTAATCTAAAATGTCAGGTACTATACGTGTGCATAGTCAAAAACTGTCGGCTTGCATACTTTCAGATATATTGGCATTTGGATGCAGAAAATAGAGGGAGCAATTATTAACAGTTGGCAGCCCTGGTGGCTCTTAAGAATACGCTCTGTCATATCTGTTTATGTACACATATTACATACAAAATTTGGTTGAAATCCAATTAATAGTGTAGAAGTTATATGCATTTAAAACTTGGACCTATCAGAAGGCTTAAATTTATTTTGGCAACACTGTCATGTATGGCCTCCTGGAAATTGAACTGAAATAGTATTATCTACAAGTGTGCCAATTTTGGAATAGTTTCCATGCATACCTTCCATGATATCCAACATGGAGCTCAAATTTCTAGCCAGAAATCGAACCCGGGGCCTCCGGACCAGAGGCAGGCCCGCTAGCCTAACACCATGGGGCCAGCCATTCTAACGTATTCATGAATATTAATATAAAACACCACGTGTTAGAATACAGTTCTTTCATTTGAGGGCTTGGACATCGTGGTATTCAGCCCCGTATACGTGGGTGTGTGTGTGGGTGGGGAATTTTTTCTGATAATCTGCGTTATTGTGATGACTGTATTAGAGTGTGCATTTGTAATTTTAAGTGAAGATTGGGAACGAGAGGTTCGTGGCCTTAAATTAAGAACCATCCCACCATTTGCCTGGAGTAGATGCAGGAAGCCACTTCCAGGATGCTTGAGGAGAGAATCGAACCCATCGCTTCTCAGTTTTGCCTCACGAGTCTAATTGTACCCCGTTCCAGCCCGCAAACCAGATTTAAATTTCTTCTCAGAGCCGGGAATCGAATCCGGATCTGCGGGGTGGCACCTAGTCGCTACACCAGGAAGTGGATACATACTGTATATTGTAGTGTTCTAGTGTTACCGTCCACTTTATAAAATCTAGACTATTTTGCCCAATAAAAGACCGAGTGTATCCCGGTTTTTCCTTTTGAAAATATAGGACCCATATCCTCACCTTCATGGAATTTTAAGTTCTATTCCTATCATTTTTATAATAATAATAATAATAATAATAATAATAATAATAATAATAATAATAATAATAATAGTAATTTAATTTAATTTAATTTTAATTTATTTATTAAATACTATTTATGTTACATTATTGTGATACGTCTCACGAATCTGATGACAGTACAGATTATCTGTGAGACATATTAATTATTATTTACAACATATATATAGATTATATTTCAGTACAAGAGTGCATGCATTTTTTTTTTGTAATGTTAATGATAAAATATTAATGTAAATAATTAAAGATACAAAAAATTACACTATGGTAGTTATATTAATAAATTTATGTTATGAGTTAATGTTTGGTTAAGTAATATTTTTTAATGCGACTTATAGCTAGCTAGTTGTTTGCTGTTAATGTTTGTCAGTCCAGGTGGTAGTTCATTAAGTAGTGATGGTATAATATAATTTAGTCTCTTAAACCATAGCTATTTATACATAAAGGTTTAACATGTTTAGTACTTGTTATGGCTCTTGTTTGTATGTTGTGAGAGACCTTATGCCTGAATCTTGGATCATGGTAGTAGAGATTCAGTACAGTAATTTGAAACAACTCTTTAATATTAAAATAAGGGATATCTGTGAAATATTAAAAAACCTGTTGTGGCTATCTTGAAGATTATTAATTAAAGTTGTGTTTTGATTTCCCCAAGCTGCTATAGCATATCTTAATTTGCTTTCAATCAGAGCACTGTAAATTGTTTTGTAAGTTTTCCTATCTACATAAAATCGGAGATTGTAGAAGATGTAGAGGTTTGCTCTTAGGATTTTTATTATGTTTACTGTGTGTGTGTTCATTTTAAAGTGTTCATCAAGGGTAATTCCTAGGTATTTTTGTGTCGAAGTACTATTTATGAAGGTGTTACATTTGCAACCTGCCAGGGTGTTTTGGTGTATGCATGATAAGCTGTGGTGCGTTAGTTTGTATTTTTCTTGTGTGAAGTGATCAACTCTGATGTGCATTATTTTAGATTTGGTTGTATTTATATACAAATTATTTTCATGACACCATCTTGTGATGTTATTGAAGTCTTCTTGAAGTCTATCAAAAGCTGTTTTAGAGTCTTTATGTATGGTATATATAGTGGTGTCATCAGCATAAATAAATATTTTACTGTGTTTAATGGCTTCATTCATGTCGTTTACGAACAGGTTATATAGTGTAGGTGAAATAATGCTGCCTTGAGGGATACCTTGTGTTCCTTCTACTGCGTCACTGATAGTGTTATTGACCATAACTGCCATTTCCCTGTTTTTCAGATAGCTTTCAAATAGTTTGTAAGTCGTGCCTCTTATTCCAATATCGTGTAATTTAGCAAGTAGTTTATTGTGATTTATTGTGTCAAATGCTTTAGAAAAGTCAAGAAAAAGTACCATTATGTGATTGTTCTTATTTAAGGCATTATTTATTACATTGGCAAATTCAGCCAGGAGTAGTTCAGTACTTTTCCCCTTCCTAAAACCGTATAGGTGTCCCTTTAAAATATCATATTTATTTAGG
This sequence comes from Meconema thalassinum, assembly GCA_946902985.2. Lineage (NCBI taxonomy): Eukaryota > Metazoa > Arthropoda > Insecta > Orthoptera > Tettigoniidae > Meconema > Meconema thalassinum. The sequence continues at coordinate 1,182,750,663 of OX336388.2, read as the reverse complement.
AAATTCTTCAATCTCTTATCCAAGCATTTTTCCATTATTTTGTGGAGGATTGATAAAATGCATATTGGTCTGTAGTTGCCAAAGTCTAAGTGATCGCCATTCTTATATATTGGTTTAATAATTGTGTATTTCAGATATTTTGGTATTATGCCTGATTCGAATATCTTGTTTATGAGATGTGTTATGATTGGTATAGTTTTTTTGGATGTTGCCTTTATGTCTATCAAGCGTATATTGTCTACCCCAGGCGATTTGTCTGTTTTTAATTCCTTAATTATATTTTCTATTTCATATTCATCAGTTTCAAGTAATGTAAAGGAATTCATTAATGTGTTTCTATTTGATTGCCATATGTTGATACTACAGTTATGAGCTAGGCTGTTTATTTTTTCACTAAAGGTATTGATGAATTTATTGACTATCACTTCGTTAGTATAATGTAATATTAAATGTTTGTTTATGACTTCATTGACAGTTTGTGTTTTCCGACCTGTTATATCATTAATGACTTTCCACATTCCTTTATTATCGTTTTTGGAACTATTTATCTTATGTTTAAAATATTGATGTTTTGTTTTGTTTATTAGCTTATTTAATTTGTTTCTGAAAGCTTTGTATTCAGTTTTTATTGTAATATTATCCTTGTTTCTGAGCATTGTTTTGTAAAGTCTGTCTCTTTCCTTACATTGTATTTTTAGGTCATAAGTGAACCATTGTTTGCTTTTTCTGTGTTTACGAGTTGTTATGTAAGATGCTTTTTGGTAGATTTCCTTAAATTTGGTTGTTATATTGTTATATATGTCATTAGGATTTTTTAATTCAAGGCAATCTGTCCAGTCTGTGTTGTTAAGGCTTGTGTGTATTATAGTATCGTTCATTAGCGTAATGTACGATTCATTATCTTGTAATTGTGTCTTATCATTTTTTGGCCAAATACCTGCATATGTTATGTAGTGGTCAGAGATATCTGATTGTATGACTGCAGAAGTATATTGTTACGGCTGTGAGTTCGTGTCATCAGTCGCCGCGTGAGTCACAACTGCCCCAGGGCTGGGCTGTGCCCTGCCTCCTGTATTGCGCGCGCCTTATGCAACAGGGCTACTAGGACAAAGGGATAGTCCAGAACATTCGTGACTGGACCAGCGCTGGAAACCTCGAGAAGCCGTGGACTCTGGGTGGATCTAGAAGCATTTATTGAGTCACCGGCCGGCTATATAAGAGTGACCCGTCAAGCAGTGGTTGTTGTTGTGTTTTACGAGCTAGTGCGAGCGATTATCTTGTGCGACAGAAGTGTGGTGACGAAGTGCTGTGCGAGTTACGAAATCCTGTGACATTGTCTCTCCCAGCCTGTGAACAGCGTACATCAAGTGCTCGTAAGTAACTGTATTTGTTGTACCTGAGGAAGAGGGGCAGGTAGCTTCTGCCAAGGCCACCGGACTCATTAGGACGGATTAACTTCTGTGGTCTGTTGCAAGTGAAAGGGGCCAAGAGCGCATAAGGAAGAGACTTGAGGAAACTGGAGAAGGCTCCTAATTGCTTGTATTTGCTGATTAGTGTAATTTTCTGGCCACAATAAAGTTAATTATTTCTTTAAGCAGTAATTGGTGTTGTGCTTTGTACCCCCACCGTAATCCAGTTAACAAAAGTGCCACTAGGGGGTGGCACGTAACAACTGGTGTCAGAAGCCGGATTACGAACTCAAGCACAACACCTGACGGTCCTGGTTTCAAAACCCGAGCAGGTCATTTTCCCTAATTTTCCTGTGAGTGCATGCCCTTTACAAGACAAACAACTAAAATGGAGGAGAAATTGGCAGCATTGCTAGAAAAGTTAACTGGCATGGAAGACGGCCGGAAGAAATTAGCCAAGGACCTGAAGGATGACCTGAAGAAGATGGAAGACGGCCAGAAGAAGATGGAGGACGGCCAGAAGAAGTTAGCAGAGGACCTAACCGCCAAATTTCTGGATGGCCAGAAAAATCTGGAAGAGTGTCTGCTAACGAAATTAGAGGAGAGCCAAAGGAAATTAGAACAGGGCCTACGTGAGGAAGTCGCAGCAGTGGAGGAGAAGTTCAACACCTTGCAAGTGGAAGTTGCCGAGCTGCGCCAACGCCCGCTGATGGGGGTGGAAGAGAAATTCAACGCTCTTCAAGAGGAAGTTGCCGAGCTGCGCCGACGCCCGCCCACAGGTACACCGGGGACATCAGCAACGGGACAGAGCAGAGTGACGCCCCCAACCTTCGACGGAAAGGTCCCGTGGAGCACCTACTTACGTCAGTTCGAGGCGGCCTGTTCCATAAATAACTGGAACAACACAGAAAAGGCTACAGCTCTCATTGTAGCGCTGAGAGGTGACGCCCTTAACGTCCTTCAGGCCATCCCGACTGGATCCCAGGACTACGCTTCCCTGATCGCCCATATGGAATCCCGATATGGAGATAGCCATCTTCAGCAGGCCTATCAGATGCAGCTCCGGACCCGGGTACAGAAGAACGCGGAAACCCTGCAGGAGTTCGAGATGGACATCGCACGCCTCGTAAGGCTCGCCTACCCAACAGCGCCGGCCGACTTTCTGGAGCAGATAGCGACGCAGACTTTCACCGACGGGCTACGGGACTCGGGCACTCAACAGGCGCTGCGACTCGCGCGCAATAAGACCCTGGCAGATGCGCTGAGCCACGCACTTGAGTTCGAGACGGCAAAGCAGGTATCTAGAATGCGCGCGCGGGTGCGTCAAGTGGACGTCGACGAACCAGTAAAAACCAACGAGACCAAGCCCCTGGCCGACGAGTTGATGGAGGCGCTACGCCGTTTCTTCAAGAATCGCAGTACCACCAACAAAAACGTAGCCGAACGACATCCGGAGAGGCGGCCTGGAAGAGGACTACCGACCTGCTGGACCTGCCGTAAGAGAGGCCACCTGAGCAAGGACTGCGGTGATCGCCGCCGCCAAGGGTCTCCGTCGGGACAGTCAGTCGTAGAGAAGCCGCGCGGCCCAGGAAAGCAAGTATCAGCCAGCCTAGGGGGGCAAAGGTTGGCTTGTGACAGTCGTCAAGCCCCGGCAGTCCAAGTTCGTGTGACGAAGTTACGGAGGGACAATAGCAGCCTGATGGTCGACGGAGTCGTCAACGGAGAGAGCTGGCCCCTGCTGATCGACACGGGAGCGTCGAGGACCATCGTCAATCCCACCGTGATCCCGAAGTGGAGAGTGCAACCCACACAAAGGAACCTCCAGCTAATAACCGCGACCGGAGAGACCGCACCAGTACATGGCGAAGCATCACTGGAGTTCGTCATTGTGTAACGTTTTCGCTCCACGTTGAGCGCACAAATGTAACGTTTTGTTACCAACCTTGCAGGTAAACATACATATATCAAAATCTCCACAGTTGGGCGTCAAATGTAACGTTCCTGGTCCTTCTAAGTGACCAAAGGTTACGTTCCTGGCGGGGCTCCAATATTGCGTTCTCCTGGAGTACAGTAGAAGAATCGCAACAAGAACAAGCACCGCTTTACTCACACCACCAATAGCATACTTACCTCTTACCTGTTCATTAGCAATGATTATAATCAGCTGGGCGCCAGGACACCTAACACTTACTTTAGATGTGCCAAAGTATTTAATTAAAATAGTGATAGAGCACTCGAAACGTCTTTCTCTCAAGCCGTGGTATAGCTGAGCCATTAACCAATTGTCTTATCGCTACTGGGAGAAGGTATGCATTATGTCTAAAGCTAGCTACTGGAAATGAAAGTCCTACCATTACTTAAGAACAAAATTTAATTGATCAAAATTTAAAGCAGCAAAAGACGTAAAATGAGAAACAAATGAATTTTTAAAAAAATCTGGAAGTTATATTAAATTGGCGAGAGTTACAAAATGGAATATGAATTAAATTTAAACAAAAGCTGGATTCTAATTTGCCATAAACAGAATTACAGAGACTTGATTGGATTTAGTAAAGGAACTCACGGCCGTCTTCTTCATAGTGGTAGTCTGGTTTTCCCTCTGATCTTGCTGGCGGATGTTGTTTGGTTCTGCCTCAATATTGTATAGATCCTTATCTTGATACGGGCAGGGAACCAATTTGTCCCGTCTCCCGACTGACATATGTGAATGGCTTTGCTCCAAAATTCACTTTTGTGAATATGATCAAGGACACGATCATATTCACGTCAGTAGTATTAATTTTAAAACTTCTTGAACTGATAAGTTGCGATCTCGCAGCGAAGATGTCTGATAGACGTGAAGATTCAGAAAATCTGAGAAGATTGGGGCCTGAGAGTAGATGACCATTGGTTTTTATGGAAGAAGAACTTCCCCACTCTGCAGTATTTCTCGACCAATCAATTAGGTATCCTTATGACGTAGCTCCCCACTCCAGATCCCTAAGTTCTGATCATGCCTCTTCATTAGTTGGGTTAACCACGTGGGGTTGCTTCTGAAGTAATTTTAAATCAGCGTCCTGATGCGATGTTCTTCCGAGAATTCGTGACGTCAGCGCTAACTGACCAACTTGCTTTGTCTAGAAGCCTCGCGTCCCCGGAATGTTTGTACATATATCTCGAAAGTCAAGTCTATTTTTGGCGGACTACCCGTGGCGAAACTGACGACACGTCGAACGACATATTTCCCAATCAAGTCTTGTATAAAATATAACCTATAACGAATCTAACTAAAATCTCCATTTTATAACTTCCGCCAAACAATAATTAAACCCCTTCTATATATATAAAGAAATTATGGAATAAATCTAGAATCGATATGATAATTAAAATATACATAATAATAATAATAATAATAATAATAATAAATTAATTTTGCTGCTTATAAAACATATAAATTAAGGGGAAGTATTCGGACTGTTACATCGCCCTTAGAATTTTTTGTCCAATCTTAGATTTGGGCGAACAAATTATATACACATTTAACCTAACAATTAACAGCATCATACAAAATTATACCCTTCAACACTAAAAATATACATATATACCCTTCAATATTTACAACAATGAATACTTTGTTGTTGCTTTAAAGCGTCAATGTTCATTTCTTTCTTCCTGATATGTATGATTTCATTCATACTAACACTCGTTTGTTAGGCAGATATTCTGAGAGACTTGTATCGTTTTAATTCAAATCGTTATTTTTCTTGTCTCCAGAATAATTATAATAAATATTGCCTTCACTAATTCATCACACGACACATCACACGCATGTGATAATCCTGCATACTTGATTCCTCGCAAGTACTCTGTAATGAATTTACAAAATTTTACCTATATCACATAAAACAAGAAAGCATAGTTTTATACATAGGCATAATATTTGAGTGCAAGTTACCCCATTAATTCCAAAATATAAGGTACTAGGTCACCCTTCGCTTATCTGATTCAGATAACTCACTCATTCCAGTATATGTGTCAACAGTCGGATATACCTCTTGTAAACTTAGTTACCTATCTCTTTAAAACTACTCATTGTATACCAGGGCATTGACACATGTTGTTCCGTTACACACGAGTCCTTACCTGACTCATTCCACGTATTTTCTTAAAGGGTGTACTCATCTTTAGGTACGGTACTTAAGGAGTTAGCATATGGGCTTAAGGATGGTTCAATGATCTTATCTCTTAACATGTCGTCAATCTACTGTTGTACTGCCTCTTGGTATTTAAATGGGATAGGGTATCTATTACCTACAAAGACTTTGCGATCAATTACATTTAATGAGTGTGTGTAGCAATTGGCCTCGCCAATCCGATTCTCAAAAACTCTACTATTCCTTACTAAAACATCCAATAATTGATCCCTCTGATCAATGCCTAAAGAACTTTCTTCCACAGCCTGACATAATGCATCCTCTAGATTGCCATTAGTCAGCCAACTGCCAATAAAATTAAAACCATCGTCACTACTTCCCACCTTATTGTCACCTGACAAAATCACTTTAATAACGCACACTCTTTGAGAATAATCACTCTTACCTGGCTCATTAAATGCAATAATCACAGCTTTCTTCCCCCATTTCATTCTAATACACCTCTCATCGTAACACACCTGAACCTGATTAGCAGACAACCAATCATTACCCAATATCAAGGAAAACACAAGGTTTGGGATCACCAAACATACCTGCATACCTATTACATTATTAATACAAATTTCCACCAGAACCTGCTTAGAAATGACATGAGACTTTTTACCTACAGCTGTTATTACAAAAGTTGATTTGATAGGGATTTCTTGAAATATTACACCTTCGTCTCTCATCCTATTATAAAATGACAAGCTAATGCAACTCTTGACACACCCTGTATCTATAAGCGTATCTATACGCGCCCTCAACACATTTATGCTAATGACGGAATTTAAATTTTCAATATCCCTAGGTTTTGTCACCTTTTCATCATAATCGCACAAGAGATCATCTCTTACATTTAGGTTATAACCACTAAATAGAGTATTGGCTGGGAATATCAACGACTGGAAATCTGACCTCGCATTACATGAATGCCCTACCGTGCCTTCCTAACTTTTTATCATCCTCCTCTTTTTCTTTCTCTCGTTTCATTGTAATTATTTCTTCTCTTCTAAGAACGATAGTTTCTCCCTCCTCAGTACTACTCTTATCAACCACAAAACTACACTTCCCCTCTCCCCTAGTTTCACCTACCGTAGCCACTACTGTAAGCCATTGCATTCTATATTCTTTATCTCTTTCTTTCAATCTTCCTTCCGTTTCTTCTAGCATCGTAATCTGTTTCTCTACTTCCTTTCTACTCCTAGGACTTCTAACTTCGATAATCTGCTCGTTACTTACCTCTAAACTCCTCTTTCCTACATCCAGCATTTCTTCATCCTCTACACGATTTTTCTCTAACGTCTTCGTTAACTGCTTCTCTTTTTCTCTACTCTCATCTATTTCCTGCCCTTCCTCAACATCTATTCTATTTTCAACTAATGTCTTCTCTACCGTAATATTCTGCTTTTTCTCCTTCCTTCCCTTCCTGGCCTTCCCCCCTTCCACCTTCTGTTTTTCGTGCTTGTCTGAGACTCCTTGTTGCATTCGATCCAACATACGTTTCTCCATCCCAGCTAATTTAATGTTCATTCTTTCATCTACCATTCTCTGAAAGCTCTTCCTCATCTCCTGCTGTGATTCCTTTATGCTAACATTGAATTCTTCTTTCATCCGTCTATTTTCTTCATCAATGGCTTTCTGCATTTTTATCTCCTGAGTATTTACTACTTTCCTTATCCTCGTCATTTCTACTCTTATCTTTTCATTAATTCTCTTCTCCTCTCTCTTACTATGCTCTTTTATCTCAACCGTTACTTCCTTAACTTTCTCCCCTATCTGCTGGTTAAGCTCCCTAATTTCATTTCCTACCACCTGTAACTTTTGTTCAATTTCTACCATTATTTGACCTGCTTCCACCTTCATGTACCTCTGAATGTCTTCCTTCACTGTTTCTTTAAATGTTATAATATCTACTTCAAGCTGCTCATACATCTTACCTAACCTCTCTGTCTCTTTGACGACCTTTTCTACTTTCTGACTATTATGCTTTAGTCCCTGATTTAATTTCGTCATCTCCTGTTTTAATTCTTTATTTAACTTCTGACTATTATTTTCCATCTGTTTTAATTCTTTATTTAATTTTTGATTATTACTTTCCATTTCATGTTTTAATTCTTTATTTAGTTGCTCAAATTTATTATTATTTTCCTGTCTCATTTGAACTAATATACTCAAAATGCTATCCTGTGCTGACATCTCCGATGAACTACCCTCTACACTAGTCGCATTAGAATTTACCTCCGCTAAATTCCTAGCTTCGTCTATCTCCATCTCCAGATTCACGCTACTACCATTCTCTTCACCATCTCCCGTCACCTCTATACCACTTCGCAGCTTCATCTTATCTTTATCCGCCATACCGACACACACAAAAAAAACTTATTATCACCCCCAAAAATACTTGCACTGAAATATATCCTTTTCCCTTCACGACAAACAATTGGTTTTCGGGCCTACGCTTGTGGCGCCAAATGTAACGTTTTCGCTCCACGTTGAGCGCACAAATGTAACGTTTTGTTACCAACCTTGCAGGTAAACATACATATATCAAAATCTCCACAGTTGGGCGTCAAATGTAACGTTCCTGGTCCTTCTAAGTGACCAAAGGTTACGTTCCTGGCGGGGCTCCAATATTGCGTTCTCCTGGAGTACAGTAGAAGAATCGCAACAAGAACAAGCACCGCTTTACTCACACCACCAATAGCATACTTACCTCTTACCTGTTCATTAGCAATGATTATAATCAGCTGGGCGCCAGGACACCTAACACTTACTTTAGATGTGCCAAAGTATTTAATTAAAATAGTGATAGAGCACTCGAAACGTCTTTCTCTCAAGCCGTGGTATAGCTGAGCCATTAACCAATTGTCTTATCGCTACTGGGAGAAGGTATGCATTATGTCTAAAGCTAGCTACTGGAAATGAAAGTCCTACCATTACTTAAGAACAAAATTTAATTGATCAAAATTTAAAGCAGCAAAAGACGTAAAATGAGAAACAAATGAATTTTTAAAAAAATCTGGAAGTTATATTAAATTGGCGAGAGTTACAAAATGGAATATGAATTAAATTTAAACAAAAGCTGGATTCTAATTTGCCATAAACAGAATTACAGAGACTTGATTGGATTTAGTAAAGGAACTCACGGCCGTCTTCTTCATAGTGGTAGTCTGGTTTTCCCTCTGATCTTGCTGGCGGATGTTGTTTGGTTCTGCCTCAATATTGTATAGATCCTTATCTTGATACGGGCAGGGAACCAATTTGTCCCGTCTCCCGACTGACATATGTGAATGGCTTTGCTCCAAAATTCACTTTTGTGAATATGATCAAGGACACGATCATATTCACGTCAGTAGTATTAACTTCTTGAACTGATAAGTTGCGATCTCGCAGCGAAGATGTCTGATAGACGTGAAGATTCAGAAAATCTGAGAAGATTGGGGCCTGAGAGTAGATGACCATTGGTTTTTATGGAAGAAGAACTTCCCCACTCTGCAGTATTTCTCGACCAATCAATTAGGTATCCTTATGACGTAGCTCCCCACTCCAGATCCCTAAGTTCTGATCATGCCTCTTCATTAGTTGGGTTAACCACGTGGGGTTGCTTCTGAAGTAATTTTAAATCAGCGTCCTGATGCGATGTTCTTCCGAGAATTCGTGACGTCAGCGCTAACTGACCAACTTGCTTTGTCTAGAAGCCTCGCGTCCCCGGAATGTTTGTACATATATCTCGAAAGTCAAGTCTATTTTTGGCGGACTACCCGTGGCGAAACTGACGACACGTCGAACGACATATTTCCCAATCAAGTCTTGTATAAAATATAACCTATAACGAATCTAACTAAAATCTCCATTTTATAACTTCCGCCAAACAATAATTAAACCCCTTCTATATATATAAAGAAATTATGGAATAAATCTAGAATCGATATGATAATTAAAATATACATAATAATAATAATAATAATAATAATAATAAATTAATTTTGCTGCTTATAAAACATATAAATTAAGGGGAAGTATTCGGACTGTTACAATTGGTCGACGGGCGATAAAGCATCCAGTGCTTGTGGCTGACGTATCAAATGAAGTGATCATCGGACTGGACTTCCTGGACCAGAACAACATCATCTTGGATCTGAGTACCAACACTCTGCACTTCGGAGGTGAGGAACTTGCTTTGCAACCTGCGCACGAGTCCATCACCGCACGACGAGTAAGGCTGAGAGAAGACGTCATCGTTCCCGCCAGGACGGAAGTCAGCGCTGCCGTAATTGTCGACGGAACTGCTGAGGGAGTGGCGGCTGTCATCGAGCCAAAATATGAGGACATCCAGACAAAAGGATTGCTAGTTGCCAAGACCCTCATCAACACGACGTCTCGGCCGTACGTCCGCCTGTCCAACCTGAACGACTACGACATTACGGTTCACCGGGACACCAACCTAGGAGTCTGCGAGCCCGTTACCTGGATTGCCCGCATCACCGACACGACGGACGGACACCTGCAGACGGACAACCGAAGAAGACGCACACTGCCAGAAGAACTACAGAAGCTGTACCAAGGATCCCAGGACCATTTAGACGAGGAACAATCACGCCAACTTCAGGACCTGCTACGCGAATTCCAGGATGTCTTCTCCGTGGGGAGCAAAGACTTCGGCAGGACAAGCTTGGTTCAGCACAGAATCGACGTTGGGGACAACGCACCGATTAGGGCCCCATTCCGACGTGTCCCGCTCGCCAAGCAAGCCGAAGTCGACCGGATGGTAGAAGAGATGAAGGAGCAAGGGGTGATCGAGCCATCACATAGTCCTTGGAGTTCTCCGGTCGTGCTAGTGAAGAAGAAGGACGGTTCCACCAGGTTCTGCGTGGATTACAGGCGGGTGAATGACGTCACGAAGAAGGACAGCTACCCTCTACCCCGGATCGACGATACCCTGGACACCATATCAGGATCGAGATGGTTCTCCACCTTGGATTTGAAGAGTGGCTACTGGCAGGTGGAGGTCCACCCTAAGGACCGCGAGAAAACGGCGTTCTCTGTGGGCAGCGGGCTCTGGCAGTTCACCGTCATGCCATTCGGTCTGTGCAACGCCCCTGCGACCTTCGAAAGGCTAATGGAGTCCATTCTGAGGGGACTACACTGGAAGACCTGCCTGGTCTACCTAGACGACGTTATCGTTCTGGGGAGAAGCTTCGAGGAGCACTACAGCAATCTGAAGGAGATCTTGTTGAAGCTACGGGCTGCCCAGCTGAAGTTGAGTCCCAAGAAGTGTCAGCTCTTCCAGAAGCGGGTCCAGTACCTTGGGCACCTCGTCTCCGAGGAAGGGGTGCGCACCGACCCAGAGAAAACCGCAGCTGTGAGGGAGTGGCCAGTTCCGAAGGACAAGTCCCAACTACGAAGCTTCCTGGGACTCTGCACTTATTACCGTCGCTTCGTGAGAGGATTCGCCGACATCGCCAAACCTTTACATCGACTGACTGAGAAGGACCAACTCTTCACGTGGAGAGCAGAATGCCACAGTGCCTTCCAACAACTCAAGCAGGCTCTGTGCACCGCGCCTATTTTGGCCTACCCCAGACCTGGACAAGGTTCATCGTCGATACCGATGCCAGCGACTTTGGCATAGGGGGAATCCTGTCGCAAGTAGTGGACGGCGAGGAAAGAGTAGTGGCCTACTTCAGCAAGGCCTTGTCAAAGCCAGAAAGGAACTACTGCGTCACCAGGAAGGAGCTGCTCGCTATCGTGAAGACCATTGAACACTTCCACAAGTACCTGTACGGGCAAGAATTTCTCATCAGGACCGACCATGCATCCCTGCGGTGGCTCCTGAACTTCAAGCAGCCCGAGGGTCAACTCGCGCGGTGGTTAGAGAGGCTTCAACAGTATAACTTTGAGATTCAGCACAGGAAAGGCCAACTGCATTCTAACGCCGACGCCCTGTCACGAAGACCGTGCCCCGAAGACTGCACCTTCTGTGCCCGAAGGGAGGAGAACACCGGGATACAGTGCCGAAGGACTACCGTGGAACTTCAAGGGAGCTGGAGCCGCGAATCTTTCACGCGGGCGCAAGCGGAAGATGATGACCTGGGACTGATAGCCGAATGGAAGAGGGCCTGTGTCCCCAGACCCGGGTGGAACATTGTGAGTGACTGCAGCCCAAAGTTTAAGTCCTACTGGGCACAGTGGGACTCACTGATTGTAAGGGATGGCCTCATCTGCCGTACCTGGGAGAGCACCGACGGGAAGACATCTCGGGAACAAGTCGTCGTTCCAAAGGCTATGACGGAGGAAGTCCTGAAGGAAGTTCATGGAGGATCATCTGGTGGACACCTAGGGATAAAGAAGACCCTGGAGAAGCTGAGAGAGCGGTTCTACTGGATCGGATGCCGAACAGACGTGGAGAACCACTGCGCGAGGTGCCACGATTGCGCAGCCAGCAAGGGCCCAGGACGAAGACGACGGGGTCCACTGAAGACCTACAACGTGGGCGGCCCCATGGAGAGAGTGGCCATCGATGTTGCTGGGCCATTCCCGTTAAGCGAGGCAGGGAACCGCTACATATTAGTCGTCAGCGACTACTTTACCAAATGGCCGGAGGCGTATGCGCTCCCTAACCAAGAAGCCGCGACGATCGCAGAGACCCTGGTGAAGGAATTCGTCAGCCGGTACGGAGTACCCCTGGAGCTGCACTCCGACCAAGGGAGGAACTTCGAGTCGCAGGTGTTCCAGAACCTATGCCAGGTGCTGGGGATCCGGAAGACAAGGACAACGCCGCTACACCCTCAGTCCGACGGGATGGTAGAGCGATTCAATCGCACCGTCGAGAACCATCTCCGAATAGTCGTCAGCGAGCACCAGAGGGATTGGGACAAGCATCTTCCACTATTTCTCCTGGCCTACCGCGCCGCCGTGCATGAAGCCACCGGGTGCACAACAGCCCGGGCCATGTTTGGGAGGGAGCTCCGTCTACCTGTCGATCTTGCCTTCGGCCGACCTGGGAATGATCCGATCCCGGTAAGCCAGTATTGTCAAGAACTGGTCGACCAACTGGAGGACGTACACGCGTTCGCGAGGAGGAAACTGCGGATCGAGACCGACCGAATGAAGACCCGATACGACCAGCAGACGGATGCCGGCGGATTCCACGAGGACGACCTGGTCTGGCTCTTCAACCCATTACGGAAGAAAGGCCTGTCACCCAAACTGCAGAAGTCCTGGGAGGGCCCGTACCGAGTCGTGAAACGGATCAACGATGTCGTCTACAGGATCCAGCGGAGCCCGAGGGCGAAGATGAAGATCGTGCATCGAGATCGCCTGGCAGCCTACGGAGGGACACAGACGGACCAATGATTGATCGGGACGATCAGCCTTTTTAGGAAGGGGGTGGTGTTACGGCTGTGAGTTCGTGTCATCAGTCGCCGCGTGAGTCACAACTGCCCCAGGGCTGGGCTGTGCCCTGCCTCCTGTATTGCGCGCGCCTTATGCAACAGGGCTACTAGGACAAAGGGATAGTCCAGAACATTCGTGACTGGACCAGCGCTGGAAACCTCGAGAAGCCGTGGACTCTGGATGGATCTAGAAGCATTTATTGAGTCACCGGCCGGCTATATAAGAGTGACCCGTCAAGCAGTGGTTGTTGTTGTGTTTTACGAGCTAGTGCGAGCGATTATCTTGTGCGACAGAAGTGTGGTGACGAAGTGCTGTGCGAGTTACGAAATCCTGTGACATTGTCTCTCCCAGCCTGTGAACAGCGTACATCAAGTGCTCGTAAGTAACTGTATTTGTTGTACCTGAGGAAGAGGGGCAGGTAGCTTCTGCCAAGGCCACCGGACTCATTAGGACGGATTAACTTCTGTGGTCTGTTGCAAGTGAAAGGGGCCAAGAGCGCATAAGGAAGAGACTTGAGGAAACTGGAGAAGGCTCCTAATTGCTTGTATTTGCTGATTAGTGTAATTTTCTGGCCACAATAAAGTTAATTATTTCTTTAAGCAGTAATTGGTATTGTGCTTTGTACCCCCACCGTAATCCAGTTAACAAAAGTGCCACTAGGGGGTGGCACGTAACAATATTGATCTAGTCTGCTACGATAGTTTATGTGATCAATACATGTTCTCGAGTCTAAATTTGGATCATAACGAGTACATTGAGTGATAAGTGGTAGGAAACCATGAGTTGCCATAATATTTGTATATTTGATAGCTGATAGACTGATGTCATTAGATAAAGTATCAATGTTGATATCTCCTAAAATGGCGTATTCGCTGTACGTATTAGTGTGTTGTGTTATATGTGTCTCCAGTTCATCAAGAAAGTCATTTATGTTAGAGCTAGGTGGTCTGTAAATGCATGTTAATCCAATCTTTTTGTTCATGTGAAGTATTTCTATTACCATTGATTCATGAGTATTGGAAATGTATGAATTGTGTGTTCTAATAGCCATGTTGTTCTTTACATATATGGCTATGCCTCCTCCTTTACGATTTGTTCTATTACAAAATACAACATTAAAATTATCCAAAGTAAATAGGTAATTATTAGATTCAAGTATGTTAATTTCTGTTAAGCAAATAATATCCAGATCATTAATATTCTTGCCTAAGGTTATGGTTAAATAATCCCAGTTTTTTTATATAGATTGAATATTTAGAGAGAGGATATTGATTTCAGCATTATTTCTAGTCTTATTACCATTTTCGACGAAATCGGGTATATTGAGATATGTGAGTTCATTTTGTATTCCAGAAACATTTATATTGCTATCCCAACTGTTCATAATATCAATTAATATAATAATTCAATAATAATTCTTTCTTTTTGGCGGGGGGGGGGGGGGGGGTACCTAATTTTGTTAATGTCTTCCTCACGGGAGATTCTCAATATACCAGATTCGTCGTTTTTTCGCGCAAGTATTTTGCCGTTTTTAACCCAAATGAATTTCCAGTTATTTTCTCTGGCCTGATTTTTAGTTTTCCATAGTAGCTCCCTGTAAAATGACGTTAGACTTTCGTTAATGAAAAACCTAGATTTAGTGTTCCCATGAGTGAGGAAATTTTGTCCTTTTCATTTCTGTAAAAATTCATTCTTTTTCGATATGGAGTTAAATTTTACCACTATTGGGGGGATTTTGTTCTTTCTTTGCAGTGGGGGCCTGTAAACTTCCTCTACATCAAACATGTTTAGATCTACTTCTAGAGTCTCGGCAATTTTGTGGACGATAATAATAATAATAATAATAATAATAATAATAATAATAATAATAGCAATAACAATCGTTTGACCTCAGCTACTGTGGGGTAGATCTTTTGAGTTAGAGCCGTTGAAGATACTCTCCAATTTGGACGTTCTGTTTAACACTGGTTGGTTGGTTCCGACAACGCGGTCATGTAGGGTAGGTCCGTGTACTTTGGGTGTGTGTCCAATCGGTCTGAAAACCGGCGTTAATTGCGATGTCTATATTAGTGTGTGTTATCTGTTTTTAATTCAAGTAAAAACTGCAGACGTTCAATTTTTAAGTAGTTCCTACTTTTGATACCAAACGACAACTAGTTCTGAACTTGGTTTCTAGATGGCACCGCAGTTGGCTCCTGGCGACGAACGTTGGGACCTAAGAGCGTTAGCAAAATAAAACCTATAATTTAGATACACAAGTGTAATTAGTGGAAGGTTATTTTACATGCCATAAATCTACTTCCCCTCCGAAGGAAGGCATACTGAGGGATTTTTAACACTCTTAAAAAAATCCGACGACTTCGGCCGGGATTAGACCCGCGATCTTGGGCATAGAAGCTCAGCCTGCTATCAACTACGCCACCGAAGTCACCTCTGTTTAACACTTAAGATAGCTTTGAAGTCATATTTCAGTGTAGCTTTCAGTCGGTCTACATAAAATTATTACAATTACTGGAATATGTGAAAACCTAACCTGAAATAAATTACATGTGTTTAAGAAAACTAAGGGAGAGACATGTTTCGCTTGTCAGACGAGCATCGTCAGATCCACATCTGCAAGCTTTAAAAAAACTACCAAACCTACAGTGACACCCACAGACAGTCTCTGCCCTTCCAAAATAAAAACCGTCAAAAACATAGTTTTCTCCTTCTTCAACAGTCCATAACAATATACCAGATGAATCAGCTGACCTGAATAATGTATTATGCAGCCCAACTAACGTTGTTATCGGGAAAGCCGATAATTCTCGGCTGCATCCCGCAAGGTAGCCTACTAATGCATTGCAAGCATTTCCCACAATGTATACTCAACACTATTATTTTTCCCTGGTTATAGTCTGTTATCACATCGAGGGAAAACTAATAGTGTTCAGTATTGTTTGCAGGATATGCTTGCAGTGCATTAGTACCATACGGGATGTAAGCAGAAAATTATCGACCTTCTTGCCAACGCTCGTTAGTTGGGTTGCGTAAAACAATATTATTAGGGGCAGCTGATTGACCTGGTTTATCTTAATCACATGTAATTTTTTTCAGGTAATTTTTTCACTTATTTCAGTAATTGTAATTATTTTGTGTTGACTGACTGATAGTTACAATATCTATCAGTGAATACCATACCTCTATTGGGCAGTCTGTGGATTAGGGGCAGATGACCTTGTTGTTCCTCCTCTTAAAACAACAATAATTAAGTTAGATTTAGATTTAGATTAGATTTAATCAATATTCTTGTAACCACCAAAAATGGCACGTTGTATGTTTTACTAGTCAACGTTGCACGACTCGAATTGCCCTGATTTTTGTCGCCCTTCCAAAATCCGACCTCCATGGGCGGGGAAGCAAACCCACGATCTTGGTATCATGAAGCGGACACAGTATCCACCGAAGAATGGAATAAGTATTGTAAATATCTCATTTGAGTAATAAAAGTAGTTCTGCGCTCGCTACCGCTGTAAGTTTTTCCTCATTGAAGTCTTAATTGTAAATTGCAAGGATGGCCTTATTTATGCACAATACCTATATCAACTCAGATATTTTAGGCTGGTGGTGTTGGGGTAGCGCGCCTGCCTGTCACCTGGAGGCCCCGGGTTCAATTCCCGGCTCCGTCAGGGATTTTAGAAACTGACGTGAGGGCTGGAACGGGGTGCACTCAGCCTCGTGAGGACAATTGAGTAGCTGTCTGACAGTGAGGCAGCGCACCGATCACGAAAATCATGATTAACACCCGAGGGGACCCGATGCGCTGATCACGCGTCACCCCAATATCTGCAGGCCAAATGGCTGGGCAGCGGTCACTTGGTAGGCCTAGGCCTTTCACGGGCTGTAGTACCAGGGGTTATTATTTACTATAATTAAGAAAGCGAACAACGGAAAAGGAAGCACATTCAAGAGGTACGGTGCATTGTTATCCTACAACACAGGAAGGGCTGATTTAATCTTCATGGTATCAACATCAATATAACAACAAACAACGTGCTAATGAAGAGTTATAAACGCGTATAATGCCTGTGTCCTCACGAGATAAGGATTACAGCTTTATGTCTACTGGATGTGTTCGCCCACGAGTGAGGTAAACGAACCTCAGGCAACAGGGCAAGTTAGTTTTCCTGTACAGTCCTCTATAGTGTGCTTGTCAAATGGCAGCAGTGTGAGGGGATTTCCACTGAGAGGAATGTGGTTTACATTACACCTGACCTGACCACAAGGCACAGCCAGAAAGCTGTGAGGTGGCTCAGGGTTCACCGTCCACCTCTACAGTGAAGGTTTCCTCTTTATTCATAAATAGTTCCTTATGTAGGCTATCCCATTCCAAACTGTGTTCTCTGGAGGATAATAGAGAAGGTGTCGTAGATATTCACCAACGTGAGCGTGGAGGTCAGAGTTGTGAATTCATGTGGAGAATAATGAAGTTTTACATGACATGTAAATTACGCGCACAAAACAAGAAGTGCGATTTATTAATTAAGCAATTAATTAATTTATTTATTCATTTATTTATTTATTTATTCATTTATTAATTTATTTATTTATTCAGTTATTTATTTGTTAAGTCATTCATTTATTTTTATATTCATTTATTAATGTATTTATTCATTTGTTCATTTATTCATTCATTTATTTATTTATTTATTCATTCATTCATTTATTTATTTATTTATTTATTTATTTATTTATTTATAAATCTATTTATTACTTATTTATTAATTCAGTAATTTATTAATGTATTTATTTATTTATTTATTTATTTATTTATTTACTTATTTATTAATTTATTTATTCATTTATTTGCAGTATTTATTCTATTATTTATTAATTTATTAATGTATTTATTAATTTATTTATGTATTTATTTATATATTTATTCATTTATTTATTTATTCAATTATTTATTTATTTATTCAATTATTTATTTATTTATTTATTTATTCATTTATTTATTTATTTATTTATTTATTTATTTATTCATGTATGTATTTATTTATTCATTTGTTCATTTATTCATTTATTTATGTATTAATTCATTCATTTATTTATTAATTAATTCAATTATTTATTTATTACATTATTTATTAATTTATTAATTTATTTATTATTTTATTAATTAATTAATTAATTTATTTATATATTTATTTATTCAATTATTTATTTATTCATTAATTTATTTATTTAATTACTCGTTTATTTATTTATTCATTTATTTATTTATTTATTTATTTATTTATTTTATGGTATCTTGTAGTGCTCATAAGCTCCTTTAGAGCAGCACTCTACAGAAATATCTTAATTTTGAACATAATATAGCTATTCTAAGTCTACATTGAATATTCGTGTTCGAAGCCATTCTTCAGTGTTGCGTTAGTAATCGTTTTTGCGTCGGTCAACACGATTGTACCCAATTGTAATGGGTGGTTCCTTAATCCTGAAAGAAAAATAACATGAAATTACACGTATAAATTTAATGGCTGCATTGTTAATATCACAACTCATACATGTAGACATAGATTTAACAGCCTAAGTGTAATGGATATGATGATGATCGCTTGACGATGAAAACTGGTCATCCAAGTGTATTTATCAATTTCGTGTAAATCGTTTTCAGGATTAAGGAACCACCCATTACAATTAGGTACAATCGTGTTGATCGACTGAAAAACATTACATTTCGATTACATTATATAGCCTATTATAGATCCACAAAATTAACCCATAAATATCCACAGCATGCAATACAATGTTAAAAAGAAAAGAAAATAATAATTTGGAGGGGGAATTATAGTCTCAATTGAATAGCTAGGTTTAACCTATGGTTCTATGCTGACTATAGCAGTGCGTGTAACTGTGTAGGGTCTAGGATGGAGGATTAGGGCATCACATCAATATTTTCCATTCTGCAGATTAATAGATCGATTTTCCTTGTGATGGATTAAATAGCTTTTAGTGTGACTTACTAAAGTATATGGGAACAATTTCAAACTCGAAACTCAATATTCAAACATTGTATTCAATTTTAGACAATAAATATAAAAGCGATATTTTAAGATAGCAAAATTGTCTCAATATGCCTCAAAACAAAGTCTTCACCGTTGCTCTTGGTAACTCATATCAACACCCTTCTAGCACTGAAAATATGAAGCATTCCCGACCTAAGGGGCGAACTCAACAAATGCACGTTTTGTGAAAATTACCATCAAATTTTTCTGCCAAGGGCGAACTCGACATATTATTCCTGCTTTGTGATTTCATCCAAAAGTGTAGACGGTTATAAAACAAAACCTACATCACATTATTCATTTATTACATTCAACGCGTGACATAAATGGATTATTATTATAATTATTATTATTATTATTATTATTATTATTATTATTATTATTATTATTATTATTGTTGTTGCAGCCATGATTGGCATAAGATGTGCTGTGTGTGGTGCAGGTGTATTTAATGAAAAAATCGTTAGATAGTGAGTGTGAGAATTGTTTTTCGGCTTGGAAACAGGTTAGTGTGCATCGTAGTTTATACTTAATCAACGGTGTTTGCTAAATTTGTTTCCTGAAATCAACTCCCTCAAGTGTTGACTAGATTTCTTTCGAGACTTTGGGGTTAAGTTTTATTGTATACTATTGACACATGGAGCTTGAAGTTCCCTCTGTGATAGGAAGTGATATCCAAAGCCATCTGAGACCAGAGTAATAATATAGTAAACCTATAGGTTCCGTCGTCAGGGTGCAGTAAGAAGGTCTGACCTATTTGGCGACGGCAGCCATTAGAGCCCCGATACCTTGGGTACGTATCAACTACCATCCACTTGATAATAGATTCTCGTGTTCAGTAATCAGAAATTTTAAATTATGGATGATATGATGAATTTAATCCCCATAGATGAAAGACGTATGCTATGCCAATGTATGGCCAGAACCACTCTGTAAAGCGCCAATGGGAACATGGAGATTAGCAATGCTGTGGAGCGCCTGGCGAGAGTTCCTGTTAACGAGGAACAGCCAAGAGAAGAGAGCATTGGGAATCTTCTACCGAGTATGGAAGATGTATTGCAACGGTGTCGAAACATTCTCAGTAAGATGAAGCTTGCAACTGAAAGGCATAGTAGAACTAGAAGAGGCCATTGATACTATAGCCTATTGTGGACGTACTTCACATGCGGTACAAGAAGAAGCTCACAAGGTTGTAGTGAACGCCCTACCGAAGGATATGCCCCCTATTCCTAACAGCCGGAAAGAAGCAAATTCGGGCAATGCCCCTGCTCTGGAGGTGGACAAGAGGAATGAGACAGAAATATGGACTCCTGTTACATTGAGAAGAGACAGAAGAATGGCAAAACTTCAAGAAAAGGATGAGAAGATACAGGAGGATTTAGCTCATAAAGTTGGCATATCTCCCCATCAAGCAGCCCCAAACAGACAGAAGAGAACTAGTAGGCCACGACGAGCAGCCTTACTGATCAGACCAGCTGAAGGTAAATTTTATGCCGATATTCTGAAGGAGATTCGCCAAAAAGCAAACCCTAATGATGCAGGAACCGAAGTCCGGTCCATTCGACAAACTAAGGCGGGAGACGTCCTTGTCGAGATGGGAGCAAATTCCAGGGACAAAGCAGCTTTTAGTAATTCTCTACGAGGGGTCTAATGCTACAGTCCGTAGGCTTGAAGCGAAGGCAACTGTTGAACTCAGAGACCTTGATGCTCTAACTACTTTCGAAGAGGTCATGGACGCTATCCAGAGAACTATTCCAGAGCTCTCTCCAGATACCAAGGGGCTGGTGACGAGGACGAATACGAGGGAAGTGAAGATGGCTGTTGTCACATTAACAACTAGTGATGCAGATGTACTCTTGAAGCAAGATCATATTCAAATAGGATGGGTCAATTGCAGGATTAGACGGAGGATCATGTTATCTCGCTGTTACAGATGTCTGTAGTATGGACAGGTCGCTAGCAAGTGCAAAGGCACTGATCGAAGTAAACTTTGCTACAATTGCGGAGGGACTGATCACAAAGCTAGAGGATGTACGGCCTCGAAGAAATGTGTTCTTTGTGAAGAGCGAGGTTTTGACAAAGAGTATTTAGCACATGCTGTGGGATCTGGCCAGTGTAAGGTCTTCAGGGAGGCTTTGGACAAAGAAAAGGCTCTGAGGTTCAAATGATTCGTGTACTTGAAGCCAATCTACATAGAAGTAAAACAGCCGATGATCTGATGTATCAGCTAGTTGCAGAGAAGCAAAGTGATCTCATGTTAATCAGTGAACAGTGTAAAGAAAAAGATTGTTGAGGACAAGTGTCCTAGCATAATATGATCCTAGCCTGAAGTAATGTGTTAAACGGTTCTAGGCTAGGTTCCAGAAGTAACAGGAGGGAGTTTTAGTCCGTAGTCTGCCAATCAGGAGCCCGACACTTTGTGCGTAAATGCATTTCTTCCTAAACAAAAACAAAAATTACAGAAGGAATGCGTACGATCGAACTCATTTGTCATACTCTACAGAAGTATCGCATTTATCAGATCTGACGTCATTTGTGATGGTTGAATAGTTTGATTGAGCTTAGAGTATTTGGTGCATGCTATAGGTACGTAAGATAGCAAATCTGTAATGTTGTTCAGCTTAGCCAAAGTTAGAGAGATTTGAACGTCGTATGAGTATTCAGATTTTAGGCTGACCTTGTCCGGTTAATAGCATTGTCTTTGTCGAGTTCGCCTTTCTTGTCCGCGGAGCTATCAGTTGAACCGAACAACTCTGATTTGCCTCTGTCCATGTTTCATAGTACAGTATATCTGGGTGAACTCAACCACATTAATCTACCACAATGTTAACTGTTACCCATCGAGACGAACGCTGAAATGAAAATGAAAATAACCTTCGAGTTCGCCCTTCCGCTCGGAAACGCCTCATATGTGTCCAAAGTTATACAATGAGAAGTTATCTACTCTAGACGAATACAACACTAAAGAATTGTGTTCATGGTAATGCTTTATTAACTTTCCAAAAGGCGGGTTAAATAGAATATATTCAGAAATTAATAAGCCTATAATCTATAATTTACGGTACCTACTCTAGCAAATAGGGGGTTGACCTCGTTGTTCCACTATTTCAAACAATCATCTCCACCAATACAATAAGGAATTACGTGCTAGAATACTGTATATAATTTTCAGTATGGGTTAATTGTGACTCCTGCCATCAAGATGTTATCTTTAAGTAACGACTCACTGGTGTTAATTTAAAGGAAAGTCAAATACACTACCGATAGAATTCGTTATGCCATGTTTCACTGCGCTCAGATGATTAAATCGCCAGACAAGTCAATGTAAATATTTGAAATGCGCAAAGCCGCCAGTTTGTTTTTATGTAAGTTATATAAGATTTTTCTGTTACTTACTTAACAGTCCACCAGTGGCGGATCCAGACCTTGCGGGGCCCTGGGCGATATGATAAGGTGGGGCCCACAACAATAGGAAATTTAAAAAAAATATATCTAATCAAATGGAAAGTAGTTATGTTATAATAATAAAATAAATAATAGTTACAATATTTTGAATGCACTACAGTACATTTTTTTAATAATATGAAAGAAACCTTTAAGTCCCCTTGAAGAAGATAATGTAAGCTATGAAAAATTAAAATATTACTTTGCCACTTTTTATCCGGCTGAAGTCTTCTATTATTTCACTGAAATCTAAACTTGCTAAACGGTCAAGGGAAGTCATAGCTGTACTAAAAAAAAAAAAGAATTATAAATTAGTTTGAAAAGTTTGAAAGGTATAATTAATTAATTAATTAATTAAATTAAAAAAAATCCATTGCGCGGAGCCCCCAGGACTGCGGGGCCCTGGGCGGTCGCCCTCCTCGCCCTCCCCTAGATCCGCCACTGCAGTCCACTATCAATATTCAAATTTCAAATTGATTTCTGTAATAGTTTCCTAGACATTGAAATATTTGTCGTGGTTTATTAGGTTCATGACGAAAAGTTTCACCTTGATCGCATGATTAGGATTCTATAAATGATTTTATAATTTTGCACAGTCACCATCTTGAATTTTTCTTAACAATTGATTTATATTATATGGCAGTATATTAAAATGTATTGTGCCAAGTTAAATTGTACTCGGATGATTAATAATTTTCTCCGCGTATGGAGAGTTCAAACTTTCTTGTGAGGAGGGTAAGAAAGAGTTTTCCATGACATGGATGTTTACTTCTTGTTCAGTGTCGCGTTAAAGCGGATCACACTCCCACGTCTGACCATCTTTCCATGCGCGCAAATATTGGGTGGTTCTTGGGCAACATGTTATGTGCCTTCTAATGGCTTCATAAATAAGGTTCTGGCGTCCTGCTTTGGCTCTGGAGGGAATATCCTAGCTCGATAGAGAGTATGCCATCCTTGAGAGTTCTCTTTATCTTAATATTTGAAACTATCTTGTGTATATGCTAGTTTTTTATCCGCATTATATAGCTTGGTTGCGTAGATAATTAAGATTACGCCATACAGCTGCGAGGAATGCACTGGGGAAAGGCCAGAAGCGCATATGTCTTCAGGATTGTACTTTAAGTGACAGTGGAATTACTTAACTTAATAGCAGCTACATTTCAAGTAGTTGATTTTATCTTACATTGTAGTAGACAAATTGAGGATCACAAAGGTAGATGCACCACAAGATGAATTATTGGAACAGGAAAATCGTCTGCGGTTTTTAACCACAGAATACCTGCGGTAGTCCTACCGGAAACTTATCCATAATCTAAAATAAGAACAACGTGATATGGATCAATCTCCAAACAACTGCAACACCCTAATAACGGGTGGTTTCACAAGATTTTAAACATGTGACGCAGTATTCACATCATTTGATGTAGGCTGCACCTACATGTTCGGTTTACAGATAGTTGTGTGTTCGTTGCACTAATGTGGTCTTTAAAATATCATGTTCTTCTTCAATTGTTCTTTCTAGCAGGGAGCTGAAAGGAAGTGGGTTCGAATTTCCTCTCAATCATCCTAGAAATAGGTTTGCATGGTTTTCCACATCAACTCCAGAAAAAGGACGGAGTGGTTCTGAACGTCCAGCCACGACCTCCAGTTGACACCATAATACGTAGGTAATCAGATAGATTTCACACACAACTAAGTACACGAGGCTGATGACTACAATACCCCCATAGGGCTTATATCAAGCAGGAACAACAACTTTTACGTTACTGATTGTTATATG
Organism: Meconema thalassinum; assembly: GCA_946902985.2. Classification (NCBI taxonomy): domain Eukaryota; kingdom Metazoa; phylum Arthropoda; class Insecta; order Orthoptera; family Tettigoniidae; genus Meconema; species Meconema thalassinum. The sequence goes on along the minus strand of OX336388.2, from coordinate 1,182,726,410 downwards.
AGTTGAATGCTGGTTTTCCTGTCTGCTCTTGCTGGTCTAGAGGTGTTTCACCTAACTAGCAACGACCTTCTGTTAGCAAATAGCTTATGCAATGTTAATATAATAACTAAATCATTTGCACCAGAAAGCAGTTGATGGACTTTTTTTCAAAAACAGGGAAGTCTGGTTTACTGTATTTTGTACCGTATGCAACAATACAAATGAGCTTTATCAGAATATTACTCAAACATTCAGTCATGGGTAACCTTAGCAGTGATCAGTAGAGCTGGGATTTCTATGTAATTACATATTTTACATATTTTTTCATAATTGTGGGTATTCTACATATTCTTAGGATATTACATAAATTACATATTTCAGAGTTTTCCTGTTTTTATATAAAATAAATTGCTGAATTGAAGTTTCACACTTGATGTGGGGCTGTTGTCTGTAAGGTATATTATGAGTGACAGGTATTTGAGAGGATGATAGGATGATAAGTGCAGTGCATGGGGAAACTGGTGCAAGTGTATTGAGTAAATTGCAAAAAGTGTTGAAGAGAAATCCTGGTTATTCAACATTTCACAGTGTGTGCCGAATTCTAAACGGAGATGACGTTGATCCTCCCGAGGACATTTCTCCAGCGAAAATTCCTCTCCTAAAATTTGCCCCAGTTACATCATGTGAGGTTGAATGATCTTTCTCTGCATATAAGTACATCCTAAGTGACAAAAACCTGTTTATGAGTCCAGAGAACATTGAAAAATACTTAATAGTTCACTGTGCTACAAAATTTAGTGAATAAACGTGCTTTGAGTTATGAAAATAATATATTCAAATAATATGACTCCAAAGAACATTGAAAAATATAAAATGTAATATAAAGCGTGTCTAGAGAGTTGTAACTGACAAAATGGTAAGTTTATATTATTATTATTATTACATCATTGTTGCCCTTATGGACAGTGTTTGAACTTAAGTATCTCATGATGTCACAATTTTCACTTCTTTCCCTTCTTCTCTTCCCAAAATCTCTTCATCCTTTGACTGTGCTCCTGTTTCCTTTGTTACGTCCACAATGTTCCTATCTTCTTCCTTTCACTTACTAAAAATTTGGCGTTCTTAATTTTGTTTCTGAATTTTTCTCTGCCTTCTATCATTTGCTTGTTGATCCCTAATTGCTTTAAATCGTCTTCTATTTCATGATACCAATTTGTTTTCCTTTTTGAACTGTTTACTACATCAAAGATTTTCTTTGTAAGTCGTTTATTGTTCATTCTCTGTATGTGCCCGTAGAAAGTTAGTCTGCGTTTTCTAATGATATCTGTGAGTCTGTATGTGTGTTCATATAGCTCTTTGGTAGGTCTTTTCATCCATATCCCATCTCTGTGTACTGATCCAAATATTTTTCTCAGAATTTTACGTTCAATTTTTTCTGTTTCTGTGATGCCAGATGCTCCAATTGTGGTCGTTTCTGACGCATACAATGCTTCTGGTAATACAACTGTTTTGTAGTGTCTAAGTTTGGCCTGTCTTGATATGCTTTTCTTATTATAATGTGACCATGTAAGTTTGTATGCTTTCTGGAGTTTTTCCGTTCGTTCTATGTTAGACATCTTGTTTGATCCTCCTATTTGTATATATTCTCCTAAGTACTTAAATTTTTCAACTCTTTGTATGGATCCATATATGGTATGCATGGTTTGTACATTGTTGGTGTGTCGTTCCATGTATTGGGTCTTCTCATAAGATATATGTAAACCTGTTTTAGCAGCTATTTCATGTAATCGTTCCAGTGCTTCCTTTGCCTCCTGTGTGTTATTGCTGAGTAAGGCTACGTCATCTGCAAATGCTAGACATTTTATGATTGTTTTTGTTTCACGGGTTCATCCTAGCTGTATTCCTTTAACTTGTTCCTCCCACTGCTGAACAATTTTGTCTAAGACCATGTTGAACAAGATTGGTGAGAGGCCGTCTCCTTGTTTGACACCTGTGCGTATATGAAAGGGTTCTGAAATTTCACCCATGAACTTAACTTTAGAGGTGGTGTCCGAGAGCTTTAGTTGTATAAGTGCCCTGTTTTTTTTGTCAATGCCATATTCTTCCAGTACTGCAAATAGCGTTTGTCTATCAATGCTGTCGTATGCTTTTTTAAAGTCCACAAAGGTAACTACAGTGTTTTTTGTCTGTCTGACTTTCAGTAGTGTTCTCAAGTTCCAGATCTGTTCGATGCATGATCTCCCTTTTCTGAAGCCTGCCTGGTATTCTCCTATTTGTGGATCTGCTTGTGGTTCTAGTCTGTTCAATAACACATTAGAGAATATTTTGTAAGCGACTGGCACTAGAGAAATCCCTCTGTAATTATTTGAATCTGACTTATCACCCTTTTTTTTTGTAATGGGTGGATCAATGCACATTTCCATTCCTCTGGCATTTTCTCTGTGATCCAAATGTCTGTGATGATCTTATGAATTGTTTTGGTGATGTTTTTATCTTGAAGCTTCCATACTTCAGCAATAATGCCATCTTCTCCTGCCGCTCTGTTATTTTTCATTTGTTGTATGATCTCCTCTATCTCCTCTATTGTAGGTGGAGTAGAATCGGGATTGGATGTGGTTTTTTGGAAGGTCAATTTCTCCGTGGGTTCTGTACAATTGAGAAGATTATTAAAGTATTGTTTGAGAATTGTACAGTTTTCTTTCGTGTTCGTTTCCAGGGACCCATCTGTTCTTCGAAAGCAGAGGCTAGGAGACTGATAACCCCTAATATTTTCTTTGAATGTTCTGTAAAAATTTCTTGTATTATTTCTCTTAAAATCTTCTTCAATTTCTTTTAGCCTGTTGTTGTCGTACGCTCGTTTTTCTCTTCTGATTTCCTTTGATGATTGTTTTTGAACTTCGTGAAATTCCTTCCATGTTTCGGATGTTCTGTTACTGCTGAACTTCATCCATGCCTGTGTTCTTCTCTCAGTGGCTTGATCACAAATTACGTTCCACCACCTATGTTTTCGTTTTCTAGGAGGTTGTGCCCAACGCATTGCCTTTTGAACTGTGGTCGGAAGATCTGTCCAAGTGTCTGCTGGATGCCTATTAATTTCTTCAATGATTTTGTCCCTGTTTATCTTCAAATATTCTGGATCAGGCTTCACTATTTTGTTTTTTGTTGTCTTTTTCTGTCTTGGGATTGGTCTAATCTTGACTTGTAACAAATAATGGTCAGACTCGAAGAACCCTTTACGCGTTCTGACATTTAAAATTTCCTGCGTATTTTTGTTAGAAATGGCCACATGATCAATCTGGAATTCTCCCCATTAATTATATGATATTACATATTTTTGCCAATCTACATATTTTGCTACATATTTTGGTGCTTTTTGTTACATATTTACGTACATATTATGCCACTAGATATTACATAAAAATCCCAGCTCTAGTGATCAGGCAAGATCAGGGTGCCGCATACAAGGATATAGCAGTTACAGTCACACTTGCCCGGAGTGAGAGGGCGGGCTATCGCCGGATCTGCACCAGTACTTACAGTAAATGTGAGATGTGGAAGTAGATAGCTATGATATTACTCGTATCGTACCACTGGTCTAATATCCGTCTCCATGTCTGGAACATGAAATGTGGTAACTGTTTGTAAAGTCAGCAGTGCAATGCACGAAGGCCACATTATCAAGTATTGCCAATTACGTTTGCTGAACCTGGGCAATTTACCCATTACTCAAAGTGGTCAAACCTAGGAATAATGCTCACGCGAACACGAGTATGTAAACACTGTTTCATTTGAAGCAGGAATAAGGAGGTTCCTCGTCTGTTATTACAGGGTACAGCCGCAGGGAAATACCTCTGTTTGTCCTTCCCTGTTATTACATCTCTGTTTGTTTAGTGCAGTCAGGCGAACTTGGGTAATTGTCCATTATCTTGAAAAGTCCAGAGATACCAACAGAGGTGTGCAAATTATAAGACTAAAACAATGAAATTTAATCAGTCTCAATTTTATCATTCACAATCTTTTCTTTTTATTATTATTACCCTACCTAGTGTTATTTTTATTTTCTCCCCTAAGGACTCATAACTTTTCCCATAATAAATTGCGTGGGAAAAGTTTCTAAATTGAAGATTCTGTGGGACTCTTGAGCTACGTCCATTTTCTCTTTTTTCGTTGACTTTGGAATGTTCCCTCTAAATCAAGTGATTTCAATCCATGGCTCACGAATCTTAGAATAGTTCAAGAACGGACCATCAGTAAAAAAATACTTTGAATCCTTCTGCACAAAAATTTGCAAGAAAACTAGAATAACTTAGTCAAAAACAAACAAAACGTGTGGAATTCGGCATTAGCAAGGCTCCTCAATCACTGGAAATTCTAAAAAAGAACGTTACTGTCATTTTCCTACGAGGAAATGTAATTAAGACTCTTCTCTTGTTTAATCATTCGATAAAAATGCCACGCAAACATTTTTACAGCATTAAGTCATAAATATAATAAATGAAATGTTGGAATACTAGCATCGAGTCTAATAATTTGCACAACTCTGTAAGTGTTTAAAGTGGTAATTGTCCTCCATCTTGAAAAGTCCAGAGATACCTAAATGTTTAAAGTGGTAATTGTCCTCCATCTTGAAAAGTCCAGAGATACCTAAATGTTTAAAGTGGTAATTGTCCTCTTTCTTGAAAAGTCCAGAGATACCTAAATGTTTAAAGTGGTAATTGTCCTCCATCTTGAAAAGTCCAGAGATACCTATGTGTTTAAAGTGGTAATTGTCCTCTTTCTTGAAAAGTCCAGAAATACCGAAGTGTTGGTAATTGTCCTTTACCACGTGAAGTCCAGAGATAACTAAATGTTTAATGTTGCTAACATGTACACAGGATAACCATCAATGGTACAGAGAGAATTACAGTAGCCTATATTTAGGAAGATTTTTATTGTTGTTGTTGTTGTTGATTCTTTTAGGGGTTCTTCGACATCGTAGTCATGTAGCCCCGTGTACGTGAACTGTTTGATAACCACATATTAACTTGATTAACCTTGAACTGATGATGTTCACCTGACGAACGAAACATAATAGCATTGTAGTAGGTTCCATCACAGAGAATGAAATTGATACTAACCCACCACTTGCTGCCTTTACTGTGCCAATGCCCTGGTGGTGAGTGGAGCAAGTATAATCCAGGTGCAATTGGCGTGGTGGCGTTAATGTCCACAAATCACCATCAATGAAAAGGCTACAGTTTTCTTTAATCGTATATAATATGCGGTGACAATTTTCATTTCCGTTTGGACACACTACACATTTACAGACCAGTACCTCCTACTTGAGATTATTCCTAACCCGATAGATATAGACATTCTTTCAGAAAAGCTATCAGGAACCACAGCATTACATTTACAAACAGGAAGTTTCAAATATTCAAGTGTTAGAACCTATTTTCAGTATTGCCCAAATATCGGTACTCTATTAACAAAAATAGTTTTCGGTTGGTCAACAGGATTGTGCCCAATGTAATTGGGCGAGGAGTAACAATAATTGTTATTATTGTTATTATTGTATCACCTTAATATCTGAAAGAAATGTTACATGAGTTTATACACTTTATTAAAGCACTTCTAGAATGAACGGACATGTCATGTTTCGTTCGTCAAGCTATCATCATCAGATCTGGCTTCATTGACTTAAATTAGTTTCGACAGATATTTATGTAACATTTATGTACAACAATATCTATTATTGTCCACACACTCAGGATAGCCACTGTCTGAGCCGAGATTCTAACCTTCCATCTCCTAACTTGCTACAGCTGACCTCACGGCCGTGGTGCACTATTTAACGAGTACGGCTACACTGTGGGACATCTAGCGATTGTCTAAGGATATGTTCTGAAGTCAAGAAATAAATCCGATAGTAAGACTGTGCCTAATTCGGCAATTTTAATGGCCACACAAGTAGTGCGAAAAATGAAGATTAAGAAGAAGAAATAAAGACGTTTTATGAAAACGTATACCTTCGTTATGTGTTCAAAGTGGTAGATTGAACTGTGGTTAGTACAATATAACTACGCCACATTCGATATGGCTGACTTGTAGCCTGAGGACATCCCTCATCTGAATACAAGTTGCAATCAATTCTGTGAGTGAGAACACAAGGTGGGCGTCACCTCACCTTACACTTATTAATACTCCTGTATCCACAACACGTTCTGCATTCCTGGTACGCGTCTGAGATGCTATCCTATCTTTCCAAGTTATGATAGAACGTACGAAGCATAGAGAAAGGCTTATTTTGTATTATAAATGCACATTTTATTTACTTTAATAAACCATTGAACGCATCCAGACAACAGATTATTCGAGGCATTAAATACCTTGCCACTGAAACAATATGTCAACTGAACAGTTGGTGCACCATATTGCACTCGATTAAAATGCAGGGGTTAAAAGGTAGTGGACAAAATTCACTGTTGATGTTGTAACTTTAAGTTGGTCAATACAAAATAATGTCAATCGCTAGTATACGCGAAAAAAAAATAAAGAAAACATTACTTGCAATTAAGATATATAGGCTACATACAGGGTGCCAGGGACTGTTCTTCGCAGTGCTTACTTGCTGCGAGAGCTAGCATCAGTAGTTAAGTTGGCAGCGCGGGTGTATCAAAACAAAAAGTATTTTTTGATGTGTTACATATTTCCGCTCGGTTGCAGGATATTTTTAATGTGTAACATCTTTCCACTCGGTTGCTATATATATTTTTTTGTGCGCGTGATTTTGTAAAAAGGGATGGAAATGGGGCGGAAACAATAAGCGGGCGCGGCGGCGGAGATTAGTACAACAACGCACTGTCGTCCATGTGGCTATGTGGTATGTAAATCGCATACGGTTTACTTCAAGGTTTGAAGGCCTCATTAAAGATATTCCTACAATAAATCATCTTTTAAATTGTCGTTCTTTGGTGTGAACATATTCATTATATCATATATGCTGAAAACAATTACAATTTATTAAATCTTACTACTTTTGCTTTATTCTTATTTAATGTAAGCACTCGAGGTACAGCACTATTATAGTCTATAATATTTGCTGAAGGGATTTGTCCCTGGAGTTTTACAAGTAGTTATTGCAGAAATAATAGTAATCAGAACTTACCGATGGTAATAATACGAACGGATCCTTCATGTTTGCTGGCACAAGGTAGCACTATGAGTTTATTCTGAAAAAAAAAAAAAAAAAAAAATGAGTAAGTAATATGGAATTATTTGAATAACATGACAGATGTTACACATCATATGCGACTACTGTAAGGCTCGTAATTATTAGCCTACTTTCGATTTTTGCAAAAAATGAAAGTAGACTTATGAGATCACTACAGGGCCAAAAAAATGTGTGTCTGTCTGTGTGTGTGTGTGTGTGTGTATGTGTGTGTGTGAGTCTGTGTGTGTGTGTGTGTGTGTACTCTGAATGTCTGTCCCCTCCTATCAATTCGAACACGGTGAAACCGAATTGAACGAAATTTGGTACAGAGGTAGAACAAGCAAAGGGCACCTCAGTGTCATGTTTTATATCGCCGCCATCTTTACCAAAACTGAATGGCGGCCACTCAAAAGGTCAAAACGTAAAATCAAATAACGACTAATCAAATCATCCGATATCTATCAAATTTGGTAACAACATACCTTCATATAGGACGCTTCTTGTGACCAAACTACAATGTCATCCGGCATAACATTTCAGGATGGCGGCCGTGCGAATTATGCAAACTTTATAATCCATATTATGGGACCCACCAGTTCCGATTATCGAGCCGAGAATCATTTTAACTGTTCTAAAGGAAGAGGCTCGTTCGAAATTAAAAGTTTATTTTGTAATACTATAGTGCAGACGTGATTTTAAAAATCTGAGTCGTCTCGGTTATTTGACAAGATGGCAGCGGATATCTTGTGACTGACTTATATTTCACTAATTTGAGTATTGCATGCAATATAGCGTATTGATACAAAATAAATAAACTTTGTATGAAATGCTTTATATATAAATAATATACTCCACTGATGAAATCGTTTAGTATAAATCATTATTTGCTAACAAGTTCTATGTAAGTCATTTTATATAGAACGATGTTCGTTGGCACAATTGGCTCAGTCGTAAAGCGTTGGCCTATCGCTCATGTGCCTATGGTTCAAACCCCATCAGAGTTAGCTTAGTTTGCTTGAAATTGTATTTATTTATTGTTTAGTAATGACTCAGACGTTTTAAAATTAAGCGTTATATTGTGCATATTATGGTGGAAAATATATATTTAATTAAAACATAATTCGCCAGCAGATTTGCTCGAGACATCTAGCAGCCAAAGAGGTTGGTTGGTTCCTTATTTTAGGGGCTGCGACAACGTGGTCATGTAGCCCCGTGTACTTTGGGTGTGTGTAGAATCTGTCTGATAACCGGTGTTAATTGTGATGACTGTATTAGTGTGTGTATCTGTTTTTTTAATTCAAGTAGGGACTGCAACTTTGAATTTTCAAATAGTTCCTACTTTTGCCGACAAACGCCACAGTCAACGACTATTAGGCCTAGTTCAGAACTAGCTACTAGACGCCACCGCAGTCGGCTCTTGGCAACGAACGTAGCAACCTAAGAGCGTTGTTTACATTCTTAACCTATCCAATTTAGTTTTACACAGGTGTAATTAGTGGAAAGATCTTTAACATGCCATAAATCTATGACATGGGACCGCCGGCTTTACTTCCCCTCCGAAGGAAGGCATACTGAGGGATTTTTAACGCTCTTAAAACTCCGACGGCTTCGGCCGGGTTTGAACCCGCTATCTTGGGCATAGAAGCTCAGCATGCTACCAACTACGCCACCGAAGCCGCCAGCCAAAAAAGTAACTGCACGCCGACCAGATTTTATTGAAAAGTTTCTTCTTATGGCCGCTAGAATGCACTCGCCCTGTTAGGATTATATTGTTCGTTACTTCTCCACTAGATGTCACGACTGGTCTACGTGGGACTCCATTGATTAGTACCGTATACCATTGTCTATGCGCATCGAATTTGAAGAATGACAAGATGATACTATGATACATTTTTACTTTTTATTTTAAAGGGTTTGTAACAGCCTATTGTGCGTTATTTGAAAATGTTAGAACAAAACGATTTCACATAGTAACTGAATTATAGCCGTTGGTGCTAGTTCAGGTTATTAATTAATACTTTTATTTCAGGCAAATAACAATCGAAAATATCCACATAGTTTGTATACACACGTCTCTGTAGGGTCATGGAAAGATTTGTTAATTCAATTAGGGTTGTGAAAGCCATGCACAACCAGACGTGTAAAGACATGCCTCAACTCAAAGTTGGATGTTGCCCACGGCAGGTCGATTATGTAATAATAATAATAATAATAATAATAATAATGTTATTGGTTTTACGTCCCTTTTAACTACTGCTGCTTTTAGAGACGCCGGGATGCCGGAATTTTGGCCCGAAGGGGATCTTTAACGTGCCAGTAAATGTACTGACACGGCTCCCTCGCATTTGTGCACCCTCAAATGCCAGCTGACTGCGCCAGGATACGAACCTGCAACCTAGGGCCCAGCAAACGAGAACGTTACCGCTGAGCCACGCAGCCAGTCCGGTCGATTATGTCTCCAGATCCATAACATTCTTGAGATATTTCTTATCTTTCTTTCTTCAATGATGGTAGCAGTTTTTATCTAGGTTGTGGCGTTTGGTAGAGGTAAATAGTTTCTAAGGTCTTCAACCAAGAAATGATTCTATTATACTCTTTGATAATAACAACGAGTTATAACTATACTCATACATTTAGGAGAAAGTAGGCTATATGTTCTTTACTGAACATATGTTTTTTTTATAAACGTTGTACTCACCACAGCCATTCATAACATATGCTGGAAGTGTTCGAAGACAGACTTCAACACGTCTACACATATTGTTGAAGACTTTCTAGAGCAAATTTGTGTGTTGATTTTCTTGGACGACGCAGCATTATATTGGAGATTTCAGCAATTGTTTCGTCTGTTAAAAGCGTAGGCTGGCCTGTTCCCGGTACATAGCGAGCTGAGCCAGTCACACGAAATGTACTTATCAAATCCTGAGCAGTATCCCGGTTTGGACACTTTGTATTAAGAAACCACACCTGAAATTTTAGTTTTACATTTTCTGTAAACCGATCGCCTTCGCGAGAAACGTATTCCACCAAAAAATGCACTCTTTCAATAATCTATCTGAATGCTCGCTAACTGCAACACACACTGACGATATCAACACCCGACAACCCACACGTGTGGCCTTCACTGTGCTGCCAACTAAACTGCTGTTGCTACCCCTGGCAGCAGCACGTAGTCGCTGCGGAGAACATTCCCTGGCGCCCTGTATATATACAGTATATTTCAGATTTTTTTTGCATATTCCACGGTGAGTGAGTGGTCAACGTGTCACTCTACTAACCCCAAGCTTGCAGGTTCGCTCCTGGCCGTGGAAAGTGATTTTTGATAGGCGGAAAAAATTACGACACCATGTCATACGATGTTGGCATGTCAAAGAACCCATTTCAAATTAATCTCGGGAGTTTCCGCCAACAAAAAGTTCCTCATTTCTCTACTAGAAAGCGCTATAATGTTCAAGGAGCTTAGATATCCAACCTCCTTGACTTTCATAGTGCTTTAAGGAACAACGAAATTCGACATGCAAGCTACCCTTTGGGTGCAAATAACCATGCTTGCACCCGGCACCCGAAGGTCATACGATATTATAATTATTATATTCCAGTAATTAGAATTATATTTTGTTGACCGACTGAAAGTTACAATATCAATAGGAAGGCAATACTGATAAATAGTTTATGTTCGACCCTGGTTATTATATGTCAGAAAACTGTACTATAATGAGGCTCATTAAAACACTATTTTTCATTATGAAAGAGTTTCTTCCACCAATCAGAGCTCAAGAAACAGTTGTTTCACCAATTAGATAAGGATACCATCTCACCTGCACTGAGTTCCATGGCCTTCTAATTTAAATTTCACTGCGTGGCCTAATGTCATAGTAAGGTAATCGAGGAGGCTATGGTCAAATACAAGGCATTCTCTCGGTCTCATGCGCTCTGTTATGTACATAAAACTGGCGAAATCTCGACAGATATTTATGAATATTTATATTCCAACATAAAATAGTTATAATAATTATCGTCGAACATAAACAGTCGTATGCTACTCGCCTATAATGGTAATTAAGACAGTCGTATGGAAATTATAAAACTCGCAAAGGCTCGTTTTATCAACATACTCGTGTCTTAATTATTGCAATTATAGGTTCGTTGCATAATGTACTAATAAAAGCTGTCTCAAAGTCACTGTAGTTGCAGACTAATTATCTCGTTAAAATGGTTGGAAATACAATTCTTTGATTTATCAATAATTTACATAATTATTTGGCATCTCTCTAAGATAATAATAGTATTACATTATGATTATTATTATTAATATTACTGTATTATCATTTTAGATTTTATTATTATTATTATTATTCATTCATTCATTCAATTTCGCTAATCGGCCAACTAGGGACCACGATAAGCCTCATTTTACATTCTGGCATTTGCTCATTTTTTTCTTGATCCACATTGCCTTCATGAGCTCACTGTGTTTAGCACGACGTTCCTCTGTCCATTTCGCACCAGTTGTCCGTTTTTCGTCCCGGAAAGTCCCAAACGTCTTGATGGCTGCTCTATAAAGATTTCGGTCTTGTGCATCTTCTGCTCGTATCCCCATTTCTTTCAGATCTTTCTGGACGTTAACATACCATGGCATTGTCGTTTTTGGTTTTGAGTCGAATATACTGAAGATACGTTTCGTCCATCGGGAATCGATCATCCGTCGCATATGACCGTAGAAGCAAACTCTGCGTTTTCGCATTGTGTCTGTGATCTTCTCTATCCTCGAGTAAACTTCTTGGCTGGATTTTCTGATGTAGATGCCATTTTTGAAGTCTGGGCCAAGTATGATGTGTAGGATCTTTCTTTCTTTCTTTCTTTCTTTTCTCTCTAACTTCGCGAGAAAACATTTCTCGGATAGGATAAGGCATTCAGATGCATATAGCGGTACTGGTTTGATGACAGTGTTGTAGTGACGAATTTTTGTGTTCATAGAAAAGCACTTTTTGTTATATATGTTGCGGGTGGTTTGAAAAGCGACTTCCATTTTCTTGATTCTTGCTTCTATGGCTTCCTTGTCAAGGCCATTTTGCTGGATCCATTCCCCAAGATATTTAAATTTATTAACACGGTTTATCGTTCCATATTTGGTGTTTAGTTGTGCTGTATCATCCTTGATGTTCGACATTACTTCTGTCTTTTGAAAGGAAATTTGTAATCCTGTTTGTTCTGCTACTTCCTTCAATATATTGACCTGTTCTGTTGCACTTTCGAAATCTTCTGTCATCAGGGCTATATCATCAGCGAATGCTAAGCAATCTATTTCCACTCCGTTTTTCTTCGTCCCGGTCCTTAAAGGTTTGTAAAGGCCTCCTTCTTTTAACTTCTGTCGCCAATTCTGTATTACCTTTTCAAGGACGCAGTTGAACAACAGAGGTGACAGGCTATCTCCCTGTCGAACACCTGTCTTGATTTCAAAGGGTTCAGAGATATATCCTTGGAATTTGACTTTGGATGTGGTATTAATTAGGGTTGCCCTTATTATCGCCAGCAGTTTCATATCGACTCCCATTTCTGCAAGTATGTTAATCAACACATCACGGTCGATGCAGTCGTACGCTTTCTTAAAGTCGACAAATGTCGATACATACGTTCGACCTCTCAACACATAGTACCTAATTATGGTTTTTAGGTTAAAGATTTGTTCTGCAGTCGATCGGCCTTTCCTAAAAAAACCTTGGTATTCTCCGAGTTTGTGTTCAACTTGCTGTTCCAGTCTTTCAAGGATGGAAAGTGACAGGATCTTGTAAGCTACTGACAGAAGAGAAATACCACGGTAGTTGTTCACATCTCTTATATTTCCTTTCTTGTGTAAAGGATGGATCAAAGCTATCTTCCAGTCCTCTGGGAGTTGTTCTGTCTCCCATATATCTACAATGGTTTGGTGTAGGATGTCAACTGCTTCTTCTGGGGCATGTTTCCACAGATCTGCAATCATGGAGTCTTCACCAGGAGCCTTGTTATTTCTCAACATCTTTATGTGGCGTTTGATTTCATCGCGATTTGGTGGAGAAGATGGCAAATTGTGGTTCATTTGTTTGTTTGTTCTGATGGGGTTGGATGGCTTTTCACAATTTAGGAGGTCGTTAAAATACCCGGCTAAAATTTCGCAGTTTTCCTCGTTGGATGTTGCTAGAGTTCCATCTTTTCTTAGAAAACAAAGGGAAGGTGCCTTGTATCCTTGTATCTTCTTTTAAAAATCCCTGTAGTATTCACGGGTCTCATTTCTGTGAAAGTTTTGTTCAATTTTGTCCATTTGTTCTTTTTCATACTTGCGTTTCTCGCTGCGTATTATTTTTGCTGTTTGTGCTCGTTGGTCTCTATAGATGTTCCAATCTTCTTCCTCTTTGGTGGTGTAGTACTTTTTCCAAGCATTTAGACGATCCTTTAAGGTCTTCTCGCAGTTATTGTTCCACCATGTGTGTTTCTTCCTCTTCTTGGTTTCTGCTACTTCTTTTGCAGCGTTTATCATCTGCTTTCTCGTGCTGTTGAAGTCTTTTTCCACTGGTTGGGCAAGTTCTTTGAATTCATTCTCCCTATCTCTGAGCATGTTTGTGTCGAAGCGGATTATGGTAGGTTTGTTTTTCTTTTTGTTTAGTGGAATGGGCCGGAACTTTATTACCGATACATAGTGATCTGAGTCTATGTTCATTCCCTTTTTTACGGTAACGTTCATGATTTCCGGACTAGATCTTCGAGATATCGCAACATGGTCTATTTGGAACTCTCCTAATGTTTTGTTCGGGCATCTCCATGTAGTCTGTTTTCTAGGTAGGTGACGAAAGTGTGTTGACATCAGCTGGAGGTTATGGTTATTACATAGTTCAATGAGGCGTTCTCCATTCTTGTTAGTTCTATTGTGTGCTGGATAGAGCCCAACGACATTCCTGTATTTCCGTTCACGTCCTACCTGTGCGTTGAAATCACCCATTAGGATCTTGACGTGGTGTTTCGGGATTTTTGCCAATCTAGCATCCAAGAGGTTCCAAAATCTATCAGTGTCTTCCAACTCTTTTTTGTTTTGTTCATTAGTTGGAGCATGTACATTGACTAGCGTGTATGTTTTGTTTGCACAGCGCAGAGATAGAAGGCATAACCTATCGTTAACAGCTTCAAAATTCGAGACTGACCTAAGATAGGGGTGTTCTTCATTACCCTCTTACGGGATTTGCTCTTGAAGAACCGATACCCATCAGACTCAAACGTATCTTGGTCAGTGAAGCGAGTTTCTTGCAAGGCCATTATTGCGATTTTGTTTTCGTGAAGGGCAAGGGTCAGCTGTTTCATCTTACCAGTTTGTATTAGAGAGTTGATGTTGAACGTTGCCAAAAAACTCTTAGATTTGGGTTTCAGCTTTCGTGACTGTTCAGGATTTCCAAGACGCTCCGACTCGTCGTTAGCATGACGTTGCATCCCCCCCCCCAGAGTCCGAATGGGATGCATGCGTCGCTCGTGGGCGACGGTGGATTTCTTCTAAAAGTTGCCACCTGGGGTATTAATCTCCTGTATTTGTTTTACCATCATGCTTAAGAAGCTTTAGTTTAGCTTGGAGCAAATTGCTCATAATGAATGCAACCAAGGTTGTTGGCCTTGGGGGGCCTCATGATGTTATCCGGCGGTGGGCAGGCATTTCCTCCTAACCCGAATAGTTATGGTTTTCCCGCCAATACTCGGGTGGCTGATTGCAGTGGTTTCCCACTGGGCGATGGGGTCGCCACATCCCTACGCCTTTATTATTATTATTATTATTATCTCTACTTAGTATAAAACAAAGTCCCCGATTCTTGGATGTTACGAATAAACTCGAGAACCACTGGATGGATTTCCATGCGGTTTTCACCATTCTGTAAAGATATCTGGAGGATGATTTCTGTAGAAAATGATTTATTTATGATCGTAGGAAGCCGACAGTAACGATTTCAGTGGAAAAGTCGAAAACCCCCTGGCGTCCGATGCTTTGTAAGCTTACGCTGGACAAACCGTTAAAAATATCTAAATACTATGAGTGTAAGAATTGTTCAGCATGAAAAGTTCTACAAAAAAGTCCGCGAGAACATATGCCTATCTTCAATGTTTTTCCGTTTTAATTTCTTCTAACCGTGTCCATTTAACTACTGAGGCGACAGTTTACGAATTAGCTAAGGGCGAGTCTATCATCCCTGTTACAGCCTAGCTAGCGGGCGAACATGTTGCCCCAGTTACAGCCAGCAGCAAACTGTCGAGTCGTGTTGAGTTAAATTCTTTAGAGAAGAGTGGTTGTGTTTGGAGTTTCCCTGGAAGTGCAACTCAGCTTTTCTTCATTTCACCAGTGAACTTTTCGTTCCGCAAAATTCACAGTCAAGTTAAGATTGGACGAAAGGGGGATTTGTTTCATGCACCTCGCCATTCTTAAATTACGTCTGACAAGAATTTTTTGCACATGCATCTCCATGATAATATAATTAATAGTCCAGTCAGTGATTTTAACCCATCATGCCAAGACGTAAAACGAATATTGGTCTTTGTTTATTGGCATTGGGAAAAATAAAGCGCTTATCACGTAATGCATTCATAACTGTTCCCGGGCGAAGCCGGATCAGCTTGCTAGTTTTTTTTCTTCCGAATTTGGCCGCCTGTGTTCCGCATGGAACCTAAGGCTTTCTGGTTAATCTCCTCTTCTCTTCCCAAAACCTCGTCATTCGTTCACTTCTTATCTTTCGCTCCTCCTCGGATATTACCAGTTTGGCTCTAATTTTAGGTGTTTTCTCCTCGAATTTCTTGATGTTGTCAATTCGGTTTCTAAACTCTTTTCTGTTGTGGATCACATCCACTGTGAGTCCACTTTCCTTGGCGTCTCTTTTAACCTCTTCTACCCACTTAGTTGTAGCCTTCAGCTCTGTAATATACTTGAATATCCTCTTAGTCAGTCGGTTCTCGTCCATTCTCACCAAATGTCCGTAGAATGTCAACCTTCGCTTCCGCATTGTGACAGTATTATTTTTTTCAGTGAGTTTATAGAGGTCATCATTCTTTCTGTTCTTCCATGTCCCGTCAGCAGTTTTCTGTGGTCCTAAAATTTTCCGCAAAATTTTCCTCTCCTTTTTTTCCAGTTCCTGAAGATCCCCTTTTTTATTCAGTGTCAAGCACTCCGAGGCGTACAGACCCTCTGGCTTTACTACTGTGCTATAGTGTCTGAGTTTTACCTTGTAGGATATTGCTCGTTTGTTGTATCTGTTCTGGGTTAGCCTATAAACCAAATCCAATTTTCTAGCTCTTGCCCTATTTGCTTCTTTATCCAGTCCATTGGGTTCTATCCATTCACCTAGATATTTAAACTTCTCAGTTCTTTTGACAGTCCCATGTTTCACTTTTATGTGTCTCTCTCCAAGGTGTCTGTATTCCATGTATTCCGTCTTTTCATAGGAGATTATAAGACCCGTCTTCTCAGCGATTTCGTGCAGAGTATCCAGCATTTTTTGGGCATCATCTCGGCTTTGGGCTAAGAGGGCAAGATCATCAGCAAAAGCCAAACATTTAATTTCCAGGTTCTGTTCTTTCCTTCCCAGATGTATCCCCCTTACTCCTTTCATGGCCAAAGCTTCCTCCCAGGTTCTCATGATTTTTTCCAGAAAAATGTTGAAGAGGATAGGTGATAAGCCATCTCCTTGTCTGACCCCTGTTTTTATTTCAAAAGGATCAGAGATTTCTCCGAAGAACTTCACTTTTGACATAGTATCCGTTAGAGTTTGATTATTTCTCTCGTCTTCCTGTCATTTCCGAACTCCTCTAGGGTGTTAAATAAAGTCTGTCTGTCAATTGAGTCGTACGCCTTCTTGAAGTCAACGAATATTACTACAGTGTTCTGGCTTCTCAAAGCTCTTGATCTGAGCATGCTCTTGAGGTTGAATATTTGTTCTGCGCACGATCTCCCCTTTCTAAAGCCAGCTTAGTATTCACCTATGAGGTGGTCTGCTTGTTTTTCAACTCTGTTCAGTAGTACTTGGAGAGTATCTTGTATGCGACTGGAAGTAGAGAGATTCCTCTGTAGTTGTCGATGTTCGCCCGATGACCTTTCTTGTGAAGTGGGTGTATAAGGGTACATTTCCAGTCTTTCGGGATCATTTCAGTTTTCCAGATTTCTTCTATGATGCCGTGTATTTTATCTGCTGCCATTTCTCCTCCGAACTTCCACATTTCCGCAGCGATGCCATCTTCGCCTGGTGCTTTGTTGTTTTTAAGCTCGTTTATTATGCGCTTTACCTCATCTAAACTTGGTGGGTTGGAATCCGGGTTCTCATAGGATGGATTCTGAGTATTCAATCTTTCCACAGGTTCTTCACAGTTCAGCAGCACTTTGAAATAGTCGGCCAAAAGTTGACAGTTTTCCTTGTCGTTCGTCGCTATACTACCATCTTACCGTTTGAAGCACAGACTTTGTGACTGATATCCCTGTAGTTCCTCTTTGAAGGTTCTGTAAAACTCTCGCGTGTTGTTTTTTCGAAAATCTTCTAACTTTTCCACCCTACTTCAGTCGTAGTTCCTCTTCTCTGATCTTATGATCTTAGCAGTTCTCTTCCTTACTTCCCTGAAACCTTCCCACCTCTCCTCGGTCTTGTTGGAGTGCCATCTCTTCCAGGCTTGTAGCCTTTTGTCAAGAGCTTCGTCACACTTTTCATTCCACCACCTATGTTTTCGTTTCCTCGCTGGATTTCCCAAACCTTCAGCTGCTTTGGTCATTGCTTCTCTGATCTCTTCCCAGCTGTTCATGTTCAGCTTTGATAGGTTTCGCAGTATTTTTCCTTGTTCTGTTTCAGAGTCTCTGTATTAATTCTGGGCTTCATGTTGGTTCTCGGTTTGGGCTTGTTTGGCTGGACTTTTACTTTAATCTCCGAGAGGAAGTGATCTGAGTCGATGTTTAGGCTTTTTCTTACTTTAACATTCAGGATTTCCTTTCGGTTTTTGGTCGTTATTGTGGCATGGTCGATCTGGAACTCTCCCAGCATCGTGTTAGGAGATACCCAGGTTTTCGTCTTGCTTGGGAGTGCCTTGAAGTATGTGGACATGAGTTTCAGGTTGAAATGTCTGCAAAACCCGATTAGTCTTACTCCATTTCTGTTCGTTCTTTTATGTGCTGGATAGTCCCCCACAATTTTTCTATATCTTCTCTCTTTGCCTATCTGGGCATTGAAATCGCCAACCAAAACTTTCACGTGATGTTGTGGAATTTTGGAGGTTGTGTCTTCGAGAGTTTGCCAAAAGTTATCCACCTTCTCAGGAGTTTTCTTGTTATCTTCATTAATAGGGGCGTGTGCGTTGATAATTGTATATGCTTTATTTCCAGATCTAAAGGAGAGAAGAGAGATTCTCTCGGATGGTGAGATGAAGTTGATGATGGACTCAGTGATGTTCCTCTTAACTACGAAGGCCGTACCTAAGATCGTTACATTTGATTTGTTTTTTATCGCAGGTTTTCCCTTGTAGATTCTGTAACCCTCAGATTTCATGGGATTTTCGTCTATGTATCTTGTCTCTTGTAGTGCCAGTATGCAGATGTCTTTTTCCTTCAAAACGTTGATCAGTTGTTTTAGTTTGCCAACTTTCAGGAGCGTGTTGATGTTCAGCGTTCCCAGCAGATGTTTTTGCTTGGTTCGTATCTTCTGTGATGAGGTTCTGGGAAGCTCCGACTCTTCCCTGCATGCCGTTGCAGGCTCTCCAGAATCCAATGGCCTGGTTGCACCGCTTTTGGCGGTGGAGGATTTCCGTTGCCGACTGCCCCCGGGAGTAGTCTTTCCTGAAGGTGTTTCCATCATGTCCTATGTTGAAGTTAGTTGGGAGGGCAGGTGTTGCCTTTTCCGCCAGAATTAAAACTGAGGTTGTAAGCCCCAGAATTTTGGTGTTGGTTCTTCCGCTCTCCAAACCGTTGGAAGTCTTCCTCTTCCGCCTTGGAGACCGTTGACCGTTTACTTTTTTTTGCCTCAGTTGATCCGCGGATGCTTATTTGGCCATGCATTATTCGCACTTGTCCTGCATATCTACAGGACGTCCCCTATCAGCCATTGGGACGCGCCGTGTCGGGGTTGAGGCCCCCTACCCCAGTGTCTCGCGCAGGGTTGTGTTTAGCCCTTACTCAGTTCAGAGCTAAACCCCCACGCAAGCTGACCGGATAATAGTGCCATATGCTGTCCAGTACAGAAGCCTCACATTGTCGGTCTTAAAGATGGCTGACAAAATAGGCCGGCTGTGTGACCTAGGCAACGCCAAGAATATTAAGTAGAGTGCATATCTTGTTCATAGTTTCTATGGTAGTGATGGCAAAAGAAACAACATGGGTGAAAGTGAGGGCAAAGATTTTAGCCACAGATAACGAGTGACTCTCTAGATAGTGTTTTCTATGGAACTTATTGCAGCAGTGAACAAGATGGCTGACACTTACTGCATAAAATTAATAATAAATATGATCCTAAAACACTATCAAAAGAGAGTAGATTCTGTGGACAACACTACCACAAACTCAGCACCCAAAACAAAGCCACAAATATTCACTTGAAGCCACAAAAGAAACGTAGGTCTTCAGTATAGGTGGATATAAGCCGCAGCACCATTACACAGGATCTCACCCTCTGGTGACTGCACGTTATTATATATAATATTTGCAAATTGGGTAATTACTCGGTGGCAAATTGTACAAATACAGAAATACATAAAATCATCAACAATAACATCAAACATTCGCAATTTAGGAACTATAGTAATTACATCGTAGTATTTACACAAAATTTCAATCTTCTCTTAAACACATCACATGTTTGGAGAAAGGCTCTAAGACTGAGGCAGGTAATGAATTACAATTATCAATACCACTGTTGATGAAAGAATATTTCCCATAATTTGTACGCTGTGGTCGGACCTTGACTTTATGCGGATGAACTGCCCTGCTCAGGGAGGTGGGATTTCCCAGACGTTTGCTTAGTTCTCCCCATGCTGGCCGATTAGTGTAATTATTGTTAAACATAGCGTAGTATAGTCTGGATTTCGTCCTCCTATCTTCCAGAGATTCCCTCCCTAGTTTTACTATCATTCAAGTTACAGTACTTCTAGGATTAAAATCATTGAGCACAAACCTAGCAGCCTTCCTTTGTACCATCTCCAGCTCATTGATGGGCCCTACCTGATATGGGTCCCTCGCTTCAGATACAATTATTAGTAATACGTCAAATTATTTGTTATAATTCATAAACCAAGTAGACTAATAATAGGCAATGCAATTCAGTACTTTGTTGTTCATGATTATGAAGTTAGTCATTGTTGTTTTAGGTGACGGGACAGCGAGGTCATCTGCCCCTATCTTGATTATGAATATTAATTTTCTTTTTGAAGAGGTTACTTAAAATATGTTCAAAACAATTGTTTAGTTAAAATTCAGAAATACAAGGCACATCCCTTAATATTTAATAAGTAACAAAATACGCGAACATAATGAACCCTTGCAAAGAAGCATATGAGACTCAGTTTCGGGGGGTGTAAGAGTCCATTTCGTTAAGTTGTTGTTAAGCGCTTCTTATAACATGCAGGGTAACATATAACAAAATAACATGCAGGAAGAAGTGAATACCAGGGTTAAAACATATGAATTTAATAACAAATCAACTATTTACAATAAAACAAAACAAACAAGGACTCCCAAATGACTCCCACTTGGATTAATAAACTGCCAAATTTAGGCCTAATCTCAGGAGAGATTGTAAACAGCTGGACCAAATGTCCCAAATTACTACAATGACAATGTGCGTGTGCGGCTGTTCTACATGCGTTACGATGTGTACAAATTAATGCGAGATTCGTCACCATCCAGTAAACCTTCAAAGGACGAATCTGCATTGTCTAGAGCTAGACAGACACGGGGAACCAACTAAACACAAATTAAATTAATCCGACACTTCCTACACTAAATAAAACAACAAATCATTTCCGCATGAAATTGGAATCAAGGAACTGCCGTAGCAAACGACATTAACGCCTAAAACTAGGACTTTTCAAATCAACACAAGTAAATTAACACGTGACCAAACAAGAAATACACATATGGCCGCTTGCCATTTTTACAAGAAAAATACTCAAGTATACCCAATGGTGTCACAACAGACAAATCTAACATGAAATGAGTCATAGAAATCACTAGGCTCTAAGCCAACATTTACATCATAAAACAATATTTCATTCATACGATATGCGGTAATCCGTAACGGACATGGCGAACTTCCAATTAATTATGGTCCAATGACCATCACAAAAGAACAGGTTTGCTACTGATAGCTTACAGGGTCAGTCGGTCAGCTGGACTGCCTAAGACGATGAATCACCAGACATAGACGGGCGCTAAGTGGAATCTGCACATCTGTCAACCCACGTGTCAATAACCTAGACCTGCCGTGGCACTGGTTCGAGTCACGAAGAAGCGTGCTCCCAAAAGCACATAATATACGTGTGTGTGTCAGAATAAAATATCTCAGCATTTCCCAAGGAAATCCAAGAATCAGCACAGGACAAGGTACAGTAGCCCCTGAGAGTGCTCTGCCTTTCCATAAAATACAACCACAAAATTTGAGGGCGGTAGCACATCCTACCTCTCATCACGAAGAATCAATACACACACCTGACACAAGAACACACACAGAATCACACGTATGGGTTTGACAGAAACCTGAAATAAAAGACATAAAATATTTTCCACCAACTTGCGCTCCCAATCTAGTCCGTGACTAAAGAACCTGAAACGGACTAAAAATATCAAAAAAATAGAACTAAGGTGTCCTACGGTGACATCTTAATTTGTTGCGCTCGGCAACCCTAGTATGAATAAAAACCTGTTCGTAACAACATCTTACAACATCTATCCCCTTTCCTACAAAAAATTGAACTTGAATAAAGCACCACTTGTCGACCGTGACGAGTTTCGCATTCGCATGGATAAAATCAAATACACACGCCGTGTATACTAAATATGACTCTTAAAAAAATTATACAATCCTTTGGCCACGTGCCAACGTACATTTAAAGATAATAGTGTCGGCACAAAAAATCTAAATACAAGAAAAACAATGAATAAAATATTTACAACGTTCCCGCGTCTAATCTAACTACATATTGAGTAAATCAATGGTTTGTACATCCCGTTGCAGCTTGTAGAACTTAACCTCCATCCCAGAACATTTCCCTACGGGAAATCTAGTCGTCCATCGTCGACGTATTGGTAGAGGTGATGCACTTCATTCCATCACACGACCTTTCAGCAGACATCTTGGCGTAGCTTCTTGGAAAGAAATGTTCAAAGTTATTAGTTTGCCTAGCTAGAATCGCTATGAGCTACTACTTTCACTGACAATAATGTCCTAGGCGATTACTTAACCTAGAACTGGCCCTAACTCAGCATTTGCTTATCACACGCACATATACAACTCTCAAAATATAACACAAAAATTTACATAAATTACACTCTTCAATCTCAACGCAACTGGCTTCAAACAAGTCTCAAATATGTCTATCACGCAGCGCTTATCTCGACTAGAGATCTCCCTCCGCTATACGTGAACTCTGCTCCCTTGAGCACAAAATGAAATGTTTGTCAATCAGACGTGAAGTATGCTCACTAGAGCTTGATAAATCGTGACGCAAACTAGCGTGAACGTTGCTCACCAGAGCTCAATAAAGTTGTGTCCCAAACAGCTCATCACCGATCAATTTATTAGAAACTGACAGAATGGGGTAGGGTGGGGGCAATTTGTGAAAATAATCTGTAGTTTTCACCTCACAAACTTGGGACTAGTATCAATCTTCTTCTTTTTATCCACACGTCTCAATGGACTTATGCGGAATTATATAGTATCAGCGGTTCTTTAGATACGCGTTTTTGCGCCTTTTTCTAGGGTACGCAATCCACCGCGTGGCTTAGGCTTCCTCTCTTCTGATTTGCTGATTCAATCGTGGATCGGTTAGAACTTCACTTCTGGCACTCCCATAATGACGCCGATTTAGGTGCGCGTTGGTACAGAATTTGTCCTTGAACTCGGCTTAACCGGTCATCTTCAGGAATAACTACCAAGCTGCTTCTGTTGTAATCGTTGCGACACACTACCTGACTCCCCTTTGTCAATTTCAACATGATCTACCTGTGCATCGGTAATAATACAGTAATAATAAAAATCATGAAGGCTTATTGATCGACAAATCAATAAGGGATCAATAGGTTTGATTAAAATTGATTGAGAACTTTCAATACATACAGTAGCAATTGAGGGTTTATATCTGTTGAACGATTATGCTCATTTATGTGCTTTTTCAGACAATGCTTTTGGAAATATTTGTGTAGCCTTGGGTGCCTCAAAAGGTGCACACTCTATTTATTTGTTTGATTATTGTTCTATTTTATTTTATTTCCTTTTGTTTTCTTTTCTTATATTTTCTTGTTTTGTCTTGCATCCTTTTGTTAATGTTTATGTTTATGTTTATGTTTATGTTAATGTTAATGTTTATGTTTATGTTTATGTTTATGTTTATGTTTATGTTTATGTTAATGTGTATGTTTATGTTTATGTTTATGTTTATGTTTATGTTTATGTTTATGTTAATGTTAATGTTTATGTTTATGTTTATGTTTATGTTTATGTTTATGTTTATGTTTATGTTTATGTTTATGTTTATGTTTATGTTTATGTTTATGTTTATGTTTATGTTTATGTTTATGTTTATGTTTATGTTTATGTTTATGTTTATGTTTATGTTTATGTTTACGTTTATGTTTATGTTTTTGTTTGTGCTTATGTTTGTGCTTGTGTTTGTGTTTATCTTTGTGTTTATGTTTGTGCTTGTGTTTGGGTTTGTGTTTATGTTTATGTTTATCTTTGTGTTTATGTTTGTGTTTGTGTTTATGTTTATGTTTGTGTTTGTGTTTGTGTTTATGTTTGTGCTCGTGCTTGTGTTTGGGTTTGTGTTTGTGTTTGTGTTTGTGTTTGTGTTTATGTTTGTGTTTGTGTTTATGTTTGTGCTTGTGCTTGTGTTTGTGTTTGTGTTTGTATTTATGTTTATGTTTGTGTTTATGTTTGTGCTTGTGTTTGGGTTTGTGTTTGTGTTTATGTTTATGTTTGTGCTTGGGTTTGTGTCTGCGTTTGTGTTTGTGTTTGTGTTTGTGTTTGTGCTTGTGTTTGGGTGTGTTTGTGTTTCTGTTTCTGTTTGTGTTTGCGTTTGTGTTTGTGCTTGTGTTTGGGTTTGTGTTTGTGTTTGTGTTTATGTTTGTGTTTATGTTTGTTTTTTCATTGTGCTTGCGTTTGTGTTTGTGCTTGTGTTTGCGCTTGTGTTTGGGTATGTGTTTGTGTTTGTGTTTATGTTTGTTTTTGTGTTTGTGTTTATGTTTGTATTTGTGTTTGTCCTTGTGTTTGGGTTTTTTGTTTAAGTTTATGTTTGGATTTGTGTTTGTGTGTGTGTTTGTGTTTATGGTCATGTTTGTGCTTGTGTTTGTGTTTATGTTTATGTTTGTTCTTGTGTTTGGGTTTGTGTTCGTTTTTGTGTTTGTGTTGATGTTGATGATGTTGATTTTGATGTTTCTGATTCTGTTTGTGTTTATGTTTTACGCCACATACTCTCAACTGCACTGTGCTATGCCAAAGAGTGTTCCTAAACATCGTTTGGAGAAGTTGAAAGAATCGGAGTGTGGGAATGTCGTTAATTAGAGTGATGTTGCCATACATATTTTTTTGTGGCCAGTGCTGTACATAGGGCAAACACCTTTGCCTGGACCGGGACTGGACACCATTCATCTTCCAGCCCACCAGCTCGCGAGCCGATACTCCAATTACGGATTAAAATTCCCTGCCTCAACCTATCTTAAATGCAAAGTAGCAGACATTTTCCCTGGTCGATGCAATACATGAAGAAATATGCATAATGAAGTAAGACAATTTATATTGATTCATACGCCGATACGTAAAGCTGGAGCGTGCTGGGCGAGAAGATGCGTCTCTAATATGATTTGCGGTCTGAGTAGCCTGCTCACGCTAACACAAGGACTCAACGGGAAACCAGGCTCTAGGAATATACAGTATCACACAGCTCTTTTGTCCCTTTTATGGCCGCCTTGGCCACCTCATGGCGTAGTGGCTAGTATTGTTGGTAGCTACGCCTGAGGTTAGGCCTCAATTCCCAACTCAGCAAAGAAATTTAATTCTGGTCGCAGTATTGCAACGGAGTACGCCATGTAATCCGCCTCGTTGCGTAGTAACTAGCACTCTTGGCTGTCACCGCAGAGACCCGGGTTCGATTCCCGGCTCTGCCAATAAATTAAATTCTGGTCTGAGCGCTGGAACGGGTTACACTCAGCCTCGTGAGGCAAAACTGAGAAGAGGTGGGATCGACTCCCAACTCAGCCATCCAGGAAGTGGTTTTCCGTGGTTTCCCACTTCTACTCCAGGTGAATGCCTGGATGGTTTCTAAATTAAGGCCACAGCCGCCTACTTCACAATCCTTATATGCATTTCAAATGCACACGCTAATACAGCCATCGCAATAACACAGGATATCAGACAAATGACACACGCATTCAAGTACAAGGGGCTACATGACCAAGATGACGCAAAGCCCCTAAATGAATCATCAACAATAACAACGGAGTACATGTTATCGTTCAGGTTTATTCGATTTATGCACTTGGGACATAAGTTACTGATTATCAGTCCCGTATACTTGTGTTTCTATGGAGATAATGCTTGCCACGGTGGGTGAGTGGTTAATGTGTCGGACTACCAACCCCAAGCTTGCAGGTTCGCTCCTGGGCGTGGTAAGTGATTTTTTGAAAGGCAACAAAAATCACGATACGCATGTCATACGATGTTGGCATGTTAAATAACCCATTTCAATTCAGTAGGCCGTGTTCATAATGGCAAAATTAATCTCGGAATTTTCCGCCAACACAATGTTCCTCATTTTTCTACTAGAAAGCGCTATAGTGTTAAGGAGCTTAGACATCTAACCTCCTTGACATTCATAGCGTTTCAAGGAGCGATAAAATTCTACTTGCAAGTTGCCCTCGGGGCGTCAATTAACAAAGCTTGCACCCGGCACCCGAGGCCATACGATATTATTATTATTATTATTATTATGGAGATAGTAGCAGTTTGCGAAACTAATTACTGGTTGTGAATGAGATAGGTGCCCGAGACTTGAAATACGGTACTATTCCGACATTTGCCTGGAGGGACTGTGGACAACCTGGTGAAAACCACCCTCAGGATAACCACTGTCAGTGTCGGGATTCAAACCACCGATCGCTGGACTTGTTGCAGCACCTCATCACGGTCGTGGTGCGTAATTTAACGCACTCGGCTACGCCGCGGGTTAATCTGTGTCCCGATCTCTCCTCTGAATAGGAGTGCATTCCCGGAACTATCGTGTGCTGCGTCTAGAATCTATTGCAATTACTTCCAAGAATGTTTGAACTTATTCTAATTATAGAGCAACTAAGTTATTGGACCCGTGCGAGAAATCTCGCATTACAACATCATGTCGTTGTGCATTAGCCTCGCACAAAAGTGAGGATCGGCGTGACACACTTCTGACAGGGGCTATCCTCTTGTTTATTTGTTTAAACATTTGGTTATAAACAAATTGTCCATATTTATGAAATCAGAGTGCAGCTCATCACTGCTCCGGGTAATTCACTTTCTTTTGAATACTCAAAACGAAAGTTGGATGCTTTTCAGTCGGTCAACAAGATTTTACCCAAATGAGATGGGCTATTCCCTAATCCTGAAAAAGAAATTACATGAGATTAATAAAAAAATATTAAATATTAATCTCATCTAATGTCTTCTTTCTCTTTCAGGATTAGAGAATAACCCATCTCATTTGGGTAGCCTACAATCATGTTGACCGACTGAAAAGCATCCAACTTTTGTTTACTAAGGCAACACTGAAAAATGGCTTCAAACACCATAATGTTTGAATGCTCATTTGTCACGATCGGTTACTTGTGAGCCCCAAGAGGGAGAACTGAAATAATACATATGTCATGCAAATCTAGATCGCGGTTATTGATGTGCGCTCAGGGGTAAGGCCATGGGGCTGTTATGTTCCAGACCTGGTCTTAGTAGACAGTCGGCCAGGCCAACCTTCAGTGTTTCGCCATTCTCAGCTCCAGAAAAATACCTCAATACAAATATGGAAAATATTATTTCATTAATCGTGGTATTGATCATTGGCACTCATTACCTGCCACAATCTTAGAGACTTTCCCCAATCATATCGATTTGTTTAAGAAAAGACTGAAATTTTCTGTAATTAGCCTACTGCGATGTAATTACACAAGAACCTCGTTTATCCGGCCCTCATTAATCCGAATCTCCGGTTTAACCAGATCGAAAATAATACAACTGTACAGTATTTCGTTTACGGGGTCGACTCTTCTTGAATGTCTTTTCCGCCAAGGATAGTCAAGGACAGGAATTGGAAGTAATTCGGCCACGGTCTATCAAAGGTACCGTCCCGGCATTCGCCTCGAATTGAGAACTGTTTTTAGAAAAACGTCTTCGTGATCGTGAAGGTAACAAAATGGAGAAGAGAAAAAACTCACACATTATTTTAGTGCATAAAACGGAGTCGTAAATGTAAGAAAAGTGTTCTTATAGTTTTTGTACAATTGAAGAAAGGTATTACAACTTATGTTGATAGTATATATAACATGTATTTGTTTTTAGTATTGTCCAGATTATCCGGATTTTCGATAATCCGGATCAGTTCTGCTCCCACTTAATCCGGATAAACGAGGTTCTTGTGTACTATAGTTTCCAAATCACGATTTGTGTTCATTAAGTGTGTTTTGTATTATTGTTGGTAATTTTTGTAGGTGTATAATTTGCCACCGGGGAATTATCCCTAAGTGGCTTCGGTGGTGTAGTCGGTAGCATGCTGAGTGTCTATGCCCAAGGTCGTGGTTTCAAACCCGGCCGAAGCCGTCGGATTTTTAAGAGCGTTAAAAATCCCTCAGTATGTCTTCCTTCGGAGGGGAAGTAAAGCCGACGGTCCCATGTCATAGATTTATGGCATGATAAAAAACCTTCCACTAATTACACCTGTGTGAAGCTAAATTACAGATTAAGATTTGACCAACGCTCTTAGGTTCCAACGTTCGTCGCCAAGAGCCGACTGAGGTGCCATCAAGTAACCAAGTTCAGAACTAGTTGGTCGTTGACGGTGGCGTAGCAAAGGTTGGAACTACTTGAAATATTGAATTTATGCAGTCCTTACTTGAATTAAAAACAGATAACACACACTAATAATCATCACAATTAACACCGGTTATCAGACAGATTCTACACACACCCAAAGTACACGGGGCTACATGACTGGGTTGTCGCAGCCCCTAAATCTGAGGAACGAACCAACCAATCAATTACCCCCATTTCAATTGCAGGAACCCGTATCTAGCCTACAAGTAAAAGCAAGACGGAACTGTAACGTTACTATCGGCCGTACTGTTTGAGAGCGGCAAGCGCAATTGGCGTGTCTGTGGGGAATACATCAGCTCATGGCAGGAGGTTAATAAGCTCATGGTAGGGAACCCAGGTACTGCAAACTCTGAGGTCAAGGGCATTGACTGACCACAGTGAAGCCTGCCAGATAATTTCTCTAATACCTCGCTTAGCACAGCATTAGATACATTGAATGGGCATTAACAGCAGGGAGGAAGGTTACTGTGTGACTACTTCAAGAAAATTTAAACGCTTCGGCCGTCATCTGTCGTTTATGATGGACTTTAGTCTCCTCAGCTCAAGCATGGACAAAAATCAACATTTCTCATACGCTTTTCACTAGAAATTATAGATATTATGTATACTCAAAGATGGCCCTCCGATACGATCCAGGAGGGCATCTAGCCCGTGGACACCCAAAGAATCGATGGATGGATAGAATCAGCGAAGACCTCCTGGTATGCAGCCTCAGACCTGAAGATGCCCTTGACAGGAAGAAGTGGTGAACGACAATCAAACAAGCGGTTGCTGCACCAACGTGGGAATTACACTAGAAAAAGAGGGAAAAAATGCATACTACAATGATTACATAATGGCGCAAAACTGCGAGAAAACCAACGAGCTAAGAGGGGATAGGAGAAGAAGGTAGGTAGTGGAGGGGGTCATCCTGTTTTGCTGCTGGAAGACGCACTAGTATGCAATGCAGGTACCGGGACAGATGACCTCACTGTTCCTCCCCTTCATAATAATAATAATAATAATAATAATAATAATATCGTATGGCCTCGGATGCCGGGTGCAAGCTTTGTTAT
The DNA here is from genome assembly GCA_946902985.2 of Meconema thalassinum. Taxonomy (NCBI): domain Eukaryota; kingdom Metazoa; phylum Arthropoda; class Insecta; order Orthoptera; family Tettigoniidae; genus Meconema; species Meconema thalassinum. The sequence continues at coordinate 1,182,696,891 of OX336388.2, read as the reverse complement.
TTGACACCCAGAGGGTAGCTTGCCTGTCGAATTTCGTTGTTCCTTGACTATGAAAGTCAAGGAGGTTAGATGTTAGATATCTAACCTCCTTGAACACTATAGCGCTTTCTAGTAGAGAAATGAGGAACTTTGTGTTGGCGGATACACCCGAGATTAATTTTGCCATTATGAACTCGGCCTACTGAATTCAAATGGGTCCTTTGACATGCCTACATCGTATGACATGCGTATCGTATTTTTGCCGCCTTTCAAAAAAAAAAAACATTTACCACGGCCAGGAGCGAACCTGCAAATTTTTGGTTAGTAGACCGACACGATATCCACTCACCCACCGTGGCAAGCTTTCTTCCCCTTAAAACAACAATAACTAACATAGTTACTGCTATAAGGAACCAATGTGAACAATTCCTTAGTAACGAGCGAAGTGAATAGCATACTATTCCCCTCTCGCTCCCGCTGCGGCACATGGACTTACGAAACGCTTTCCGTACGCATGCGCCATCACGTAGAGCTGAGATTTTAGGCACCTAAAATAGGCTTTAAAACAAGTAAATAGGCTTTTAAGAGAGAATAAAATATTACAATATACCTTTAAACTGTAACGTGATGATTTATTACTTTAAGAAACGTGGCATAGCTATTCTTGACAGAAATAACAATATCAGAGTTCTAGGAATTAATGGAAAGAGACAAGATGCCACGCACCTCTTCCCCTCCCCCCCTTCCTTACAGAGAAAATTTCTTTGAATTACGTAAAACTGACTTCCACCCTTCCACTGTCCCTCCATTGGCCACGGGCTTGGGATTGCATTGCTGAAACAATCTATCCCAGCTCCGAAAGATTCCTTGTGAATTTCGTCAAGGTCACATGGTCAGTGACCCCACGTTAGAGTCTCGGGTGCGAGCCCTGGAGCTGAAACAAGACTATAAAGTGCGGTTTGCTGACATGGTCTCACCTTAGTACAAGGATCTGGCTGTCGCTCTTAAGTTGTGAGGGAAAGAGCAGACAGAGTAAATAACACAGTCACAACATATTCTAGGGACATACAGTAGGGTTGTATGGAACTGCGCCCAAGCTTCACTAATGACCCTGGTCATTAGCATCAAACTTCTAAAAGTGGCAGTGGAACTGCGCCCATTGAGAGCGGTCAGGTAGCTTCCCTCCCTCCACCCCTCTACCGAATTATGTTGTGTCGAGTGGTGTAGATTTGTAGTGACTCATTTCAAATCGGTTGTGTCTTGATTGCGAACAAGTCAAACACCGTCCAGATTGCGAACAACTAAATATACCCTGTCCAGATTGCGGACAAGAGATTAGTGTTAGCCTGGGATACATAAAACAGGTATAGTTTTCAAAACAGACTAATATTTAATTTTTGTTCTAGCAATATTAGCATTAACTGGTACATTGGGATGTATTCGACAACCTAACCATATTTGAAAAAATAGTTTTGTTATTGCAAATGTTTAATAATCTAGTTTGAGGTAATCTTACCATTTAGAAGATTATTGTATTTTTTATTGTATAAGAAAACTAGAGCGGTAGTTATTTATGGTGGATTAGAGAGAGTTGTATTATTATTAGTATTATTATTACTATTATTATTATTATTGTAGCCTCCGTGGCTTAGGATGCTGCGCGCCGGCCTCTCACCGCTGGGTTCCGTGCTTCAAATCCTTGACACTCCATGTGAGATTTGTGCTGGGCAAAGCGGAGGCGGGACAGGTTTTTCTCCGGGTACTCTGGTTTTCCCTGTCATCTTTCATTCCAGCAACACTCTCCAATATCATTTCATTTCATCTGTCATTTATTAATCATTGTCCCAGAGGAGTGCGACAGGCTTCGGAAGCCGGCACAATGCCTATCCTCGCCGCTAGATGGGGGCTTCATTCATTCCAACCCTGACCCGGTCCAATGACTGGAAAAAGCTGTGGATTATCATTATTATTATTATTATTATTATTATTATTATTATTATTATTCGCCTCTGTGGTGTAGTGGTTAGTGTGATTAGCTACCACCCCCGGAGGCCCGTAGTACAGCTGCTTATCGGGACGGGGGACTACCTCTTATTCTCAGCAGTGCAGAAGCTAGTGGTGGGAGACAGTCCGTCACTTCCCCTTAAACCGACCTTGGGCTAACAGCCGACTTGACTATGGACGCAGTTCAATCGGCATAATTAAAAGGATCTGTAAATACAACTGATTATGGGCGCAGTTCCATATCTCCCATACAGTAGGGGCAAGTTCACTTCTTCACACAATGTAAAAACCAAACCAATACCCCTGGCACTACAGCTCATGAAGGGCCTAGGTCTACTACCACTGCTCAGCCATTTGGCCAGCGGATTATGGGGTGACGCGTTGTCAGGCGTCAGCCCCCTTCGGGCGTTAATCTTAGTCTCCGTGACCGGGGCGCCGTCTCACTGTCAGGCAGCTACTCAATTGTCCTCACGAGGCTGCGTGCACCCCGTTCCAGCCTTCATGTCGATTTCTAATTCACACAATATAGGAGATCAGAAATACAGAGATTTCTCGTGCAAAGTTAAAACTGAAGGTAATAGGATCAGAAACAAGATCTTCTTGTTGGACTTGGCTATCGTGGGAATCAGCCTCGTGTAGTCTGGTTGGTTGGTTCCTCAGTTTAGGGACCTCGACAACGCGGTCATCTAGCCCCGTGTACTTTGGGTGTGTGTAGAATCTGTCTGATAACCGGTGTTAATTGTGATGGCTGTATTAGTGTGTGTTATCTGTTTATAATTCAAGTAAGGACTGCAGACATTCAATTTTCAATTAGTTCTTACTTTTGCTACCAAACGCCACCGTCAACGACAACTAGTTCTGACCTTGGTTACTAGATGCCAACGCAGTCGGCTCCTGGCGATGAACGTTGGAACCTTAGAGTGTTAGCCAAATCTAACCTATAATTTAGCTTCACACAACTGTAATTAGTGGAAGATTCTTTTACATGTCGTAAATCTATGACATAGGACCGCCGGCTTTACTTCCCTCCGAAGGAAGGCATACTGAGGGATTTTTAACGCTCTTGAAAATCCGAACACTCTGGCCGGGTTTGAACCCGTGACCTTGGGCATAGAAGCTCAGCATGCTACCAACTACGCCACCGAAGACCGAAGTCTCCACTCGTGTAGTCTAAGTGGGTGTATTTGTATCATTGTGATATTTTGTGTTACTATGCTGTCTGTAATATTGAATGAGAGTTTGTAAAGATGTTTAAACGACGTGGTGCATTTATCCTTTAAACTTAATGGTTGTAACAACGAAGCTCAAGCACACGAAATGTATATAGGCTACCCACATTACATTTTACGAATAATAATAATCGCCCAGAGGAAACATGAGAGGAGGAGGATCTATTCTCACCTCAGCTATCCTAGCTATGGTTTCTCATGCTTTCCCACTGGGGTTTCAAGCAAATAGCTGGTTGGCACTTAACTAAAAGCCACATTTCATACCACTTCCACACACATCCAAGTACACGGTACTGATGACCACGATGTTGTATGTCCCTTGATTAAATAACAACACTAATATTTCCCTGCTAATCTATCATTGGCTCTGAACATGTTGCTCATTTTAGGAGCCTGGACATCATGCTGGTGTGGGTGTGGGGATCTGTCTCATAACTTATCAATGGTGTTTTATCAAAAGGTCGTAATCCACAATAATTATACAATTTTACAGGTGAGATAAAATATCATTCTATTCAGAGGCAATACTTTGTATCGTCCGGCTGATCCTCCCAGATCGGCTTCAACCACAGACTCTGCGAGGGATCGTTCCTCTACCGTCGCAAGGACGTTGTCTGGGAGCTAAACAGACTATGTCAGTAGATACAGCTGGGGATGGTGACAGGTCGATCGCTCAGGTGGCCACTAACTTGGGTCTGAAAGGAAGGGTCAGGGAAGGGATTTTGAAAGGTAGTCGGACCTGTTGAAAGGAATCATCCCCTTGCCTGGTGGTGAAAATGGGAAAAACACGAAAACCATTTTCAGGACGGCCGAGGTACGATCCAACCTACGTTCCGCCGATGTCAGTGAGGTATGAGGTAGCGCGTGCCCGGTTTGTTTGGCTTTCAAATTGTAAAAATCGTTAACTAGTATAACCAAAGAAAAAGGGAGTTTGCGATTCTTTTTTGAAGTAGAGTTTTGCAATATGTTGGTTATATCAAACTCTATTTTGCGTTTATTAATCATTACGTTATTTTTCAAGAATATACCTAGGCTAGTTTACTAAGGGTTACGCCCTTTTGCCAAAACCAGTCATAGGATTGAGAAGGCAGTGGACTAGAACTGAAGTAGGAAAACCATATGAAAACACTTCTAGGATGACCGAGAGTGGAACCCGAAACCAACTCTTTTCTCAGTTGTCCTCACGAGTCACAACGTTTTAACCTTCATACTAGGATTAATATCCTCCATGTCAGAGAGATACGATTCAACCTTAGCTGGTGGCATCAAGAGAGGGGTTTGATCGGTGTGGTCACCAGGAATGGAGGGGGTATGAACCAAAGATAAACATCATAAATAGGATAGTGTTCACATTTGTAGCTTTCGTACAAATATATTGAATACTAGACATTTCTTCATTGTTGTCTTTTGGGAATACTGTATATGTAAAATACTCTTAAGTCGCTCAACATGTGATAGTGCGGTTTAATTTCATGTATTCTACTCAAATATCTTACACAGAATACACATTAAAAGTTGTACATTGCGTTAATACGACGTATAACTTGAGTATAAGCTGATGAGGTAGGTAGGCCATCTGTCCCCAATTAATATGGATGACAGAGAAAATAAACACTAGGCTTACTAATTACAACTAACTCCTCACAAGGCTGTTTCGGTGGCGTAGTTGTTAGCATGCTGAGCTTCTATGCCCAAGATCAAGGGTTCAAACCTGGCCGAAGTCGTCGGATTTTTTAAGATCGCTAAAAATCCCTCAGTATGCCTTCTTTCGGAGGGGAAGTAAAGCCGGCAGTCTCATGTCATAGATTTATGGCATGAAAGAGAACCTTCCACTAACTACACTTGTGTGAAGTCAAAATTTGTATGTTGGATTATTTGATAACACTATATTAGTTCCAACGTTCGTCACCAGTTACTGGTTGCGATGACATCTAGTTGCCAATTCGGCGGCTAGGTGTCGTGGACGGTAGCATTTGGTGACAAAAGTAGGAATTACTCGCCAAATTGATCGTCTGCAGTCCTTGTCTGAATTTCAGATAACACATACTGATACAGCCATCACAATTAACACCGGTTATCAGACAATTTCTACACACCTAAAGTACACGGGGCTACATGACCGCGTTGTCGCAGCCCCTAAACTGAGGAACCAACCAACCTAACTACTCACTTGCATCTAATTTACATGCTAGAAAACCCCGTGGTGTAGCCATGCTCGTTATTTCGTGCACATGGCCACGCGGGCAGTTGCAGCAAGTCCGGAGATCCCCAGGTTTTTCCACACTCCCTCAAGGCATATGCCTGGATAGTACCTTACTACAAGTCCCGGGGTGCCTACAACAACCTTGTCTCTAACACAGTTACACACACTACTACAGTCATCAGAGGAAGATAGATCATCAGATAATTTCAACACACACACAACTACACAGGGCTGATGACCAAGATGTCACAATCCCCTCAAATGAACTAACAACATACTAGGAGAAGAATCAGACGGAATAAAGGAAATAAATGGTCAATAAATGAAATTCCCTCCATCCTCAAATAATGAGGAATGGGGGTGCTGTGTAAGAAGTATAGCCATGAAAAGCAGGTAGTAGAGTTACTGGTAATAGGGACAAAAACAGACCCGCTCAGGAATCCCTTAGGGTCGCCAACTACCGAGATCACTAGCCAGAGCGCTAAACACACTCTGTCCCTTCTAGGGTTTCATACAAAAGGCAGGGGGTTACGTAAAGAAAAGAATAGGTCTTACCCCTTAAGAAATGAGGGTACTAAAAATAGTAGACAAGACTGGAAACGAAAGACACCCTAGGCCTCGATAACTTAATATCTTTGAGGTCGGAAAAGAACCAGAGTAGACCAAGGGAGGCATCCTGGAAGGGTTAAATAGAGGAGCCTGGCACAAGTAAGTGGAAGCCATGCTAGACTCAGCTAGATTCCCGTGGTCGCAAACCCACGTCCCACTAATTATGATCTCCCGGGTGTTTGAGCAGAAGGTGAGTTGAATGCATTTTGCAAGACTCACACCGGTGACTCAGGAAAAAGTACATCTTCCTACTAGATGGGTAACTGGAATTTACGACATAAGTGACAACCAGGCGCGGATTCAAGGGGGGGGGGGGAGGGGGTCACGGGGGTCATGACTCCCCCCCCCCCCCCAAACGGAGACCAAATTTTTTTGCAAACTCAAAAAACGAAAACACAATTACCAGACAAATAAAACTTAACGAATTTTAACTGAAAAACAGGTTTTTTTTTTCATTTTATTCAGTACTGAATTATCTTTATTGGAATTATTATGTTCTGTTACAACTGTACATATTTACAACTTCAAACCTCTTGTATAATAACTATTAGTTTTACAACAAAATCAACTCGTCTATTTTGTTTAGCAAACCTTGTGATCACCGAATCGATGTTTATAGTGATGTCACGATGAATGTGCAGCAATGCACGGATAGGAAACTGGGACTTTTTTCGCACCAAAATTTTTTGCCGACGTCCAAACCGCAAGCTTGGTTGGCAATTTAAGCTGTGACTTTCTCCCATTGTCGGTACCAACTCGACTTACCGAAACTGTAACGTACCTTCATCGTTTTCTCGAAGCTCGATGTAAAAGTTGCAAAACACGCCGTTGCAATTTGTACGAATATTTTTGGTGCGCTAAACGCATCAAATTTCTATCCATGTAGCTTGCAAAAAAAATTGGTCTGATTTTGTACGTTTGGTTATTTTGTGATTGCGTTTTTAGTGATACCATTTTTCTTAACAATTTCGATTCTCTGACACCCCCCCCCCGCAAAGCCAAACTCTAGATCGATTCTCTGACCCCCCCCCCCCAAAACCAAACTCTAGATCCGCGCCTGGTGACAACCACTGCAGTGGATTTAAAACAACAAAATACTATAAACTACTGCACCCACCAGGTCCGCCATGTATGTCGCTTGACTTGAAGAATGTATAATGTCCTCCACGGACTGGCCACAGAGATCTTATCGCTTCGATGGAAATATATGTCATTTTGTATACTGTTCATTGTCAATACTGAGCACGGGCAGGTTATGTTTCAACAGATAACAGGCAAAGACATTGCATTATGGCTCCCAACACCTGCCTAGAATACGGAATTATCATAAAGTGCACAGGATACAAACCATGCAAGGTCTCAACATTCAAAAGAACTTGGCTTAAGGCAGGAATAATCAAAATGGCAAATGCAGCTATTACATTGATCTCTATATTAAGCTGGATGTCACGCTCCCTATCGCTGTAGGCTATACTTTGATAGAAGAGGCCAGGACTTTTGGTGCAGTTTCCCCTGGTATTGTTGGCAAAAACTACTAAACCATTGATTAAAAAAAGTATTATAAACTACTATTATCTCTGTAACACATTCCCATTTTACCCTAGATGTGTAATTATGCCCATAATACTAAAAATAGAATCAAAAATTTGCCCCTCGATGATGTAATTAGTGGATTCACTCGATTACCTTTGCCTGATATTGCGGGCAAATTTGGCATCACTTTTGTAACATCCAATAGTGGAGATCTATTAGTTTTATGTCTACGTCAGGGATGATAGAATTTATTCGACTGTACGTCCCGTTACTTTATGTCTGTAACCTCTGATCCTACCAGCTTATACACGATAACTATGTAAGACTTAAAAATTAGACCGCAATTGACATTCGAACTCAAATCCCAGTGTTCCGGGTAGAATCATTTATCCCCAACGACCTCGGCACGACCAGGACTCATTTAGAAGTTCATTTCTATGAATTATTCAGGACATAGTTGAAATATACTGTTTCCCGAAGAATCCAGGATATTTTTGCACTACGATTGAGAATAATGACATTGGATCAAATAGGCCTATTAGAGAATTTGAAAAAAAATATCTCTTCAGCTCAATCTGTTTGCCAGCGTTTTACCCCGGACTGCTATTGGGCCTGTTAGTTGTTATTGTGCATCTCACCAGAACGATGGCTATAACTTACTGAGAAGAACACTGCAAGATTCCTATGATCCCCGAGGAGTGCCAAACACAACGATTCAATTTCTCTGAAATTTGATGTCAATAAGTTCAATTGTAGATAAAAAGAATACCCTTGATCCTTCGGGAAACAGTTTACTTCAATTAGGTCTGCCAGGGAAAATTCTGCAACATGTAAAGCTACAGCAATGAAAAGGAAGATAAAGCGTATATTTTCTACTCTCACGGAAAAGCAAACAATCATGGGTATGTTTACAACTTTGTGACTTCTGAGCTTCTTTGATCCTTCAAACGCTTTTTTCATTATAAGTACCACCATTGACTTATTTATGATGATCGTGCACGCTTCAACGAGTAGGTACTAAGTACGCTTTCACATGTTGCCATGGTAACTAGATGTCGGTTTTATTTTATTTATTTATCATATGGCTTTTAGTGCCGCGAGTGTCCGAGGACATGTTCGGCTCGCCAGAGTCTGTAGCTGCCTCCAGCGGACACCCGGAGGGTGACCTACACGTTCCGTTCAATTTCAAGTAGTTCCAACTTTCGCTACCAGATGTCAATGATACCTATTGGTGAATGTTGGAACTTTGATAGAGCGTTCCAACGAAATCTAACATGGCAATTTAGCTCCACACAAGTTGAGTCTGTGGAAGGATCTTTTACATGCCATAAATCTATGACATGGGACCGCCGGCTTTACTTCCCCTCCGAAGGAAGGCATACTGAAGGATTTTTAACGCTCTTAAAAAAATCCGACGGCATCGGCCGGGTTTGAACCCGTTATATTGGGCACGGCAGTTCAGCATGCTACCAACTACGCCACCGAAGCCAATTAGATGTCGGAAATGTGTCGACGCAAAACTGCCCACGGTAATCCCAAATAGACCCCATCCCGAAAATATATCCATGTTAAAACGTTTAACCCATTTTATTATTATAATTATTATAATTAGCTTGCCACTGTGGGTGAGTGGATAGCGTGTCGGTCTACTAACCCCAAGATTGCAGGTTCGCTCCTGGCCGTGGTAAGTGATTTTTTGAAAGGCGTCAAAAATACGACACGCATATCATACGATGTTGGCATGCCTATGAACCCATTTGAATTCAGTAGGCCGTGTTCATAATGGCAAAATTAATCTCGGGAGTTTCCGCCAACACAAATTTCCTCATTTCTCTACTAGAAAGCGCTATAGTGTTCAAGGAGCTATATAATCTCCTTGGCTTTCATAGTGATTCAAGGAAGAACGAAATTCGACATGCAAGCTACCCTCTGGGTGCAAATTACAAAACTTGCACCCGGCACCGAGGCCATACGATATTATTTATCATTAATATTAACTATTAACGGCAAGCCTCCGTGGCTTAGGCGGCAGCACGCCGGCCTCTCACCACTGGGTCCGTGGTTCAAATCCCGGTCACTCCATGTGAGATCTGTGCTGGACAAAACGGAGGCAGACAGGTTTTTCTCCGGGTACTCCGGTTTTCCCTGTCAAAATTTCATTCCAGCAACACTCTCCACTATCATTTCATTTCATCTGTCATTCATTTAATCATTGCCCCAGAGGAGTGCGTCAGACCTCGGCAGCCGGCACAGTTCATATCCTCGCCGCTAGATGGGGGCTTCATTCATTCCATTCCTGACCCGGTCGGAGACTGGAAGCAGGCTGTGGATTTTCATTTTCATTAACTATTAACAATGATGATACATCTGTATGTATTATTTTACTTGTCGTTTCATGACGTGAGGCTCTTGAACCGCCAGACTTGGTGCGGCAGTAGTTGACAAGGAATTATGTCCTCTCCAACAGCAGTATTGGATGTGTCACACCAGAGTGCTGGGATAACATATAGCGATGTCTCCCTGGTTGCTCGGGCCATTTCTTCTCCTCACATGACTCGTACAGCTAACGAGCTAGGATGATTAGTCTGGTAACAGAATTCAGTATTTGACAGTCCCTCGTGTGAATATATGGCGGTTATTTGCAAGCGCGATGTCTTAAATTTAATTATAAGAAGTCCGTTATTCAATTTACTGAATCTCGAGTGTCACCAGCCCCAAGACAGTAATGTAAATGAGGCAATGAACCTGATGTCCAAGTTGTACTTGAGATAATGCTGAAGGAAAGCTTTTTGTGGATTTAGCTAGAAGTTCCACCGACGTTCCATTTTAACAGTAATTCCGTCACAGATCCTTACGAAAGGTTTATTGTTGTAGACTCATTTAGGTGATTTGTGGCATCGTGGCCACGTAGACGCGTGTACCTAGCGGGGTGTGAGTAGAATTTTTCCGATAACCTGTGTCATTATGACGGCTGTACGTACTAGTGCGTGTATTATCTATCTATCGTATGGCTTTTAGTGTCAGGAGTCTCCGAGGGCATATTCGGCTCGCCTGAGTCTGTAGCTGCTTCCAGCGGACACCCTTAGGGTGAGCTACAAGTTCCGATCAATTTCAAGTAGTTCCAACTTTATCTACCAGATATCAATGATACCTAGTGGTGAACGTTGGAAATTTGATAGAGCGTTCCGACGAAATCTAACCTAACAATTTAGATTCACACAAGTTTAGTCAGTGGAAGGATCTTTTACATGCCATAAATCTACGACATGTGACCGCCGGCTTTACTTCCCCTCCGAAGGAAGGAATACTGAAGGATTTTTAACGCTCTTATAAAAACCGACGACTTAGGCCGGATTTGAACCCGCTATTTTGGGCACAACAGATCAGCATGCTACTAACTACGCCCCCGAAGCCGCAGTGTGTGTATTGCTAATTGGGGATAGGAGGGGCCATATCCTTAATTTACCGTACATACCATTCCAGCATTTTCTAGGTAGAAGTGGGGAAAACACGGTGACGAATACATTTAGTTCGAGTCTGAGGGCTAAAATAATATCGTATGGCCTTGGGTGCCGGGTGCAAGCTTTGTTACTTGACGCCTAGAGGGCAGCTTGCATGTCGAATATTTTGTAGTTCCTTGGAGCGCTATGAGAGTCAAGGAGATTACATATCTAAGCTCCTTGACACTATAGCGCTTTCTAGTAGAAAAAGGAGGAACTTTTGTGTTGGCGGAAAATCACAAGATTAATTTTGCCATTATGAACACGGCCTACTGAATTCAAATGGGTTCTTTAACATGCCAACAACGTATGACGCGTGTCGTGATTTTTGTCGCCTTTCAAAAATCACTTACCACGGCCAGGAGTGAACCTGCAAGCTTGGGGTTTGTAGTCCGACACGATAACCACTCACCCATTGTGGCCAGAGCGGCCTGAAACAAGCCCATGAGGATAAGTGGGATGGGATTTTTTTAAATTCCCAAGACAGCCATGCCAGAAATGGTTTTCCTCGGGTTTTCATTTCCACCCCAGGCAAATTCCTGGATGGTACCTAACTTAAGGCTAGGACCTTCTCGTTGCAATTCCTAGTCCCAATTACAAGTACACACACTTTTACAGACACCACACTAACAGTGAAATTACACACTCACCAAAGTACAGGGGTCTGATGTCCATTATTTCCCTAGCCATTGTATGAAATAGCAAAAACAGGCACATGTAATTAGACAATAAATTGGCGGCTTCGGTAGCGTAGTTGGTAGCATGCTGAGCTTCTATGCCCAAGATCGCGGGTTCAAACCCAGCCGAAGTCGTCGGATTTTTAAGAGCATTAAAAATCCCTCAGTATGCCTTCCTTCGAAGGGGAAGTAAAGTCGGTGGTCCCATGTCATAGATTTATGGCATATTAAAGAACCTTCCACTAATTACACCTGTGTGAAGCTAAATTAGGTTAAAAATGTAAACAACGCTCAGGTTCCTATGTTCGTTGCCAGGAGCCAACTGCGGTGGCGTCTAGTAGCCAAGTTCTGAACTAGTAGTTGTTGACGGTGGCGTTTGGCGGCAAAAGTAGGGACTACTTGAAAAATTCAAAGTCTGTAGTCCTTACTTGAATTAAGAAACAGAAACACACACTAATACAGTCATCACAACTAACACCGGTTATCAGACAGATTCTACACACACCCAATGTACACGGGGCTACATGCCCGCGTTGTCACAGCCCCTAAACTGAGGAACCAACCAGACAATAAATTAAATATGGCATCAATGATCGACATCTTTAATTCCCTTCTTGTCAATACTAGGAATGCCTCCTTCGAACGGTATTGCGCAGATTTGCTCATTACGTGAAACTGTTTTACTCTTACAAGGGAATAACGCGAACGATCTCGGAGGACATGTCTGAATACTGACCCAAGACTCGGAACGGTCCTCTCCGAACAATAGGGCGTAGTGCGATTTTCGTTTGGTACTACTTGCCTACATGTTATGAAGGTAGATGGTGCTAGTTGCGTACACCGAAAATAGACAAGGGTCGGTGAGCCAAGTTAGGTTAGGTTAGGTTAGGAGACTTACATTTACAAGTCTTTTCTTAACTGAATGTAACTTCCATAACAGTCAGTGGATGTCTACCGTATTGTGTATACACAGTGTATGCCATAAGAGATAATGGTGTAGGCTACATTCTTACTATCTTATAACTCTCCCTGGACATTTGACGTAGATTCATACAAGAAATACTGATACATATTGATGCCTACTGCTCTATTATGCCAACAAATCTTATAATACCAGTGCTACCAGCATAATTCCTTAGATAAAGTTATTAGTCTGCATCGTTATAATTGGAGAAACAGGGGTCGAAAGGAAAAATAGGCTGTTTAGTTCGTCTCAGAACTATGAGTACCGTAGCCTACTTGTTTCATTTGCAGGCTTATTGTGTGCATAGCTCCTGCGAGGATGGCATCTATATCATCTCTTTTAATAAGGTTGTAGTGGGAGGTTCCTGAAGAGTGTCGCTGCCAGCTATGTTCCCAATTATCCTGCTGCAATAACAGTCGTGTGGTGAAATGTGAACCGGCCGAGCTATAATAGCGTGTTCACCATAACGTCTATGTTCAGTATTGACAAGCCACGCCTTGTGCAACAGTGAACGCTAATTGTAATCAATATAGTCAATGTTATTTATAAATGCTGTGAATTAAATATTCAATGTTTATTAGCTCCTGGAAGGCACAGACAGCGTGCCTCTGCCCGAGTAAACCTTTCATCATAATCAATAATATTCTCTCAAATGATATTCATAACTATAAGATACGACTCACTCTGCCACCGATACTCCCACATTGTAAAACCGTCGCTTGTTGGTCAATTAAGACCTCACAGTGAAGCAGATCGACTAATCATATTAAATGGTAAAACTTCACGAGAGGGGTTCCATTGTATAATTTGTTTTAACTACTGAAATTAGCGATTCCACCTGAATCAATAGTCGGGAAAATATCTGGAGATGATTGTAGTAATAGATGTTTACTCCTCTGCTGTGACGTGAATGAAAGATGGCGCGGAATCTCGTAAGAATTAACTGTTATCGGTAGTAAAAGTAATTATTCCCAGTGCAGCAATGCCGATGGAAATGGAAAATGAACATTGAAGACTCCCATATGCTCCCAGAAGGTATGTGAATCAAATTATTCAATATTTAGCCTTGTGAAAGTGATATAAGGAAGGAACCCCTCTCGTGAAGAATTAATCATTTTACTGCTGTGTTTGAATACTAACATTCCTCCATGTAAGGTAGGGGGAGTATTACCTCACTAGATAATCATTTTCCCTCCAGACAAATTAAGATGTGTTATGCAGTACCATGCTTCTTTTAAAAAAGCAATAGCTTTCATACCACATGAGGTGCTTCATCTCTTTGGTGGTGTCCATCTAGTCACGCCAAGACATTTCAACTCCCTTCATAATATCACAAGGTTTGTAAACGCATGGCCCCATAGCAGAAAACCCTAATTTTTGTGTTAAGAAAACCGTGGACAATACAGTACTTCGAATACCCTGCATGGACTGAATCCACAGTGTTATTTTAATTAAAAATATATTGCAATGCTAAAAATGTAACCAGGAATTGTTAAAAAAGTTGAAAATAATTACCTTAACCTTCAATGTTTCCAAATAACTTATCCCACTCAACTGGCTGACGCTCCTTGCTATTCATGACATTGTTTTTCATTATAGCCTAATTAATTACTTACAAGAAGTACCGAGTAAAAGTGCGTCACTTTGCTAATATGAAGTAATGTATGCTCAGAACTTGTGAGAAAATATTCTTATTTTATGGGTACCGATACGGTATTCTGAGTTATTCTCTATGAGGATATTATTTAGAGCTCATGCGTTAGTTAGGCTATATTTTGTCACTTGGAACACAAAATAAGTGTCCTTAAATAGGAAAACCAAGAAAACGAATGAAAAAGTGACAACATTACTGTTAAAGTTACTTTTCATTTCAGTGACAAGAAATGACAACATGGTACAGAAGAGATAAGAGATAATGAAATATCACCTATACTATATAGTATTAGGGAAGAAATAATGAAGTAATACATGGGCTGGTTTATTTTCAATCTCCGATCATGCATCTAAGTAAACAAGAACCAGGTCTGTGAGACGTGAATTGCACTACGTCCCCACCACAACCTCTGCTGCCATTGTTGGTTCCAATGCGCAGTCACAGTCGAGCTACGCCACTACGACTGATTCTTCCCCCAAATGTGAGTTGCGAAGTATGACACGTTTTCTGTTGCGGTGGCTTCAGGAATAGCGCTGCTCAAATTCATAGCAGAATGAGCGTAGTGCATGGTGCAAACTTTATGAGTGTTGGTAGTAGGCTATATTGATTATATTTCAAAATCTGCTTTGAAAGGAAAACTGAGCGCCTTCTAGAATACTTTTTATATGAATTCTCAAACTCTTCACTTGAAATATTTGTCTTTTTATGGAGGGGGAAGACGAATAACCCAGTATTTTTAGCCTATTTTCATTTATGAAAAAAAATAGGCTTATTAGATCACCTTTTGTCCGTGTGTCTGTGTGTGTGTGCGTGTGTGTGTGTGTGTGTCCCTAATAACTTCTAAACAGCTGGAGCGATTTCAATGAAACTCAGTAAGTTCGTAGCACTATTCCGGACAACCTCGACCGTGCCCTTCAAATTTTGTTACGTCTCACCAATCCAACATGGCGGCTGTGCGAACTATTTCACTAGCATTCAGTATCTCCAAAACTATTACCGATATCACCCTGGAAGATTGTACAGTGTTAAAGGGAACTACTAGAAGTTCACCTATGTGACCTTTGAAAAACTGGTGACTACAAAACCAACATGCCGGCCAAGCGAATTTGCGAAATTTAAATAGACGTTTCTCGCGATTTAACCAACCAAACGTAATGAAAATTGGTACAGTATATGTTTATACACATTGTAATCCGCTGGCATCTAACTTCGTTCAATTGTTTACATAACCTCAAGATGGCGGCTGTGCGAAATATTTCACCGGCATTCAATATCTCTGAAACTATTACCGGTATCACCCTGAAATTGTGTACGGAGATAAAGGGTACTGCTGTAAGTTCATCTATGAGACTTTCAAAAACCGGTTAACTACAAAACGAACATGGTGGCCAAGCGAAATTGAAACTATTAAATAGACTTTTCTCGCGATTTAATAATTCAAACGAAATGAAACATGTTACAGCAAATGCTTATACACATTGTAATGCACTGGAATCTAATTTAGCTCAATTGTTTACATAACCTCAAGATGGCGGCTGTGCGAGTTTCAAAATTAAGTTTTTATTTCTTGTGTCGTAATCATGCGTAATCTATGGCCTATACATATAACAATCCAACATGGCGACCATCCGAAATATTTAGACGGATCTCAATATCTACGAATCTATTACAGAAATCAAACTGAATTTTTTAATGTTCATAGGGGCTATAAACCTATGTTCACCTATAGGACTTTCAATAACCTGGTGATCACAAATCCAACATGGCGGCGACGCGAATATAAATATTCACATGGACGTTTCTCGCAATTTAACCATCCGAGTGCAGTGACACTTGGTACAGTAAATCCTTATACAAATGTTAATCCACTGACATCTCATTTATTTCAATTGTTTCCATAACCACCAGATGGCAGCTGAGCGAAATTTTAAAATCTCGTTTTCACTTCTTGTGTCCTAATCATGCGATTGGCGTTTGAATACTACACGTACACAATAATCTTCTTGTAGCAGTACATAACTCTAAGACCTACATATATAAAAATCCAACATGGCGACCATCCGCAATATTTAGACGGTTCTCAATATCTACGAATCTATTACAGCAATCAAACTGAAATTTTGTATGTTGATAGTGGCAATTAACATTAGTAGGATATATGAAAATAGGCTATTTAGTTCTTCACGGAACTACTTGTTTAAGATTCCCTCACAAGCTGAGGCCAATATTCAACGTCATGACGTGTTCTACATGGTTATGGAAGTCGTGTTTTTAATTTACATCATTCATTTAATTTCTGATGCTTTATTGATCGTAAGAACACCAAACATTTTCAGGAAATTGTTTCCATTGTTACTCTGCTATAATTTTGAACTTCTGACTATGATCTGAATGTACTACCTATTAGTTGGCAATGAGCCCGTCAGAGGAGCTGTCAGGGTTGCCAACAACCGAAATGACTTCCCAGACAACTCGCCTGTCGAACACATAGGCCGAAGAGGATGGGATGCACTTCTTATAGGTCCAACGCACGAGAAACGTGATCATGGGGGATCAGGGTAGACATGGTGTAAGTCATAGGCGACCCAAGAAGTACATCACAAAAACACATAAACTGGTGAATAAGAACATCCAGTCTTAGGTAAACTCGTGATTGATTTATTTAAAAGTCAACAAACCCCTATCCTACTTCAGAGGGTTTGTCTCGGCTAATCCGCAAGCTAATAAAAAAGATAAATAAAAGTTCACAATCCTACACTGAATGAAGTAAAAAAAACATCTCGAAAGATCTAACACACAAATGAAAACAACAACAACTAAGCTTGGGTAGTGGTACGGAAAAGTGAACCCTACACAATCGGAAATTGGTTACTAAAAGGCAGAATCTAAATTTAACAAAGCAACAAACAAACAAACAAAAGATATCGTGGTACCACTCTCGTATTTATAAATACATTTAATGAATATAGCTAAGTCCTGACAGTATTACAAACATTTACGGCGAATGACGACCGTAATCAAAAAACATTACATCAAAAGCTACATGACAACCAGCACAAAAAACATTAAATTCACTCCTAGGACTAGAATGTGCTCATCAACACTACAGGTACATGAGGTAAACATAGCATCCATAAGTAAATAAATAAAACACAGCATCCAATCATTATCTTATTAAACCCTGCCTGCACATTCTGGAGTACTCTTTGTACCCAGAAGTCATCTGACAATGAGTTCATTACGTTGGCAACTGCGTGGTAAAAACCACGACTTAGGTTACATGAGCATTGCGCGCCACTAAGTGGGAACTAATGGTTGGTACGCTGCTCAGTCGTCTCAAAAATCGTGTATTCTGTCTAGTGTCATTTCCGAATCGGAATGGAAACATCTTCATGGCATCAGTCAGCTGGCACAACATTGGGAAATCAAGTTTAAGTTCCAAACCTTTAATTAATTAATAATTCATTTATAATAATTATGCTACAAGATTTTTAGAAGTGTAGATTAGGTGTATCGATGGTTTTATGACGATTGACTAATGAATCCATGACACCTAGGGCGAAGAAAGTGAAGTCTTCAGTAAGATCAATTACTTGCAATCATCGACTCTATATTCGGAGCAATAACACGAGTTGACAAACTCGGACACAACAATAACTGTCAGAGGCACTCTGACAGCTCTTCTGATTCAGTCTTGGGCTAATCCTGGAAAATACCTGGTTGCAGATCCAAATCTGTACGACAGTGCACTACAGGCACTCAATATTACAACAATAGCCTCTAAACAGGGTGTCAGCATGGTCAATAACATAAAAATCTAACTTCATGTAATGACACTCTCAGAAATAGTGTCCAAATGATATCGCTTCACAACGGCGATCATGACTTATAATGGGCTCGTCCTGAATGACGTAAGCAAAACAATGATTTCCTCAACATGGCCACTGGGCTTGACCAAGAGTATGAGCCAATCTCAAACGGTAATATTTCTGATACATTACTATTTTATGATACTAATTTCGACGCTATTTCCATCTAGCGGTAATTGCTTGACTAAGAGATTACCGGCTATCTCTCGTGAATATGAAATGCGCCCCAATGAGAATGTTAGCTTGACCAAAGGAACTTGCAGCAACAATAGGGAGATCGGTGATTGTCGCTATGAGAAGATGACTGAGAACACAATGACCAGTTTACAATCTAGAAGATATTAATATGTTTTGAAATTAAGTTTGGAATTACCTTGTTACAATCTAAACGTTCTACTTTTGAATATCCGTGTTCTTCGTGCTCATTTGAAACGACACCAAGATTGAGCATCGATATATATATTTTGAAGCTGTCACCTAGAACTTCTAGTCATCTCATCAAAGCTAAGTCCTTTACTGTTTGAAGTATCATGCATGAAAATATAATTAGAAGTTGCCGACTATGAAAAATGTCCTACAATCTTTGGTGTTATCATGACCCTTTATTATATAAATAGGTTCGGAGATCTTTCTGGTTTGAGGTTAAGTTGATAGCTTGTGTAATTGTTCCCTTGTAATTATGTAAACGTAGTGGGCGGTCGCGTTGGTTTTATTTTAAGGGGTTTGTATCTTACCGGTTCTTGTAATATTGCCTATTCTCTCGCGTGTTGTAGCGTTTTGTTATGCTGGATAATGGAATGTTTAAGGGTGAATGCCTAGTGTTTTATTTAGGCGTCCTACCATGGGGTTAGCTCGCTGTTTACGTGGATCTACCATGGGGTTAGTTCCATGTGTTGTTGTCGGTTTCGCTGGATGATAATTGAGGGTTATTTTGTTGTTTCATGTATTTGTGTTTTGTGTATTTAATTTAAGACTACGTATTCCTCCTTAACATTCCATTATAAGCTCGTGTTCTTTCCTTGTGGGTGGGTGAATGCCTAGTGTTTTATTTTATGTTATGAAATCATTGTTTGTGTAATGTGGGTCTTGACTGGACAGTGGTTCCTTGTATATGTTTCCTTGTGTTTCTTTTAGTCCAGTCAAGAAACGATGCGAGAGCTCGTTATGTTATTAAATGAGATCTATCGGTTATTATTTTGGGTGGTGGTATGTGTGCTTCTTACATCTGTCCGGAGGTTGTGATTGGTACTCATATCGCCTCAAGTTATGTAACTGAATCTTATACTTTGTTCGAGAAGAAGTCTTATTCTAGAAGTTCATGAAATCATTTTCGTTGGTTATTAATTTTGGGATTGTTTTCTGTTGTTTCTTATCGTGGTAAATGTTTGAACTGATCTATGTTTCGTAAGGGGTTGGTATGTCATGTCATGTCATGTTTTAGTGAAGTTCGGGTACGTTTTGTTATGTTCTGTGTGATGTCGTTTGTTCTTGTACTGTTTTGATTCTTGGGTTGTTTGTATATGATGTGACATACGTTATAGTATGGGTGGTCGGATAGACAATCTTGGGATATGTGATTTCTTAAACCTCTTAGAATATTCCTTCTAACTACATTTATGTAGTTAGCCTGTGGTGGAACGAATGTATTATTTAAACTATTGTTAACTTGTTATTCTTTATCCCCCTTTTCTTAAGTTGAGTATTTTAAGAAAGATCTCCAGCCTTCCGGTATCTTGAGTCATCTCTCAGTCAAGCTCTTATTTTGATAGGTTTTGTTGTTTTTTGTTTTTGATAATATGTGTACTTTATTCCAGCCCCATCACCCCTCATTATATCATTTCATGCGCTCCTCACGTTCCCCGTTTTGATATGTCTCTTTTCATTAAATGCTATTTTGCAGTTTTCAAAACGATACTTTAAATGTGTTATCATTGCATGATTCGTCACCATCTAATTCTAAATGTGAATATAGTCGACACTGGTCGAGGGTCCACGGTTCCCTCTGAGTGGCAGTCCCCATCCTGCGCACATGTGGGAGCTCTTTACGTTCCCACCGTCTCGACACCGACTGTGTGCGTGGGTGGTAACATCTCCGTCTGCACAATTTCAATGCCGTAGCATCGGTCAAAAGTAGTTCAAGTTAGTCTTATAGCATAGCGTGGTGCTTCATGGATAGCAATAACCTGTTCTGCTCGTAATTACATTTATGTAAGCAGCAATTCACTAATTAAAGTCCTAATGTGAACTGTGCTGATACAATCATAAACATACAATAAATAACAGTAGTTGTACCACGTAAAGATACGGCGTACAATGCTATGTCATGTGTGACATTCCAAATAGTATTAACAGTTATGTCACTCTCATGGAGAGCTCTGGTTTCAAAGACATGCCACTTGGCTATTTACACTTCTCATGACCAAAACTTTTCGTGTTCCACACTTGACACAAATAAATGAAAATACTAACGACAATCTCACTTCTGCTGAGATGTACAAAATGATACGTGAGGTACCAGGGTTCGATGCTAGGCTAGCATGATTGACTAGAATCCCTGTACTTTCTATTCACAGAAAGTGGCTTCATAGCTCTCACATAAACTGATATAACAAAAATTATACAAAACAGTGATGACAACTGTCGATTATCAAACGATACGACCATCGTAAAGAGCAATGGCGTGACAGGAAAGTTACAAAAGAGGGGTCACGGTCTAAAGTAAAATAAGGAATGGCTGTCCATCCTTCCTGCAATTAACGCATGTTAAGAGTTGACCAAAAATAGCTCAAAAACAATGGTCGTGTTTAGAATGCAGTAGGAACATCACGTTCTACTGACAGTCAACAGAGTGCACTAAACGGTGGCTAACTCACACTGAAAAAATAATGACCATAAGATGAGTGCAAGCTACAAAATTCCTACCTAGGCTGGTCATCAAGGAGTTCGGTTAATTAATCTAAACTAAGTCTACCAAAGCAAAGACCAGTACAATAGAGAGATAGAGACTCACAGTACTATCGCCTCACCTCATTCTCACAAGAACTGAGGGGTATTAGGCATCCGTACTATTCACAGGGTAGCTCTAAAGCTAGACTTCTCAAATCAAGCCTTTTCTGGTCCAGCTTCTACTGCGGCCTCGAGGTCGTTCACGTGCAGTATCTCTTCCATGCGGTCGGTCTTTTGGCTGATGGGCATCACGTCTCCATGTCCCGCGTGGTTGAATGGTTCCTCGGGCATGATGATGCCCCTTCTTGAATATCTCCTTCACGTAATGGGTGTCTACTCCATATTAATCATGGTAGAATCTTGTAGAATATCACTGCACATGTGGTCGTAGTCGTAGTTACACATTTTATTGATAATTTCCACACGTGGGTGAGCACAGAATTGAATCTAAGCGTTGAAGTCATTATATAAATTCTGTCACAGGCTTTACACTGTCATATGGAAGACTTCAATGCAAAAATGGCCTTCACTGTCTGCATTCACTGGCTCTATTACACGCATGTGGTGTTATCTCACTTGTGTGAAGTGCAGTGGCTTCACTAGTCAGCCTTAGTGCTGTATGTTCTCAATGTGTAACAAAACAATTACAAATTGTATTAGAGGGTGAAGTGTAGGATTTGTGTAGGAGTGTAGACTCGTGAGCACACTTACCAGCGAATGGGCGTCCGTCTCGGTTTAGACTGTTCAGCAGGCACAAGATCTCGATACTTGGTGTGTGAAGCAATTTATAGGGCTGGCTCCTGAATTCCTGACACACTTACTGTTTGCTGCCAGTGTTGTGTCCTGGTAATGCAATAAGTGTGGTGAGTTGTTGTTGATTACTTCAGGATTCAGTGGTGAATTCTGTGGTATTGAAAATAGGGCCCTAGGGAACCTTAGGGATGCAACAACACCTCGTTTGGGTTTAGTCGACGGCCTCGTCGACTGTACTCAGACGTAAGGGGTAGTTTTCTTCCTCTTCTTCTTCTCCTTCTTCTTTTCTTCACTTGTCTTTTCTTTTCTTCTCTTCTCTCTTCTGTCCTCTGGTCCATGGTGGCGGTGTTGGTGGAGTGTATTTAGAGTGTGTAGCCTCGTGGTAGACTAGTCGTAGGTGTGTGGGTATATATGGATCGTAGCTCGGGAAGTGTCTTTTTCTGTGGTATTTGGCGTCGTGTGCTCAGAGTAGGTATAGGTGTGGGTTTGGAAAAATTGTTATACATGTATATTTCTTTCCTTGTGTGAAGTTAGAATATAAAAAATGGCAATTATTTAGAATTATAAATCATACATCATAAGTAAAGATCACAAGTCGTCACTGACAATCATAAATTAAAAATCATACACTGTAAATCATAAATTGCAAGTCATTATATCATAGTCTTAGTCATTATGTAAAATCATGAATCATAATCATATCCTGGTGTTGACGCAGAGAGGATAAAACATCTTAGTAATAAAATATCCTTTGCTGTCATTGCAGCGTGATGAAAAGCTGCTCAATGCGTGTATCGTGTAAAGTGTAAAATATGTTAAAGTGTAATAGAAGGAAGGTAAAGAAAAATAAATGCCCTGAGGTGTTGGTTATGGGTATTATTACAATGTGTTTATTGTGGGGTGAAATAGGGCATCTTTAAAAATGTGTTTTCGCTAATAAGAAATGAAAAGAAAAGGCATCTATAAATGTGTTAAGTGTACAGTGTGGTGACATCATCTATGGACATACATAGGTAGTAATAATAATAGGCATATTGTAGTTATCACCATAATAATAATCAACATAATAATGATAATAATCATAATCACAAGGAGAATAATAATAATAATAATAATGTCAATAATAGTGTACACACATACGATGGCATCCGCGGTAATAATAATAGTACTAGTGTATTCATCGTACTAATAATAATCATCCTGACAATAATAATAACAATCACAATAATAACAATAACAATCCTGGTATCCCTGGTGTAATCATTACGTGGAGCCCTTTCCTGATCAAATAATTATCCTTATGCGCGCTAGTCTTACTGCAATGCTTATTTCTATTCGGCCATCCTATGATATATTATTTTATATAGGCTGCCCCCTGTGGGTGAGCGCCTATCTTGGCAGTAAGTACTGACATTCACAAAATTATGCCAGCTCTTACTCCCGTATTGTGATACCCCATGGCAGGTATCGTTCTCTATCCGCCCATGGCCAATAGGCACCCCACAGGTACTTATTACCTTGGTACGGGTTTATCGTCCTGATCTGTGTGTATTGTGAAAATGAAGGATGAGTGTAATTTTGTGCTTTGGGAAGAGGGAGGCGTGTTCGTGTTTGGGCGTTTGAAAGTATATTTACAAAAGTTTTATGTACATATTTTCGCCACCTGTAAAAGAATAGAAAGTGTGCATATGGTGCATATGGTGAGTATAAATATCGCCTCGTCTACTGGTCTGAAATAGAGCGCATGCTTATTAGTACATATATCATGTTTAGACACTCGTAATAGCATATATATATATATGTAAAAACTTAAATATACAACAATAAAATATTGGAATGCAGGCAAAATAAATCAGACACCGCTAGGGACATCATGTTGACAGGTGAAAAACCAAAAGAAGTAGGAGACTGACGTTACTTAGGAAGCAAAATAAACAGTGAAGGATGAAGCAAAGAGGATACCTAAAAAGCAGGTTAGCTCAGGGAAGGAAAGCATTTCTACAGAAAAGGAATCTGTTGACATTGCATATAGATTTAGGTATAAGTAAGGCATTTTTGAAGACCTTTGTCAGGAGCGTTGCACTCTGCATAAGGGAGTCTTGGACTATTAGGATAGCAGAATAGAGGAGAAGTGAAGCATTTTAAATTTAGTGTTACAGGAGAATGAGGAAAATCAGACGATTAGATAGAGTCACAAACGAACAGGTATTTAGACTAGTGGGAGAGGAGAGATGTTTCTGGCCACTACTAATGAAGAGGAGAGATAGGTTGGTAGGACACATATTAAGACACCCAGGAATAGCACTATTAGCTTAATTAGTTAGGGCATATCCCCAATTCACAACCCCCGTAAATTAGAGCCTTTCCCCCGACCAGATCTCCCATTCACACGCCCAATTCCAAGTCCCCGCACATTCACCAAAACTCTCCCAATTAGATCACACCTTCCAAATTTGACACTAACACCCCTTGTTCGACCAACCCTTGCTCCCGGTCTGAACAGTATTAAGAAAAACCCCTTCCCCCCCCCCCCTCCCCGTAACTAACGTGGCAAGTTCAAAAAGGGTATTTAATAACATGTCTTTAACAAATGTTCTTTTTACAGGAAATATTAATATTTCATTAACAAATGTTATTTTTCACAGGTAATATTATCATGTTAATCAATATTTCATGAAGGTCTATACAGTTCTTATAGAAAGATAGGAATTACGGCTAAGAAAACGTAAGAATTATCAAGTTAGCCCGTAGAGGCAATAAATAATATAAAATTTCCTTAACTTCACGATACCACAATCACCAATTTTAAAAAAGCAAATTAATCTTAACAATTATGCATAACACGTAAGGCGAGTTTCATTTACACAATGTCTGCAGGTACTGTAAATAGGTTTAGAAGGGAATACATCGCTTAGCTGAAACTGAGAAAGAATAATAGTAATCATTAAGGAATAATAATTAAACATAGGAGAGGGAATCAATTTTAAAGTGCAGTGAAGTTCTACAAAGATGTATGAGAAAGCATATTAAAGGTCTACGAAGAGGTAAGAAAAAGTATAGTGAAGTTCTACGAAGATGAATATAAGAAAAAGTATAATAAAAGTGTACGAAGATAAAGGTAACAGAAAGTATAATGAAGGTCTACGAAGATTAAGGTAACAGAAAGTATATTGAGGTTCTACGAATATAAGTGTAAGAGAAAGAATATTGAAGTTTTACGACTATAAATGTAGGAGACGGTATAGTGAAATACCACGATAATGGATATTTCAAGGAGCACATTTCAAACGTTAGTTTCTAAGAATATTAATACATAAATCAAAATGCAGACATTCAGTAAAAAAGACTCCCTCGCAACACGTAAAAGCCTTCAGAGAAAGATTAATAGTTACCAGGGTAAGAATAGTCCCGATATGAACAGAATTTAAGAGTGCTTTCTGATTTCAGAGTAATAATAATAAGCAGACCATGCCTGTATTCCCCGCAATAGGACGTAACTACAGGATGCTAGCAAGGTGACCGTGGAACAAGAGCGAAGACCCAACACTCATGGAAACAGCAATTAAAACGAAGAACTTAGTAGCCTGTAAGCCGTATTTAGGCAGGAGCCTTAAGCTATTATTCCAAGCAATCGAATGTCAATTTTTTGCATTTAACTAAGCATAACAGCATTTCTTTGTCAAGCAAATGCTAAATCACTTTCTTAAAGGAATTTCGAATTTCATAGGATACTTAGCACGGCAAGGCACCCCAACGGCCGAGCACGAAATGTTGATACCTTACACAATTCGTGGACGTGTCCCACAGGGGTAGCACGCCATAGAGTCGTTAAATTTTCATTTTCTTTTCTCATCCCTACGTTGTAGGGAAATTTATGCTGTAAGCGAGCCTTCGCGGCGGTACTTGACCGAGTGAAGTACTACAGTACACTATTTTTCCCTTTCTTTACACACGCTACAGTGGTCACCTGCTAGTCCGAGAGGGCTAACTATAACTTACAACTTATAAATTACAGATGTACATGCACCCTCAGGGCAGTACATGGCCTAGCGAAGTTCTACGCAGGTCTCGAACTAGTCCGAGAGTGGTGACCAGACCTTAAATTTCCTATACGCTCTTCTTCGCACCATCTCTTTCCTTAATCAACAATTAATTTAATTTTAATCTCAGATGGTATTGAAATCCATTGTTAATTTTTTAATCATTTCAATGCAACAACAAATTTATATCAGAAATACCACAGTAAGGCTTACAAACAAATGTCTAAATATCGAAGTACTGTACAATGAAACACCCCACCCCTTGCCACACCCACCAACCCATAGCACGGCACACTTACACTCACCACCCCCTCTACGAAGGAGAAAAGAAGAAAAGAAGAATAGAAGAATAATAAAAAGAATCAAATTGCAGCTAAAAGAAGAAGAATAAAGAAAAGTCTAGATTTACAACCCCACGGCTACGACAATAATCGAGGACGATTATTAAAACAGAAAGAAGTCTTGTAGGGGTCCCAACCCTCTTACAAGGGTTGTGCCTACACCTATACCTAAGTAATTAAAAGTTAACAGAAGAAGCTACGGAACCACATGGGAACATAATTGCCACAGGCACGACGGGCCATAGACTTAAGGGTGCCGGCTAGCTTGTTAAGGAGGTCACCGCGGGCGTTACACTCTACGATTCCGCTGAGTAGACTGACACCGCATAATGACCTTATAAATACGAGGTACAGCCACGCGCCCGCTCTCTTGTCTTTCACTCCTACGACGCTTACACTTGTGCTACGAAGGATCGGTAAGGGCGCTGCCCTTAACACAATCCCAACGCCGTCCACATGGACATACGTCATCGGTAGGGTGAGTAAAGTGTGTCTGCTAAATTCCTTTTTACACTATTCATCACCCCCCCCCCCTTTAATTTAACCTAATCGCCACCCCTCATTAGCAGTAATAAACACTATTTTACAGTAAAGTGCTTTATCTTGCTATTTCTCTTAGTTATAGAAAGCCTTCCCCCTTATATTATAACTTAGATTAAGATCTGCACTGCACGCTGTTAAGCAGTAGTCGCTGTACTGGCAAGCTCGGGCTTACTAAGGCTCCCCAGATAAGCATAGCGAGTATGTCTCCCGTAACCATTCTTAAAGCTCCACTTTTACATTAATTGCTCCCTAGACGTCTCCGCAATTCTTCGCAAAACACCATGATTATAATAATAAATAATAATAAATAGCCTTACAAATCCCATAAGGGCTATGGCCTCCTGCTTTGCAGGGAATTGCTCAGTTTTAACTCATCAAGGTGAGCAAGTCCTGAGGAGCATACGGGGTTATTCTATCTGATTGGGCCTTCTATATATATGTGCAGCTGATTTAAGATTAAGTAAATTATATTACGCTGGCATAACATTCGCTACAACAATCTTCTTTTCTGAGTCTGGCGGTATCAAGGCCTCAAATATCCATTCGTATTACGGAAATCATAATATCTGGGAGCTTCCCGTTGCCACTAAGCACAAAGCTTACCCTGTCTAAGCACTTGAACAATGACAGGAACTGCCAAGTCTTCACTCTTCAGAAAATCTACGTATATTGAACCGTTTCAAATAGAAGGTCTTTTTAAAATGCAATACAAATGCAATACAAAACCTTACCGGTGGAGTTTTAACATCTAGTTTGGATGCAGATACTTATACACGTTCTTTAACATCCCACAAATCATTCACTATGTTGTGCACATGTGGTCCCGGAACGAATTAACAAGTGTTTCGCAAGATAGTCGAACCTTTTGAATTCCTTGTAACAGGTGATGCAGTAAGGTTATTTATTCCCTAGTGAACACGATGATGTTTCCTCAAATTAGAGCGCTAGCAGAAAATGCTTTGGGCGCAACAAACAGACAATACGGTCTCTTCCCTGAGTGAACGACAAAATGTTCCATTAGCTCTGTCCGCCGTGAAAATGACTTCTCACATGTGCTACAAGTGTATTTCATCACTCCAGTATGAACAACGGTGGGCTTCTTGAGGTCACCGCTCTGTGAGAAGCCTTTATTGCACACCAGAGATATGTACCGCTTTGCTGCATGTCCACTGAACGGTGTCTTTCTAGTTGATGCATTGTTTTATTGGTCACTACATGCGAGTCTCCCTAGGTCTTTCCACTCCTGCCTCATCTTCGCTGTTCTTGTCCATTGTTTTCCTCCCCATTTTACGAACCAGTCTGCCCATCTGATTCTTTGTCTCCCATCGTTTCGTCTTCCTGTTCTTGGGTCCCACGTCGTCATTTTGTACGTCCATCGGTTAGGATCTAATCTCGCTACATGTCCACCTCATCTCCATTTGAGCTGGTCTGCTGATGTCATAGCGTCTTTCATGCTGGTTCTCCTTCTTAAATCTTCGTTCCGTATTCTATCTCTCAATGAGACATGAAGTATCTTCCTTTCCATTTTCCGTTGACATCTCTGGATCATTTGTCTTTGTTTTGATGTTAATGCCCAAGTTTGGCAACCATATAGTAACACCGGTATCACGCATTTTTCCAGAACTTCAGCCTTTAAAGTGAGTTTTTGGGTCTTGTCAGCCAGTATAAACTTTAGGGACCAAAAGCTCTTCCATGCTTGTCCTATTCTTCGTTTGACCTCTTTCTCTGAACGACTTGAAAATGACATGTTCTGACCAAGATATACATATTCTTCAACATATTCCAGTGTTTCTCCGTTCACATTAATTGGGGCTTCTAACGCATTGGTCATCAGCTTCGTTTTATTCGGGTTCATTTGTAAGGCCCACTTCTTTACTTGTTTTGACTAATTCTTTTATCATTTGTTCCAGCTCTTTCGCTGATTCAGCCACCAAAACAATGTAGTCTGCGAACCGTAAATGTGTTAGTCTTGTCCCATCGATTCTGATGCCATATTTTTCTTCCCAGTCTAGTTTTCTAAACTGATTTTCCAGCAAACAGGTGAATAATTTTGGTGAGAGGGGGTCACCCTGTTTTACTCCCCTTTCTATCATGATGTTACATCCTTCTCTTTCTGTCTTTATTCTGGCTTGGTTACATTCGTAGAGTTTGCCTAGGAGTCTAACGAATTTGTTTGGGATGCCTTGTTTTTCTAGTGCTTCTAAGACGCTTTCCTGTTCTACGGAGTCAAATTCTTTGTTGTAATCCACAAATGCTATTATACACCTCTAGATTAAATTCCTGAACTTTCTCCATGAGTTGATTTACTGTTTGCAAGTGGTCTGATGTACTGAAACTCTTTCTGAATCTTGCTTGCTCTATCGGTTGCTGTTCGTACAGTGCCTTTGTCATTCTATTGGTTAGGATCTTCATAAATAGCTTGTAGAGGTTTACAATTAGGTTGATCGGTCTGTAGTTGTTTATGTCGTCCTTAGCTCCCTTTTTGTGTAGAAGTATGATAATGCTTTGTTTCCACTGCATTGGTATGTCTTCTGATGTGAGTATGGTATTAAATAATGTTGTGATGACTGGGATTAGGTCTTCTACACCACATTTTAGAAATTCATTGTAAATTCCATCTTCACCTGGGCATTTTTCGGTTTTCGTTTGTCGAATGGCTGCTCTTACTTCACTGGGTAGTATTGGAGGTGTTTCTTCCTCTAGGTTTTCTTCTGATGTATTCAGGTCCTGATGCAAGTTGGATCTTTGAGAGTTATTTGAGTATAGTGTTCTATAGAACTCTGTCGCTTGCGTCATTATCTCTTCTCTTGAGGCTTGTCTTTTTTCGTTGTTGTCTTTTACTCCCAGCATCCAATGTTTGCCTGGAGTTAATTCTTTTCTAATCTTCTTTATTGATTTTGTGGTATCCATGATTTCTTTGACCACTTTAGTGTTGTGTTCTCTGATGTCTCTTCGGATTTCCCTTTTTGATTGTTTATTGACTTCCGCATATTCCAGCTTTTTGTGTTCATTTTCTATGGCTTGTGATTTTAGACGTTCTCTTTTTTCGATCAAACATTTGGTGCTATCCTTTAGTTTTATTCTATTTTTCATACTGTTTCCAGGTGTTGACGATTGTTTGGCTGCGCGGGATATGCAATTTACGAGCTCTGTATAGTGTTGTTGGACTTTTTGCTCCGTTTGTTGATTGAAGTCTCGTAGGTTTTGTTGTAGTGCTTTTACATACTCC
Organism: Meconema thalassinum; assembly: GCA_946902985.2. NCBI lineage: Eukaryota > Metazoa > Arthropoda > Insecta > Orthoptera > Tettigoniidae > Meconema > Meconema thalassinum. The sequence goes on along the minus strand of OX336388.2, from coordinate 1,182,666,818 downwards.
ACCCTGTCTATGCATCCTGGATGTGTAGTTTTGTTGTTGAAGTAGTGTCTCCATTTCTTCTTTATCCTCACTTTTAATCGTACCATTCTGTGGTCTGTGTCAAACTTCAGACCATTTATCACTTGTATGTTTTTCACCTCTGTCAGTCTATTGGTTAGGATGAAGTCTATTTCGTTTTTGATTTTCCCATTCGGAGATTTCCATGTCCATTTGCTTTCTGGGTTTTTCTTGTAAAATGTGTTCACAATTTTAAGTCTCTGTCGCAGTGCAAACTGTATTAGTCTTTCTCCTCTTTCGTTCCTTGTTCCGTATCCGTGAGAGCCCATAGGTTCTTCTTCTTCGTATTCCTTTCTTCCTACCTTGCTGTTGAAGTCTCCAATTATGAATGTTGTGTGTGCTTCGTACTCGGCTAATGTGTCTTCGAGGAGCATATAGAAGTCTTCAATTTCTCCTTCCGTACTTGCTTCTGTGGGAGCATAGACTTCAATTATTATGAATGTGTTGTCATTTAATTTTAGGGATAATACTATGATTCTTTCTGAGTTTCCCTTTATTTCTTTTATATTGTGTTTTAAATGTCTTTTTTTATATCAAAGAACCTACCCCTTTTTGTCCTTTTGTTTCCCCTATGAAGCTAAAGACATCCCCATTTGTTTTCTCTATTATGTCTTCGCCGTATTGCCTCACTTCACTGAGGCCTAATATATCGTACCTTACGTTTTCGAGTGCGTTTTTGAGTTCTATTTATTTATCTTGGGTGCTTAAGGTTCTAACGTTTAGTGTAGCTAGTATGAGTTCTTCTTCCACCATGATTATACATCCTAGTAAATCTCCGAAAATGATAAGGACGCCGTATAATCAACACCCCTTACAAATGGTGGTTGGGCAACATCAAGATGCCGACCAGGTCATCAATTTTCCTACAAAATGGTGGAGGTACCGGGTACGATCCCCGGCATCTCCACCAATCTTTTTAGCCTTTAAGGGGCTTAGGATGTGTACTAGGGTGTGTGTAGCGTGTTGGGGTGTCTGAGGTTGTTTAGGGGGATGTTCTCTATAGGGGTGTGGAAGCAACAGTTACGTAAATCAAGTGTAACTCGAGGGAAAGCTTCCAGGTGTTCAGAGTGTCTGGTGAGCTCAAGGTTGGGAGTGCTTTAAAGGGGTTGATGATATAACAGATAAACTGCTGGCGCGCGACTGTGACTCAGCGCGTGCGGACAGCGTACGTGTGTGCGAATGCAGAGAAGAGCAGAACTGCTGACCGATACTTTGCTACAGGTCGGAAGGTGAACTGCTTACCTTATGTTTACAGATAATTAGATAATATTGGACCCTACTAGGTCATGGTTGGAGGGTAGGGGGTTATCGAGCAACTAAATAATTAAATAAACCGTGAGACCAATAATGCTACTACTAAGTAGTTCAATTATTGTAATGTGTGAAGTGCAGTGGCTTCTTTAGTCAGCCTTAGTGCTGTATGTTCTCAATGAATAAGCAGATAATTACAAAGTGTATTAGATGGTGAAGTGTAGGATTTGTGTAGGAGTGTAGACTCGTGATCACACTTACCAGCGAATGGGCGTCCGTCTCGGTGTAGACCGTCAAATGTTCAGCAGGCACAAGACCTCGATACTTGGTGTGTGAAGCAATTTATAGGCCTGGCTCCTCTGAACTAGTATGTCAGTGAATTCCTGACACACCTACTGTTTGCTGCCAGTGTTGTGTCCTGGTAATGCAATAAGTGTGGTGAGTTGTTGTTGATTACTTCAGGGTTTAGTGGTGAATTCTGTGGTATTGAAAATAGGGCCTGAATGTGTGTAGAGATATGGGCCAGATAGTGTATTTTAGGTGGTGCAGCCCTATAAGGTTCCTAGGAGACCTTAGGGATGCAACACACTGATTCTATAACTAGTGAAAATCACACTGTATCTTTGCAATCTGACGTATGAAAATACTCGCGCTACACGCGGCGATGAAATATTGCACAGTGGTATATTTCTAATACACATTTACCGTAGGATAATTAATATTTCAGGTCCCACATGGACTTTGGTTATAAGTGTGTTCCTCGTGGTGACGATGGCGTTCCACGTGATTATTGTATCACCAAAAGAATATGCACTCTTTCACACAAATTATACACTTGGTCGAAATAATGTGACCAGTATTATTATATCTGCACTATCGCACACTACACGGTGCTTAAAACGAAGGATGTTTGCAGATTATTACACTTCTTCGCCTCGTGGGCGGACTATGACATCGTCTCAACGGACGGACTTGCACACACGTCCAATTTGGACGGTTCCAAAACTCGGGTGTGTCCAGCCTCGCTTCGCTTGCTGGGTCCAAGCGTATACTCGAGTCGTTGAGAGTCTAATGACTTCCTCTCCGCATATCCGCAGTGTAAATTACCTTAACCAAAAATGATAGTATAAACATCACACAATGTTTAATTAATACTGCATGACGATTAATTCTGAGGCTTTTAAAATCAAAATGGGAGATAATAGTTGCTCAGAAAAATCTCTAGGATGCATGTTCAAACAACAGCACTCATTCCAGGTTCCGTATTGACCATGTTTACATGAAGTATAACATAATTTTCTCGCATCGAAGGGCAGCTATATGAATATTTTTGAAAATATTCATATCAATACTTATCAGAGATCAAAGGAATGCAATAATCTAAACGAGATTAATTTTGAAACTAATGAATTATTTGATATATTAGCAGATCATTTAAATAATAAAAGACGCAAACAGCCTCCTCAACCCCCGCCGCAATAGGTAATTTTCAACATACACCCTAAACCGATCAAATTTCTTGACGCCAAGGAGTAACTATAATGGACTAAATATGTCAATGTGCCTCGTTCCATATTCAATACCTCAACTAATAAGTGTTTATTCCGTGAGTGACATTACAGTAATGTGTCTAATGACACAGGCCTAACAAAAGAAGAATGCGGGAATAAATGTGAACTGTGTTTTTGTTATTTGGTGAGGTTTTCGAGGTTGTATGATGTTATACACCAAAAATTGGGCTGAGGAAGGAAACATTTAGTTTTCCGAAACATGTACCTGTAGTATTTTTAATGTAAGTAAAGTATTGATTTGGCAAGAAAATTATGTTATACTTCATGCATGTTCAAAGTCAAGACAACATCCTTTCCCGTGACAAGCCATGTGCTGATTCCAGTGTGCGTTCAGTGATGAAGCATGGCTTGTACATTAACATTACACAGAAATATAGCCGATCCTTGAGCTCAGGCGGGCACAGTAAGACACTACAGAAACATTATAGGTAGGTGACCACAGCTGGGATTCGAATTAGAATGTCCTTTTAACTGGGTAGGTGCATTTAGCCACTTACACCAGTGTGGCCGAGTCACATTTTCAAGTCTTAGATGGAGAGACGCTGTTGCGGGCCTTCAGAAATGGTGTTGAGGTAGCCTCGACTGCCAGAACGACACACCCAGAACTATATACTGTACCTGTGTGTCAAAGTCTGAACCTGACTTGCTTAAGGGCATAGCTCATCATGGAGCAGTCATACATGTTGAGTAAGACTTGAAAACTTGATGATGATGATAATTATTGTTTTAAGGGTCCTAACATCTTGGTTATCGGCCCCTAATGGTTTGGATGATCGTGAAAATGATAATGAAATGTGAATTATAACTACTAACTTATATACTAGATGAAGAAATGGAAAACAAAAGGAGAATAAGGCAAATAAAGGACAGGAGGGAAAGAAATGCCCTCAAACCTCGAGGAATGCGGATTGAGGGACTTGGAAGGAAGGAGAGCCATGAAAGGCAGATAGGAAAATGAAATAGGAAACAGTCCGCCCCAGAGGTAAGGGATAAAAGGGGGAAAACCGGACCCAGCTCAGGAATCACTCGCGGTCGCCAACTCCCAAACCCACCAGCCGTGAGCCCCTGAAGGTGTAGCAATATCTAGGGTACACCAGAAGTGGTGGGGCTACATACACCCTGCCTCCTTGAGGGCCTTGTGTAGAAGACAGGAGATTAGATGAAAAGAAAATGAAGGCTGACCCCTCAAAGAAGGAGGGAATCAGAAAAGATGAGACAAGGGCCAATTAAGGTGGGAAAGGAAGAGATTCCCTAGGCCTCGGATGCCCTAATACCGTTGGGGTCGGAAGAGAACAAGAGTTGACCAAGTGAGATCGACAGGAAAGAAGACGGAGATGAGCCCGGCTCAAGTAAGTGGAAGCAATGCCGGACTCAGCTGGGGCCCCGTGGTCGCCAACCCACGTCCCACTAGATATGAGCCTGGTGTATTCTTAGCAATACACGTTCGTCATAGTTAGCTCTTGCTGCTCTTTGTTTATTTATTTAATATCTTTCTTCGCAGACACCAACAGTGATCCCTTTCATTCTTATTCTCTTTGAGCAGGAATTTATTTTGTCTTTGAGTCTTTTCTAGATGTGTAACTTCCATGGAGAACCTAGCGGCATCTAGCAGCTAACTGCCGAAGTTCTTCAATTTATCTGCGCTCAAGAGGACTTCCTCTCCAATCCACCAGGCATCGTCCTTGTCGCCAGCTTTCTGGAGCTTTCCACATGAACTAATCTCCTGTCATCATAGTTCTGGAACTTTCCACATGAACCAATCTTTCTAACTGTCAAGCAATCTAGTATTTTCCACACCAAAATAGGGAATACTTTTCCTCACCGAGGGATTCATGTTACATTAACCGCTGTTCAAAACTTAATTTGTTTTCCACCGTGGGAAATTAACCGTATCATTCAACTGCAACCCACAAACTTTCCATCGCAATAAACTTATTCAAACTCAAATTAAACTATGTGTTCCCCATAACTGCAATAAATTTCTCTTGTTCTACGGACTTACATACACTAAAATAGTGAAGTTTTTCAACTTATCAACAAACTATTAGTGCTTCGAATTTGTGTGCGCCAACTATCTACCGGCGCGTTCGATTGAGAGCAATAATTCTGGCCAGGACTTTATCCTAAAGTTCCTAACCCCACTTCCCAAATACCTTTTACTCAACAAAATTTAAGTTAAAACTTTCATCTAGCTAAAACACAAAGAGGCCTCGCTTTTAATTAAGCGCCCTCCCAACTTTGTTCCATTTCCCATATAGTCATTCTGCGTAAATCTGTGGCTAGTCCACATTTTAAAATGTATTGTTCTTCCCTTCTAAAACTAGGGAATTGTACTTTTTTCTAATTATAAAAGTGTTAGCCAATTGTGTAATCCAGGCTTCGTTAATACGACCTGTACATTTTTTTGGTATATCACATCTAGTAATTTCTGTTTAAAATAGCGGTAATATCCGCTTGTAATTCCCTTCTTTCCTGTTAAGATCAGGAATCTAATTTATTTGTTTATAGCCTTTTCACCTGCCAAAAAGGCATTCTACTCTGTTGGTGTTCTATTTAACAAAATGTTGCATTGAATAGCAATCTTATAATTAACCCAAAAGGTTCAAAACGTTTTCTATAAGCTTGTCAAACAACTTTTGTAAATAGTTTGTTCTAATATGGGTCTAATACTTCCACTTTGTAAACCAATTATTTCAACTTGAAATAGCTATGTTATTTCTTTAACCTCAAAATTAAGATTTCAATTTATTCATTATCAATGTTAAAAGTTTATCTATTGTTAAAATAAACCATTTCTAACTTTTCGTTTTATCTCTCTCGCTAGAATCACGGTTAGGCAGGACCTTCTCTTCCCCGATTCTTCCCCTAATCTTAAGTTCTATTTACGGAAAGAAAATCTTCATCAGTATAACCTTGACCACTTGTTGCATTAAAAACAAAATTTCAAATAACAACGTTTTCAAAGTTTCTCTTAGCTGTTACAGCTAATTCTAGCAAACCATCAAGACAAGTATAGCTAGCTCCGCCAGCTTCCTACTTGCAGAGATTTTCTCTCTGACTTATGTTTTGCTTTCAAAATCTTAATTTTGTTTAAATTTGGTCTGAGGTTTTCCTCTGTTCTAAGCTCATAGTCGGCATCCTGCTGGGTAAAAGCTTAGCCTACCTTCATTGCAACAATTGGTATTCTTATAGGATTTTCACAAAAAACAGTAAAAATATTGCTAAAAGCACTAATGTCACTTTATCCCTTCCCACTCTGGAAACATTCGATTGTTTTGTCAGAGATCCAACAGTGCCCAGAAATAAAAAATATCACGGCAAATTCAAATTATTCCAGCCTTTCAAAACGTTCAGCAAAATCAAACCCCTTTGAAGGGAAAAATAGTAAATCGTTTTCCTTTAGCCTACTTTGTCTTGCCAGAGTATCACCCGTCCCCATAGTACCGGAATACCGGCTTGGGAGGGAAAGAGCACTCACCGAGCGCTTGCAGGCAACCTCAATTCATGCTGCGCTCTCCGCTTGCCTTGTACAGGTCCCCTCTAAAGATAGGTGTCTCATAAGCTTAGCACAGCGAAATTCCTCTTTATATCAACATTTACTTAAAACTTAGTGTTGGATTCTCATCCTATCTGCCAATTCTTGTCTCTACTCCTAAACCCACCTCCTGTTCTCTTTCGGCATCTTCCCTTACTTAACTTACTTAATTCCTGCCGCTCCTTCCGGAGCATAGGGCCTTGGCGAAATTTCTCCACGCAATACGGTTCCTGGCTATTCTCTTCACTTGACTCCAGTTCTTGTCCTCCTCTGCAATTTCATTTTCGATCGTCCTCTTCCAGGTCTTCTTAGGTCGACCTCGCTTCCTGGCACCTTGAGGATTCCAGTCTAGCGCCGCCCTCTCAACAGCTCCGTCCGGCTTCCTTAGTGTGTGACCGATCCAGCGCCATTTCCTTTCCTTGATCTGGATGCTAATCGGTTGTTGATTGGTGATGGTCCAAAGATCTTCGTTTGAGATTATGTCCGGCCACCTCACATTCATGATGCGACGCAGACATCTGTTAATGAACACCTGTAGCTGGTTGTTGATCGGTTTTGTGACTTTCCATGTTTCACAGCCATAGAGAAGAATCGACTTAACGTTGCTATTGAAAAGGCGGAGCTTGGTCTTCCTGGAAATGTTTCTATTTCTCCAGATGGGGTAGAGCTGGACAAAGGCACCATTTGCCTTCCTAATACGGCTTCGAACATCTTCCTCTGCTCCCCCATCATTTGTGACTATACTCCCAAGGTAGAGGAAGGGCTCAACTCGCTCAATTTCCTTTCCGTTGACTGTCAAGTTAGTCGTGACGTCAGAATTTATCCTCATCTCTTTGGTCTTGTTGGTGTTAATCATCAATCCTGCACGTTCTGCTTCTCTCTGCAACCTCCCCAGCTTATCTTCTATGTCTCGGTACCGTTGTGCCATAAGACAAATGTCGTCCGCAAAATCCAGATCTTCAAGCCTGTCATTTATACCCCATTGAATACCCCTCTTCCGTCCTCCCATTACCTTCTTCATCACACTATCCATGACCAACAGGAACAAAGTGGGGGAAAGGACACACCCCTGTCTCACTCCGGAACTGACCTTTATCTTTTCTGTTAATTTGCCTTCGTGTAGAACCTGGCACTCATACCCTTCGTACATCTCTTCCATGATTCTGATGATCTTTGTTGGAATTTTATATTCCTCGAGGGTCTTCCACATGATTCTTTGATTTACGGAGTCGAAAGCTTTCTCGAAGTCAACAAATGTGAGGTAAAGGGTATTCCGCCACTCCACACTCTGCTCCAGGATGATTCGGAGGGTGTTGATGAGATCCACACAGCTGCGATGTTGTCGAAATCCAGCCTGTTCCTTCCGAAGCCTTTTTTCTACGCAGTCTTTTATACGATTCAGGATGACTCTCGCCAGTACTTTGCTTGGAATGGACAGCAAGGTGATTCCCCTCCAGTTATTACAGTTTGTGGTGTCCCCTTTCTTCGGTAACTTGACGATCAACCCCTTCTTCCAGTCGGTTGGTATTTTCTCCTCCTTCCAGATCTTCTCCAACAGCGGGTGCAGCAGATTGATCGTGATATCCAGGTCTGCTTTCAATACTTCCGCTGGGATATTATCCAGACCTGGTGCCTTCCCGCACTTTATCTGCTTCAACGCTGTCCGTATTTCGCCCCGAGTTGGGGAGTCGAGGCTGATGTCCGGGTCACTTTCTGCTTCCTCTTCATCTCCTCCTCGCTGCTTACTTTCTGGTCCTCTATCTCTATTAAGAACCTCCGCAAAGTGTTCTCTCCATCTAGTCAGCTGCTGTTTACACGTCGTGAGGATCTCGCCCGTCTTGCTCTTCACAGGCCTAGTTTTATTAAAACCTTTCTTCGAAAGCATCTTTGTGATGCCATAGAGCTCCTTAACGTCCCCCCTTCTTGCCGCTTCTTCTTCTTTCACAGCGTGTTCATCAATCCACCTCCTATGATCCTTCCGCACACTCCTCTTTACCTCCCTGTTTGCTGTTGAATACTCTGCTTGTGTGAGAGCCTTCTGCTGCCTAGTCTTGCAGGTGTTGAGCTTAGTCTTAATCTCCTTTCTATAATTTATCTTGTCCCAGGTCTGATCGGATATCCATTCTTTCCGCAGGTAGTTCTTGTACCCGAGCTGCATCTCACTGGTCTCCACAAAGATATTCTTTACCTCGCTCCACACAGTCTCTACATCCTTCTCTGTCTCGGAGTCCAACACCTGGAATTTATTTATGAGCTCCAGTTTAAATTGGTCCAATCTCTGCTGGTTCTTAAGCTTGCCCACATCAAACTTGTTGTGCCGAGTGATAAACTTTCGGCGGACTGCCACGATCTTCATGCGGAAGTTGGCAACCATAAGATGATGGTCACTACCGACATCCGCTCCTCTCTTGTTCCTAACATCTTCCAAGCTTCTTCTGAACCTCCTGCTCACCGCGATGTGATCAATTTGATTTTCTGTGACTTGATCAGGAGACACCCAGGTGACCTTGTGGCACCGCCTATGAGGAAACACCGTGCCACCCATCACCAAATCCTGACTGGCGCAATATTCCGTAAATTTCTCCCCATTGTTATTCATCTCACCAAGGCCATGTTTACCCAAGATCTGCTCCAACCCCTCATTGTTTGATCCCACCTTCGCGTTGAAGTCTCCCATAACAATGAGAATGTCCTTCTTACTTGTTTGTCTTGTGGCATCTCGCAGCATTTGGTAGAATTCTTCCTTCTTCTCTGGCTCCGATTGTTCTGTAGGCGCATAGCATTGGATGATGATCACATTCCTGATCTTTGTCTTGAACCTAGCAAACATGAGCCTGCTAGAAATTGGCTTCCACTCCATAAGGCTCCTCTTTGCATTTCTGTTGAGCAGCAACCCCACTCCATCCCTGTGTTCTTCCTCATCGCCCCCAGAATAGAGAAATGTAAATCCATCTGTTGTCTGTATTTCACCAAATCCTGGCCACCTCACCTCACTCAATCCTAGGATATCCAGCCCATAGTTCTTCATCTCCCGTGTCACTTGTTTCAGTCTGGTTTTCTCCATCAAGGTCCTCACATTCCAGAAACCGATTTTCGTAATCCTTTTCATGCCAAAAGTCGTCATCATGTTATCCGTCCAGTTTTGTAATTTCGCTTCAGTTTCAGTAATCAGTTTATTTAAGAGGAGCGAGTGATTAACCCACTGCCTCCGAGTGCCTTGGAGGGACTGCCACCTTAGGCCTGAGGCACCAGGCTGATTTTTTGTCAGCGTTTCTTCCCTTAGCCTTTGAAGAACCAACTCCAAACTACAAGGCAGCAGTTGTTTCACCAGAGCCCCGTTAGACGTAATTTCTTCAGGGTTCCTGTAGGGCCTTCACAGCTACCATAGCGGTCTTGAGGCACACAAAGTCCCCACTGTACTTCACCCCTACAGGCAATCCCCTACTTCATTACGTTGCCCATCTCCCACGACGAGGACGAGGGGTTGGATTTGTGGGAGACATCTTCCCTTAGGTAGTGTTAATCCTCAGCAAAAACCTACCAGAGCCCCTGGGGGAACTTGAAAACTTGACCGCAAAGGTGTCGGACAGTGGAGGACTTGGTTTCAAATCCCGACTGAGATCACATTTTCAAGTCTTGGCCGACACGCCTGAGGATTTGAATGAGTTTTTGAATGGTATGGACTCTGTCTTGAGGAAAGAATTAATAAATGTAAAACAACAAGTAGTTCCGTGAAGAACTATAAAGCCTATTTTCATATATCCTACTCATGTTAATTGCCTCTATCAACATACAAAATTTCAGTCTGAAGGTTGTGATAGATTCGTAGATATTGAGAACCGTCTAAATATTTCAGATGGTCGCCATGTTGGATTTTTAGTTTTGTACTATTACATTAAGATTATTGTGTACGTGTGGCATTCAATCTTCAATCGCAAGATTAGAACACAAGAAGTAAAAACAAGACTTTAAAATTTCGCATAGCTGCCATCTTGGGATTGTGCAAATATTGAAATAAATTAGATGCCAGTGGATTAACATTTGTATAAGCATTTAACGTGCAACGTTTCACTGCACTCGGATAGTTAATTCGCGAGAAACTTCCATTTAAATATTTATACTTCGCGTCGCCGCCATGTTGGATTTGTGCTCACCAGGTTACTGAAAGTCCTATTGGTGAACATATGCTCATAGTCTCTATGAACATAAACAATTTCAGTTTGATTGCTGTAAAAGATTCATAGATATTGAGAACCGTCTAAATATTTCGGATGCTCGCCATTTTGGATTGTTATATGTATAGGCCATAGAGTTATATACCATTCAAGGAAAATTATTGCCTAGGTTCATTATTCAAACATTCACTTCGATCGCATGATTACGACACAAGAAATAAAAACCTAATTTTAAAATTTCGCACAGCCGCCATCTTGAGGTTTTGTAAACAATTGAACTAAATTAGATGCCAGTGCATTGCAATATGTAAAATCATTTACTGTACCACATTTCACTGCGCTCAGAGAGTTAAATCACAAGAAAGGTCTATTAAAGTATTTAAACTTAGCTTGGCCGCCACGTTGGTTTTGTAGTCACCAGGTTTTTGAAAGTCGCATAGGTGAACTTCTAGTAGTGCCCTTTATCACCGTACAGAATTTCAGGGCGATATCAGTAATAGTTTCGGAGATACTGAATGCTGGTGAGAAATTTCACAGACGCCATGTTGGATTGGTGAGAGACAATAAAATTTGAAGGGCACGGTCGGGGTCGGCCAGAATAGTGCTATGATTTTACTGAGTTTCATTGTAATCGCTCCAGCCGTTTAGAAGTTATTAGGGGGGGGGGCACACACACCCCTCTCTATCACACACACACACACACACACACACGGACAAAAGGTGTTGTCATAAGCCTATTTTTTTTTCATAAAATGATAATAGGCTAAAAATATTGGAATGCAGCCGAAATAAATCAGAAAACTCTCTGGACATCAAATTGGCAGGTGAAAAGTTGAAGGGCGTAGGAGACTTCTGTTACTAAAAAGCAAAACAACCAGTGATGGACGAAGCAAAGAGGACATCAAATGTAGGTTGGCTCAGGCAAGGAAAGCATTTCTACAAAAAAGGAATCTGTTGACTTCGAATATAGATTTAGGTATTAGGAAGTCATTTTTGAAAGCCTTTGTCTGGAGCGTGGCACTCTATGGAAGTGAAACTTGGACTATTGGCGCAGCAGAAAAGAGGAGAATTGAAGCGTTTGAAATGTGGTGTTACAGGAGAATGATGAAGATCAGAAGGGTAGATAGGATTACAAACGAAGCGGTATTAAGGCGAGTGGGAGGAGAGAGATGTTTCTGGCGACTGCTAATGAAGAGAAGAGATAGGTTGGTGGGACACATACTAAGACACCCAGGAATAACAAGCTTAGTTATGGAAGGAAGGGTCGAGGATAAGAACTGTAGGGGTAGACCAAGGTTAGAATATGTTAAACAAATTGCCTCGGATGTAGGGCGTGGTAGCTATGTAAAGATGAAACGATTATCTCAGGACAGGGAGGCATGGAGAGCTGCATCAAACCAGTCAAAAGACTGAAGACTCAAACAACAACACCTGAACAGATACAAACGCTCCAAGGATCTATGTCCTGAAGTCATTACTATTATACAAATGACAAGGTATTTTTGGTAACAGCAAGCCGAACCTCCATATAAAAATAGTCACTCGATATCTTTCAAATAAGAGCTGCTTAACATTAGCTTTTATGAAGCGACCTAATAGAAGTTATGATGATGACAATGGTGGATATTGTTGATTTAAGGGGCGTAGCATCGAGATTATCCACCCCTTGTTTAACTCGTTAGAATACATTATGTTTCAGAAATGTAGACGTTACAGGAGACAGTTATCAAAGAAATTGTAGTATTACCAAGTTTACTCTATCACCACCAAAACTTCAATTGAAGAAACATTCATGCTAATAAAGTAATTTTAAAATTATTGCAGTTTGTTCCAAGTTATCAACCCGAGTTTACGGAAGTAAGCTAAAAGATTCTCTATGAGATCAAAAAGAGGTAAGATAACGTGGACATGGAAGGAGTTGTATTCAGTTGTTTATTCTTGCTAATTATTCTTCACGCTGAAAGAAGTAATGACTTTGATGTCCCATCACTTAAAGTAACAATATACCATCAACTATTCTCGTAAAAGGGTAAACATTAACCATCATGACAATGGTAATAATTAATATCCGTGTTGGCTGATAGTACTATGTAATTCAAACACTAGATAATCTAGTTAAATTACTGCTTACACTTACAGTACATGACACCCTCGTCAGCGCAGATTGAGTATTATAATAATCTTAAACTATGTTTTCAAAGATAAAAGATAAAATGTATATATTTACAAACACTATTAGAAATTCAAATACAAAGAAATCTCAGAAAAGGAATTATAAAACACGTGAATAATTAAGAATAGAATGAATATAAATGTACCATAAAGGACTTCATGTAAATCTATGGTTTGTAACATGTGGTTACAATGTTATTTGAATCACTATTCTTTGGTGAGGAAGGAGGCCATGGGATATAGTTGCACATTTGTGTACATAATATCGTTTTAATGATGTGGTATTGTTTTTCTTCATTCTTTGATGTTCTTCTTGATGAATAAGTATCTGTTGATAATATCTATGGAGATTATTGGTGCCTGTGCAGTTAGGTTTGGATTATAAAAATGGGTTGCTTATAGATACAGGAAAAGATGTATAGTGATGATTATTAATGAATTAAGTGAATACCTGTGTTCCTATGGTGAGGTGCAGGTTCCTTTATGTTTTAATTGATGGTGATTTGAGTAATGAACGGTTAATAGAGGAATGTACATCACATATATCAGGTATATGTACTGACTGTTTGCCCTGTTGTTAAAATAAAATATCCCTTGTGAGTATAATCAACCACAGCCCCGTTAAGGAAAGAAGAAGTAAAGATATATTATGACGCACCAACGAGGAGCACGAGTGGGGGAGATGAACCTTAGTGATTTCCAAATGATCATGGAGCAGTTGACCAAGAGGAGTGACATCATTGATAAGGGGAGTGAGCGGATAGACTCAACGAAAGTACAAATGGAGAAAATATGTGAAGTATGTGATGCTGCAGTTGCTGAAATAGAAGGAAATGATAGAAAACTAAATGAAGAAGGGAACAAGAAGCAAGAAAAGTATCAACAAGGTGGGGGGCGCGAAGAAGAAATGAACGACGGACAAGAGAGAGAACAAGGTCAAATGGAGGAGGATAAAACTGAGGACAAGGAAGAAGATGAGATAGAGGGCAAGGTAGAAGGGAAATGAGAAACAGATAACGGAGAAGAAGAAATGAAAGACGGACAAGAGAGAGAACTAGGTGAAGAAGAACAAGGTCAAATGTTGGAGGAGGATAAAACTGAGGACAAGAAAGAAGATGAAATAGAGGGCATGGTAGAAAAGAAAGGAGAGATGGATAACGGAGGAGGTGAGATGGAAGAATCTAAGGACGAGAAAGGAGAAGCAGATGAGATTGGTCATGAGGAGGACAGTAGCAGTCAAGAAAAAGAGGTTAAAGATGAGAGTAAAAGTGCAAGAGAAGGTCATGGAGAAGACAACATACGGGAAGAAAATCAGGTGAATAAGAAACAGTGGAGAACAAAGTGGAAGAAGAGAAAGGAACTGTTGAGTAAGACAAGACAGGCGAGGAAGAGGTGAAAAATGTGGAAAAGAAGAAGAGAGAAGTGGTTGAGAATGAAGACAAAGAGGACCAGGATGATAGATAAAAAGAATAGTTGGAAAGCAAGGAGAATGATTAGGGAGAAGATGAAATGTCAGGTAAAGGAAGATAAGAGAGTGAAGGATCAGAAGAAGAAGAAAATGAGGAAGGAAAGGAGACAGGAACGGTGGAGATGGAAGATGAGGAGTACAAGGTACGGAATGACATGGCGGATGAAAAAAAGACGAGATGGAAGGCGGAGGAGATGCAAAAGTTGCAAATGACGGCGCTGGAGGAGAGGCAGGATGAGAAAGGGGAGGACGAAGATGATGATGGTTCTTCAGATGACGATAAACGTGGAGAACTGGATGCCGAATCGGAAACGCTGAGTAAAGTGATGAATCTGGATATTGATAGAGATGATTATTCATGCAGTATGTTCCCAACTTGAAAATGGTATTGATTAATGCAGAATTGCCCCAAACCCCGTAATTTAGGAATATCGTGTTCTATTTCTTTTATATATATTTGGGCAAGTTACAGGTTCGATTATAGTGAATCGGACGTAGCTGCTATAGGATGTAGCTTCCAGTTATACTACAATCCTTCAGTATGGTTTAATAGTATAGTTATATGAGGTAATGTGACTGTAAATCAACCTTAATTGATAGTCTGTATCACATTAATGTGGTCTAACTCTGAAAGAATTTTCAGATGAAACATACTTGTCAGTTATACGATGTTAATAGATTGGTGAAAGACGTAAAATTTTGCTGGAGTAAAATTATCTAACCTTGAAATAAACCAGAAGATTCATACTAGTTGAATCGTTCTGTTAAAATTAGCTGTCCGATTTGGTAATGCAGTTCATAATCATAACCCAACTGACCATGTATTTTATATGTATAAGTCGTATGAAACAAGTTTCATGAATGTTTTATTCTCAAAGTATCCATACATTACATTTTGGCTTGGCAGTATCCAAATTGTTTCATACGACATATACGTATAAAATACATGGTCAGTTGGTTTATGATTATGTACTGCATTACCAAATTTGACAGCTAATTTCAACTGAACGATCCAACTAACAGGAATCGTCTGGTTTATTTCAAGGTTAGATAATTTTATACCATCAAAATATTACGTCTTTCACCAATCTGTTAACATCATAACTGACACTGGGTGAGTTAGCCGTGGTCGTTACGGCATGACTGCTGGCAGTCGCTCACATCCGGGAGGCGAGGAGGTTCGAATCCCCCCGCCGGCAACCTTGAAGATGGTCTTCTGTGGTTTCCCATCTTCCTTCCAGGCAAATGTCGGGGTTGGTCCCTAACTATAGGCCACAGCCGCTACCTTCTAACTCCTCGACCTTCCATTCCAACTTTCCTCCCCAACGGTACTTGTAGCTCACCCATTGGGTGTCCGTCTCGAAGCAGCTACAAAAAAAACTGGCGAGCCGAACATGTCCTCGGACACTCCTAGCACTAAAAGCCATACGCTAAAAAAAAAACATAACTGATAAGTAAGTTTCATCTGAAAATCTTTTCAAGGTCAAACCACATCAATGTGATAGGGACTGACCATTAAGGTTGATGTATAGTCACATTACGTCCGATTAACTATACTATTAAACCATACTGAAGGATTGTGATATAACTGAAAGCTACATCCTATAGCAGCGACGTCCGAATCACTACAATCGAACCATATTATAGATTTACAAGCAGTCATTTAAGGTACATTTATATGCATTCTATTCTTAATTATTCATATGATTTATAATTCCTTTTGTGTGCTTTCTTTTTATTCAAATTTCTAATAGTGTTTTGTAAGGATATCCATTTTCCCTTTTGTCTTTGTAAACTTAGTTTAATATTATTTTATTACTCAATCTTCGCTGACGAGGGTGTCATGAACGACGTATAAGCAGCAATTAAACTACATTCTATAGTGTTTGACAAGGCGGTTTTGAATTACATAGTTACTTTTATATCTATTCTAAGCCATATAAATACTACTGTAGAGAGGTATTCGTAACGCAGAGATACAGTTACGAGTGTTGAGGGATTTTATAGTTACTATTAAGACATCGGATGGAAGACAAACTCTCACTCTAATCATCAATCAGTAATAATATTGTACAGTTCTGTGAGATCAGCAGGACAGGAAGAGCAATACACCCGTTCCTTTACATTTTTTCATATAATAATTAAATGTCAACATGATTCACATCTGGTGATTTAGGGGGTCGGTAGATTAAGGAGTGATTACTGCTGGTAGCCTATCCTAACCTATATTGTAGCAATTCATATTTAAACCTTCACTGCACAGGTCACCATTGAGCTTGTTTTAGTACAAAATATTACTTGTATTGTTGCGAAACTACCACTGGTACCAAAGTGGCAACCCCATGCAACTAGGAGTAGCAATCTGATTGAAATAAAAATTTAGTTTTGTCCCTGAGTTGCAAATGTTTTAATTGTGTGTAGTTTGTACACTATCAGACACCAATCAAATACACCATGGTCCTCCTCATCCCTATCGTAAATTCGGATTTGACAGAAATCATGTGACCATGAGGACTGTTTCACTCTAATGCCACACAAGATCAAGGGGACGTTAAGCTCTTTCTCTATAAATACTATCAGAACTGTGCACAAACCTGATATTTGAATGCAAAAAATGTTAATGTTACATGAATGTTACATGCAACAATATGGGTAACCAATCACAATATTTCCGTTAAGTGTGCTACTTGTTGTACACACCAATAGGCCTATACAATACTTTCATGTTTTACACTTCAGAAATAGATGTGTCAAGATTTTACTTTCCTGTATGTGTAACGAAATCTTTAATGAAATCAACAAAATAAATGGAAGGAAGGAAACTCGTAGTAGATTTGGACTGCTTTACTAATTATACATTCGAATTGTAAATATATTATATAAGCCATTTAAAGGCAAGTGGACTAGGACATAACCACCCACAAAAAGATATTTAACTTCATTATTTGTGAGTTAGTTAGAGCTGCAAGAGTCAGTCAATTGTTACGAAAGTGCATGTGATCGCTTTGGTCTTACCATAAATGTCAATAAGACCAAAGTCTTGGCGCAACCTTCATCAGACACACCTCTTCCTCAGTTCAATATCTCCATCTCAAATTTACCATTAGAACAGGTAGACCACTTCTCGTACCTGGGCAGTACCATTTCTGTGAGCTGTACCTGTGAGTAGCATGTGGATAAGAGAATTGGCGCAGCCCATGCAGCATATGGACGATTAGCGCACCGGGTCTTCATGAATAAAGATCTGCCCATGAGTACAAAGCTTATGGTGTACAAAGCAATAGGCACTTCTACATTGTTGTTTGGCTGTGAAACGTGGACCCTTTACCGACGTGATCTTAGGAAGCTTGATCGCTTCCACCTACAAAAACTTCGATCAATCCCGAGGATTAAATGGGAAGACCACATTACCAATATTGCTGTTCTGGAAAAGGCTCAAATCAACAGCATAGAATCATCCATAATAGGTCACCAATTTAGATGGATTGATCATGTCCATCGGATGGATGATGTGAGATTACCTCGTCAAATGCTATATGGTGAGTTATGCTGTGGCACCAGACCTCATGGTGGTCCTAAGAGGCGCTACAAGGACCAATTTAAGCAGACCCTGAAATTAACAGGTCTTGATTCACAAACCTGGGACATGCTGGCTGAAGACCGCTCAACTTGGCACCGTACCATCTCGGATGCTGTAAAAACGTTTAAAAGGGATCGACGCACACATGAGGAGGCCAAGCGTCAAGCTAGGAAACTTCGACAGCCCAACCACGTCCTCCTCTAGCAATACTATGTGACTTGTGTGGACGCTTGTTCCATGCCAGGATTGGACTCTTTAGTCACCGTAAACACATCCACAAACTGGACTGAAGGAAGAAGATTTATACTCGGATTCGATTTAAAACCGATGATGAGTCCAATTTATTGATGTGTAACATCTTTCCACTCGGTTGCTGGATATTTTTTTGTGGGAGTGATTTTGGAAAGGGGACGGAAATGTGTAAGAAGAAAACATCGCATATGGTTTACTTCAAGGTTTGGAGGCCCCATTAGAGATATTCCTACAATAAATCATCTTCAAGCTGTCGTTTTTTGGTGTGAAAATATTCATTATATCATATTTGCTAAAAACAATTCTGATTTATTAAATCTTCATACTTTTGCTGTATTCTTATTTAATGTAAGCATTCGAGATACTGTCGGCCACGGAAATGGGACGGAAATGGGACGGGAATGTGTAAGAGGAAACATCGCATCCGCTTTACTTCAAGGTTTGGAGGCCTCATTAAAGATATCCCTACAATAAATCATCTTCAAGTTGTCGTTCTTTGGTGTGAAAATTTTCACTATATCATATTTGCTGAAAACAATTATGATTTATTAATTAAATCTTCATACTTTTGCTGTGGAATGTACATCGCATACGGTTTACTTCAAGGTTTGGAGGCCCCATTAAAGATATTCTTACAATAAATCATTGGTACCAAGACGTAACTCGCGCATGCGCACTGGTCAGGATTTGGTACTGGAGTTTTACAAGTAGTTATTTCATCGACCAACAGAGTTCACTGTTAACAAGAGATTGGAGGTCCCGGAAAAACTAGTAGGTCATCGGCTTTTTAATATCTCGTGAACCAATAATGCTAGGGACATGTATGAGGTGTCCTAGGACTCGGGGTGACACTCCCGATTTCCTATAGCCCCCTTAATTTAACCAAAGGACCCAAAACTATTAGGTCATCGGCTTTTTAATATCTCGCGAACCAATAATGCTTGGGACTTGTATGAGGTGTCCTAGGACTTGGGGTGACACCCCCCCCGTTTTTCTGTAGCCCCCTTAATTTAACCAAAGGACCCAAAACTTATAGGTCATCGACTTTTTAATATATAACGAACCAATAATGCTAGGGACTTGTATGAGAAGTCCTAGGAGTCAGGGTGACGCCCCCCGTTTTTCTATCCGGCTCTTAATTTAACCAAAGGACCCAAAACTAAAGGGTCATCGGCTTTTTAATATTTCGCGAACCAATTAAGCTGTATGAGGTGTTGTAGGACTCGGGGTGGCGCCCCTTTTTTCATGATTTTTTGATTTGCAGAGATGGGTAAATCCAGAGCAGAATATATGCGAAATTATCGACAAAAGAATCTTGAGAAAAAATTAAAAACATATAGTTGATCTCAATTTCATAGTAGGATTATATGTCAGATGCGACTAATGAAAGGCTCCTTTTTATGGCTGATATCTGATAAAGGTATGTGTGCAAGACTTAGATTCTTAATTATTGAATTGAATGAAGGCACGAAGACTTTGTTCCAATAAAAACTCATATTTCAGTCTTTTGCTTGTTATTTCTGTGTCGTGAAAGAAACAGTAATGGATAACTTTCAGTCGATGAACAAGGTTATGACCAATTATATTAGACAGGACACATGAGACTAACCCACGAAAATCTACATGTGATTGATTACTCGTACAGATTACAAGGGCGGTTGCAAGGACGTAATGTTTCGTTCATAAAACGTGCATGTTATCCTTGTAACCCCCACCTTTTAATGTGTACAAATAATTAATGACATTTAGATTTTTCAGGTAATATCTCATATTGGGCATAAATTCGTGATGACCAACTAAAATATATCTTCTAAATGAATACCAATTGGTATTTAATTAAATTATTACACCTTAGTCAATAATAATTAAATTAATATTAATTAATTAATTAATATATAAAATGTACCAGTTTCGGCCAAACTATGGCCTTCTTCAGTGGGGTTGCTATAAAAAGGGCAACACTGATAACTCTCGTCAAAGCATATATATATTCTGCATGTGCAACACCTTTGTGTTAAATGAAATGTTTTTTTACTAATGGTTCCCCTAAGTTGTTGTTATTAAAGGGAATGTTAAAATTATTACTGAAAGGGTAAATATAAGAACCAACAACCAATCCCACCATTAAAGTAACACCTGAAAAAGTTTTATGGATAAGAAGAAAAATCCGGGTGGGCGCCTCACTGTATTTCTGTTGATATGAAATCTATATCCAGCACCACAGGAGTTCCGTCACATTTGTGTGGTTAATAATGTTCCTAAACTCAACCAACGAAAGGATATCCAGTTCCCTTGATACGCTGTTGACTCCAGCTGTCTATCCGAGACACCGTCTCCGGACTGAGCTCCTTCTTGCCGGATCCCACCTCTCCCTTGCGCATGAACATCTCATCCACCGCAAACTTTTTTTGTAACCGCTTGAGGTCCTCCCTAAAGTTAACAGAATCGTTGTCTTTCATGTTCTTGAAGTCAAGATGCTTAGCCAGTTGAGACACCTGCTCGTCCGTTATCTCCTTCTCCAGGAAAGCTGCCGTCTTCCTTATCACCCCTGGTAAGTCCTGGCATGAGGAAATAAAATATTAGAAAATGGTATCACCTTTTGAGATAGGGTGATACACAGTGAGGCCACAAGCTGGGCGTACACCCTTCACTTTATTACATCACGATGTTTTGTGTTGATGTGTTAGCTGGTAACCATGGTAACCTTGCAGTGAGCGATTAGAGCAAGGCTCATCTGAATCCGTCTACCACCAAAGTGATGTCACTTTGGTTTCTGAAAGAAACATATCTTAATATTTGAAAATTTTAAGGCAACTTTCATCAAGAAAATGTTATGCCTGTCAATGCTCACACCATCTCGTAGGTATGCTTGCTAGCCAGGGAGCAGTATTTCGAGGAAAAATTCTATTGCCAGCCATGATCGCTTACACCGATACCAAAGAGAACTACGAACAAGGAGAGCATAAGTATGGACAGAGTGTTATGCAACAGACGCCATGACTCCCCACGACT
Source organism: Meconema thalassinum (assembly GCA_946902985.2). NCBI lineage: Eukaryota > Metazoa > Arthropoda > Insecta > Orthoptera > Tettigoniidae > Meconema > Meconema thalassinum. The sequence continues at coordinate 1,182,645,745 of OX336388.2, read as the reverse complement.
GGATGCGACCTACTACGAGCTAAGACATTATGGATAAATAGGTTCTCTGCGCATGGATTTCACCATTTGATCTCCGATATCACAAGTTAAGTGATCCTGGAGCCGATTGTAGGTGCAAGAGGTGTGGTTAGATTTGTGGAAATCTGTAATTTGGATATATGAATCTTTGACTCAGTTTTGTATCGTATAGGATAGAATTAAAATTGCTCGGTACAATATAATTTGGCCATTGGATGCATTAAATAATTTATATACACCACTTTGGTTTTATGAAAATAGCAACACTCTCCACTATAATTTCATTTCATCTGTCATTCATTTAATAATTTCCCCAGAGGAGTGCGTCAGGCCTCGGCAGCCGGCACAGTTCATATCCTCGCCGCTAGATGGGAGGCTTCATTCATTCCATTCCAGACCCGGTCGGAGACTGGAAGCAGGCTGTGGATTTTCATTCACATTGGTTTTATGAAAGACCTAATAACGGCGACACTGTAAATATCCTGAAAATGAAATTTCGGTACCGGTTCTGCTTTGGTGTGGAACCTTCAAGAAAAACAACAATTTTGTATTGGAAAAGGATTAATGAAGGACCGCCCTCGAAGTGACAGCGGGCAACTACGAAGGGAGCATGCAAAACTGTTGAGATATAAGTGTGAATCTATGCCACAAAGTACATTCGGAGGTGTTCTTCCTTGTTCGACCATGATGAGGCACATGCAACGTGATTAAAATCCCAAGCCTTACCGTCCATTACGCACTAATGATTTGATGTTATAAAGAATGAGCATAACGCCAGATGGGTAGCACTTCTTTCGGCGTACCGTTCTAAATGATCTCGTGATCATGGCTTGATTACAGACGCGAGTGCTATGTATCAGTGCGTGAATTATTGAAACCACTTCATTTTTACTAGGAACTGGAAAGAAATCCCACCACACGTCATGGATGGCCTGGAATAAGTGCAATATATATATTTGCCTTATATTCTTTCAAGGTTCCGTTACTGGACAAATCTACCGGATAATGGTTGCTGCCATAATTACAACAACGAGATTACCAAATGGGATGGAGCACCGCCACACTTCACGTTCCAAGTGCATGATTACCTGAATACGGCCTGATCTGGTTGGTGAATTGGAAGAGGTTCTGAAGTTCATTCAGCTCCCTTAGTCCCGACCTCACAACACGCTCTCTGGGGACTCCTCCGGCAAAGAACCTGAAATAATCAGTACCGTTCAACGGAACAGTTGCGAGCAGCAGTGGAAAATGTCTTCATGACCGTGACGCTGGATTATCTCCGCAAACCTTCTGCCAATACACGGTGCAGAATTCAACTGTATTATGAAAATGACGGTCTTCATGCCGATGCTGCGAACTGTTAAATCATCACGTAACATTCAACCCTCAACCATAATCACCGCAGTATCGAATATAAATGGGGATGCGCCCACTTTGCAACCAATCTGTAGAACAAAATACACTGATACCTTTTTCATCTCTTCAAAACTGTTAATGAGTATGTTGGGCTCGTTCCTTAGTTTCCAGAAGTCAAGGATGTGCTTCCAGAAGGGGTCCCAGTACACTGCAACATCAGACAAAAACTGAATGTGAATCTTGCCAGACATTAGCATGTTTCAATAACCTTCAGTAAGGACAAACAATCTTATTACGCACAAGATAAATTCAATGCAATAACATTATTTCCAGGAATAGCGTGATCTTGTTCATGGTTATTAATGATTAGTAATCGCATTTCATTACTTCTTGAGTTTAGATACGAAATTTGCAAACGGCTTAATTTGGAATCAACCATGGTAATTGACCTCTCCTGCAAGGAGGCGGTCTCTGTCTATGTTTTCACAAATTATGAATAAAATTAAAAGATTCCAAGGTTTCCTTAGTGATGAGAATTTAAGGCTTTATGAGTGGAATGCACAAACAGTGAAAGCGATGTTGAAGGAATTTAGAGTTTTAAGATGTCTGACACAAATTATAAGTTAACGAATCTGCAACTTCCGTCAAAGATGTGTCCCCAATAGTTTAATGGTGAGAGCTCCGTCGTACAAAGCTGGAGGTTCCACGTTCGAGTCCTACTTAGGTCGGAGATTTTAATTCTCTAACCTCAATGCCCATGGCTTACACCCCGCGGCGTAGCCGTGCACGTTACATCACTCCCCATGACAGCGATGTGGGCTGCAGCTAGTCCGGGGTTTGGAGGTTTGAATCTGGGCGTAGATAGTGGCCATCCTGAGTGTGTTTTTTTCTCCGAGTTTTTACACACTCCCCCTAAGAAGATCTGAGGATAGTATTTTGTTTCAAATCTCGGGGCACCTATCCCATCCCCGACCCTAATAGTTACAGCTACAAACACCACTACAGTCACCATAGAGACACAGGTTATCAAAATATTCAACTCCCACCCAAATTCACAGGGCTGAATACCAACGTTGTCCCAGGCTTGCACTATTTCTGAATACACGACCTAATAGCTTTGGCGAGAAATACTGTTACCTGGGGCTTGTGCCGATGCCTCTTAAATAGGGTTACCAGACGTTCCGTTTTATCCGGAACAATTCCGTTTTTTTATTGTTTTGTTCCCCGTTCCGTTTTAATATTTAACGGAACGCCAAATATTCCGTTTTTGTTTTTTTTATTCAATTTCGCACCAATTTCCAAATGTCCCTCTTGAGCAATCCATGCTTGACGTGATTGGCGATTGTTGTTAGTGACGTCAACAGCATCGGCACCGGCACGCCGGCCGCGTAGCTTCACTTTACTGAGTGGAAGGGTGCAGGTGCTAGTTTGAAAGAGAAAATGATTTCTATGTCTGTGTCAGATAGATGGGCACATGTTATAGATTTATTAGGGGCAACAACATTAAGGAATATCTTAGTCCTTGTGAAGTTCAAACTCAGCATTTTCCCCTCCAATGATTTCACGGAGAGTTTTTTCTGTCATGAATATCAAATGGAGATATGATAGAAACGGAAGCTCCATCAGTTTGATAAAACAAGAATTGTTCACACATTTCAATTATGACGAAAATTGTAGTGAATTTTATCAGAAGGTACTTACAGATCAAAGAAAATCCTTGCAAAGGGTCGTTCAAATGAAAAGTAGTTGTAAGTTGCTGGTGTCATAGGCCTTTATGATATGTCAGCAATATCAAGTTTTAATTTTGTGTATTTGATTATGTAATGTTTATTTTATACACATGTGTATTATTTATTACAACATTTAACAACTTTGATTTAAAAAAATGTTTTGGGACACGTGTTCCGTTTTTTCATTCTTGAAATCTGGCAACACTACTCTTACAGTCAAACAATAGACTAGTAAAACTTCCCTGTATTTACCAATCTCTACACAGTAGTGTAAACTGAAGCTGTGGTTAAAGGGGATGTTGAAAGCAAAAGAGGTTCTATTCTGTAAAGTTACTTCTATGTATGATAAAAATAATAACATTTGTACTACTAATAATAATATCATTCTAAAATTATGGAAATTGAAAGGCAAGAAAGGAAAATTCTCCAGAAAATGTATTGAGCCCGTCAGACGAGCTGTTAGGGTTGCCACGAACCGAAATGACTTCCCGGACAACTCATCGTCCGAACACTTCATGCCGAAGAGGATGGGATGTACTTCTTATAGGTCAGTGCGTGCGCATGAAAACGCATCATCCCGGGGCGATCTGGGCAGACAAGGTATGTGTCAAGAATGACCCAAGAAGTACACAGCAGAAACACTTAAACTACAAAATAATAACTTATGTAAACTCGGGTAAAATTTATTAAAAAATAACAAACACCTAGCCTAGTTCGGAGGGTTTGTTTCGGGCTAATTCCGCAAGCTAATAAAAAAAGAAAATAAAGGGTCAAGAATCCTGCACTAATTGAAGTTTAAAACCCTCGCGAAAGATCTAATTACAAGAAAGCAAAAATAGCAAAGTTAGGGCAGTGGCACGAAAAGTACACCCAACACAGATGAAACTGGTTACTTATGAAAAAGACGTTAATTTAACAAAAATCAAGCATAAGAATTTACGATGGGACCACTCCCAAATTTACATTTAAACAATTAATGAATCTAGCTTATTCCTAACATTACAATAAAAATGTACGGCGACTGACTGCCGTAACAAGCGAACAATTATGACAAAATCTGTGTGACAAAAAAAAACATTAAAGCACTTCTTACTGGCTACAGGTACAAAGGGTGGTTATACAATGTTACACCCAATAAATAAATAGAACACAGCACTCACAATGATTCTTGTTAACAGCCTGCGTACTCGCAAGAATACTATTTGTATCCTTGGGTCATCTACCAATGTAATTATGTTAGCAACGGCGCGATTACAATCACGCCTTATGTCGCATGAGCGTCGTGTGCCACCAGCTGAAAACTAATGGTCCGAACGAGCTCCGTCGTCCCAAAATAGTGTATAAAAAGTCTACCATTTATCTCCCGTTGGAATTGTGACACATCCACAGAAATGGCCAGCGAGCGATAAATTGTAAATCAAGATTAATTCACAGTCATTATTAGCATATTATTTAAATAATTAGTTGTTATTATTATTAAAAGCACGGTTTAAGTTGTCGTAGATTTATGACGAATGCTGGTGATTCTATGTGGACACCTCGGCTTAACGGCGTGAAGTCTACTAAAAGAACAACACTAAACAACCTCGGCTCAAACCTGGCCGGAAACACAATAACACGAGTTGACAAGACTCGGTTGCAACAAATACTGTAGGGGTGCAACGGCTTCCTTCCAAAACATGCACTCTCAAATAGTGCTCAAACAGCTCGCTTTCTGAAGCGTTAACAAAAAGTTACTAGCTCGTCCAATGACGTAAGCAAAACATCTGATTACAACATAACACTCAATAGCCTTGATCTAGAAATAGTCATACCTTCCAAACGGTAAAATACTTGAGTAAGCATGCTCGTCTCGTCAAACAGTGCAGCAGTCTCTCGCTGAGAGTGGGATGGACCCTTGGCTTGGTAAAAGCCGTTAACACTGGTTTGTCATAACACACTTCTCATATGTGCACGTCTAGCGACGGATTACATTTAGCAGGAGTTAATTCACTCAAAATAAGTCCAAATGTGAATTACGCTGGTTCACTAATCATAAGAAGTAACTGTAAAGGGTTCGTGGCTTCTCTACCACGTAAAAATACGGAGTACATTCATATGCTAATGCTAAAAAACTTCCAAAGAACATATTTCAAAGACATTCCTCTGCTAGCGGAGTGCTTTGGAGTCGACGAAAGATATGTCGCTCCACTCATATTTACATTCTGACTTCACAAAACTTTCATGTGTCTAAGACTTGACACAAAACAAAATATAATGACATTTGACAATCCCACAAGCTGCTAGGATGTCGGAAACGATACGAAAGGTATCCGGGGTTCAATGCTTAAGTAGCATAATTACTACAATTCCCCTCTTTGTTCTGACTTGAACACATGTGGCTTCTGAGCTCACATAAACAGCAAGACGTAATGACATGAATAATGGGTAATGACTACGGTTGGTTATTAACTGATACGGCCATAAATAAGACCAAAACTAAAACAGTGGCGTCAATGGAAGTGTCGTGAAAAGGGGTCACAATAAAATGACAGAATGATGGTTGTCCATCCTTCAAAACTAACTTAGCCCACATAAAGGGTCGACCAAACCAAACCCAAGTGGTTTGTGGTCATGTCTATCTGACAACTTAGGACATTACGTCCTGCGCACACCTCCAGAATGCACCATAAAAGCATGGTGACTAACTCACTGTAAAGAAAGGTAACAGTTCTTACTATAAATTCCTACCTAGCTGGTCGTCACGAATTTGGTTAATTACTACTGACTCCTCTACCACAGATCAACCCGTACAAGAAAGAGAAATTGTGGACTCACATTGCAGTCACCTTATGGTAAATCGAAGGTAATCAAGGTGTTTCTGAGACCTGGATGGTTGGCAATAATTTTCCAGAATGGACTCGGGCATTGAGTCTCCCTCGTTCCAGTCTCCTGCTTCTGCTATTTGTCTCACGAACAAGATCTCCTCCTCGTGGTCAGCTGCTGGGTTGATGGACTCCAGGGCTCCATGTCCCACAATGTTTATGGTCAGATCTCCTGCCATGATGTAGTCGTCTCTTCTTAGATATTCCTCTCACATGATGGGGGTTTACTCCATAACACTGACGGATTTCACTGGGGTAATCATCATGTACACGTGGTCGTCGTTAAAATAATGCATCGTGATCAAATTCACACGTGTTTCACAGAATCTATTTGCTTTAGCACAGAATAAGAATGTATTCACTGGCTCTAATTTGCACACTGATAATAAAATGGCCTTCACTGTCTGCCCCACTGATTCTACTCGACATGAGGTGTCGGCAATCACTGATTCTAGTGTTAATTTTTATCAGAGAAAATCACAGTAATCTGGCACTGAAATTCACTTGCAAAGTGCATCGAAAAATATAATTAACTTTGCGTGCATGTTTGCACATGGTTGGTTTGTGAATTGTAATAATTAGGCAGTATTTCAGGCACCTCGTGGACTTTGGTTTTATGTGGACCACGCGAAGAAATGTGGTGGTCCTGAACAACCAAACATAGTCATAAAAATTCTATGAAAAATTCTGCACTTTCACACGTGCAATAGGTGCAATATAGTTGGATTTGCATTCACAGATTAAAGTCACTTGTAATACACTGATGATGTTCGTAGATTCCACCATCGCCTCGTGGACGGAATAACGTGGTCATCGCCTTGCAGACGGAAATAATCACTTTTCACAGAAATAAATATACTTTTCTACTCCGTAGCACTGCACACTTGTGCAAAAATTATACTTTTCACTTCAACGATTGTCGATTCACAAATATCTTCACCCCTTGGGTGGACTTATAAATTTTCGTCGTCTCTAGGACGGACAGTACTAGCACATCAAGCTACGACGGCTTCTCAACAGGTAGTCAGCGAGCATCGAGCACACTTGCAGTGTGCGGTCAGACACATGAGTCGTTGATAGTCTACTTCCACCCGCCAATCTGCGGTGTTAATACTTTTACCGTTAAATAAAAATTCGTAAACATCAAAATGCTTCCTTTATGCAGAGTTACTTCATGGAATGATCTGAGACTTTTAACAGCTATAAATATAATAGATGGTGCTCAGAAAAAAATTATAAAGGTGAGTGTCCAGAGTCAAGCATCATCCAATTTTATCGCATGCCGCGCTCTGCTTCAGGGCGCGTTCAGTAAAAAAAGCATGGCATGTTCTTCATCATTCTCATAAATATCACCGAGCCAGTAGCTCAGGCGGGCTCAGTATGGTCCCAGGAGAGAAAATGGAATGTGGATTAAGTTAAGAAGATAATAATAACCCCTGGCACTACAGCCCATTAAGGGCCTATGCCTACCGAGAGGAGAACAGTGGATATCTATTCCTTAACTAACAGGTCCACTGATGTAGTACGCAAGAGACGTCTCAAATTCTACAGCCATATCTATAGACAGACTAACCAAAAGATTATTTACTACAATAGTATGCAAGCCCAAATTCGTGGAGAAACCTAAAAATAAAACTGATAGGAAATTGTCCACAGAACACAAGATGCAACATAGTGCATTCATGAAGAGATTTTGGGAGGATAAGAAGGCGAAACTAATTGGGCCAATTAACAAGTTAAAACGCGCTCTTTGATTGGGCGTAATGAAGAGCAGGAAGAAGAAGGAGATCCAGAGTAAAATATTAATAATATAGCCTATATTTAATTGTTTTAAGATCGACATGGACACTGGATCGCCAGAAGCCTTCGCCTCAAGGGATTCTTGAATGTACATGTCTCGTGCATCTACGCACCCTTAAAGTAGCCGACAGAGGCACGATTCGAATTTACAACTCTGGGCATGTGCTGCGAACGCTACATTATGACACTGGCTAATACATAGGCCTACTATAAAGGGTCGTCTTAAGTCATTTTATTTAATTATACTTACTTTTAGCAATCAGTCAATTGTTTTAAGATCTGAATGGGCATTGGATCGCCAGAATCCTCCACATCAAGGGATTCTTGATTGTGCACGTCTCGCACATCTACCCACCCTCAAAAGTAGCCGACAAAAGCACTCCGCGATTTTATAATTCTGCAAACGCTACATTATGACGCTGGCAAGTACATACTAGAAAGGCTCGTCTTAAGTTATTTTATTCCCTGCGCCATGAAAGTGCAAGGGGTGGGCATGCATCTCGGCCATGGAGTGTTGAAGAACGCCTTATACTTACAGACATCCTCCTCCATAAAGATTTCTGCGAACTGCTCCAGCATGCCCGTGTAGCCGTTAGTCACCCGGTGATGGCTGAAGTATGACGCAATCACATCCTTGCAGCTGCGAGTGACGTAGATGATCTGGAAATAAAGAAGGTGATGAGGAGTCCGATATTCCATAATGACTAAGTAGAGAGCCTCGCAAAGGCTAATTCTCGATCGTTCTGAAACTTTCCTCACATGTTGAATCTACACCTATATATATCAATTCAGTTTACAAAGAAACTGAAAGTTTTAAGGTTAATTAACCAATTTTGTCAGTGTTTCGCTCCAGTGTACCATTGGGCTCATCAGTTGGTATGGTACAGATCATTACGACGCTGACCAGAACAAGGAATATTGAAATACTAGAAGCCATTATTAATGTAACCTTAGGTAATCTATTATTAGAATCGCTTTTCAGTTGGTCAACACGTGTTGGGTGGATCGGGGGAAGTTGCCAATCGGGGAAAGTCACTTATTTTTAGCCTACTTTTCACATTTTGCAAAAATGAGGAAAAAGTAGACTTATGAGATCGGGCAAATGTGTGTCTGTCTGTCTGTCTGGCTGGCTGGCTGGCTGTGTGTGGGTCCCCCCCTATCAACTCCTAAACGGCTGGAGCAATCGAAACAAAATTTGGTAGGAGTAAAGATCTATACCTGAATATCTCACCGACATATTTGAAAATGATGTCAGTGCTACCAACTGCTGAAAAATCGCAATTGAAATTTGAGCTCCATGTTGGATATCTTGGAAGGTACGAATGGGAGCTATTTCAAAATTAGCGCACGTATAGATAATAATATTGCAGTTTAATTTCCAGGAGGCCATACATGGCAGTGTTGCCAAAATGATTATAAGCCTACTGAGAGGTCCAATTTTTAAATGCATATAACTTCTACACTATCAATCGGAATTCAACCAAATTTCGTATGTTGTATATGTACATAACCAGATATGACTGAGCGTATTCTTAAGAACCACCAGGGCTGCCAACTGTTAATAAATGCTCTTAATTTATTTTATCCAAATACCAATATATCAGAAAGAATGCAAGCCGACAGCTTTGAACTATGCACACGTATAGTACCTGGCATTCTATATTAATTTGGAGTAACTTATATACGTCAGTGCTACCAACATGATTCTAAGCCTGCTAAGAAATCCAACTTTAAATACATGTAACTTCCATACTATCATTTGGATTTCAACCAAATTTCGTATGTGCTATGTGTATCATAACAGATATGACTATGCGTATTCTTAAGAGCAACCAGCGCTGCCAGCTGTTAATAAATGCTGTCTCTATTTGTTTTTCGTAATATTAATATATCAGAAAGTATGCAAGCTAACAGCTCTAAACTTTGCACACGTATAGTAACTGGCATTCTAGATGAATTTGGAGTAACTAATACACGTCAGTGCTGGCAACATGATTCTAAGTCTGCTGATAGGTCCAATTTTAAAATGCATGTAACTTCTATACTAACTAATGGATTTCATTCAAAATTGGCACATCAATAGATCATATTATTTCAGATTATTTCTGACCAATACATGCATGACATTGTTGCCAACATGATTTTACGCGCGCTGTTATATCCAATGTTTAACTGCTTGTAACGTCTATGCTAGTCATTGGACTCCAACCAAATTTTGTATTCTGTACCTTAAGAGATGGAACTAAGAATATATTCATTCACCAGGGCTGCCAACTGTAGTGCTCTATTAGGCTACATTTTGCCAGGTATACAGTATTTCGAACTAATTAGAAATTTCGATATTACCAACTTAATGTCGTCATAATTCTAGATAGATCCATATATATATTAATCATTGGCATGAATCTTACATTTTATGACAAGTAGGCTCTTTAGTTCGTCACGGAACTTCTTGTTTATAGTTTCGGAAGCTGTCAAGAGATCGCACCACTTGCGTTGCTATGGAGGTCATCGCACTAGTGCGTTGTGCGGGTAGATTCGGCTAGCCTGCATGTATGTTATTGTTCTTTTAGGAATGAATAACTACGATAAGTGCTCAAAAGTGAATCACTACATAGTTTCAATCGTTTATAAAATATACAGTAATGTGCAAATTTATAGACTAAATTAATGGATTTAAATCAGTCAAAATGTTTGAATTAAAATAATTTTATTTCATTTTTATTATCCGAATTAGTGTTATTTTCCCCCCTAAGGACTTAAAACTTCTCCCAAAAGGAATTGGATGGAGAAGGTTTCGAAATTGGAGTTTCTGAGGAATGCCTGAGCTGGGTAAAATTTCTCTTTTTTCATTTACTTTGGAATGCAAAAAACAAAAGCAAAGCAAAGCCAACAACGTACAGGCCACGGAGGCCCTGGGAGTAGGGGAAGGTAGAGGTTTCCACTTTTTGTGTCATCGGCACTAGATGGGATGAAGTTGCAGCTCCATGCCCGGCCGTCTTTGCTCCCAGGAATTACCCTGGTACTCATTTCTGGTGTAGGCTGAGTGAACCCCAGGACCATTTGCGTTTCGGAAAGTGGTAGTTTTTTTTTCTAAAATCCACTACCTGAGGGGGGAGGCGGGGGATCGGACCCACTCCCTTTCAGTCTAAAGCTCAGCGCCTCTACCGACAGCACCAAGCAGCTCCCAACTTTGGAATGCACCCGTCCAAATCAAGTGATTTTAATCCATAGCTCACGAATCTTTGAATAGTTCAAGAGAAGACCATTAGTAATAAAAGATTTGGAATCCTTCTACTCTAAATTGGCAAGAAACCTAGAATGACGTAATCAAAACCAAACAAAACTTCTGACATTCAGCATTAGCAAAGTTGCTCAATCAGTGGAAATTCAAAAGTAATCATTTTACTGCCAGTTCCATAAGAGAAAGTGTAATTAAAAGTAGAAGAATTATTCAGGAAAAGTGTTAGGAGCCTGGTATGGAGTAAGGATGTCCCTCAAAACAGCAAAAGGGTCAAATATAGGACGTACTACGTTCCAATCCTGACGTATGCCTCAGAGACCTGGGTTATGAAAGGAAGGGAGCGAAGCAGAATACAGGCTAGTGAGATGAAATTCTTGAGAAGCAGTATTGGAGTGGCAAAGGTGGACAGGTTAAGAAATGAGAAGATCAGGGAATTAGTCAAGGATGGAGCATTACAGGATAGGATAGAGGAATCAAGGCTTAAATGGTATGGGCATGTTAAGCGAATGGATGAGAGGAGGATACCCAGGAAGATACACGAGATGAAAATGGAAAAAGACCAAGAGGAAGGCCAAGAGATAAGAGGCTGAAGGGTGGGGAGGACTGCGTGCCAAAGAAAGGAGAAGACTGGAGTAAGGTTGTGAAAGAGAGATGGTAATAATAATAATAATAATAATAATATCGTATGGCCTCGGGTGCCTGGTGCAAGCTTTGTTAATTGACACCCAGAGGGTAGCTTCCATGTCGAATTTCGTCGTTCCTTTGAACGCTATGAAAGTCAAGGAGGTTAGATATCTAAACTCCTTGACACTACAGCGCTTTCAAGTAGAGAATGGAGGAACTTTGTGTTGGCGGAAAATCCCGAGATTAATTTTGCCATTGAACACGGCCTACTGAATTCAAATGGGTTCTTTAACATGCCAACAACATATGACATGAGTGTCGTGATTTTTGTCGCCTTTCAAAAATCACTTACCATGGTCAGGAGCGAACCTGCAATCTTGGGGTTGGTAGTCCGACACTATAACCACTCACCCACCGTGGCAAGCAGAGAGATGGTGGGAAGACAGAAGACGATGGAGAGGCTTATGTTCCAAACAGACCCGGCCACTGGCTGGAAACTGTTTAAGAAGATGATGATGATGGTTAATCATTTGAAAAATGTCCACACAAATATTTTTACTGCATAAGTCATAAAAAGAAAAAATGAAATGTTGGAAAACTAATACTTTGCAAACCTCTGTATATTGATTTATAAGTTCTGATAATCAGATAGTGTATCGTGTAAAGGATGTTTTGAAGTGCGTGTTTTTGGTAACCGTCGCATTTGTTCAAACACATAATGGAGATTAAGACCTGGGGAAGATGCCACTGTTTTAACAGGGCAGAAGGCAGATTCTTATTTTAATTTATTATTCGTAATTGTCTTGCAGAAAATGCTCAGAAATTATGTACTGTAAGTGCGTTTAACAGGGGTAATTGATGTCGGGAAAGCAAAAAAAAAAAAAAAAAAACTGCAGTAAACTTGCACTCAGGAAGAAGATTGTCCTGACATCTGTGTGGCATAAAGTGACTGACCATCGACGGAATTAATATATTTTGATAATAATTAAACCATTAATCAGCATATTGTTAGTAGTAAAATGATCTTGGTCAAATAAATAACTTTTAATTGATATAACAGAAATCTTATATTTTTAGCATCTTACCCTGACATTCGGGGATGCCTAAAAATGCTGCCTTGAAAATAAGGAGAAATTCATTCCAAAATGTTTGACTAATTTTGCTGTTAATTAAATTTTAGAATATGATGTGGAATGTCATTGAAGCCTCCGTGGCTTAGGCGGCAGCACGCCAGCCTCTCACCGCTGGGTCCGTGGTTCAAATCCCGGTCACTCCATGTGAGATCTGTGCTGGACAAAACGGAGGCAGACAGGTTTTTCTCCGGGTACTCCGGTTTTCCCTGTCAAAATTTCATTCCAGGAACACTCTCCACTATCATTTCATTTCATCTGTCATGCATTTAATCATTGCCCCAGAGGAGTGCGTCAGGCCTCGGCAGCCGGCACAGTTCATATCCTCGCCGCTAGATGGGGGCTTCATTCATTCTATTCCTGACCCGGTCGGAGACTGGAAGCAGGCTGTGGATTTTCATTTTCATGTGGAATGTCATCATATGAATTAGGGAATAACCTCTCCAACATGAAAATATATTTCAAAGTAAGAAGCTAGGCATCTTCCCCCGAAACACTCTATAACTAATTGGATTTGGTCGGGGAGTAACATGCTGGCGAACACTCACTGCGGGTACATGTTGACATGTCTCATCTATACCATGGTAAATTAAAATGTATACGTATGAATGGGTAAATATGTGTTTATCTACCTTACAGTCAATAATATATTGAAACAAATTAGTATAATATAATACCAGTAAAAATAAAAAAAAAAAAAATAAGGGCATCAATCTAACATTATCATTTCATGAAATAAAGAAGAACATTACAAATAAATTGTTCACTAAAAAGGAATCTTCAGTAATCGTAGAATAACCATCAAAAATATTAAAAATTCTGTTTAAAATACTGTTAATTAAAATCGAAAATACTGTCTAATTTAAAGTAATCATTAAAATATATGGAAAACTATAATGTAAAATTGCTTTAAGAACCCAATCTGTTACAATTGAAGCATTAATGAAAATTTAAAAACCATATAAAAATATTTCTTACAAAAATTCGAGGTTCCAAAATAGAGAAATCTGTTTCTATGGAGTAGGAAAACGGTAGTGAAATGACGTTCCTTATGTATTCAAATGTTATTATCATCAAATAAATTGGTCGTTATGATTTCGATGGTTTGCACCTTTTTTGGAAAAAGATCAAATTGATGTGGCTATTGTGCCCATTTGGGTATTGGCACAAACGAACTCAGGACCATTTATAGGAAAATATGATGGAATTTTATGAACACTGTAAGAAGTCAGAGAGAGATTTCGTTGGGGAATGAGCAACAGAAACACTACAGGATACGCAGCTGGCTTATTAAACACATAAAGTGACATTAGGTCTGACAGCTTAAGTAAAAAGGGTCGCCATAGAAGCCACTAAATGAGCTACGAAATGCAGAGTGGAAGGGCAATAACTAACACTCGACATTCCAACGAGTAAGCGATCCAGCAAGGAATTATCACTTTTCGAGTGTGACATTTATGAGAAAACTATTTTCTCAAGAGCCTATTTGAAACGAGGCCCCAGAAAATGATGAGCCAGCGAGAATTCAAATATATTAAACTTAACAAAATAAACTCCCCACGTTAATTAAATCTAAAGTCGAAATAGAATTAGGGACAGCATAAATCGGAAGGTTGGTAAACTTGAAATAAGGCACTTCAGAAAATGCAAGCTAAGAAATACGTCATTGGAATGTAGAGTGGAATAATACAAGCGAAGTCAGGAGAAATAAGGCCGGCCCTGCAGAGTGAATATGAACTACTTTAATTAATTAAAAATTAATCTGGGAACAAATTCCGTTCCGCCAGTAGGCAGTTGTAAAGTCATTACAAATTACACTTGAAAATTAAATATAGACTAAATTAAAGCCAGGAGTCAGGAGTTGAACTCCTGACGATGTCAGGGACTAATTTCTGTCCCAAAACGAATAAATAAGGCCTTAAGCTCAAGCCAAGACACCAAATTCGTCAGTCAGATCCAAGCCTCGGGGAGGTACGCATGTCAGTAACATTAACTCCATCAGTTGATCGAGAAGCCTTGATAGAGGTGGTACGTTACACCAAGTTGATCAGTCAGAGTCAAGCCTCGGTGGAGGTGGGACATTATACAGAAGTTCATCAGTACGATCAGTTAGATCCGAGCTTTAGAAGAGGTTACGCTAGTAAGCAATATCATCACAATCTCAGTGGAGGAAGTAACATTCAAAGACATTAGAATTCGAACCTCGGAATAGGCACAGTATAATACAAGTCGCGATAGACAAGTTATTAAGTTCGAGTGAAGTTGTGTACTTTGGTAAAGTCACATTGGTTCGAGTCCAAGCCGCGTTAAAATACGTTAGGCTACAACACGAAAATCACGTTAAAGACTTTAAAGGAAGCACAAGTGCGGAAGTAAAAAGACATTGAAATATTGGATGGACTCATATCCAAGAACATAAGGTTCGAGACCAAAACAAATAGTTCGTGAGCGACAGAAAGCTACACCGCGCAGAACAGAGACAATATAACTAGAGGTCCCAGAGGGGAGCTTCAAACAAGTTATTGCAGTAAAAGGTTAACGAGTTGAACGTCAGACGACATAGGTTCAAACAGAACGGAACATTTTGAAAGAACACAAATCATAGAGTGTTAAAGATAGGAGTGTACGGTCTTCATGGAAGTCCAAGATAGATTGAGAACTATTGGATTGCGATAGAAGCAACCGTAGAATCGAGAGCACAGGGCTACCGTAAATAAACAAATAAACATTCAGTTAACAAGTGAGAAGCTCTATAAGAAAGACATTTAAACAAAAGATATAGACACTAAATTAGGAAGAATAGAAGAAAGAAAGACTTACCTAGAAGTTGGAGATCTATAGGAGCAATCACACGTCCAATGCAGGATAGGGAGATTATCTCAGGATCACCAGCGCCGTGATGTTTTTCACCACAGTACGCTGAGATTTGGGTTCGTGTGCAAGTGTAAATAATAGTTAAGTGAATTTTTGTATTATAATAAGTGTTTAGAAAAAGCATAGAAATGATGTGTCAAGATATATACGTGTGTAAATGTAAAGACCACAAAATGGAAAAGGTCTATTTTAGTGTAGAAATTTGTTGCTAAGAAATGAAAATGGGTGAAGACATCCAAAGGCCAGGTCATGAGCCGAACAGCAAAAAGGGTGAGTGAAAAATGTTTATTATACTAAAATGAGTATGTCATGTGCTAATCAGTGAATTTAAAAATGTATAAAATGTATGCACTAGTGAAAGAACAAGTAATGTTAAAATGTAAACCGCAAAGATTGTTTGCAAAAATGTAAAGGATAATTATTAAGGTGCAACAATGATAATAATAATAATGAAAACCCGTAAAATGAATAATTAACAATGAAAAGTCAAATTTGAGAGGTGGAATCGAATATAATAATGTTAATGGCAAGCAAATTACGCCAGATAAGTGAAAAGTAAAGTAAATGAAAAGAGCACCACAATAATAATAATAATAATAATAATAAGTTTGAGTTTTTATGCTCCGAAAATAATAAGTTTTGAGTTTTTATACTCCGAAAATAAGTATTGAATTGAATAATGGCATTCCGTAAGTAAATAATGAAACGATAAGTGTTAATGAGAATGATAATAATAAACTCGAGTTGAAATAATTAAAGCAATTGAAATAATTGAAGTAATTGAAGTAATTGTATAATTGAAGGATCTTTGAGATACCTTAAAAATAATAAAGTAATAATGCTATTCAGCTAATAAACGTAATGAGTTAGAGTAATTGGTGATAATCGAACACCTTGGAAATGTATTGTGAAGTTGTGAGCCATAGGCTATGTTGAAAGTAAAATGTCGAAGTAAAGACCAGTAAAAGTAAATGCCGAGATGCAAGTGAAGTTGAGTTGTTGAAGATGTTTTGTAGGATGCAATGAAAGTCCAAGTTATTTAAAGTTGTGTTGCCAAAAATGGGCCTATAAATAATGAAGAAAAAGTAATATCAAACTAGCAAATGTATATATCCTATTACATGCATAATTTGAGAGATCAAACATAAAGGTATTAATTGTAGGAAATCGTCGGTATTATTGTTGTTTACGAGGGTATGACCCACTTGGGGGACAATAGATTCCGCCCAAGGTAGTATATTGCAGTGTAAGACCTGTTATGGCTTTGCTAAATGTGTGTGTATTAATCTGGAAGGTATAAGGGTTCCTACGAGATATGATATGACTGGGGAAACGCAGAGGAGTTCCAAGCCTAGTATCGTATAACCCATCCTTTTGCCAGCATCGTTGTTGTATCCGACCAAATAAAAGTGTGTGAAATGAATGAATTAATAGGACTGAAGCGAGGAGTGATAGGGATCCCTCGTGTTCTACCTATAAAAGGACAGAAACAAGGTATGATTGAGATCTCTTGTTATCTACCTAATAAATATGTAATGCGTCGTGATCTCTAATTATGGCATTGATTATAATGAAATGAAATGAATGATGAGTAAGGTAGGGAATAAAAAGTTGAAATAATGTGTTAACTTGGACGATCATAAGCCTTTTAAGAAGGAAGTAAACAGTTGAAAAGTCGCGAGGAGAATGAATGGGGCGGAGAGTCATAAATCACAGTTAAGTAAAAGTGAGGGGGAAGTCTCGCTACCGAGCAGACCTTTTAGACCGCGAGGGCTGAACGAATACAATAGGCGCTTTGTGTACGGAAGTAGTAAGAGCTGAATGGATAATAGTAAATGATAACGGAATATGCAAATTTATTAATTAAAGGTGCCACAGGGTAAATAAAGTAAATAATTGTGTTGGTGGATTTTTGACAATTGTCCCCATATTAAGTTTGAAGAAATTATATAATATTTGACCATAGTAGTCAAGGAATAAGTTTGTTAATACATATTCGATTCCTGCATAAAGAAAATGTATTAAACAGTACGGGTAAACTAATAATTGGGTTTGTAAGCAAACTATGTAATGAAAAAATGATAGCACATGATACATCATTAATAGACCACCCTAAAGCATGAAAGAAATAAGCTAGAAGGACGTGAGTTTGGGACCATGGCATGTTCAAAAATTGTTGATTTGTTTAAACCTAAGGCTTAACTGGAAGAGTTAATATAGCTTGAAAGTGATTCAAAGTAAAATAAAGGTAAATAAAAACCCAGAAAGTATTATAATGATACGATAAATGTCCGTGAAGCCTTAGCGTATATGCTTTTTATGAAATGATAGGCATGCTCTATGTCTTAATGAAAAGTTGTAAGAAAGGGAATTTTGCATTGATATTCAAATATAGATAACAGCTAAGCAAGATAAAGCTATAATAGAGAGTTACATGATTTTTATTTAAATTTGTGGATTTTTGAGTATGATAATTTTTGGATTTTCTAAAATATTGATGTTTATGTAATTTGTATTTGTTCCTGGGAGTTTTAATAAATTAACTCATATTAAATTGTAACATGATTAGTTTTCAATGCAGTCTTGTAGATCCTAAAGTGCTTTCATATCTGAATGTGAGATCATGTTGTGGGCTGGACGTAACAAACCTCGAAAACCGCAGTAGCAAGTCAGGTCATGATCGAGCATTATCCATGCAATATGGGTACACTATGAATGCAGAATCTTATTGAAATATCCCCTTCAATAAAATGGTAATTTTGCTATTGACGAGTTGTATCTATTTTGAATCAAGATCAAATTGATGAGGCTATGAGAGTAAAAATGTTTTTGAAAACGCCTTCTGGGTTTTCAAAAAAAATCTTGTGTTTATTTTGCGTATATACAATTTTACCCTCTGTAGAGATGGTCAAAAGGAATTTGTGGGTGAAATACCACTAAAATGTTTATATTGTGATCTGACCAATATGTACTGTATGCAAAATTTCAGTGATGTCGAGTGGTTTACTTATCAGCGCCCTCAGTGCAGAAATGAGTCATAATCCGTAGGAACTTCATTATCACCTACAGTAATCTACTCGAGCCAATAAAATATGGGATTGATCCACTTTAGCTCTGAACCTCGAAGAGTTATGGTGCATACCTTAGGCTTTTTGGTCCACAACTGGTTGGGCAGCAAATCCTTGGGGAGATGAGACTTGATGCAGCGAGGAGAGAGCAGTCCCTCTGTGATTGTGATCGTGTCATCGCGAGGTGTCTCTTCTTCCTCTGGGTGGTATATACCAACAAATCTGCAAAGAACAGTTTTCAGTTTAACTGCACTGAGCATCCAATAGTTCTCTTTTTCGAGAACATTGGTCAGTGGTATTTTGGAATTCAATCACTTATGGGAACCAATACCTGGAAGTTTTCGCCCTACTGTGCAGAACCATAAAAAGTTGAGTGTACATAATGTTTTCGAATTTATCTACCTATTTGTTTATTTATATATTTATTTATTTATTCATTTATGACATAAGCATATGGAACTTACTCAAGGAATGGAGACCTCTCGACCAGCAGTGTTTTGGCTCCCTCGAAGTCTAGATCATTCATGAGCAGCCACACCATCTCCTGTGTCCATGTCGTACCTATACGAAATACATTACCGTTCTACTTAGCACTACTATAGCGTAAAGGTTCGCAAACGATAAATCTACCCATAATTATGGATTATAGCAGGGCTAAGCGGAGCGAGCAACTTGCGGATATCTTGCTCACAGCCCTCGTGTGAGCATGCGTTCATATTTACGTACAAACATAGTAGCTTTCTCCGCCTCTGCATACAGGAGAAGGTGCTGTACAGGTGAAGCAGAATATATACTACTTGCTCACATCTGGCGTGTGAATAAGCAAGAGTTCTCCTGCTCCCTTCTGAGGTCTTTAAGAGGAGCATTGTCTCATCTCCCGATTTAGCAAGTATACAACTTCTCACTTAAGGACAATTGTTAGTCTGATGCGTTTAATTCAAGGGTTTGGTCAAAGAACTACGGAGCTCCATTCTAGTTCTAATCAAAGAAAACAAAATGGTTAGTTCTGATTTGGTTTCCATTCATTTTAGATTTGGTAAAATATCAGAACATGATTACTGGTTATTAATTTGGTGCACTGAAAATTAAAATATAAGGATGGAAGATCAGATTATTCAGGGAAATGAAATCTGTATTATTTACTTACCACATTTGGGGTACGTTACGATCCATACATCATCTTCGCGCACCTCTAGGTTCTTAATCCTTTCACCAAAATGCTGATATCTGGTAGGTAGAACACATTGGGACGGCGTCACACGTACGCTGCCGTTAGGGTAGAATCTTCGTGTGGCTTTACGGAACTGTTCGCCAAGCGGTGTTTTCATTGTCTCATACTTAAGAGACATGATGAAAAAAGTAACTTTCTATGACACAAAATCTGTAAAAAAAAAAGAGAATTCGCTGACATTGGTAATTTATTGCAAACATTTCTAATAGTGGCATCAAGAAATATGGAGACCCTAGATTGAAATTTAGACCTGGAGAATATTACATTTATGGCCGAGACCAGACCTGTCCTCTTCTTTGCGTTGCCCCGACGTGCTCACTGACATATGATAGTCATGACTGGCTATGTGGCTTGCTGTGCAGTCAGTTGGCAATTGAGGGTTCACAAATATGAGGGGGCCGTGTCAGTAGATTTACTGGCACCTTAAAGATCCCCATTGGGGCAAACTTCTGGCACCCCGGCGTCTCTAACTACCCCAGTAGTGAAATGGGATGTAACACCAATAGCATTAACAATATTGTAATGTTAGTCCTATGCACAGCCTTCAGAGATAACTAGTACTCCCAGGAATGGTGAATTCACCGGGAGTGGAAGAAGCGATCACTCTCTAGGTAAGCTATTTTAACTCGATTCTACAAATAAAATACAATTACAAACATCCAGGATCACATGTCAGCCCCCTCAACGTTGAAATAATCACCATATTTTTAAGATACTAGAGAGGTATTAGAAAATCTTTTAAAAACATAAGTAAGTAAACATTTATACAACATAGCGGCCATGCGAAGTTCAAAAATGAATTGGCTTTTCTGGTATTTAAATTAACTGAGTACAATTTAACTCAGTACAAGCAATGTTTGTTTAGGCCTAAATTAATGGTTCAATGTTGTTCAATTGTTATCAAGTTGGCAGCAGTGCGATATTTGTAAAATATCATTAAATTTTGTTTCCCATTTTCTATTCAAGGGATTGAAGCGTAAATTTGTGTAATGAACCACTAATAAATCCTTTACCTAGTGGTTTATAAATCCATGGTTTGCATTTAATAGTTTACTAGTTGAAATCCGTCTAAACATTAAGGCCAATGGGAAAATATTTATCGAAGGATCCTTATTGTACCCATTTGCACATTCAAGGATATGTAGAGTCACCTGTTCAGTAGCTCAGGTCAGGGTTGCAGTCGTTCTCTCACTGATAGTGACTTACATATGAGGTTTTGAACCAAGGACTACATGTGAGCACATAAGGAAAACATGATCCTAATCAAACTAATCAAACAATCTTCACTTCAATACTACTCAACGAGTGCTTCCCTTAAGGTACTCTTGTTCCAGTTTGGTCCTAATCTTGATTATTAGTCCAAAAGATGACATAAAATGCTGGATGATTATGATTATTAGTCAGATCATGGTCTGACATGATTCTAATCAAAATACAAATGCCTACTTCACTCGAAACTATTAAAACGGTTCTGATTTTTCGTCACTTTTATCTGCTGCCTTTCACTTAATATATTTAATATTTTTCTTTGCACATGATAGGACTTTCTTTATCAGTAGATAGTCTTAGACATAAGGCATCCTTATTCCCTGTCACGAAAGACAACTGATTACTGGCATTGCCTCACCACCAGCTGAGAGAAAGAGGTCTAGACTGCTCTAGATTAACGTCTAATTATAAATTTGGCTCATCAAGATCATCTGATGACCTGGCACCCACAAGAGCATAATAGAATTTCTATCAACAGGTAAGCCGTAAGTGTTTAATTATTGTGTTAACGTTTTCGTATTGCCCTTCAGTGTGGCGCAGCACGTTACTTTTGGTCACGTAACGTAGGTTTCAGCAGCCCAAAACGTCACATTACGTGCGAATAGGGCAGAATTTAATGCTAGTCTCGACACCTTGAATGTTAATTAGGACAATGTCGGTGCTAAATTCGATGACACTAGGGCCCAATTAACAGCAGTTTTGGAAAAAGGAACTGAGATGACATGCGAGTGGATTTGAATGTCAGCCGTATCGAAATAAACACGTCCATAGAACAGGTGAAATCTGAGATCGCTAGTTCAAACGATATGGTCCTAAAGCATACATTTCACGTACAACATAAGAACGAAATCCATTAGTAGTTTTTTTTAGGGGTTCTATCGCCACCGCCACCACTCCACCGTTGGAATTCTAAGATGACGATATCTTTTGAACGAATTATTGGAGGAAGTCGTGTCAGGTGTCAAATTACTCGGGGTGAAGCCCTTTTCCAGTCCACCATTTATTTATTTTCCCAAATGTTGACAACGGGACTAACTACACATTATTGAAAATTTTGATTTATTGAATTTTTAAAATTTTATTTAATATTATTTAATATTTAATGTGTTATTTATGTAAAGCTTAGCCTAACCTATACTAGTTACGCTATTGCAGTCTAATCTACCTAACCAAAACCTAATTGAGGACATGCCAAAGGGCGTAAGTGCAAAACTCGGTGGGTGGATGTGTTTTAGAGTAAGGGGGCTAATGCATACACCAAAGTACATGGGACACACACAAATTTCTCATGCTGTTCTACTAATTCCATTCGTTAGTTTGGAAAATTCGTGTAGTTCAACATTGGACCTATCAGTATGTGTAGAATCATGTTGGAAACATGGCCATGTCTGGATTACTTAAAACTAATCTTATGTTCTCTACGTTTGCAAAACAGATCTGTTGGCATGCATACTTTCAAATGTTCAAAATTATTGAGAGTACCAACAGTTGGTAGTCCTGGTGACATGCTTACCTTCTGAGATATCCAACATAGAGCACAAATTTAAATTGGGATTTTTCATCAGTTGATAGCACTGTCGTCATTTTCTAATATGGCCTTTAGCTGCAACCGTTTAGGATTTGATAGGGGGAGGGGACAACACACACAGACAGACGGACAGTCAGGCAAGAGACACATACATTTGCCCGGGTGATCTCATCAAGTCCACTTTTTCATCATTTTGCAATATGTGATGAGTAGGCAAAAAGTGTCAGTTGATCCAACTGTTCACATGGATAGGGACATAAAACAAGCCCACCAAGTGGATCAGGAGAAAATGAGTATTCAGGGACCTTTCCTCAGATGGTCTGCAATAGGATGATTTTAGCCTATTTTCATTTATGAAAAAATAGGCATGAGATCACCTTTTGTCCGTGTATGTGTGTGTATGTGTGTGTGTGCGTCCATGTGTGAATCCCCACCTAATAACTTCTAAGCGGATCAAGCGATTACAATGAATCATGGTAAGGTATTAGTACTATTTTGGCCGACCCCGTCCGTGACCTACAAATTTTATTACGTCTCACCGGCATTCTAAATCTCCAAAACGATTACTGAAGTCACCCTGAAATTTTGTACGGTGATAAAGGGCACTACGTGAAGTTCACCTATGGGACTCTCAAAAACCTTTTAACTACAAAACGAACATGGCGGCCAATCGAATTGAAAATTTAAAATTGACTCTTATCGCGATTTAACCATCCATGCGCAATGAAATTTGGTACAACAAATGTTTATACACATTGTAATGCACTGGCATCTAATTTAGTTCAATGTTCACATAACCTCAAGGTGGTGGTTGTGCGAAATATTTCTATATCTCCGAAACTGTTACCGATATCACCCTGACATTTTATGCCGTAGAAAAGGGCAATACTACAAATACATCGATGTAATCTTCAAAAAACTGTAAAGTATAAAACGAACCTGGCGGCCAAGCGAATTTGAAGTATTTTAATAAATTTTCTCGCGATGTTACCATATGAAAGCAGTGAAATATGGTACAGTAAATGTTTATACACATTGTAATGCACTGCCGCCTAATTTAGTTGAATTGTTCACATACCTCAAGATGGCGCCTGTGCGAAATTTTAAAATAAAGTTTTTATTTCTTGCATATCGAAGTGAATGTTTGAATAATGAACCTACCCAATAATCGTCATATAATAGTACATAACTCTATGGCCCACATATATCCAACATGGTAACCTTCCGAAATATTTAGACGGTTATCAATATCTACGAATCTATTACAGCAATCAAACTGAGATTGTGTATGTTGATGGGGGCAGGATAGAAGTAGGATATATGACAATATGCTGTATAGTTCTTCACGGAACTACAGTACTTGTTTCATTAAAAATTAGTAGTAGAAGATAGTTGCCCATATCCTTTAATGAATCCCTAGATAGGCCTATTATTCAGTTTTGTATGTACCATTGTGCGAGCGCTAATTAAGGGCTCATAATTTATTTGATATTTTACTTGCGTTATTCTTTCTTTAATTATTCTAGGTCTTGTTAAAATAGCTGATGTTTATCATGTAATTTATTTTTCAGGATTAAGGAATAACCCATCACAATTGAAACGATAGTCCGATGCTTTTCAGTCGGTCAACACGATTCTACCCAAATGGGATGGGTTATTCTCTAATCCTGAAAAAACAATTATATGAGATTAATTAATTAATTAATTAATTAATTAATTGTATGGAGCGCTAAAGAATCAAATTGTGTTGCTAGCACTAATTTTGTCGATTTACTCTCAATATGTATCAAGCATATTGGAATTGCAGCTAATTACAGTTATTAATTAACTTAATAATAAATAATGTTATTGGTTTTACGTCCCTTTTAACTACACTGGCTTTTAGAGACGCCGGGGTGCCGGAATTTTGCCCCGAAGGGGATCTTTAACGTGCCAGTAAATCAACTGACACGGCTCCCTGGCATTTGCGCACCCTCAAATGCCAGCTGACTGCGCCAGGTTTCGAACCTGCAACCTTGGGATCAGCAAGCGATAACGTTACCTCTGAGCCACGCAGCCCGGCTATTAATTAATTTAATTAATTAATTAATTATTAATCTCATGTAAATTTTTTTCAGGATTAGGGAATAACCCATCTCATTTGGGTACAATCGTGTTGACCGACTAAAAACATCAACCATCGAAGCTGATGTTTGTGAATTTTTTACCTCATTATCGTTAGCCTATTTTCACTTAAAAACATAGGCTTATGAGATCACTTTTTGTCCGTGTGTGTGTGTGCGTCCGTGTGTATGTGTGCGGTCCCCCACCCCCCTAATACATTCTAAACGGCTGGAGCTATTCCAATGAAACTCAGTAAGTTCTTAGTTCTATCTCGGCCGACCCCCACCGTGCCCTTCAAATTTTATTATTTCCCAGCAATCCATCACGGCGGCTGTGCGAAATATTACACCGGCATTCTATATCTCCGAAACTATTACTGGTAACACCCTGAAATTCTGTAGGGTGATAAGGGGCGCAACTAGAAGTTCCCCTATGAGACTCTCAAAAACCTGTTAACTACAAAACGAACATGACGGCCATGCGAAGTTGAATTTTAGACAGAGTTTTCTCGCTATTTAACCATCCAAACGCAATCGAACTTGGTACAGTATATGTGTATGCACATTGTAATGAAGCGGCATTTAATTCCGTTCAATTGCATTCATAATCTAAAGATGGCGGCTGTGCGAAATATTTCACAGGCATTCTATATCTCCGAAACTATTACTGATAACACCCCGACATTTCGTACGGTAATAAATGGTCCTTCTACAAGTTCACATATGAGACTTTCAAAAATCTAACTACAGAACCAATGTGGCGGCGAAGGGAAGTTGAAACTATAAAATAGACTCTTCTCAAGATTTAACAATCCAAATGCAATGAAACTTTGTACAGTAAATATTCATACACATTGTAATGCATTGTAATTCTATTGTATACATAACCTCAAGATGGTGGCTGTGCGAAATATTTCACCGGCATTCTATATCTCCAAAACAATTACAGATAACACCCTGAAATTCTGTAGGGTGATAAAGGGCACCACTAGAAGTTCAGCTATGAGTCTCTCAAAAGCGTGTTAACTACAAAACGAACATGGCGGCCTACCTAAGTTGAAACATTTTGAAAGAGTTTCTCGCGATTTAACCATCCAAACGCAATGCAACTTGGTACAGAAAATGTTTATACACATCGTAATGCATTGGCATTTAATTCCGTTCAACTGCTTTTATAACCTCAAGATGGTGGCTGTGCGAAATATTTCACCGGCATTCCTTATCTCCGAAATTATTACTGGTATCACCCTGATATTTTATAATGTGATAAAGGGCACCACTACAAGTTCATCTATGTAACTTTCAAAAGCCTGTCAAGTACGAAACGAACATGGTGGCCAAGCAAATTTGAAATATTTCAAATAAACTTTTCTCGCGATGTAACCATCTGAGCGCAGTGAAATATGGTACAGTAGATTATTATAAACATGTTAATGCACCTCCATCTAATTTAGTTCAATTGTTTACAAAAATTCAAGATGGCAGCTGTTCGAAATTTTAAAATTAAGTTTTTATATCTTGTGTATTAATCATGCGATCGAAGTGAACGTTTGAATAATGAACCTACACAATAATCATCATCTAAAAGTACATAACCCTATGCCCTACGTAGGCCTATATTAAAATACAACATGGCGACCATCCGAAATATTTAGATGGTTCTCAACATCTAGTAATCTATGACAGCAATCAAACTGAAATTTTGTATGTTGATATAGGCAATTAACAAAAGTAGGATATATGAAAATAGGCTGTATAGTTCTTCACGGAAATATTGTTGATTGTATGGTTCACTTTTGAATTATTAAGTGCTTTGGTCTTGTAACAGAAAACAACTAGAATTTATTCGGCTGAATGCTCCAAATAAGGATAACCTTTTTTTTATTAAGTGGGAATAAATTCTACCATTCAGTGGGATTATTTGTAGTTAACAAACATTTTTGACACCCAAATCTTCATAACACCTGGTATATTCTATGGAATGTACGTTTTGTTAGAGTTAACAGTCACTGCTCTTTGCTTTTCTTTCTTTTCATTCACGTTCCTTTATTTCCCTTCTCAGAGACGCCAACAGGGACCTTCCGTGTATTTCTATTTCTCTGTGCATATACTTATCTCTTTGAAAGTTTGTTTC
This sequence comes from Meconema thalassinum, assembly GCA_946902985.2. Classification (NCBI taxonomy): domain Eukaryota; kingdom Metazoa; phylum Arthropoda; class Insecta; order Orthoptera; family Tettigoniidae; genus Meconema; species Meconema thalassinum. The sequence goes on along the minus strand of OX336388.2, from coordinate 1,182,618,773 downwards.
AGATGTGCAATTTCCTTGTAAAGATTCCCCTATGACTCTCCATGCGGCAACCTGTTGAAGCATTGGACCCAGTAGTTCCAAGAATTGATTCTTTCCATGCAAACAGATGACATCGTCGTCTAAATCCCCATGAAGACTTCAACTTCTTTTATTTAATGCTTAATTTGAATTATTTGTTTTTTGTATGTTTCCCAGTCTGTATATCTTCTTTTTTGCCCCCCCCCCCCCCTTGTCCCCTCTCTTCCCCGGCTCCCTGAGCGTTCATTTTCTCTCGGTCACTTCTCTTCTGGTGCTTCGATGTGAAAGTTCAATCCCCTTCTCAGGAGGCACTCCCCTCTTTTACCCATCTGGTAATTTGAAATCTACGCCATGTTTTAACGGAATTTGATCTGCTGGCCGTGGTCTACAGTGAACATCAAATATCTACAATGAAAAGATAAGTAATTTACTAAGTGATCTTATTCTCACATTTTATGGGGCTTTTGGAAATTTAAATCCAATTTTTTTAACGAACGCTTTCTTCTGAACATGAGATTTCATATACTTGTGCAATCTAATAACGGCCCTTCGTGGTACGTTGCCTTGCTTCGCTAAGCTTCTTCAAGCTCCCCATTAAATGGTAAGAAAGCTTTCAAGTATTTCTGTGTAAAACAAAGGGGGATATTTTATCTCCATCGAGGGAATTCTGCTAAACTCATAGCTGTCTGAAAACATAACTTTGCTATCTTCGTGGGATTTTCTACTTGCCCTATTCAACTCTAACTAGATCTCTAGAAACTTATTTTTGCAATAGACTTTAAACAGTGAAAAACTATACTCTACAACGTCAAAACCTCCTAAATTTTAACTCAGTACTAATCACATCAACTGAAATAGTGACAATTGATAAAAGTCCAACAAAACTTTAAGTGCTATAAAACAGTGTCCGTTTACGATCTACCGGGACGCTCATCGTGATGAAAGCAATACAATTGACCAGACGTTAAACCCCATATTTCCTCATGACCATTTTCCTTTACTAACAATAAAATAATTGATCTTTGTATTTTTTTTTTGATTAATTGAGGCTTCACTAATGTGACCTTTCCAATTTGCGTGTATCACATCTTGTAATTATTGTATCAATACTCTATGTGGTTATAAATCCTCATTTTAATCTGCATTTTCATTTTCCTGCTCCGATCAGGGATTTTGAATTTGTAAATTTCCCAATTATTAAAACGTTTGTATTTTTTCTTATGTAATCGAGGTTTCACTGTAGTGACCTCTCCCTATTGTACTTAACATATACGTACTTCTGCTTCAATAATCTAAGTGATTATAAATCCACCTTTTAATCCCTTTTTTCCTCTTCTCCTGCTGTTCCCAGGAATTTAAAATTATTTGTTTAAAGCTACTTTCGCTTTGCTATAAAAGCATTCTAATAAACAATTTGTACCCTACTTAACCAATCTAACAAAATATCTATATATTTTGTGAAGTTTCTTTTTAATCTTGTTACGTTTTATACTGACCATTCGAGTCAAAAAGTTCCTCCTTTAAACAAAGAAATATGTCTGAGACCTGAATTCTTGTTCTTTAAATGCTTCACTCAATTGAATAAAAATTGTTATTATTGTTCTCTCTACTTCTTATTGCTCGAAGTGCTGTTAGGTATGCCTTCCTTTCTCCATCTTTTCTCGAATTATTTTCTGTATTCAAAGAAATAATCACGAGTACTCAATGCTGAGTGTAATACAAATTCAATCATTTGTGGCGTTTATGGCAAACCTTCTGCTTACATTGCTCATAAAGCTCACTTTAGCTATTTGTTGTAAATCATTAAAGGCGAGTATAGATTGTTCAGCCAGCTTCCTACGTGAATCGATTCCTGCTTTGTCCTACGATTTACTACTTTGAATTGTGGAAGTTATGTTTGGGTTTCTTATTCTGCTGGATAAAAGTTTGGCCCATCTTAAACGCAACAATTGTTTCCTTCTAGTAATTTCTACTAATTACAATAATCTTACTAAAAGCTTTAAAAGCGCCTTTTCTCTGTCCACTTTGGGGGCATTTGGTCTCTCGCTTAGGGATCCATCCTTGGAGGTGAATGAAATTATTCCTGTCAATTTCAATATCCTCAGTATATTAGAATGCTCCCTAAAACATGTCCTCTTAGAAAGTAAAAGAAGTAATTCAACTGCCCCTTGTTTGTATTTCCTCGCCAGCGAACTGTGTACCTACATAATACCATATTTTCCACTTGGGAGGGACGGTACACTTAGCGACTGCCTGCCGGCAATCTCAGCTAGCGTTGCTCGCACCATTGTACTTGCTTATAAGTACTTGGTTATACATACTCTTGGTTGCTCCATGCGTAAGCAAGACTCAGTTCTCTTTATCAATGTCATTCTTCAAGTTTTTGTTAGTTTTTTGACAATTAATCAATCTTTGAAAAATGCCCTATTAATAACTCAAACTTTCGAGGCTAGTATTTGCTTTCTCGCCTTGCACTCGCAAGCCTTAATCAACACCCAACTTTTTTTTCTTTTCATTATCTAAACTATATTATTTCTTTCTTTGCTTGGATTCGTCCCTTTCTGCTCAGAGTTCGTTTCCACTCCCAAGCCTTTTCCTTTTCTCACATCATCTTCCCTCCGATAGTGTTTAATCCCAGGCTTGATCTACCAACACCCTTTGGGTTATCGTCCCTTTTAACTTAATTTTATATACCTTTTGGTCCTTTCTTTGACCTGAAGGAGTTATGTAAAAGCCAGTATTGTTGATACGGTTCTCAGGCATTTCAACACTCTTAAATGACTAATACTGTATATATCAGCCCAATAGAAATCAGGTTAAGCAATATTATACATGGTCTTAATTAACTTTCTTTGATTATTATTATTATTATTATTGCAAGTTATGGTAGACAGAATATTTTGGTATAATATCTTAAAGACGGGTACTTCAGCTCTTTAAAATTGATACAGGAATCCGATTTATCAAGTCCCTAGTATAGCCTATGTCTTAGGCCCCTTGTGATTGGACCCTTTTGGACAGTCCTTATAACAGCTCGGAGGCTTGCCCAGTTAAAAGAAATAGAAAGCTGTTTACCTTAAAATGTCAGCACGCAAAAGGACTTGTATAGATGATATTGTAAATAAGCTATTCAAATGGATACACACTTCAAAATATAAGGGTCAAATTACATCTGTGATAACACTTGAAAAATATATGGGACAAAATATATCAGTGATAACTAGGACTAGGTCTTTTATGTAATATCAACATGAAAAATATGTACATATTTATGTAATATCAAGTTGAACCCGGCATACGTTGCAATGCCAATCAAAGAAAGTGTTGGCGTTGTAATTCTGTTTTTGGAGTGTTTTTGAATAAACAATATTTTTTTCAATTTCCGTTAACTGACTACAAACTATCGTGAAATGGATTTACTAATCTAGAAACATTCGTGGGAGCGTGCACAACAACTCACCAAAGTTTCATTACAATCGACGAATAGTATATGAACGCATACGGGATTTTGTTGAAACGCTTCGCGTGTCTTTACTCATTTGTTACATCTACTCGTGCGCTACCAATATTGTAAAATGGATTTACTAAGTTGAAGACCTTCCCTGGAGTGTACACAACAACTCATCAAAGTATCATCGCATTCGGATGAATGGCATATGAACACATACGGGATTTTGTTTAAACGATTCACGTGCCGTCTCTCATTTGTTGAATCTACTCATGCGCTACCTATTGTAAAATAGATTTACTAAGCTTGAAACCTTCCCTGGAGTGTACGCAACGATTTACTAAAGTTTCATCGCAATCGGATGAATGGTATATGAACGCATACGGGACTGTGTTGAAAGGATTCGCACGCCATCGCTCATTTGTTGAATCTACTCGTGCACTACCTATTGTAAAATAGATTTTTACCCAGAAACCTTCCATAGGGTGTACGCAACATCGGATGAATGGTATATGAACGCATACAGGATTTTGTTTAAACGATTCGTGCGCTGTCACCCATTTTTTGAATCTACTCGTCCGCTACCTCCTGTGAAATGGATTTACTAAGGTCGAAACCTTCACGTTAGTGTACACAACAAATCATCAAAGTTTCATCCCAATCGATGAATATATATATTTATACGGGATTTTGTTGAAACGCTTCGCGCGTCGTCTCTCAATTGTTGAATCTACTCGTGCGCTACCTATTGTAAAATGGATTTACTAAGCAAGAAGCCTTCCCTGGAGTGTACACAACATCTCACTCAAGTTTCATCGCTATCGGACGAATGGTATAAAACGCATACTGGACTTTGTTCAACGCTTCGCGCGTCATCGCACATTTGTTGAATCTATTCGTGCGTTACCTATTGTAAAATGGATTTACTAATCCAAAAGCCTTCCCTGGAGTGTACACAACATTTCAGCGAAGTTTCATTGCTATCGGATGGATGGTATATTAAAGCATTCGGGACTTTGTTGAAACCTTTCGCGCGTCGTTGTTCATTTGTTGAATCTACTCGTGCGCTAGCTATTGTAAAATGGATTTCCTAAGCCAGAAATCTTCCTTGGAGTATACTCAATATCTCACTCAAGTTTCATTGCAATCGGATGAATGGTATATGAACGCATAAGGGGCTTTGTTTAAACGCTTCGTGCGTCGTCGCTCATTTGTTGAATCTACTCGTGCGCTACCTATTGTATAATAAATTTACTAATCCAGAAGCCTTCCCTGGAGTGTGCATAACATCTCACCCAAGTTTAATCGCTATGGGACGAATGGTATTTGAACGCATACGGGACATTTTTGAAACGCTTCGTGCGTCGTCGCTCATTGTTTGAATCTACTCGTGCGCTACCTATTGTAAAATAGATTTTCTAAGCCAGAAACCTTCCCTGGAGTGCACTCAACATCTCACCCAAGTTTCATCACAATTGGATGAATGGTATATGAACGCATACGGGACTTTGTTGAAACGCTTCGCGCGTCATCGCTCATTTGTTGAATCTACTCGTGCGCAACCGCATGTGAAATGGATTTACCAAGTTAGAAACCTTCACGTAAGTGTACACAACAACTCATCAAAGTTTCATCTCAATCGATGATTGGTATATAAACTTACACGGGATTTTGTCGAAACGCTCTACGTGCAGAGACAAACAGAAGAATTCGACACCACCTCCACGTATGGTACAAAACATAACTTTCCGCAACTGGCGGAGTGTTAGGTATGGCGGTAGTTGCACAGCTTGCAACCAGGTATCTCTAACGTGCAGAGACAAACAGTCCAAAGACTTCATCTTTCACTAAGGCTAGCGGTTTACATGACGACTGTTTTTGACTGTATATTGTGGTTCTAAGATTGTGTGTATATTGTGGTTCTAAAATTGTTCATTCCACCTACCGGGTCAAATTGTGAATCTAAATCATACAGGGCCCCACTCTAATATACATTTAAAAATCATCAAATTCGGTCCAGCCACTTAGGAGGAGTTCAATGACTTACACACGTAACGAAGAATTATATAATATAGCCTATAAAAACTAGCTGACCCGGCAGACGTTGTCCTGCCAATCAAAGAAAATGTTGTAACTTTGTTTCTTGAAGTGCTTTTGGATACACAATACTTTTTTAATTTTTGTTAACTGCCCCTAAAATATCATGAAATGAATAAACTGATCTAGAAACATTCGTTGGAGCGTGAACAACAACTCTCCAAAGTTTCATCGCAATCGAATACATGGCATATAACGCATACGGGATTTTGTTTAAATGATTCGTGGGCTGTCACACATTTGTTGAATCTACTCGTGCTCTACCAACTGTGAAATAGATTTACTAAGTTAGAAAGCTTCACGTAAGTGTACACAACAACTCATCAAAGTTTCATCGCAATCAAACAACTTTCTTCGGCTTTTCCCAATTAATTGGGGTCGCCGGAGCCAGCAAGGCTCATTCTGGTTTTGGCCAGGGATTTAAGGCCGGATGCCCTTCCTGACGCCACGTGATTTTCCAGGTGAAAATTCCACCCCGCTGTCACCGGGATTCGAACCCCGGCCGTCCGGGTGAAAGGCGAGAAGCTAAGCCACTGCGCCATCAAAAGTTTCATCGCAATCGATGAATAGTATATGAACGCATACGGGATTTAGTTGGAACGCTTCGCGCGTCGTCACTCATTTGTTACAGCTGCTCGTGCGCTACCAATTTTGTAAAATGGATTTACCAAGTTGAACACCTTCCCTGGCGTGTACACAACAACTCATCAAAGTTTCATCGGAATCTGTTGAATGACATATGCACGAATACGGGATTTTCTTTAAGCGATTAGCGTGCCGTCACTCATTTGTTGAATCTACTCATGCGCTACCTATTGTAAAATAGATTTACTAAGCCTGAAACCTTCCCTGGAGTGTACTCAATGATTCACAAAGGTTTCAACGCAATCGGATGAATGATATATAACCGCATACGGGACATTGTGGAAACGATTCGCGCGCTGTCGTTCATTTGTTGAATCTACTCGTGCGCTACTTATTAAAAACGGGATTTATATAGCCAGAAACCTTTCCTGGAGTGTAGACAACAATTCAGAAAAGTTTCATCGCAATCGGATAAATTGAATATGAACGCATATACTTGGTTGAAACGATTCGCGCGCCATCGCACATTTGTTGAATCTACTCGTGCGCTACCTATTGTAAAATGAATTTACTAAGGCAGAAACCTTTACTGAAGTGTACACAACAATTCACCAAAGTTTCATCGCAATTGGATAACTGGTATATGGACGCATACGGTACTTTGTTGAAATGATTCGCGTGCCGTCACTCATTTGTTGTATCTACTCGTGCGCTACCTATTGTAAAATGGATCTATTAAGCCAGAAACCTTCCGTAGTGTGTACACAACATCTCACCCAAGTTTCATCGTAATAGGACAAATGGTATTCGAACGCATACGGGACCTTATTGAAACGCTTCACGCTTCGTCGCTCATTTGTTGAATCTACTCGTGCACAATCTCCTATGAAATGGATTTACTAAATTAGAAACCCTCACGAAAGTGTACACAACATCTTACCAAAGTGTCATTGCAATCAGATGAATGGTATATGAACGCATACGGGACTTTGTTTAAACGTTCGCGCGTCGTCGCTCATTTGTTGAATCTACTCGTGCGCGACCTATTGTAAAATGGATTTACTAATCCAGAACCCTCCCCTGGAGAGTACACAACTCAACATCTCAATCGATGATTGGTATTTAAACTTATACGGGATTTTGTTGAAACGCTTCGCGCGTCGTCACTCATTTGTTGAATCTAGTCGTGCACTACCTATTGTAAAATTGATTTACTAAGACAGAAGCCTTCCCTGGAGTGTACACAACATCTCCCTCAAGTTTCATCGTTATCGGACGAATGGTATAAGAACGCATACGGTACCTTGTTGAAACGCTTCGCGCGTCATCACTCATTTGTAGAAAATACTCGTGCGCAACCTCATGTGAAATGGATTTACTAACTTAGAAACCTTCACGTAAGTGTACACAACAACTCATCAAAGTTTCATCTCAATCGATGATTGGTATATAAACTTATACAGGATTTTGTTGAAACACTTCGCGCGTCGTCACTCATTTGTTGAAGCTAGTCTTGCGCTACCTATTGTAAAATTGATTTACTAAGGCAGAAGCCTTTCCTGGAGTATACACAACATCTCACTCAAGTTTCATCGCTATCGGACGAATGGTATTAGAACGCATAGGTACCTCGTTGAAACGCTTCGCGCGTCATCGCTCATTTGTTGAATCTACTCGTGCGCAACCTCATGTGAAATTGATTTACTAAGTTAGAAACCTTCACGTAAGTGTACACAACCACTCATCAAAGTTTAATCCCAATCGATGATTGGTATATAAACTTATATGGGATTTTGTTGAAACGCTTCGCGCATCGTCACTTATTTGTTGAATCTAGACGTGCGCTCCCTATTGCAAAATTGATTTACTAAGGCAGAAGCATTCCCTGGAGTGTACACAACATCTCACTCATGTTTCATCGCAATCGGACGAATGGAATTTGAACGCATACGGTACCTTGTTGAAACGCTTCGCGCGTCATCGCTCATTTGTTGAATCTACTCGTGCGCAACCTCATGTGAAATGGATCTACTAAGTTAGAAACCTTCACGTATGTGTACACAACAACTCACCAAAGTTTCATCGCAATCGATGAATGGTATATAAACTTATACGGGATTTTGTTGAAACGCTTCGCCCGTCATCGCTCATTTGTTGAATATACTCGTGCGCTACCTATTGTAACATGAATTTACTAAGCCAGAAGCCTTCCCTGGAGTGTACACAACATCTTACCCAAGTTTCATCGCTATCGGACGATTGGTATTTGAATGCATACGGGACCTTTTTGAAACGCTTCGCGCGTCGAAGCTCATTTGTTGACCCTAGTCGTGCGCTATCTATTGTAAAATAGATTTAGTAAGCCAAACACCTTCCCTGGAGTGCACTCAACGTCTCACCCAAGTTTCATCGAAATCGGATGAATGGTATGTGAACGCATTCGGGACTTTGAAACGTTCTAACGTGCAGAGACAAAGAGTAGAATTCGACATCACTGCCACCTTTGGTATAAAACACAACTTACCGCCACGGGCGGAGTGTATGTTATGGCGGTAGTTACATAGATTGCGACCAGGTGGCTCTACGTTCTGAGACGAACAGTCCAAAAGCATCATTTTTCACTAAGGCTGGCGGTTTCCATGACGACTGTTTTTGACTGTATATTGTGGTTCTAAAATTGTGTGTAAATTGTGGTTCTAAAATTGTGTTCATTCCACCTACCAGGTCAGATTGTGAATATTAACCATACATGGACCTACCCTAATATACATACCAAATTCCATCAAAATCGGTTCAGTCGTTTAGGAGGAGTTCAGTGTGGGTGTGGGTGTGTGTGTGGAGCTCAGCTACGGAACAGGTCAGACGTCGCTACTGCGAGCTCCGAACCGAGAGATGCCAAGTTGATGATCCACCTTCCACGTCACGCTAACATAGCTGCCACCGAGTCTAGAGCTATCCCGCAACCCTCAACCGATTCCCAATTCAAATCAACAATCCCATTATAACCGCTATCCATTGTTAAATCACTCCCACATCAAGCCATTGTTACCAGCCATCCCACCTTCTATACAATCCACGTCAAGAATATCCATCACCCCAGAGTATAGCCAAGTCTAACTCATCCCGCCATCACTTTAGCAGCCAACAATTAATTAATTATATAAATTTTAAACCAGCACATTCTCTGTCGCGGCCCATCCGCATAATAACTGGTAACCTAGAACGTCTGGTATTTTCTTGGGCGAGCCAATTTATATTTTACCGGGTCTACATTAGTATTTGACCCAATTCATCCATTCTCTCTTTTTCTCTATACTCTCACGCAGTCACAAACATGAATGCCTCCTCGTCCGGAGACTTGAACAGGGCATTCTGCAGTTCACCACCTCCCGCACCAGCCCACGGCACTTTTCCCGAGTTCGATTACAGTACGTGGCTGTTCTACACATCCCCTACACGCCGAGCACCTAAAGGCACATTGATCGTCATCTGTACGCCATAAGAGAGGCAATAATCAATGTGCTTACACCGCTAGCTCGCTTTATCTCCGTAATTGAAGAGCTGCATAATCACATAATAACAGTCACTCCCACCAAAGACATTCGTCTTTCATGCATCAGAAGGGCTCTCTTGAACCATCCAGGAATTCCATCTCACACGCTCCTAAGCCCCCTTCCATCAGATGAACGCTCTAAAGCAACCCAAACCGATCCATGTCAGTCCTCGAACCCCGAACCTAGGAAAACCTTAAAATCAGACCAGTGCACTCAAACCATTCCATTCCCGCCTCCTGTGCCTATATACAAGAGCTCCAGAAACATTCAGACAGATTCCATAGACATACAACACGAATCCATTCAAACAGAACCAGATCTTGACACCAGATTCACACAAACACGCTCCCTAATGCATAAAAAGAGACGACGAACAAGACGCAAACACAAAGCCATTCAAATCATCAATCTACAGTCCAATTCAACACAGGAAACCAGCCCGAACACTAACAGCACGGAAACTTCCCCCTACTCCTCCCACAGACACTGTGGCTTCACCACAACAAAGTACACGGGTGACTAGACATCCCCCTTCCAAACCACATGTCACTCTAGTCATACAGTGTTACAACTGCCAAAGAATCCATCATAATGCCGCGAACTGCCCTTTTAGCACCCGCTGCAACAGATGTGGAGATTCTCACCACCATTCTGTCTGTACGGTACAACGTGACAAACCTAAGTGCGTCAACTGTAAGGGTGACCACGCGGCCTCTTATAATGGATGCCCCTACATTAAAACAGCCATTAGGTAAAGGCAGTTGCAACTCAGACAACGCTCAAACACATCCATCCCGGCCCTCATGTCACTACCGCGAATTCCCCCTCCTACACCTCACGCCACTGCTCTTACACAGCTGTTAAGCCTGCTCCGTGAAATGCCATGTCCTGTGGTTCGGATTCCACGTAAAACGGAGGTCCCGTGGCTCATGATCTCAAGATTAACGGTCACGTTAAACTACAAGCTTCCTTCCTTCCTTAAGCCTGCTCCAGCAACTTACAGCTATAGCCACCTAAATTCACTAACTCGAACCCGGACCCGACCTCTCAAATACATTTTATTCACCATTTAAACACATACAGACTACCCAGACGTTGATTGGCAGCGCAAAATCTGAGCGGCCAATCAGCGCGGCTTACACCCAAATTCAAACTCGGCGCTACAGAAATCAAATTAATTCAACAATTACACTATCACAACATCGTCTTATCCGTCACGCGGCCGCGCGGGGTGCCTGCCTGGGGGGCTGGCCACGGCCAGCTCACTCCGGATGGTGCCTCGTGGGTCGCGGGTTCGGCTGGGACGACTACAATTCATCTCAAGTCATCTTTCAAAACCAAAGCGAGGCTTATTAAACTATGACATTTCAACAAATACCTACTCCAGGTCTATCAAATTTTCATACTTCAAACCAACCTCACAGAGGTCTTTCCTTTCTAAAACACAAAATATTCAATTATAATAACTATTACCACGCTGAATCTGCTGCTGTAAGTCGCCATGGAAGTACTTCAAAGCGAACATTAAGGCAACCAACTAGCCAGTCTGTAATCCAAGATTCGTCTATTACTAGTAATGACTCACTGGCAACAAATTAATAAAGTAAATTCAAGTTCATAATATAACATAAATATCCTAGTAATTCAACCCCCTAAATACCTCAATGGCGAAGCTGGCGGGGCTCTGTCACGAGCCCGCGCCAGTCCAATTAAAATACCAATTCTTCAATCTAGCAAACTAACAATTACAACCGTTAAATCACTCCCCCTTTTATCTACCAAACCAGGCAAAGGAGCGCATTGTGTCGCACCGCGTACCAGGTATCCAAGCTCACTCCGCTCGCAGTCAGCGACTTCAATCAGAGATTAGAGGAGTTCAGTCACATACACACGTGTCGAAGAATTATATATATAAAGATATTAGGTGAAATATGTTATACTAGCAGAAGTACCCGTTCTTCGAATGGTGTTCGGTGTTAACACCAGACATTATCAATTGAGCTACTGTTGCAATGGTTAGCGTTTTGTCATTCCTTCATTAATTTATCAGAACGAAGTTAGTTTTCTGGGAATATCACACACACTGTTAATTTAAGGGCCTTAAAATGTGGTTTTCGGAGACCCTTTATAGACTCCCGAATTTCGTGTCACACATTGAGAAGCGCAACATATGCTTTGGTCGTCCTTCTAGGATAATTTTTGTATTTCGCCTATTTTAGCATGTATTTTGAGAAGTTTTTCCCTATATCCACCCTTCTACTGTATGAAAAGTACGGTGAAGAGTTTTATAAATGATTGGTGTATTGACTCTCATGGTTACCATACCCAATTTTACGATGCACGAAGCATCCTAACACGAGTTATAGGCGTACATAAAGATACACAGAAAGACAGACAGACAGACAATTCTATTGTCTACAACATATCACCCAGATATCCAAATATGGGTAGGCTATATCTACCACACAGTATCAAACAAATCATCCTTACGATGAACCCGTATGTGGACAAAAAAAAAAGATTAGTTAAATTATGCTCTCAAACTAAATTCACCTAACGTGTACTTCCTGACGTGAAATGGAATTGAAAGCCTTGTAGACGAAACGCAATACACGTCACATAAAAACTGACCCTGTACGTTGTGTTAGGTCCCCATATGCATGAAGACCTCTTTCATAAATTATAAAGGCTTGTGGTACATGAAAATTCAGTTTCTTTAGCCTCAAATGGCCCAAATTCCTAAAAGCCGCAAAAAATGCTGATTCAATTCAGGAATTTTTGAAAATAATGTTGCTGTTTGGAGATATAATAGATCTTCTGTACTACTGTATATGTCGCACGTGATATTTGCATGAAAATAATCTAGGTTACCCCTTGACCCCCTTAATTGCATTGATGAATTATACAGTCTACGTTGGTTCCGTGATAACCTTATAGCCATTTGCAAACTTTCACTCCATTTGGAGTGACATTGCTTCTTACAGAAATAGATGGACAGTTGGACGCCACCCCTTGAGAATATGTTGTCATGGTTACCGACATGCATTCCTTCATTAGTTTGTTAAATTAAATTAGTTTCCTGGGAATATTTCAGAAACTGTTGGATTTAGAGCCTTATAATGTAGTTTTCGAGGACCCTTTAGGGTCCCCGAGTTTTGTTTCAGGCACCGAGGGGCTTTGTCTCGTCGTTGTACGCCATAATATAATACTAATAATAATAATATAATATAGGGATAGGAATATAATAGACCTGCCGTACCACAACCGCAGGTGTAAATCGCGTGAAAAAATTCTAGAGTACCCCTTGACCCCCTTAAGTGCATTATACGTATTGATGAATTTTACAGCTTAATTTGGTTCCGTGATAACCTTCTAGCCGATTGCAAACTTTCACACTAATGTATTAAAGGAATTGCATTGCGTCTTACACCAATAGATGGACCACTGAGAATCTGTTGCCATGGTTACCGGCTTGCATTCATTCATAAGTTTATTAAATGATATTAGTTTTCTTGGAATATCTCAAAAACGGTTGGTTTTAGGGCCTTAAAATGTGCTTTTAAGGGTCCCCGAGTTTTGTCTCTCACATTGAGAGGCTGAAAATGAGCTTTGTATCGTCCTTCTACGCCTATTTCAGCATGTATTTTACGGGGGTAGGCCCCCTTTTATGAGAGGTACGGAGAAGAGTTACTTCAATGATTAGTGTCGTGCCTCTGATGGATATCTGTACCAAATTTTACGTTGATACACCCAGCCGTTCTCGAGTTCTAAGGGAACAAATTTGTCCACAGACAAACAAACAGACAGAGAGATAAAAAAATAATCCTTTCGCGCGCATCCATCATAAAACAAACTGAAACGCGTAAATAACTCAAATTTCCGTAGAAATTGAGAAGAAAACAGACAAACTTTCATTTATATATAGAGAGAGAGATATACTGCACCGCTCGGTGTTGACCGTGTTTTATTGCACTAATTTAGGTTTTACTCGCTAACCGGTGGAGATACACGAAAAGTGATAAGGACCTTTCGGATAGAAAATTAAATATTAAAGCTCGTGTATGCCATCAAAAGTTTGCCATTTCTTAGCGTTCTCTTTTTATTTGAAATGGAAATATGAAATTTTGAAACCAAAGGGTGTAGTGACGTCACAAATGTGGGTTTTACTCGCTAACTGTTGGAGATACACGAAAAGTGATAAGGACCTTTTGGATAGGAAATTAAATTATAAAGCTCGTATGTGCCATCAAAAGTTTACTATTTCTTAGCGTTGTCTTTTTATTTGAAATGGAAATATGAAATTTTGAAACCAAAGGGTCTTGTGGCGTTACTAAAATGGTCGCCACTTTTTAATAGTGCAAAATATCGAAATCAATGGTATCCTATATGTAAACCTGGTAAATCAGCTAGATCCATGCAAAATTTCATTTAAATCGGACCAGTGGTTCTTGCATTATTGAGTAACACACAGACAGACAGACACACACCATCTAATTTTTAGCCTATTTTCAATTTTGAAAAAAATAGGCTTATGAGATCACCTTTTGTCCGTGTGTGTGTGCGTGTGTGTGAGTGTGAGGTGAGTCCGTGTGTCCCCCTAATAAAATCTAAACGGCTGGAGCGATTTCAATGAAACTCGGTATGTTCATAGCACTATTCCTGGCGACCTCGACAGTGCCTCACACATTTTGTTACGTCTCACCAATCCAACATGGTGGCTGTGCGAAATATTTCACTAGCATTCAATATCTCCGAAACTCTTGCGGATATCGCCCTGAAATTGCGTACGGTGATAAAGGGCACTACTAGAAGTTCACCTATGAGACTTTCAAAATCCTAGTGACGACAAAACCAACATGGCGGTCAAGCGAAATTGAGACTTTTAAATAGACTTTTCTCGCGATTTAACTATCCAAACGTAATGAAACTTGGTACAGCAAATGTTTATACACATTGTAATGCACTGGATTCTAATTTAGTTCAATTGTTTACATAACCTCAAAATGGCGGCTGTGCGAAATATTTCACTGACATTCTATATCTCCGAAACTATTACAGATATCACCCTGCCATTTTGTACGGTGATAAAGGGTACTGATACAAGTTTACCTATGTATATTTCATAAACCTGTAAAGTACAAAACTAAGATGGCGACCAAGCGAATTTGAAATAATTTAATAGACTTTTCTCGTGTTTTAACTCTCTGAGCGCAGTGAAATGTGGTAAAGTAAATGATTTTGCAGATTGTGATGCACTGCCATCTAATTTAATTCAATTGTTTACATAACCTCAAGATGGCAGCTGAGCGAAATTTTAAAATTAAGTTTTTATTTCTTGTGTCGGAATTATGCGATCGAAGTGAAAGTTTGAATAATGAACCTAGGCAATAATTGTCCTTGAATGGTACATAACTCAATGGCCTATACATATAACAATCCTAAATGGCGAGCTTCCGAAATATTTAGACGGTTCTCAATATCTATGAATCTTTTACAGCAACCAAACTGATTTTTTTTATTTTCATAGAGACTATGAACATATGTTCACCCATAGGACTTTCAGTAACCTGGTGAGCACAAATCCAACATGGCGGCGACGCGAAGTATAAATATTTAAATGGACGTTTCTCGCGAATTAACTATCCGAGCGCCGTGAAACGTTGCACGTTAAATGCTTATACAAATGTTGATCCACTGGCATCTAATTTATTTCAATTGTTTTCATAATCATAAGATGGCTGCTGTGCGTAATTTTAAAATCTCGTTTTTACTTCTTGTGTTCTAATCATGCGATTGAAGTTTGAATACCACACGTTCACAATAATCTTAATGTAATAGTACAAAAAAATCCAAACTGGCGACCATCTGAAATATTTAGACGGTTCTCAATATCTACGAATCTGTTACAGCAATTAAACTAAAATTTTGTATGTTGATAGAGGCAATTAACATGAGCAGGATATATGAAAATAGGCTGTATAGTTCTTAACGGAACTACTTGTTATATATTAGTATGATTGCATTTATAAAACATTATGTAATATTCATTTAATTTTTATATAAATTAAATTACTTGAAGATCCCTCATTTTTATTCTTTATATTTTTGCAAAATAAAGTGTGGTACAGGAATTAATTCATTCATTCAGAATGCCAGATTATATCAAATTTAAATAAATTTCATTGTTTTGTCTGAGAAAATGCGTACGAACTCAAGAATAAGTAATGCGAGGGGCACTTTTTGTTTTCGGGGTGGGAAGAAATATAGCAGCCTTTCTGAACAACATGTTGAAAGGTAGAGTCTCAGACACTCACTGGACAACTGAAATAAACGAAGTCCAACCGCTGAGTCTCCGGCAGGGTGTGACGTCAATTCCCATCCCCTTATCCCCAATAATACATTCCTTGGAATTCTTCCCTGACCCTTTCTCAGCACCTTACGAATCGCTTGGTAAATCCGTTTCATCTGCCTGAGTTTCAAGTGAACAAATATTGTCGTACCGACTGTTTTGAATTTCTGTATATTTCACTTGCGAAAAAAAAAACCTTTTTTACAGGAAGAGACAGAATATATGTAACGTTACATAAACAAAAGAAGTTGGTAAATAAATGCCATCATAATCAAAACTGTAAAACATGTGACAATACCCATAAATACCCATTCTTCGAACGGTCTTCGGTATTAATAACCAGACGTTATCAATTGAGCTACTGTTGCAATGGTTAGGGGCTTGGAACCTGTTTGTCGACAAAGAAAAATTATTAGTTAATGTGCTCTCAAACTACATTTACCTAACGTGTACTTCCTGACATGAAAATAAAATTGAAAACATCGTAGACGATACGCAATACGCGTCACATAAAAACTGACTCTTACCGTTGTGTCAAGCCCCCATCCACAGGAAGACACCTTTAATAAATTATAAAGGCTTGTGGTGCATGAAAGTTAGCCTCCAATGGCTCAAATTCCTAAAAGACGCAAATACATTATATTTCAATTCGGGGCTTGTTGAACATAATGTTGCTGTTTGGAGTTATAATAGACCCTCTGTACGACATATCACAGGTTTAAGTCATGTGAAAGAAGTCTAAGGTACCCCTTGATTCCCTTGACGGCAATGATGAATTTTACAGTTTTAGTTGGTTCCGTGATAACCTTATAGACATTTGCTAACTTTCACAGAAATGTAATAAATAGAGTGCATTCCGTCATTGGTTTATTAAATGACATTGGTTTTATGGGAATATCTCAGAAAATGTTGGTTATAGAGCCTTAAAATGTAGTTTTCGGCGACCATTTACTGCTCTTTAGGAGCCCCGAGGTTTGTTCCTGACAACAAGGGGCTGAAAATGGGCTTCATCTCGTCTTTGTACGCCATACTATAATAATAATCATAATCATAATCATAATAATAATAATAATAATAATAATAATAATAATAATAATAATAATAATAATAATAATAATAATAATGAAGGTTTTCTCTATTAAAATTCTTTCTCCCCCCCCCCCTTACCCCTCCTCCCACCCCCTATATTTATTTATTTATCGCATGGCTTTTAGTGCCAGGACTGTCCAAGGACATGTTTGGCTCGCCATAGTCTGTAGCTGCTTCCAGCGGACACCCAGAGGGTGAGCTACACGCTCCGTTCAATTTCAAGTAGTTCCTACTTTCACTACCAGATGCCAATGATACCTAGGGGTGAATGTTGGAACTTTGATAGAGCGTTCCAACGAAATATAACCTAGAAATTTAGCTCCACACAAGTTTAGTCTGTGGAAGGATCTTTTACATGCCATAAATCATTGACATAGGACCGCCGGCTTTACTTCCCCTCCGAAGGAAGGCATACTGAAGGATTTTAACGCTCTTAAAAAATCCGACGACTTCGGCCGGGCTTGAACCCGCTATCTTGAGCACAGCAGTTCAGCATGCTACCATCTACGCCACCGAAGCCGCTATATAACAAAAGAGGTATAGGGATATAATAGACCTTCCGTACCACACCCGCACGTTTAAATCACGTGAAAAAAATCTAGAGTATCCTTTGACCCCCTTAAGCGCATTATATGTATTGATGAACTTTACAGCTTAATTTGGTTCCGTTATAACCTTATAGCGGTTTGCAAACTTCCACACTAATGTAATAAATGGAATTGCATTGCGTCTTGCAGAAATAGATGGACCTCGGAGATTTTGTAGCCATGTTTACCGGTTTGCATTCTTGCATTACTTTGAAATTAGTTTTCTGGGGATATGTCAAAAACTGTTGGTTTTAGGGCCTTAGAAAGTGGTTTTCGGGGGCCCTCCGAGTTTCTTTTCTCACATTGAGGGGCTAAAAATGAGCTTTGTCTCACCCTTCTATGCCTATTTCAGCATGAATTTTAAGGGGGTAGGCCCCCTTTTATGCGAAGTACGCAGAAGAGTTACATCAATGAACAGTGTCGTGCCTCTGATGGATATTTCTACCAAAATTTGCGTTGATCCACCCAGCCGTTCTCGAGTTATAGGGGAACAACAAAGTTGTCCACAGACAGACAGACAAAAAATTAATTTTCGCGCGCATCCGTCATAAAACAGTCTAAAACGCGTTAATAACGCAAATTCCGGTAGAAATTCAGAAAAAAAACAGACAAACTTTCATTTTTATATATAGAGAGAGATAAGGTTCTTATTCATCGACATTTACGAGTATCCTTTTTAGTTATACTGTGCATATAACCAAAGGGAAAGAATATGATTTACATAAAAATCCTAGCCCTAGTGATAATACTTGAAAAATATGTAAGATAAATTATGCACAGACTTTTTTTTATCATTTTAAATGATTATGTCGACTTTATCTGGGGTCTGGCGTTACGTTACGGTAACGGGACGAAATGTACCCAGAATGCACTGACGTGTTTGACGTCATAGTACTGCTTGAGCTTCCTCCATTCCCCGCGCGCTCCGGTGAGCGTGACGTCATCCAGCCAGGTACCTCCTTTGACCTTGGTTTGCACTTGCTAACGGACTTTGAGTTCACGCAGCATTTGTAGCATTTAAAATTATATAAAATCTAGTCTTTCAGACGGACTATCCGTGTCTTTTAGTTAGATTTCATTAGAAAGCTAACTATTGCAATGGGTACCATGTTTCGACTTCCGGAAAATTTCGACATATCTTCACGTTTCACATCCCCTAGACCCCGAAACCACCGTCAGTTCAAAAGTTTATACATAATTTATGCATATATGTATGTATGTATCTATATATATATATCACTTTTTGTGGACACGATAACTACCGCAATTTTGCACCAATCACTTTGAAATTTTTACATAATATGTATCCCTATAAAATCTCGGTCAAGTTCATAAATGGGCACCATCGGTCGACGGGGGTGAAAATGGGGGGCTTTTTTTTTTCTAATAAGTGAAATATCGCTATAACTCTCTTAATATTTGAAATATCGAATCCATTCAAAGTTCATACTATGTGTCGGATAAGACCCAAAAATGTATGTTTGAATTTTTTTTGATAGCTCCAACCATTGACCAAAGGGGTGAGAAAAAGTGGGTTTTTCGGGAAACATAAATCATATCTCTCTTAATAGGCACAATATCAAAACCGTACAAAGTGGACAATATTCCCCTAATAATTACCTAAAACCTTTGTATGAAAGAATTTTTTATATGACCCACCATTACGCCAAGGGATGAGAAAAATTATTTCGGAATTATAAGAAAATGCCAAGAGCCATCAGAGGTTGCCATGGCAACACTACTAAATTGATGAGGGACGAGCCATCAGACGTTGCCATGACAACGCACTCGCACGAGATCACATTCAGTTTTCCATCTGAATAAGTGTGAAGCGGCTTCGGTGACTTAACTGGTAGCAAGCTGGACTTCTATGCCCAAGGTCGCGGGTTCAAAGTCGGCCGAAGTCGTCGGATTTTCTAAGAGTGCTAAAAATCCCTCAGTATGCTCTCCTTTGGAGGGGAAGTTCCAACGTTCGTTGCGAGTTGCTGGTTGCGGTGGCATCTAGTAGCCAAGTTCATAGGTAGGTGTCGTTGACTGTAGTATTTGGTAGCAACATTAGGAACTACTGCTTGAAATTGACCGTCTGCAGTCCTTACCTGAATTACAGACTAATACAGCCATCACAATTCACACCGTTTATCAGACAGATTCTACACTCACCCAAAGTACACGGGGTTACATGACCGCGTTGTCGCAACCCCGAAACTGAGGAACCAACCAACATCTCTGCGGGAGATAAAGTTTTGCGTGAAGAAGTAACAGACAGATAGTTATACATCAGTGTCGAAACCTTGCATCAGGACAGTGTGACCACAAGTTTAACAAGAAGTTCCGTGACGAACTAAAGAGCCTACTTTTCTTAAAATTTAAGATTCATGCCAATGATTAATCGATATGGATCTATCTAGAATAATGACGAAATTAAGTTGGTAATATCGAAATTTCTAATTAGTTCGAAATACTGTATACCTGGCATAATGTAGCCTAATAGAGCACTACAGTTGGCAGCCCTGGTGACTGAATATATTCTTAGTTCCATCTCTTAAGGTACAGAATACGAAATTTTGTTGGAGTCCAATGAATAGCATGGACGTTACATGCAGTTAAACATTGGATCTAACAGCGCGTAAAATCATGTTGGCAACAGTGTCATGCATGTATTGGTCAGAAATAATCTGAAATAGTATGATCTATTGTTGTGCCAATTTTGAATGAAATCCATTAGTTAGTATAGAAGTTACATGCATTTTAAAATTGGACCTATCAGCAGGCTTAGAATCATGTTGGCAGCACTGACGTATATTAGTTACTCCAAAGTAATCTAGAATGCCAGGTACTATACGTGTGCAAAGTTTAGAGCTATTGGCTTGCATTCTTTCTGATATATTGATATTAGGGTAACGAAAATAGAGACAGCATTTATTAACAGTTGGCTGCCCTGGTTGCTCTTAAGAATATGCATAGTCATAGTTGTTATGGTACACATAGCACATACGAAATTTGGTTGAAATCCAAATGATAGTATGGAAGTTACATGTATTTAAAGTTGGACCTCTCAGCAGGCTAAAAATCATGTTGGTAGCACTGACGTATATAAGTTACTCCAAATTAATATAGAATGTCATGTACTATACGTGTGCATAGTTTAAAGCTGTCGGCTTGCATACTTTCTCATATATATATTGGTATTTGAATAAAAGAAATTAAGAGCATTTTTTAAGAGTTGGCAGCACTGGTGGTTCATAAGAATACGTTCAGTCATATCTGGTTATGTACACATACAACATACGAAATTTTGTTGAATTGCAATTGATAGTGTAGAAGTTATATGCATTTAAATATTGGACCTATCAGTAGGCTTAATATCATTTTGGCAACACTGCCATGTATGGCCTTCAGGAAATTAAATTGCAATATTATTATCTATATGTGTGCCGATTTTGAAATAGCTCCCATTCATACCTTCCAGTATATCCAACATGGAGCTCAAATGTCAATTGCGAATTTTCAGTAGTTAGTAGCACTGACATCATTTTCAAATATGGCCGTGAGATATTCAGGTATAGATCTTTACTCCTACCAAATTTTATTTCGATTGCTCCAGCCGTTTAGGACTTGATAGGGGGGGGGGACACACACACAGCCAGCCAGACAGACAGACAGACAGACACACATTTTCCCGGATCGATCTCATAAGACTAGTTTCTCCTCATTTTTGCAAAATGTGAAAAGTAGGCTAAAAATGGACCCCAAATACAAGAAGTTTACCGTCCCCATAAGACAATAAAATGTTTATAATATGCATAAAATGATGAAAAACAAAGTTAATTAAGCTCCAATTATTTAAAAAAAACTTTCTCGCAATAAATGAGGTCTGATCTTTCTACGAAAACCCGCATATTCTGCCTATTTTCGCCTATCCCCAAGTTTGCCCGGTGAAATCTACCTCCGCCTTCCAGCGTGCCGAGAGGACTTTTTTTATATGAGACGGGGGTTTTCGCTCGCCCGCGTGGTGAGCATGTCTCCCGCCAAACACTTTGCCGTAATGCGGCGTACACGGCACTGAGTCATTGAGTATAGGAAATTGTACTTAAATTTGTACTTGAATGTGATCCTTGACCAATTTTTTTAACTGACTTTCGGAGAGCGATTGACAACTTATTTTCAACAAGATTCTGCCACTGCTCGCACATCCGAAGCATCCATGACAGAATTTTCGGTATGAGGATTATAAGTCGGAAAGTGCGGCCCCCGAGAAGCCCAGACATATCACCATGCGACTTTTATCTGTGGGGGAAGCTTGAAAAATAGTGTGTATGCGAGAAACCCTCACACTATAAATGAACTTAAAGACTATATTACAACTGAAATACAGTCAATCGGTGCTGAGGAACTTCAGAAAGTAAATGACAATTTCATAAAGAGGTGCCAGCAATGTGTAGCGGTGAATGTCGAACATTTTCACACCAGCTGTGAACTAGGTAAGTACAAATTCCTATACTCAATGACTCAGTGACGCGCGAGCGTCGCATTACGGCAAAGTGCCTGGCGGGAGACAGGCTCACAACGCGGGCGAGTGGGCGAGTGAAAACCCCCGTCGCATATAAAACGAAGTCCCTGTATCAGTGATAACAGCACACGAAATCGAGGTCGCAGTCACTAATCATATATACTACTAGCTGAAGTACCCGTGCTTCGCTACGCGTCATAAATAAATTAAAATGTGAAAGTGACAGTTAAAACAGGGGATAGGCGAGGTGCTGCGCAGAGGGAGATTAAGGATGGAACATTTTGTCCAACTACACCGTTCGGCGTTGACCGTGTTTTATAGCACAAATTTAGGTTTTACTCGCTAACCGTTGGAGATACCTTGCGGATAGAAAATGTAATTTTAAACCTCGTATATGCCATCAAAAGTTTGCTATTTCTTAGCGTTCACTTTTTATTTGAAATGGAAATATGAAAGTTTGAAACCAAAGGGTGTAGTGACGTCACTAAAATGGTCGCCATAGTGCAAAGTATTGAAATCAAAAGTAGCCTATATGTTAACCAGTTAAATCAGCTACTTTCATGTAAAATTCATGTAAGTCGGACCAGTGGTTCTTGCGTGATTGAGTAATACACAGACACACACCATCTCATTTTTAGCCTCGCTTCGCTCGCGTCATAGTCGTTTCATATTGTTATTCAATGACATGCAGGTTTAACCCCGTTAACACCCCTTTAGAACCTGAATATCCAAAAATCCCTCCTTAGTTGACATTTTCGACACACAACAAACATATCCCCTTCTTCTAATTTCAATAGTTTTGATTGGTCGATGAGAGTGAACATCCAAAAATCCTTCCTTAGTGGACGTTTTTATTCCAGAATTTCACCCCTCCCCATATGCCCCTTAAATTGGATTTATGAAAAAAAACGGTCGAACATCTACTTAATTTAATTATTTATTCATTTATTAATTTGTAAGGTGATTGGAACTCGGAGAAAATCAAACTCCTCGTCTATGTCGTTTAAGAGATACACGCTCCGTTCGGAATCTTTCAACCCCCACTTTTCATCCCTTTCACCTCATAATATACACCACATCGAAAAACCATTAGACATGTGTCAGCTTATTTTAAATGATTAGTATATATGCCAAGTATCACATCCCCAAATGAAACCACTCATGAGATATTGTTATTCAATGAAATGCACGTTTACCCCCTTAACACCTCATTAGAACCTGAATATCCAAAACTCTTTCCTTAGTGGACGTTTTCGACATACCACGAACTTATCCCCAAAATTTCATGTTTCTAACTTCAATAATTTTTGCTTGGCGATGATGAGTGAGTCAGTCAGGACATTTTCTTTCATTAATATTTGAGAATTTCACCCCTCCCCAAGAACCCCTTAAATTGGATTTATGAAAAAAAAACGGTCGAACACCTATTTACTTATTTAAAGCTGTTTTCCCCCTGAGTTTGATAAGTGAGTAAGTAAGTCAATCAGTTAGGACACCTTCTTTCCTGTTCCCCCCCCCCCCGAATTTCACTCCTCCCCATGGGCCCCTTAAATTGGATTTATGAAGAAATGGTCGAACACCTATTTACTTATTTTTAAGCTGCTTTTTCCGCTGAATTTCAAACTTATCGCCTATGTTGAATAAGAGATACAGTACACGCTCCGTTAAGAATCCTTCAACCCCCAATTTTCTCCCCTTTCACCTCATAATATACACCATATCGATAAACCCTTAGACATATGTCTGCTTATTTTAAATGATTAGTTTGTATGCCGAATATCACATCCCCAAATGAAACAACTCGTGAGATATTGTTATTAAATGAAATGCAAGTTTAACCCCCTTAACACCCCTTCAGAACATGAATATCCAAAAATCCATCCTTAGTGGACTTTTTCGACAAACAACGAACATATCCCCAAAATTTCAAGTTTCTAACTGCAATAGGTTTGCTGGGGGATGATGAGTGAATATCCAAAAATCCTTCCTTAGTGGACTTCTTTCCCCAGAATTTCATCCCTCTCCATGAGCCCCTTAAATTGGATTATGAAAAAACGATCGAACACCTATCTACTACTTTTTCAATCTGATTTTTCTCCCTGAGATTCTTACTTTTTCTCTGTCTTTTAAGAGATACTTGCTCCGTTAAGAATCCTTTAACACTCACTTTTCACACATACACCTCATAATATACACCACATCGAAAAACCCTCAGACATGTGTCTTCTTATTCTTAATGATGAGTTTATATGCCTAGTATCCCATCCCAAAGGAAATCATTCGGGAGATATTGTTATTCAATTAAATGCAAGTCTACCCCCTTAACACCCCTTTAGAACCTGAATATCCAAAATTCCTTCCTTAGTGGACGTTTTCAACATACAACGAACATAGCCCCTTAATGTCATGTTTCTAACTTCAATAATTTTGGCTGGGGGATGATGAGTGAGTAAGTCAGGACATTTTCTTTCAATTATTTTTCAGAATTTCACCCCTCTCATGAACCCCTTGAATTGGATTTATGAAAAAAACGGTCGAACACCTATTTACTTATTTTTGAGCTGTTCTTCCCCCCTGAGTTTGATGAGTGAGTGAGTTAGGACACTTTATTTCCTGTTTTCCCCCCAGAATTTCACCTCTCTCCAAGGGCCCCTTAAATTGGATTTATGAAAAAACGGTCGAACACCTATTTACTTATATTTTAAGCTGTTTTTTCCCGCCGAATTTCAAACTTCACGCCTATGTCGTTTAAGAGATACACGCTCCGTTAAGAATCCCTCAACCCCCAATTTTCACCCCTTTCACCTCGTAATATACACCTCATCGATAAACCCTTAGACATATGTCTGATTCTTTTAATGATTAGCTTATATACCGAATATCACATCCCCAAAGAAACAACTCATGAGATATCGTTATTCAATGAAATGCACGTTTACCCCCTTAACACATCTTTAAAACCCGAATAACAAAAATCATTCATTAGTTGACGTTTTCGATATACAGCGAACATACTCCCAAAATTTCATGTTTCTAACTTTAATAGTTTTCGCTGGGCGTGACGAGTGAGTGAGTCAGACAGGACATTTTCTTTCAATTATTTTTACCAGAATATCACCCCTCCCCATGGGCCCCTTAAATTGGATTGATGAAAAAACGCTTGAACACCTATTAACTTATTTTTTAAGCTGTCTTTTTCCCCTGAGTTTGATGATTGAGTGAGTTAGTCAGTCAGTTAGGACACTTTCTCTCCTTTTCCCCCCCAGAATTTCACCCCACCCCATTGGCTCCTTAAATTAATTTATGAAAAAACGGTGGAACACCGACTTACTTATTTTTTAAGCTGATTTTTTTTCGCCGAGTTTCAAATTTCTCGCCTATGTCGTTTAGGAGATAGGCCTACACGCTTCGTTAGGAATCCTTCAACCCCCAATTTTCACCCCTTTCACCTCATAATAATACACCACATCGAAAAACCCTTAGACACATGTCTGCTTATTTTTAATGATTAGTTTATATGCCGAGTATCACATCCACAAATGAAACCACTCGTGAGATATTGTTATTCAATAAAATGCAGGTTTAACCCCCTTAAGACGCCTTTAGAGCCTGAATATTCAAAAATCCTCCCTTAGTGTATGGTTTTGACATACAACGAACATATCCCGAAAATGACATGTTTCCAACTTCAATATTTTTGGCTGGGCGATGATGAGTGGGTGAGTGAGTCAGGACATTTTCTTTCAATTTTTTTCTTCAGAATTTCACCCCTCCCGATGAACCCCTTAATTAGTTTTATCAAAAAAACTGTCGAACACATATAAGTTATACTTATTTTTAAGCAGTTTTCCCCCTGAGTTTGAAGAGCGAGTGAGTCAATCGGTTAGGACACTTTCTTTCCTGTTTTTTTTTTTTACACAGAATTTCACCCCTCGCCATAGGCCCCTTAAATTGGATTTATGAAAAAAAACCGGTTAAACACCTATTTACTTATTTTTTATGCTGATTTTTTCCCGCTGAGTTTCAAACTCCTCGCCTATGTCGTTTATGAGATACAGGCTCCGTTAGGAATCTTTCAACCCCCACTTTTCACCCCTTTCACCTCATAATATCCACCACATCGAAAAACCCTCAGACACATGTCTTCTTATTTTTAATGATGAGTTTATATGCCGAGTATCACATACCCCAGTGAAACCAATCGGGAGATATTGCTATTCGATGAAATGCAGGTCTACCCCCTTAACACCCCTTTAGAACCTGAATATCCAAAAATCCTTTCGTAGTGGGCGTTTGCGGCCCTTGAGTAAGCTGCATACCAAATTTCATTCCAATCCGTTGGGTGGGTTCTGAGATTTCGTGATGAATGTGTGAGTGAGTGAGTGAGTGGTATTTGACAAATATCTAGTAGATAGTGTCAAGTCTTTGTTATGCTATACTCGGTTGACAGTGCTGTGTGAGCAGTTGAGTAACTAACGGGATTTCAAGTAAAGATCCTAATTTTCTATACCGGTAGTGCAGAGCGCAATTGGCATCCAGACGGCCGTGTCTCGACTTGAGCTATGTTGCCATGGAAACTATCTGCCTTGCCATTCCTTCATGAGTATATTTTATGATTTGATTAGCCTGTTTTTGAGTGAAAAAGGGCCGAAATCAGAAGAATGAGAAAGACTATCGAAAATTCATGTAGCCAGCGGTTCCTTCTGGGTCCTAAACTATGTGTATGCAAAATATGTTTGAGATTGGTGGAACGGTGTAGATTTGTATACGGAACCAACATATATACATACATACATACATACAGACTTTCACTTTTATATATTAGATGTGATAAGAAGTACCGTTATTTACCCGATGTTCGCTAAGTTCGTGGCTCCCAGGAACCCAGTTATGTACTGAGTGTGTGAAGAGTGCAGCAAACAGCCGCCTTCAAGACCTTTTATCGTATTGACTAGCACACACTGTAGATAAGAGCTCAGGTCAGTAACACTTCAAGGTTTATAGCTTTTTGCGATGTAAGTATAGACATTAGGCTTAGTTTGGCAAATAATCTCAATGAATATGCTGCCGTGCACAATGATGCAATTAGGTTTATGTGTCTCATGTAACAAAAGGGAAATAATATATGGTTTTATTTTGGAAAACACCTTTCAGTCATAGATATCCTCAGCTGCAGCAGATAACACAAGACTCCCTTGTAAAATGCAGACCCTTTGTTACCAAGTGGTTGGAAACTCCTTCCATGTGTGAGAATTCTGCTTCAAAAATTATGTAATAATTTTATTAATGTAGCCAATGACCATATATTTTCTTTATAGGACGGGTCAAGGAAGGGATTTTGAAAAGGATTCGACCGTGGACCTATTGAAAGGAACCGTGAAAATGGGAAACCACGAAAACCATTTTCAGGATGGCCGAAGTGGGATTCGTATTCACGCTCTCCCGAAGCCAGCGAGATATGAGTTCACGCTTTAGTACTCTCGGCCACCGTGACCATATGTGCGTGATAGGA
This sequence comes from Meconema thalassinum, assembly GCA_946902985.2. NCBI lineage: Eukaryota > Metazoa > Arthropoda > Insecta > Orthoptera > Tettigoniidae > Meconema > Meconema thalassinum. Next base: position 1,182,591,024 of record OX336388.2, on the reverse strand, counting down.
GGAAATTTTGTAAGTACAGTGCGAGTATATTGGAAACAGTGGGGAAAGTTTGTTATCACCAATGAATGAAAATCCACAGCCTGATTCCAGTCTCCGACCGGGTCAGGTATGGAATGAATGAAGCCCCCATCTAGCGGCGAGGATATGAACTGTGCCGGCTGCCGAGGCCTGACGCACTCCTCTGGCAATGATTAAATGAATGACAGATGAAATGAAATGATAGTGGAGAGTGTTGCTGGAATGAAATTTTGACAGGGAAAACCGGAGTACCCGGAGAAAAACCTGTCTGCCTCCGTTTTGTCCAGCACAGATCTCACATGGAGTGACCGGGATTTGAACCACGGAACCAGCGGTGAGAGGCCGGCGTGCTGCCGCCTAAGCCACGGAGGCTTCTGTTATCACCAATACTACTTTCAAAATACTTAGTCTTGAAGGAAGTGACAAAGATGACGGTGAATCTGAAAGGATACAAGCGGTATTGTTGACCTCTGAGCTGAGATTTTTCCCAGAGTAATTTTATTTTTTGCTTCCTTGGAAGTAAAATTACAGTACTGTACTGTTAAGCAACCTCGTAATTCTAACACAGAAGCTAAAGCGTGTTATTAGTGGCATCACTGTAAAACTAAAGATAGGAGTGAAATTGGAAATACGGTAAGAGTTGATGACACTGTCACCATTTGTTGACACTCAATTCAAACACATTATTATTCAGAATAAGCCAATAGACTGGATGCAGATTACAGGTAAACTACAGCTGAGCACCAAGGTGAATGTAGCAGAACCAGGATACTAGAAGGGTAACAAGAATACTTTACCACCCCACCCAACTAACGCACTCGCTACTACGATTCATCGATATCTCTCGAACCAATAATCGGAGATGGTTACGTGAGGTGTCAAATGACTCGGGATGACACCCCCTTTCGTATGGACTATTTATTTGCTAAAGGGCCTAATTACACATTTTGAAAATTGGGAGTTTGCGACTTTTTAATTTTATTTAATGTTTTAATTTATTATTTATATAATTTTATTTACCATTTATTTTTATTTTTTTGATTTTGACAAAGGGCCTAAATATACATTTTGAAAACTGATTTTTTGACTGTTTAATAATATTTGATATTTTAATTTATTATTTATATAATTTCTATTTTTTGATTTTGCCAAAGAACCTAACTGCATATTTTGAAATTTGTAGTTTTTGGACTTTGTAATTTTATTTAATGTTTAATTTATTATTTATATAATCTTTATTTACTTTTTTAATTTCTTGATTTTGAAAAAGGGTCTAACTGCATATTTGGAAAAGTTTGGTTTTTGACTTTTTTTAATGTTTTAATTTATTTTATATGAAATTTTATTTGCCATTTTGTTTTCATTTTTAGCCTACTTTCGATCTTTGCAAAAAATGAAAGTAGAATTATGAGATCAACACAGGGCGAAAAAAAGTGTGTCTGTCTGTGTGTATGTGCGTGTGTGAGTCTCTCTGTGTGTGTGTGTGTGTGTGTGTGTGTGTGTGAGTGTGTGTACTCTGAATGTCTGTCCCCTCTCCCCCCCCCCCCCCCACACACAATCATTTCGAACACGGTGAACGCGAATTGAACGAAATTTGGTACAAACGTAGCACCAGCAAAGGACACCTCAGTGCCATGCTTTATATCGCCGCCATCGTGACGGAAACTTAATGGCGGCCACACAAATGTTCAAAGCTTAAATCAAATTACGACTAACCTAATCATCCGATCTCTACCAAATTTTGCAACAACATACCTTTATGGGGGGAGCATCCTTCGACCAAACTAATAGGTCATTAGCCTAATAGTTTGCGGATGGCAGCCATCTTTGTGTCAAAATCGATTCCCCCTATTAATTCAAACACGGTGAAACCGAATGGAACGAAATTTGGTACAGAGATAGCACTAGCAAAGGGCACCTCAGTGTCAGGTTTTATATCGCCGCCATCTTGACAGAAACGTAATGGCGGCCACACAAATGTTCGAAGCTTAAATCAAATTACGACTAACATAATCATCCGATCTCTACCAAATTTTGCAACCACATACATTTTTGGAGGGAGCATCCTTTGACCAATCTAATAGGTCATTAGCCTAATAGTTTGTGGATGGCGGCCATCTTTGTGTCAAAATCCATTCCACCTATTAATTCGAACACGGTGAAACCGAATGGAACGAAATTTGGTACAGAGGTAGCACTAGCAAAGGGCACCTCAGTGTCATGCTTTATATCGCCGGCATCTTGGCCGAAACGTAATGGCGGCCACACAAATGTTCAAAGCTTAAATCAAATTACGACTAACCTAATCATCCGATCTCTACTAAAATTTTGCAACAACATACCTTTATGGAGGAAGCATCCCTTGACCAAATTAATAGGTAATTAACCTAATAGTTTGTGGATGGCGGCCATCTTTGTGTCAAAATCGATTCCCCCTATTAATTCAAACACGGTGAAACCGAAAGGAACGAAATTTGGTACAGAGGTAGCACTAGCAAAGGGCACGTCAGTGTCAGGCTTTATATCGCCGCCATCTTGACAGAAACGTCATGGCGGCCACACAAATGTTCAAAGCTTAAATCAAATTACGACTAAACTAATCATCCGATCTCTACCAAATTTTGCAACAACATACCTTTATGGAGGGAGAATCCTTTGACCAAACTAATAGGTCATTAGTCTAATATTTTGCGGATGGCGGCCATCTTTGTGTGAAAATCGATTCCCCCTATCAATTCGAACACGGTGAAACCGAATGGAACGAAATTTGGTACAGAGGTAGCACTAGCAAAGGGCACCTCAATGACATGTTTTATATCTCCGCCATCTTGACGGAAACGTAATCGCGGCCACCCAAATGTTAAAAGCTAAAATGTAATTACGACCAACCTAATAATCTAGTCTCTACCAAATTTTGCAGCAACATATCTTTATGTGGGAAGCATATTCTGACCAAACTGCAAGATCATCAGCCCAATAGTTTGTAGATGGTGGCCAAGTAAGTGTGCAAATCGATACCCCCTATCAATTCAAACACGGTGAAACCGAATTGAGTGAATTTTTTTTTACAGAGGTAGCACTAGCAAAGGGCACCTCAGTGTCATGTTTTATATCGCCGCCATCTTGACGGAAACGGAATGACGGCCACCCAAATGTTAAAAGCTTAAATCAAATTAGGACCATCCCAATAATTTGATCTCTACCAGATTTTCCAACAACATGCCTTTTTGTGGAAAGCATCTTATGCCTGACTACAAGGTCATCAGCCCAATAGTTTGCAAATAGCGGCCATGTATGTGTGCAAATCCATTCCCCCTATCAATTCAAACACGGTGAAACCGAATTGAATGAAATTTTTTACAGAGGTAGCACTAGCAAAGGGCACCTCACATTCATGTTTAATATCCCTATAGCACGTTGTATTTCAACAAGCTACTATAACCTACATTCAATTATACTCCTTGAAAAGGACAAAGGGTTATAACAATACCCATGCATTTAGGAGAAAGTAGGCTATATGTTCTTTACTGATCATCTTGTTATTTTTTTATTTTGCCATAGGTCCTACCTAGTGACAATAGGCGTTCGGCTACGCTGATTGCCGCGCGGCTGTTTTTCCGATATTTCGCGAACTCCTAATCGTAGATACTTGTATGAGGTGTCAAATAACTCGGGATGAAATCTCCTTTTTCCATGGACCACTGATTTCCCCCAAAGAATCCTAAACTACTAGGTTATTATTATAATTGTTCTTCTTCTTTATGTGCTGTCTCCGCGTCGAAGATTGGCGATCATCATTGCAATCCCTTGCCTCGAGGTTGCCGTTCGAAACAGAGATGCTGAATCAAGTTCAAGCCATTCCCGCAAATTCTTGAGCCAGGAAATCCTCCTCCTCCCTGGTCTGCTCCGTCCTTCAATCTTGCCTTCCATGATTAGCTGCTGGAGGCGGTACTTGTTATTTCGAATCACGTGGCCAAAATATTGTAGCTTCTGTCGCTTGATGTTGTTGAGCACCTCCATCTCCTTGCCCATCCGATCCAGCACATCTGTGTTTCTCACCTTGTCGGTCCACGATATACGAAGCATGCGACGATACAGCCACATTTCAAATGCTTCCAACTTCTTCTCCAAGGTTTTGGTTAACGTCCACCCGTCGTGTCCATACATTAGTATGAGAATTATGATACACTTGGGGGCAAGTAGTCTCGTTCTCATACTAAGATCTCGGTGACACAGCAGATTCTTCATTTTGATAAAAGACACCCCTGGCTTGCTCAATGCGAGCTTTTATTTCATGGCTGCAGTCCCATTTGTCATTCAGGTAGCACCCTAAATATTTATACGAATGAACTCGTTCGATGGCTTTATCAGTAATTGATAATGTGGTATCACCGGGTGAGTTAGCTGTGGTCGTTACGGCATGACTGCTGGCAGTTGCTCACATCCGGGAGGCGAGGAGGTTCGAATCCCCCCGCCGGCAACCTTGAAGATGGTCTTCTGTGGTTTCCCATCTTCCTTCCAGGCAAATGCCGGGGTTGGTCCCTAACTATAGGCCACAGCCGCTACCTTCCAACTCCTTGTCCTTCCCTCCCCAACGGTACTTGTAGCTCACCCATTGGGTGTCCGTCTCGATGCAGCTACAAAAACTGGCGAGCCGAACATGTCCTCGGACACTCCCGGCACTAAAAACCATACGCTAAAAAAAATAATGTGGTATCAAATACTTCTTTTCTGACAACCATGAAATTTGTTTTGCGAATGTTCATCCTTAAGCCATAATCATTGCTAACTGCATTCACGCGATTCAGCTATGTTTGGAGATCTTCAATGCTTCCGGCGATCAGGACTGTGTCATCTGCATATCGGAAAGTATTGATGACTGTGCCGTTGATGACAATGCCTTGATGGAACCCATCCAAGGCTTCCGACATGATTGCCTCCGAATATAAGTTGAAGAGCATTGGAGACAGCACACAGCCTTGTCGAACACCACGTCGAATTTGTACTTCATCGGACAACATGTTATCCACCCGAATGTCGCTCGTTGATTCTAGTAGAGATTGGCAATGATTCGTAGTCACTATTGTCAATTCCAACTCGTTGAAGGAGTTGTAGCATTTTAGTGTGCTGTATTCGATTGAATGCCTTCTCATAATCAATGAAGCACACAAATACATCCTTGTTCATATCCTGGCAGCACTGCACAAGGACTTGTATCGAGAACAAGGAATCCGACATAAATTCTTCGCACTTTCTGAAGATTCTTCCATGAATTACTTTCAGAAACAGCTTGAGGATGTGACTTATCAAGCTAATCGTTCGATGTTCTTCGCAGTGCCTTGAATTAGGCTTCTTTGGTAGTGGAATGAAAGTAGACTTGAGCCAGTCTTCAGGGATCAGGCCTGTCTGGTAGATTTCATTGAAGAGGGGTGTGAGAACATTTATATTTTCATTGCCCAGAACCTTTAGTATCTCAGCATGAACATCGTCTGGTCCAGGAGCTATGCCAGAGTTCATCTCACAAATAACCTTCATCACCTCTTGTCTTAGGATACTTGGTCCAATATCCGTCTCATCAATGCCGTGATCTGCAACTCGGTCATCATCGAAGAGCTTGTGCACATACCGTTACCATAGCTTGATCTTGTCGCATGTCGTGGCAACCAAGTTGTTTTCATCGTCCATTAACACCCAGATGCTTCGGCTAAGCTGTCTCCCAATCAGTTCTTTGATATTTTTGTTCAGGTGGAATGTGTCGTGATTATTCTGAAGCTCTTCGATTTTGCAGCACTTGCTCACCAACCATTTCTCCTTGGCTTTTCGGATCTCAGTTCGAATCAACCTCTGTAAAGCATCGTATCTCTATTGATCTTTCCTTAGCATTCTCGTCTTTTATCCAGTAGCTCAAGAACGTCCGTTGTCATCCAGGTGTTGTGTTGCTTCTTTTAATCAACCTTCAGATGTTTCTGGCCCACTGAAGTAAGCATCGCCTTTACCTTCTTCCATTGAACATTAACGTCAGCACAGTCCTCTATGTTTCTGAGTTCTGAAATCAGTTCTTGTTGGACAGACTCTCGAATAGCATCCTGCTTTAGCACAGTCACGTCAATCTTCGATTTGACAGGAAATTTCTGTATCGAACGTAACCTGACTTTCGACTTTCCAACCAGAGTATTATGGTCTGATGAGACGTCTGCTCCTGGATAGTTTTTAACTGTCGGAATACTATTCTTGAACCGCCTGTTCACCAAAATATAATCAATTTGATTGCGGAAAATATGTTGAGCATAATCCTGTGGCGACTTCCAACTATAGAGCCTCCGATGTGGTAATTTGAATAAGGTGTTCATGACAACAAATTCCTCCTCTTGACAGATTTGTACCAATCGATTACCTCTTTCGTTTCGAAGTCCCAGACCGAACGGTCCTACAAATCCATCTACTCTACCTTGACCTATTTTAGCGTTGAAGTCTCCCAATATGGTGTTGACCTCGTGAGCCTTAGTTAAATTCAAGATAGATTTTATTTCCTCGTAATACGCTTCCACGACGTCATCATCTGCATCCGACGTATATCTGAATGATATTCACATCTACAGGCTTTGACTTAAGTTGGAGCATCATGATCCGGTCCGAAAATGGGATGAAATTTTTGATGGAACACCCAACTCTTTTGGATACGACTACAGCGACCCCATTTCGGTGGTGGTTATCGTCATTTCCAGAATACTCGTATATGGTGTGATGGTCACTGTTGTATTGTCCTCTTCCTGGCCAACGCACATCACTAACGCCGAGAATGCTTATTTCCATTCTCTCCATTTCACGCTTGACATTGTGGAACTTGCCTGCTTCATATATGCTTAAAATATTCCAAGTTGCAATCTTAAAGGCTGACCCGGAGATTCTTAGCACCCTCTGCCCACATAAGACCTTCCGGGACTGAGGGTCTTTTAATTGATGTCTCATCCATGATGATTGTACTAGGAAACAATTCGTGGTAGATTTCCGTTGCTTTCCACGCGCTGTAGCTTTGCAGTTTTTTGGTGGTTACTCCAACTACGCCTCTGCTGTATTCAGTGGTAGCTGTTTAACCCATGTATCGGTTAACACACATCATCGTACTGGAACGCAGCTGCCCGTCCCAGGGTAGCATACAGGAGTGGTTTACCATTGCCTTCTCCCACGCAGTGGTCCTTGACCCAAGTGATCATCCACCTCAGATGTTGTCCATACTGCTGCTGGCCAGTATAGGACCCGCAGCCGACCTAACATGGGAAACAGACGCTGCTTTATGGATTCGGGTGACATTTCCTTCACCCAAGGGACCATCCGCCCAAAGCCGTTGGCACCCATAGGGGGTCGAGTTATTTACCGCCGCCCGACATTCGGCGTTGAGACGCTGGCTGTACGGCCTACTCCATTACCGTAGCGGAATGTTCGGCCAGACATTTCTTATTGCTTTAGTCAACCTAAGTTAAGACGTGTGGCTGATAAAGTATTATTAGAACAGCTAAACAACGTTTAACATACTGTGATGCCTCTGTGAGAGAGAGGTTGTCAGCTCTTATTGTGATTTGTGCTATGAAAGAGAAGTTAATGATGAATGGACATGAACATTAAAAAAACTATTTGTAAACTAGTGTAATGTCCTATTTGCTATGAAATAAAAACAGTACTCCACGAGCATGATTTGTTTTTATTTAAAAATGTTGACCGACATTTCACACATTGTATATTTAAAATTCATGTTTCATATATTGCAAATATTGAAAATATTCGGTTAAAGTGAGAGCAAAAGAGGGTGCAAAAGTGGGTGCAACCTAACCTAATCTCAACTCAGCTAACCTAACCTGACCACTCCTGACCTGTCTACTGAACCATTCCTAATCTAATCCTAGCTAACCTCACCTGACGTGGCCATACCAGTTTGTAAGCAACAACAACAACACACCAAGATTCCATGAATTCCAGAGTACTTTTAGGATAATTATTGACTCTCAACTCTTATAACTAGGTCCATCCCACTCTGACAAAAACACAATATATTTTTAATTTTTGCTCGATGTCACTACTAAAGTGATAATGAGTTTTCAAATCCTATCACTATAAATTCATTACCCCCTCTCTTATCTCAGTCTCGACAACAACCATGCCTATTTTTGTTACGTCAGATGATGTAAGGTTCTCACAATTTGACAAGTGAGCTTATGCTTACTAAAAAAATGGGTGCAAATGTGGCTGTAAAGGTAGGTGCAAAAGTGGGTGCAAAGTAGGTGTAAATGGGTGCAAAATTGGGTGCAAAAGTGGGTGTAAAAGTGATAGCAAAGCGATAAAAAGTGATAACAAAACACTATTGATTATCATTCAGCATTTGAGTTCTATATGAAAAAGATAAGAAAAGGGCTATATACTTTTATATAGGTAATAAACGGGTCATACTATTGTAGGGGACCTGAGTGTGTGCCCTCTACAGTGTAATATTTGGGGGATGAGAAATGGGAACCTGAGGAGATGCTGGAGGTTCGTGTGTAGGAAGTGTAGGCGTTTGAGCAGTCCAAGAGCGTGGACGGAGCTCGAAAGGAGAACTCCCAATTGTGCTGTCTGGTTGGGTAGCTCGAGGATTAAGGGCGGTTTGGTGCAGAAGGCTCTAAACAGCTGAGCTGCTACTATAATTACTGCTAACTTGGGCGCCTGGCAGCTCGCGCTATACACGAGACAAGGATGTGACGTAGACGAGTGGCTGAGTGCGGAAGCCACGGAACAATTACCTAAGCGTTACCTGGATCCTACCGGGACGAGGGATGAAGGCCAGGATCTTAACAATTAGTGAAATAAACTAAAAGACCAGTTGCTTCTAATATGTCTGAGTTTAATGAGTACTTCTGACTTGTATAACTCCTAGATTTGACAGAGCAGTTAATAAATCAGATGCTTATTACAATCCAAGCACTAGGGGGTGAAAGTGTGAATGTCTGTGTGAGGAGTGGTAGCCGCTAGACACTTACCCTTCGGAACGGCGTTCAGCTGCAGTCTGGCACTAGGTAGCACTAAGGAAGACTGATTCCGAGTTACCTCACCTCCACTGTTTTATAGCCTCCCGTGTTTTGAGTGCGAATAATTGCACATTCCTCAGGATGTGAGGTGCTGGCCGGGGTCGATGAAGTTCAAATTGTGAGGTTATTGGCGGTTGTTGAAGAAGTATTGGGCTTAGATATGTAGTAGATTTTTATGATGTATTCAGAAGGCGTTTATTTGGGGATAGATGTGTGGGTCGTAGATAGTAGGGGATGAGGGTGCATCCTACGGATGCAACACTATACTCTCAACTAACCTTGTTTCAACTACTTTTCAAGGTCACTCTCTCGAACATTGTCGGAGACTTTCGATAAACACTTACTGTATGTTCACACGGCACACTCTTGCGGCGCGCGCGGACGCACGATTGTGAGGATAACCGCCGAGCCACAGAACATGTCATTGACAGGGTGAAGAATGGAAATTGAAAACGTGGAACATGGACATGAATCATTCTGGATGATGTTGATGGCTTATGGTGGTGGCTTATGTGAATGGCTCAGTTTGGTGGCTTATGGTGGCTTAGGTTGGTGGCTTATATTGGCGGCTTAGGGTGGTGGCTTATGGTGGCTTATGTTAGTGGCTTAGTGTGGTGGATTGTGGTGGTTTTACGTGGTCATGTTTGCCGTCTTTACACTTAATACACGGTAGTGATATGGTCAGCCGGCCATAGGGAGCTACTTAGCGAGCCTGTAATACCACCATTGGTTTCTTCTTTTATGTCCCTTCGGAAAGAAGGTGGTGGCGTCGGTGGGGGTGTGTGGTTAGCCCCGTGTGATGTGAGTTGAAGAAGTGAAAATCTCGTAGATGGAAAGGTGGGGTGTAGCGTAGACTGAAGAGAGGGGTGAGTCTTGTGGAAAGTGCCTCGTAGAATGTGTTTGCCTTCGGTTCGTGTCTAGCGAGCATGTGTAGGTGTGTTGGTGTGAGGGGGGGGGGAGGGGGCAAGAATTCATTCACATATCACTGTCAGCAGTACAGCGTTGGTGCCTTGGCACATAAACATAGGTACAATGTAAAACTTGGTACAATAATAAACTCAAACAACAACAAAAAATATAACATGGTGACATTATCATCGGTGAAATATGCATGGAGGGTAATTTGACCCAATATAATCATTCATACTAACCATGTGAACTATCCCAAGAGGAAAAAACATCGGCAGGGTAAAGCGTACCCTCTATCCTCTCAATAATGGACGGGATGAAAAAGTGCCCTCGGGTAGCTAAAAATATATAGTATACAAAAATGACCAATGTAAAAGAGTAGATAGAAGAGTAAAAAGGAAAAGAAATGCCTCGGTGTGTAATTTAAGGGGATAAGAAAAATATGTTTATTGTGTGGGGGAGAAAGGAGGCATTTTTACAAATGTGATTTTAGAAGGAGCGAAAGGAAAAAATAAAACAGTGTAATGACAATTGTGGCGTGTGTAGCAAGTATACAGTGTAAATACATACAATATGGAATGGTGTCGGTCTCGTACTGTGTACCGTAACTGCAGATGAACCCTCTGTGCCTTAGCACCAATATGTGGGCTTACAAATTTCGCATAATTATTTCAACTCATGTGGATACCTTACAACATGAACTTATGCGCGCTAGATGATTAAAACTACCTTATGCAAGAACCAATCTATGACCATGGCAAACTATTGATACCTCTATTATGGATCGTCCCCTGTGGGTGGACATTCCATCATGACGGGGAAGGTCGTCCCTTACAGTCTGTTGGTACGATCCTCGCCGCCGTAGCTCACCTCTCATTTCATGTGTGTGTGAATCCGTCCAGCGGGAGTGGATATCCCACAGCCATCCCTAACCGTGGGACGGAGATGCTGTGAATCATCGTGAAAACATGTGTGCTTAAAAAGTGTGAGAGCTGGGGGGGGGGGGGGTGTTAGGTCTGTGTGTGTGGGAGAGGGTGCGACGAGCACGTGTCAGGGCGTAGGCAAGATATATACAAGGGTCTACATACAAAATCGCCACCTGTGGGGAAAGATAGAAATGAGAATAGGGGTGTAAAGTTATCCCGCTGGTCAGCTGCTGTATGGTCCTTGAAAACAAACAATCACCAGGATTCTTCACTCTAGTGACCTGTATCAAGTGGTGTACAAACAGTAATAATGTGTAGAGTAAGCTGTGAAGAGAAGAAAAAACACAAGTGTAAAATATAAGCTGAAAAAAAAATAGAATACTTATAGTAGCGCTACTCATCGCCACGAGTAGAGATAGGATCTCTAGGCACTCTGTGCTTTCAGCTAGTGTCTCACGGTGGAGCTCCGTCTGAAAACAACGCATGGACATATTATTAATCGCCATGAAATAATACTAGGACGCTGATTGATAATCCCTCGATCGGTCCTGTAGACGGATCGCACTGTCGTCGTCGTATGGCACATTACATCGTCATGCCGTCGCCTGTCGTGACCTCGTGTCGGCGTATCTCGCAATGGTAAGTGATCATCTTGTGTGATACCGATGTAAGTTATCCTGTTATCGGGCTTACACGGCTGCGTAAAATCGCAGGCCGAAGCCGATTGATGGTCGATCTCTCCTGTGAAATTGTCTCTACTCGTGAGTGTAGGTGCATGATGAAAGTGTCGTGTTATCGCAGATCGCATATCATCGCAAATCACATATGGCATATCGCATATCATCGCAAATCGCATATCGGATCTCGCATATCGCATATCGCATCTCGCATCTCGCATCTCGCATCTCGCATATCGCATTTCGCATCTCACATATCGCAAATCGCATATCGCATATCGCATATCATCGCAAATGAACGCCTGAAATAGGCTAGGGACCATAGGATGCCTATGGCGCAAGCGAAAGGAAAAGACAAATGTGTCCCCCCCCCCCTGGGGTATGATCAGAGAGACCATCGGTGATCTATACCTGGGCCAGGGAGAGAACCGTGGGCATTTCGCCTTTGTGATGGATATATTGGCTGCCCAAACCCTCACGACACGCAGCGTCGACATGAAAATAATTCGAGGTCCGCTGACCAATATGTATGCGGGCGTTGAATGCACTGCCCAACATTCCTTATTTATTCAAGTTCAGTGGGCGTGGGATTCAACATAATATAGATATCCATCACATGTGTATGTGTCCTCTTCGCCGCACATCCGGGTGAGGTCTTTGTTGCTTCTCTCCCTACGAACGGAAGACTTGTACCCCGCCTTAGAGACGCTACTGATTAAACTAACTAAAAGTCTAGTCCACCCTGTGGTCGTCCCTAGGTGGATGGTCTATCTCGTCCGACGCTGAGTTTGTCAGTTCTCCCGTCGGACCTTCCAGATTCCACCTGCAGATCGGGCTTTGCTGACAATAGTGCGTAATGGGTGTAGCTTTTCGCCGCGACGGGGACAGGCTAGGTACACCCGCCAACTTTGACGCTTGCCCGCACTACGTCATCGCCGCGTCGACCTTCCATCGTTCGTCAGAGTCCACGTTATGGCCCTCTGTCCAGGTCAACACATACCAACGTCCCATTTTCCAAAGGAAAATATGGTCACATCTTCCAAAGTGCACCTATGTGCACATACCATATGATTATAGTGTCAAGCGAGTTTATGTTTGTGTGGGGTGTGGTATTTATTCTGGGGGGGATTGTTTTGGCGCAGTGCACCTCTTTGCACCTGGCTTTCGGATGGCTAGCTAATTTCAGCTGCGTTTATTCCCTCACATGTCAGTGGGTAAAGTTGAGGTCGTGGAAGGGTGTTCTCCTGTTAGTGGGAGAATGTATGCACGTTAAAGTATTTAATAGTGGGGTGATCGGACGGTTAAATAGGACCAACGAATTGTGGTCCTAAGGGGATGTAGGGAAAACGTTAAGTGTAAGGATCGCTCTGCTGGTGAGGGTTAGGATCGTAATTGGCCAGGAACTGGGTTTTCAGTGCGGTTGTTAGAGTCCGTACTGAAGTAGGTAGGGGTACGTATGCGCTAGAGATGACATCATGTCGCATGCAACGTTAAAGATCCCTATCAGGGCAAAAAAATGCATGCGGGAGAAAAATATAATATCTCAGACAATGATGTTAGCAGGTTATTCCTTTGACGCTAAGCTGTTAGCTTCGTAGCTCCGAATTGTTGAATAACATTTAGCCAAGAGCGAAAAACCATGGGGTGCACCCTGGTGGTTGCAGGACCACCAAGTGCCTCGCATTAATAGGGTACGGGGAGGGGGGGATAATGTGTAAGATGTAGTAGTGTAGATGCTGTCTCATGGGAGGGGGAATACTGTTGAGCTTGGATCACCTTCCTGTAGTATAACGTAGTATCTAGGATATATCTCTAGATCTAGATATCTCATATACTAATACTGTTCAGTTTAATAGAAAGAACCTCTGAACATAGTAACACTGTACTATACATTCCTGGAAGGAACACGGGGATTTGTCAGGATACCCTGTGATCGATATTTCCCTCCTGTAGCATATTGTCTCTAGTATGCCCTCAAAATATATCACTTGTTAGGTAAAAGCTTGCTATAGATGTGTTGGATCCCGATACAAAAGTATAATGGGCGCTGCATGAAAATTCGGGTCCGCGAGTGGTCTATCGTTATCGGCACTGCCGACCGTCGCTGTGTGGGTGAATATTTTTATCCTAGATAATAGGCTGCACCTCTGTGCGCCGCCTTGCTCTCGACAAATCATGTCCTCTATCAATATGTAAACTAGAATGCCGCCTCCGCGTGCTCTATTTTGTATCCTCTTCTGTGGACGAAATCCACCTTGTAGGGGGTGGGGGAGTGTTCAAAAATAGATCATCCGCTACGCGGAAGTGTGAGGGAGCAAAAGTGTGTCTTGCCACCCTAACATTGGGGGTTTAAATATAATTGCCAATCATGTATCATTTGTATGTATAAATCCCAAGGGATGTATGCGTGTAAGGGAAGAATCCGTGATGGGGTAAGAGGCGTGTGGCGGGAATACTTGTGTGCCACCGCTGTGAACGATTTTTCTCGTCCGAGACTGGAATATAGTGTTATCACCAAAATTTGTTATGCCTGGAATAAAAATTTCAGAATGGAATGGATATGTATCACATATGTCTGTGGGGGAATGCCCGTGCCTGCCTATAGCGGATGGCGGTGTTTGTACGAGGGTGTTTGAAGGGGCAAATGTTTTGTGAAAAAGGACAAAAGATAGAACGGTGTGTATGTGCTTATGCGCTCCGTGTGTAGCACTGATAATAATGGCATTTTGCCGTGAAATATACGCTCTCTGTGTTGGGTAGGTAGTGTGTGAGGGGGTGAATGCTATTAAAAATATGGATCTACCCTGAGAGGCAGTGTATACTTAGGGAAGTAGATTTTCCGGTCGCAATGGCATTTGAATGGCGCGTGCGTGTTGGATTATTCGCTGTGAGAAATAATGGCTGCTCTCTGTGGGTCACGTGTAGGGGAAGAGGAGTGACGTCAGAACCTAAGATAAGAGGTGTATATGTCTAGTGTCATGAAGCGGTTATCGCTCGGCTGAGTACGCTGCGCTAATTGGCTCCAGCGCTCTGTGGGAGTAGTGTCTACTTGTGCGCCACGCTGATTGGACAGGAGCTCTGTGAGCTACTGAATAAAATGGCTGGTCTGTGTTGACGTTTGGCGAACTGAATGAAGAGCGCATGTGTCGGCGGGAGACACTAGTGTATGTTGTTTATGTAGAGTTGGTATGCAAAATAGCTCGTGTATGAGAGAGTGTGATTGTGACTGCAGGAGGACACGGTATATGAAACGGGAAAACTAAGTATTCCTCCCTAAGGTGTAGAACGTTTGTGGGAATTCGCTGTCATTAAAACGTGATAAAACGGAGCAAATGATAATAATAAAAAACCTGGGCTGCTGCGCCCTCTGTATATAAGGTATGGGCAATGTATGGAGGCCTGTTGCGACCCTATCCGCGTGTATGGCAATGTGTGTTTTCCTGTAGAAAAATTATTTCCGTGGTCTCGTCCAGCGTACTCCGGCAAAATGTAGAAATGCTATGGGGATCCATGATAGTTCCCTCGGGGTGTATAAACTAGGGATATATATAAATGGGTAATCTGTACTATTCCTGCTGCATTCCGCGAATGCCTGATTGTCCGTGTGGTAGCGTAGTAGGATATGTCTACCGGAAAACCTGCTGTATGGAAGGGACAGCTGTGAGTTGGAGCTCTGTAATGTAATGCGTTAACCGAGGGAGTATGTTTCCCTAACGTGTATAGTAGGGTTTGTGAAGGCGAGTGCATATGTAGTGTCCGTATTCCTAGAATCATTGGGCCTTCTTTTATCATACTCTACAAAACTTCGCGTTCCTTCGCCCTTGGCTGATATTTACCTTATGTTGTGGCTCTAGGGGGGTTGTTTTAATGTACACTGTACAGTATACTCCCCTAGGAAAACATAAAATACTTATGGACCATGGACGTTTTGGCTGCCTGTATAGGCCTATATATATATATATCGTATGGCTGGATATTTATCTTATATTGTTTTTGGGGGCAAGATTGTTTTAATGTACTGTGTACAGTGTTTACCCCGCAAAACATAAAATAATTATGAGCCTTGTCGGTAATGATACCCGTACATACATATGGGGATAAGTACATTGGTATGAGTCAGCGCCTGAGTGAAATGCATATGTCTACTTTGGCCAACTAATGATTGTGGTAAGAAGTGTGTATCTAATGGGTATATATAAATAATGGGATCGATATAAGGACTTTTGGGTCCTGTTGTAGCCTTGTGGCTCTTGTTAAGGTATGTAGTGACTTCATTATTGAATGTTATGTCAGCATATGGCAGACTATGACAAACAGTTCATAACTTGGCGTGGAGATGAAAGAATGGGTCCCTGTGCAGCCAGTTAGAGAAATTGCCCCAATCAAGCGGTTTTTGTCGGAAGTCCTGGCCTCGTTGACTAATGTATGAATGAAACAATTAAATTTTGAATGAATTTCCCTAATCGTTGGCTAAGAATGGTGACGCCTTGTTGGTGAACTGTTTGTAAAGCATGTCCCTATGTCGTTACTGTATGGTCAATCCAACCGTCTAGCAAAAACAAAAATTAAAGATCCCATGTTAATAAAAAATATAGAAGGGAGTGTGTGTGAGTTTCTGCGCCATGTGTAGCGAGTACGTGTTGGAAGCCCTGCTATTCATAGGCTGAGATGCTGCGGTAGCATTACTGCTTCCAGTAGAGCATGTATGGACCGCGCGTCACTGCTTGTAATCAGTGTGCTCTTCCGTGTGTCGGGACTGAGTGAAATGTATTAGTGAATGTAATATGAATGTATGGCGTATGATAATGTTTGTCCTCTGTAAGTATGTGCTTATCCATTTCCCGACAAGTGTGTGGTGCTGATGACCTGTTGTGTTTTATATCCTGCGTGTATGGTAACCTGTGTAATTGTTGTATCTCGTCGCTGGATGTGTCGATGGCAACTAACGCGTGCTGTTGTGGTAATGAGTCTTTGCCTGTATTGAAGGCCGCTAACCTGTGTTATTGTAATAGGGAGTCTTGGCCTGTACTGAAGGCCGCTAACCTGTGTTATTGTGGTGCCCATGAGGTTAACCGTAAGCTACGTTTGTTATCGTATGTGGACACGGTATATGGAATAAAGCCTGCTAAACTGCTATCTGACTCTGTAATAATGGAGTGGAACGAGGCTGTAACCTCGCCTCGGTGTGAGGTCACTTCCGTAATCCGTGCACCTCGTGTCTGTGTGGGAAATATGGCTACGTGTGTCATTATCTTTCGTGGTGACTCTAGTATGTGTGTGTCTGTATAAAATGGCTGTTGCTATGTGATGCGGTGCAACTAATTGTTGTATTATTTTATTTTCATCTTCTGTCGGTCGGTGCCGAATGTATTTAAAATTACGCCGTATGTAGGTCGTTATTAGTGTAGTATATGTATGCAGTTATCCTGTGAAGGTATGTATGTCCTACGGACCCTGTTTTAAGGCAAGTGAATCTTCCGTCGGTCAACTAATGGACCTGTGCCTGGGTGTGCTTGTTAGTGTGAAGGTGTTATTTGGATATGTTTCCCGTCATACTAATGTGTGACCTATACTGTATGTGTGGGAGTCTCGTATAGGTGAAACTTTCCGCGATCTTACGCTTGTACTCCGGGGAAATGTTCGGGAGTACGCTTGGCTGTGTATGCGTGTGCCTGGGCACGTGACTTGCACTGCACAGCTGTTGCTATGGAAGGAAGTGTTGAACGCTGAGTCAACGCTGTGGGTCGGATGACATTATCCGGTTGGGTGGGAATGACCTGGACTGATGGTTGATGAGGAAACATGTGTTTCACTGTACATACAATCCTTACTCTGGCGATTGCTATCTGAACCAGGTATGATACAAGTACACAATAAAATAATATACTACATGGTAATACACTCTTAACATTTAAACATGCAACTTATAATTAGGTCGTGTATAGGCATTGTGAGCGATTGGCACCGCCCTTTATTTGTGAATATGGGCTACTAGATGCCATAGCGCGTTTGGCGCTCTATTTCCTCGTATAGTCCTGGGTTTGGTATCCCCTGTCTCTAATCCATTGTTAGGTGTCTAAAAGGAGAATGGTCCTGGGTTCTAGGTGTGTGGGGTATAATACTATGTCCTGAGCGGTTTTCTAACGCAAGGAGTATCTCTTTTGCCCTCGGATGGCTAATGCAGTCTTTGCTCCCGTGATCCACTCAGGGGGTGCATTCTGTGTTTGGAGCGTCTGGAGAAGGGTGATTTTGGGTTTATTGTCTCTTCGCGTCTCTGTGGGCGTAACTGGGATGGGCCGGTATATGGATACGCGTGTTCGGCGGGACGTAGGACCGTTGTTCTCCGGTGTAGGCGATAAAGTCCTAACGTGCAGTGTAAGTGTGGAGATGGGGATGCGTGCACGTGACGGGTGAAGGGTATGCAAGTGTGCCTTGTTCCCAAGGGTGGGTCTAGTATGTGGCGTGGCCACGGTGATCTCCTTCCTAATTGGAGTGGGGTGTAAGGAGATGGTCCCATTGGCCATCCTGGAGGTGATTTCTTCCATATCGCCCTCTAAAGGTATAGGCTTTTGTATTAATAGCTCGAACATTGTATTGTCCGCCTGCAACTGACGGTGTCGTCGCCCTAATGCGGCATATTGCAGGGTGAGCTCCCTAGCCTGTTCTGCCACTCTGGTATTGGCAGTGTTCACTCTAAGGTGTTCTTCCCTGAGTTCACAGCATTCTTTGGACAGAGCCTGGTGTAGGAAATGTAGTCTCCTGTGTGTGCGAATAAACTGTTGTCTGATTGTGGGAATGGGGCCTCTAAAGACGTATTGTGGTCCCTATTTGTCGGATAGGGTCCCCAGAATTCTAATGTATTGAGCATGCAGTATTTCCTGCATACGGTTCAGGTGATCCTGTTTATTCCGAAAGGATTTGTGCCATGCATTGAGGCTTTGAAATGCGGCCACTTGTTTCAGTACAGTTAGGCGGTAAAGGGATGGCATGTTATGTAAGTGTGTAGAATGGGGGTGGAATTCCTGTAGAAGCGTTAAATATTACGAGTATGCTAAGCCCTCTGAAGTGGTGATTGTATAAATATGTATGGGCTATCGGAGCTGTGGGATTATTGTCCCTATTTTACGTACTCTCCCCTTAGTCTACGGGGTGGGTGGAGTTAATAGTACCTGAGCTATCCTGTCTATGGCACTGGGGAACTAGGTGGGCGAGTAATTAAATAATGTTGCCCCTTTCTATCGTATGGGATGGGCGTAACTTTCTATGGGGTTGTAAATTGCAGGCTTCTATATAAGGGTGGCGTGGGAATCCTATATCAGATCTGGCAGCTTTGGGTGGGTAATTAATAATACCCGACCCGTGCTCTGAATTTTTTTCTCAATTTTGAGTGGCGTAAGCTTGGCTGTAAAAGGTGGTTTGGGATCTTTACCGCGGAATTACGTTGTATGTAATCCCTGGGGAGTTGTCCTAAAACAGCGTCACGGTACCCGGCGCATCCCCAATTGTAGGAGACCTGAGTGTGTGCCCTCTACAATGCAATATTTGGGAGATGAGAAATGGGAACCTGAGGAGATGCTGGAGGTTCGTGTGTAGGAAGTGTAGGCGTTTGAGCAATCCAAGAGCGTGGACGGAGCTCGAAAGGAGAACTCCCAATTGTGCTGTCTGGTTGGGTAGCTCGAGGATTAAGGGCGGTTTGGTGCAGAAGGCTCTAAACAGCTGAGCTGCTACTATAATTACTGCTAACGTGGGCGACTGGCAGCTCGCCTATACACGAGACAAGGATGTGACGTAGACGAGTGGCTGAGTGCGGAAGCCACGGAACAATTAGCAAAGTGTTACCTGGATCCTACCGGGACGAGGGATGAAGGGCAGGATCTTAACAATTAGTGAAATAAACTAAAAGACCAGTTGCTTCTAATATGTCTGAGTTTAATGAGTACTTCTGACTTGAATAACTCCTAGATTTGGCAGAGCAGTTAATAAATCAGATGTTTATTACAATCCAAGCACTAGGGGGTGAAAGTGTGAATGTCTGTGTGAGGAGTGGTAGCCGCTAGACACTTACCCTTCGGCAGTCGTCGGAACGGCGTTCAGCTGCGGTCTGGCACTAGGTAGCACTAAGGAAGACTGTCCCCGAATTACCTCACCTCCACTGTTTTATAGCCTCCCGTGTGTTGAGTGCGCATAATTGCACGTTCCTCAGTATGTGAGGTGCTGGCCGGTGTCGATGAACTTCAAATTGTGAGGTTATTGGAGGTTGTTGAAGAAGTATTGGGCTTAGATGTGTAGTAGATTTTTATGATGTATTCAGAAGGCGTTTATTTGGGGATAGATGTGTGGGTCGTAGATAGTAGGGGATGAGGGTGCATCCTACGGATGCAACACTGTACTCTCAACTAACCTTGTTTCAACTATTTTTCAAGGTAACTCTCTCGAACATTGTCGGAGACTTTCGATAAACACTTACTGTATGTTCACACGGCACACTCTTGCAGCGCGCGCGGACGCACGATTGTGAGGATAACCGCCGAGCCACAGAACATGTCATTGACAGGGTGAAGAATGGAAATTGAAAACGTGGAACATGGACATGAATCATTCTGGATGATGTTGATGGCTTATGGTGGTGGCTTATATGAATGGCTCAGTTTGGTGGCTTATGGTGGCTTAGGTTGGTGGCTTATGTTGGCGGCTTAGGGTGGTGGCTTATGGTGGCTTATGTTAGTGGCTTAGGGTGGTGGATTGTGGTGGTTTTATGTGGTCATGTTTGCCGTCTTTACACTTAATACACGGTAGTGATATGGTCAGCCGGCCATAGGGAGCTACATAGCGAGCCTGTAATACCACCATAAGCCACCATAATCCACCACCCTAAGCCACTACCATAAGCCTCCATAAGCCACCACCCTAAGTCACCAACATAAGCCACCAACCTAAGCCACCACCATAAGCCACCAACCTAAGCCTTTCACATAAGCGTCCACCAAAAGTCATAAACATCATCCTGAATGATTCCTGTCCATGTTCCACGTTTTTAATTTCCTAGCTACACCCTGTCAACGACATGTTCTTTGGCTTGGCGGCCATCCTCGCAATCGAGCGCAACATGGACATGAATCATTCAGGATGATGTTGATGACTTATGGTGGTGGCTTAGGTTGGTGGCTTATGATGGGGGCTTATGGTAGCTTAGGTTGGTGGCTTACGTTGGTAGCTTAGGATGGTGGCTTATGATGGCTTAAGGAGGTGGATTATGGTGGCTCATGGTGGTTTTACGTGGTCATGTTTGCCGTCTTTACACTTAATACACGTTAATGGTATGGCGAGCCAGCCACATGGGGCTACTTAGCAAGCCTGTAATACCACCATAAGCCACCATAATCCACCACCCTAATCCACCATAAGCCACCACCCTAAGCCTTCAACATAAGCCACCAACCTAAGACACCATAAACAACCACCACCATAAGTCACCAACCTAAGCCATTCACATAAGCCACCACCAAAAGCCATCAACATCATCCTGAATTATTCATGTCCATGTTGCGCACGACTGCGAGGATGGCCGCTGAGCCACAGACCATGTCATTGACAGAGTGTAGATAGGAAATTAAAAACGTGGAACATGGACAGGAATCATTCAGGATGATGTTGATGGCTTATGGTGGTGGCTTATGTGAATGGCTTAGGTTGGAGGCTTATGTGGTGGCTTATGGAGGCTTACGTTGCTGGCTTATGTTGGTGGCTTATGGTGGTGGCTTATGGTGTCTAATGGTAGTGGGTTAGGGTGGTAGATTATGGTGGCTTATGGTGGTTTTACAGGCTCGCTAAGTAGCCCCCTAAGGCCGGCTGACCATATCATTACCGTGTATTAAGTGTTAAGACGGCAAACATGACAACGTAAAACCACCATAAGTCACCATAATCCACCACCCTAAGCCAGTACCATTAGCCACCACCCTAAGCCACCAACATAAGCCACCAACCTAAGCCACCATAAGCCACCACCATATGCCACCAACCTAAGCCATTCACATAAGCACCACCATAAGCCATCAACATCATCCTGAATGATTCATGTCCATGTTCCACGTATTCAATTTCCTATCTTCACCCTGTTAATGACATGTTCTGTGGCTCGGAGGTCATCCTCACAATCGTGCACCCGCGCGCGCCGCAAGAGTGTGCCGTGTGAACATAAGTGTTTATCGATAGTCTCCGACAATGTTCGAGAGAGTGACCTTGAAAAGTAGTTGAAACTAGGGTAGTTGAGAGTATAGTATGACACGTTTATTACCTATATAAAAGTATAGCATAGCCCTTTTCATGTCTATTTCATATAGAACTCTAATGATGAATGATAATCAATAGTGTTTTGGTATCACTTTTTATTGCTTTGCTATCACTTTTACACCCACCTTTGCACCCACTTTAGCACCCGATTTACACCTACTTTACACCCACTTTTGCACCTTTTTACAGCCACTTTTGCACCCACTTTTGGAGTAAACATAAAATTTACTAGTCAAATTGTTAGAACATTACATCATCTGACGTAACAAAAATAGGCATGATTGCTGTCGAGACTGAGATAAGAGAGGGGGTAATGAATTTATAGTGATAGGATTTGAAAACTCATTATCACTTTAGTAGTGACATCGAGCATAAATTTAAAAAAATATTGTGTTTTTGACAGAGTGGGATGGACCTAGTTATAAGAGTTGAGAGTTAATAATTATCCTAAAAGTACTCTGGAATTCATGGAATCTTGGTGTGTTGTTGTTGTTGCTTACAAACTGGTATGGTCACGTCAGGTGAGGTTAGCTAGGATTAGATTAGGAAAGGTTCAGTAGACAGGTCAGGTGTGGTCAGGTTAGGTTAGGTGAGTTGAGATTAGGTTAGGTTGCACCCACTTTTGCACCCTCTTTTGCTCTCACTTTAACCGAATATTTTCAATATTTGCAATATATGAAATATGAATTTTAAATATACAATGTGTGAAATGTCGGTCTACATTTTTAAATAAAAACAAATCATGCTCGTGGAGTACTGTTTTTATTTCATAGCAAATAGGACATTACACTAGTTTACAAATAGTTTTTTTAATGTTCATGTCCATTCATCATTAACTTCTCTTTCATAGCACAAATCACAATAAGGGCTGACAACCTCTCTCCCACAGAGACATCACAGTATGTTAAACGTTGTTCAGCTTTTCTAATAATTCTTTATCAGCCACACGTCTTAATTTAGGTTGACTATAGCAATAAGAAATGTCATGGTCTCGACAAGCATCATCTAAAATATTTTATAGGTACATCATGTTGCAAACATTGTTCCAGCTTTGTTCCAAGACCACTGCATTTGTAATCAGGTAAGTACATTTCAAAGGATAGTAACTGAATCACTTTGTCAATAACGTTACGACCTGTACAGGTTTGGCTACTCTGTTTCAGTCAATGGTGAATAGTTTTGATCTTTTCCATCTGTTGAGGATGTTGTTGTTGTTGTTTTATTCTCGCCATTACACCCGCGGAATGAAGAAACAAAGTCTTTGTTCAAAGTTTTATGACCGTGGTAGAGTTTTACAAGCTGACAGGTTTGACACTTTTGTACTAATGGTATTTTGCTAATGGCCACTTGCTTATTATGCTCGTAGTTATTACAGGGTCGCAATTCACTTAACACAGGGTCTTGAGTCCATGATGTTGGCACATGTTCCCATATTTCCTTAACAGCATTTGCAGCCACATAAAAAATAAATGATTTTGGTAAAGCATTTAATTCCTCTTTTGAAAAACTGCTTAATTTCTTTTACACATAAAAATATCCAATCGCCTACTCATTAGCATTATTATCCAATTTCAACATTGACGACACAGACATGATGCACTCACTAGTGATCATCCCACTGTTGGCAGAAACAAGAAATATCTTGTTCATGACGTCACAACATGCATTTCTCGTTAGCCAATCAAACAGATTCCATACATGGAAAACGGCTTAATGTTTTTTTTCATTAAAAGTCCTTTTTCTTGAAAAAGTATATGCAGTAAAGGACAGCCCAAATCCATAAGATTCACACATTCACACATAGGGGTAGAAACGGGTAAAGCCATTTGCATTTTTCAATTCCTTTGACAAATACAATTGTAGTCATGGATAAATGAGCGTTTAATCACATACCGTAGTTAAGTATTTATAGGGAATGGCTCCCTTGTTCCATTGCAATACTGAATGGGTTAATATTCACTGGGTCTGTCTTTGATCTTTAACAGACTGAAACTCTAGCGGAAACAGTAATTTAACACAAAATGAATAGTTTTGGTGACACGCGTGTCGTGCAATTGATAATAGTTTTCTCTTTAAATATATACTTGTTTTCGTTGACCTTAAAGCCTTGAGTATCCATCACCAATGTATGTGACATTTTTATGCTTGCATTGATCAAAACCAACTGACTACTCACTACTTGAGTTTAGAAATTATATTTACTCAAATCACATTCTGGTAAAAATCATGTTTACTATAAACTGCACCCACTTTTGCATCCACTTTTGCACCCACTTTTACACCCACTTTTGCTCTCACTTTAAACTATTATTAAAAAGTGGTATAAAGATTAAAACAGAATCTACTTAGCCTCAAGCCATTTAAATGAGTAAAAAGTATTCGATTCCCACCTCAACTATCCTACAAGTGGTTTTCCACTTTGTCTTTGGGCAAATGTTAGAATGATATCTCCTGTAATGCCACAGCCGCCTCCTTTCCACTTCCTTGTCAAACCCAATCACTCTTCCCATCCTTCCTTCCCAGGTTTGAATCCAGACTCTGACGTAAAATTTAATTACTGGTTTCAGGATTGAAACAGGGTCTAGTCAACCTCAGGTACCCCAAATGAGTATAAGAGGTTCGATTCCCACCTCAGTCATTCTTGAAAGTGGTTTTCAGTGTAGTTTCCACACTTTGTCTTTGATCAAATGTTGGAATAGTACCTCTCAACCTCAAGTCGCTAGCGTTATTCTATGGAGGCAATACACTCACTAGCCATTCTGCAGGCTGTTTGTTGTTTTACCGGAAGTGTCATATAATGCGTATTACACACTCTGCACGTTTGCGTTAACACAAAGTGAATTCAGTGAGTCATTTGTAGTTGAGAGCTGAGACTGAAATATCATAAGACACATACATATAATATATATAAATGTTTCAATATTTATTCTTATTCGAGCGCAGCAGATAACTGGTTAGGGTAATCCTGGTTCAATTTCCGATTAATGCATGTCCTGTGGTTGGCATTTCACATTTCCAATTTCCACACTCACACCCTGTCAATGTCACGTCTTATAGCTCGGCGGCCATCCTTATACTTTTTTTTTAAATCATCACAGTCGTGCATTAAAGCCTCTTCGGCTTAGGCAGCTGTATGCTGGTCTCTCACAGCTGGGTCTGTGGTTCAAATCCCAGTCACTCCATGAGATATGTGCTGGACAAAAGCAGAGACAGGCAGGTTTTATTTCTCTAGCTACTCCAGTTTTCACTATCACGATTTCATTCTAGCAACACTCTCCTCAATCATTTTATTTCATTGGTCATTCATTTATTCATTACCCCAGAGGAGTGCGACAGGCTTCAGCATGGTCATCGCATAAGCCTCTGCGATCCAAAATTCCTGAAATAGCTACAAGTCCCTAGTCTTATTCGTTCGCGAGATATTTGCAAAAGTGCAGTTAGGCTCTTTTAACAAAAATTGAAAATACATTCAAAAAAGGGGACGTCATTCCAAGTCCAACGACCCCTCATACAAGTCCCTAGCATTATTGGTTCATGAGATATGTTTTAGTTTTCCATTTTTGGTTAAATTCTTAAAAAAACACTCATTCATAACTCTTTATTCAAAAAGCCTGCCCTCTTACAAAACGCCCAAGTGCGCATGCATATAAACAAAAATCAAACATGTTAATTCATAGCCGTATTCCACCCATCGTATGTTGTTCATGTAAAGAAAACGTTTACTTTCATATTAGCACTCAACTTCCCACATGTAGTACTTGAAAAAAAATCAACAAAAGTATCGTTAGGCCCTTTGTCAAAATTCCAAAACTAGTTTCAAAAAGGGGGTGTCACCCCGAGTCATTTGACACCTCGTACACGTCCCTACCTTTATTAGTTTACAAGATATAATAAAAGTCTAAAAATCATGGTTTTACCCCAATAGAGGCTGTTTCCTTCATTCTCAAAACTTTAACCTATTAACAACATCAAAAGGGCTTCGAGAAAAGCGATTTGACACGTCACACGTCCAAAACCGACCATGCGTTCGTGAGATATCGGCAAACTTCGTAGGAAAGTAGGCGACTATCTAGCTCTCTCCTCACCACTAAAACCCCTCCTTATATATCATTTTTCAAAAAGCCTGCCCTCTTACAAAATCACCAAGTGCGCATGCGTAAAAACAAAAAGAAAACAAAAATGCGAATTCATTTTGGCGTCGACATGTTGACATGTGGTTTATGTGGAACAATGTTTAATTTCATACTAGCATTCAAACTCCCACATGTTGCACTTGGAAAGCGAAAAAATTATCATTCCACGCCTTAGTAGGGATATGTTTTATTTTGGGGTGGAAATATGTTGTCGAATGGAAAGGGGGTGTCAGCCTGAGTTCAACGACACCTCATTCGTCATAAATCGATCATGCGTTCGGGAGATATCAGCTTTGCCCCTGAATGTATGGCGTTTTAGTATGTGACGTCACCAGGAAAGTAGGCTATGAGTCAACATTTTGAAACTTTTTTATCACCCCTCGTAGGTTAGGTTAGTCTAGGTTAAGTTAAGCTATGGCTGCCATCTTGTGACATCACCAGGAAAGTAGGTTATGGGTCAACATTTGAGAACTTTTTGATCACACCTCGTTGTGACGTCACCAGGAAAGTAGGCTCTGGGTCAACATTTTGGAACTTTTTGATCACACCTCGTTGTGACGTCACCAGTGTCCGTCATCTTGGCCGCCATCCTGTGACGTCACCAGGAAAGTAGGCTATCATCTAGGACCTATACAGCCCCTCCTACCCTCGAGGTCATTGGTATATTACAGGGGAATACCGTGGAAGTGCTCATAATAACTGTAAAACACGTAACCCCGTTCCTGTATTTCTACATAATATGAGTGGATACAACGCAAATTTCATTGTAATGCAATTGCGATGTACTACTGAAAGAGTGGATGTTATTCCTAACTCTAAAGAAAAGTACATTTTCTTCACCAAATATGTGGGAAATGTTAAGCTTCGATTTGTGGATCAGTTTCGGTTGATTCCGAGTAGTTCAGAAAACTTAGTTTCCAACTTAACATCATACCCTGAAACAGACAAGTACTATGGGAAAGAAAATCCAACGGTCATGACTCGTAAAGGGGTATTTTGTTATGATTACATTGATTCATGGGAAAAGTTAAGTGAAAAGTGTTTCCACCAAAAGAGGCATTCTTTAACAACTTAAATCAAGAAGATGTTAGTAAAGAAGACTATGAACATGCTAAAAAAGGTGTGGAATCAGTTTAAACTTCAGATGCACTCCTTCTTACAGACAGCTTTGAAACTTTTCGAAACAAAACACTAGAAACACACCGAGTGGATGCTGCACACTTTTTTTTTTATCTCACCTGGTTTAAGTTTTGAGACAATGCTCCTTTACACTTGGAATGAACTGGAATTGCTACAGGAATACGATCAGATTCTTTTAATAGAGTCTGGAATACGTGGAGGAATATGTCAGGTGTCTCATCGGTATGCTGAAGCTAACAATAAATAGATGGAAACTTATGATTCCGAGAAACCATTGGAGTTTATTACCAATGATGATGCCAACAACAAATATGGGTGGGCTATGGGCCACTTCCTCACGGCGGATTTCAGTGGGTTTCTCCAGATACTGTTGATCTAGAAACGCTAAAGAAAGACGACCCTGTTGGATACATTCTAGACGTTGATGTTGATTACCCATGTGACCTGCATGATCTACACAACGATTTACCTTTCCTACCAGAGTGTACACAACCTAAGGATTCGCCTCTAAAAAACTAATTCCTTATCGTGGACATCGAAGGCGGTACGTTGTTCATTACATGGCACTTAAACAGGCTCTAGATCATGGACTAAAATTAGTGAAAATTCATCGTGTGTTAAAGTTTGAACAAAGACCTTGTCTAAAGGCATACGTTGATTTTAATAACAACCTTCGAAAACAAGCTAAAGATGATTTTGAGAAAAATCTGTACAAATTATTTAACAATGCAATTTTTGGAAAAACAATGAAAATCTTCGTAAAAAATAGATATACGTCTTGTGGCAGACAGCAAAAATGCTGAAAACTAATAGCTAAACCGACATTTATCGACAGAACAATTTATGGTCCTAACCTAGCTGCTTTCAACATGGCTATACGTAACATTGTATTCAATAAGCCTATATATATATATATATATATATATATATATATATTGGAATATGTATACTGGATATCCCAAAAACTCTAATGCATTCCCACCACAATGATGTCCTGCTACCCTATTATGAGATCGAAAATCTTAAACTTATGTATATGGATACGGACTCGTTCATTTATTTGGTTAACTCCCGAGATGTATATCGAGGCAAGTTGGATTTCCTAGAACACCTGGACCCATCAGATTATCCTACTAATCATGTGTGTTACTCTTCGTCAAACAAGAAAACTTTGGGTAAATTTAAAGACGAGGCTTGTGGACAAATTATTAAAGCATTTGTTGGACTTAGAGCTAAAATGTATGCTGTAGACATAAATGGTAAAGAAATCAAAAAGATTAAAGGTATTAGCAGAGGCGTTGTTAAAAATTGTATAAGCTTTCAAGATTACAAGGATTGTATCATGAAAAACGAGGTAAAAAGAATAACAAAGAACATTATTGCTTCTAAACAACATCACATATCATCTATAAGACTAAACAAAAATGATTTGTGTCCTGGTGATAATAAAAGAGTAATTGATTCGGATGTTATAGCTACACATGCCTATGGTCATTACTTATCCGTTGACCATGCAAAAGTTACTTTATGGATATGAAAATCCTAAAACAAGAAATATTATTGTATAACGGAACAAGTTAGATCTGAACCTTCCGATGCGCATGTGCGTCCAGTTGCATTACGTCATCCCCCCGCCTGGATTCTTTGTCAACCAGTGAGCACATACTTCATCACGCGCTAGTTAGATGTTGCCAAGTAGTCATTATTCCCAACACCTTGGCAGGGTACAGATGCTGCCGAGGCATGCGAAGCAAGACTGAGTGGCTCTGTACTTTGACAAGCACGGCAACAAGCTTCCTGTCAGGAGTGTGTGAAGTGGGCGCGCTCTCAGTTCATCACCACCAATACCAATGCTATGTCACTGAGAATGCTCCTATTCGATACTTTATGCTTGCATAATGTAACCACGACGAGCAGCGAGCAGCCCCAAACAGTTGTTGCACCAAAGAGGGGAAATCGCATTTGCGTCTAGTGATCCCACTACTTCCCCTCCTAGACGAGACTCCGCCATGACAGGCCAGGTCTAACTTGCCACGCTATAAAGCAATAGCACTAAAAATAGAAAAAACACCAATCAAGCAACAAAAAATAAAAAGAAATGGTATTCATACTTAAGAATTAAAAAATAGAAAACAAATAAAACCAACTGTACAATTTATAACAAAAAATAAAGAAAAAAGATACGAGACTTACAGTAGTCGCATATGTTGTGTATCATCTGACGTGTTATCCTACTGGTATAATACACAGCTTGGACATTCTTAAAATGTTAATTTACGCTCCATTTTCAGACTGGTACTGTGATGAATGTATAGATTGAATTGGAGATATGCTACTGCCACACTTGTGGCGCAGCGGTCAAGCTGTTAGTCTCTCACCAAGGTAGACCGGGTTTGATTCCCGGTCAATACATGTGAGATTTTTGAATTGAAATGCCATGTTCTGTGGTTCGCATTCCACGTAAATGGGAGGTACCGTGGATCATGATTGTGAGATTAACGGTCACCCAAAACTACAAGCTTCCTTCCTTCCTTAATAATTCATAATAACAAAGTGACACACAACGTCGACTGTACTCTCAAATACTGTGAGCACACTCCTCAGTAACTATATCATTCATTATTCTCAAGACTCTCATACATACGTAAACAATCAAAACATGCCTTCCTACAATCATGAAATGACCTAGTCTCAGCTTTTATTCCACTCATATAACAACATTCTGTTATGCATTTAATATTTGACTAGCCTACTCAACCACAGCTTGACAATAATGCCGCTTACTTAAATGTCATTTGTCGTCTTTGTCCTACACCATGTGATGTTCAACCTTAAACGTGAAGCTTCATAAACTGCTCAATGACAAATGAAAGTCGGTGAAACATTTGCCACTGTGCTCGTCAAACCAGTGCCTGCTAAATGCACTGCCTACTGCAATTCCATAATATTCTCGCGCTACAGAGCACACACTGCCTTGTTTCCAATACACACATTTTCAATTGTTATTGTAAAAGGGAGTGTTTTACAGATATTGTAGTTTATAATACGGAACTCATTTTATTAGATGATTTGTAGCTTCCACCAGCACTAGCCTAAATAAAGAATACGATATGGATCAACTAGATTAATAGACGCGACACCACTCATAACCTTAAATTCCTTATAAACAGGTGCTCTTCATTCACAGACCAACACGTAATTTCATATGGATTCTGTTAAAATGAGTCATATTGATATAATAAATAAATGAGCTGGACTAAGAAATGAAGCCTCATTCAGCTCGGATGACTTCCCAGCACTTCATGGGGGTAAGTTGAGAAATGTTTATATGTGATTTTCAGGTGATATTGTAACTTTTCAAAGTAGTATAGATAGGGATACGGGAAAATCGCAATTGCGATATGTGCGAATTTTACTTTTTCTCCTTTTTTCAACTACCTGGTAACTAATATGACTATGTATACCCAAAATTTGCGACACTGAATGTGCAACAAAGTGCGATAACTAAGGGTTCTTGCGAATTATTCCCATAAATGCGAAAAGTGCCGAATTTACCGATTAATGTTGAATATTATGTTTTATTACATTTTCTCGCTGCAACTTTGAAATTTGCGAGTTCCCAGCAATGAAAATATCGGCTATATAATCGATATTTACGAGTAATAAACGATATGTACGAACATCGATTATTGTCATGAAAACAATCAATTACGGTAAAAATCAATTTGAAAATGGTGCTGTTATTATTGCCGCATAATATCCACTGTTTATCACCAGTAAAACGATGATTTTGGAGAAATTATTTCGTAGTTTCATTTGGTTGTGCTAATAAAAGGAATATTCCAATCGTTTGTGCCGATTCTTTTTAAAAATTAGAGCAATAAGGTTATGCTTATGTAGGTTTATATCGCGCCGGTCCTCATTTCTTGTATTTGAAATGAAAATGAAAACTCTCAAAAGTACGTATCATGATATGAATAGACAATGTTTGTTAGGCGTTCTCTTTGATTTGGGAAATGTTGTATAATATGATGAAAGTATTCTCTACCATGTGTGAGTTATAGGTTATGTTACATGTCGTCCGGCGATTTCTCCGTGAATTCGGATACTGTTTTACAGATTGTCAGTCAAGAGTCGCAGTGTGGTCAGGAAATAATGAGGGAGTAAACATACATTTTATTACTTATTTAATTATCCATTGTCATTTCAAATTACAGTACAGTAAGTATGTAGTTAGTTTTAGTTGTAAGTATGAAGTTAATTTGTTTATTAGATATATGTCATTGTTCTATTAGACTGTGGTGTGTGAGTGTGTCTGGTGAGGGTGCATGTGAGTGGGCCTGGTGACAGACTGTTTTAGTGGTAGTATTTGTTGTTGGTGAAATTTGAGTATTATTTTCGTTAGTAGAATTTTGGTATTTAATTGTTAGTAGAAGGTTAGTACTTTGTAGTAGAATTGCTCTTTACTTATTCTGAAAGGGAGTAGCAGCCTTTCAGAATAAATCAATTCTTTACTAGTCTAATAGACGGTTAAGATATTGATAATATAAGCCAACTAATGGCTACACTACGTTCTGCTGCACGGCTGAATGCAACGGGAAACTACAGCCGTAATGCTATTCCCGAGGATATGCACCTCTCTATGCATAATTACATGTGATGATGGCCTCCTCCCCTGTAAAATTTCAATCCGGAGGTAAACTAGTCCCCCGTTCGGATCTCCGGGTGGGGACTACTCGAGAGGGGGTTAACATCACAGAAGTGACAAAGAGGAAATCTGACATTCTACGGATCGGAGCGTGGAATGCTAGAAGTCTGCTAGGAAGTGGAAAGTTAGAAAACTTAGAAAGGGAAATGGATAGGTTGAGGTTGGATTTGGTTAGGATTAGTGAAATGCGCTGGCAGGAAGAACAGGACTTTTGGTCAGGAGACTATAGGGTCATTAGCACTAAATCAAACAATGGCCAAGCAGGAGTTGGTGTCATATTGAGTAAGAAACTTGGACAGCGGGTGGAATATTATGAGAAATACAGTGAACGGATTATTGTAGCAAAATTCAATACTAAACCTACGTGCACCACAGTGGTACAAGTCTATATGCCTACCAGTCAAGCTGATGATGAGGATGTTGAAAAGGTCTACGAAGAAATAGATGACATTCTGAGGTATATCAAAGGTGATGAAAATGTTATAGTAATGGGAGATTGGAATGCTGTGGTAGGAAAAGGGAGAGAAGGGAAGATAGTAGGAGATTTCGGATTAGGTGAAAGGAATGATCGAGGAAGCAGGCTGATGGAATTCTGCACCGAACATGAGTTGGTCATAGCTAACACCTTATTCAATAACCACAATAGAAGAATATACACATGGATGAGACCAGGAGATACAGGGCGTTACCAAATCGACTTCATTATGGTCAAGCAGAGGTTTCGAAACCAGATTTGGGATTGTAAAACATATCCTGGTGCTGACATAAACTGACCACAATCTGGTTGTAATTAAATGCAGATTAAAGTTGAAGAAACTGAAGAAAAGTCAAAATCCAAACAGGTGGGCAATAGACAGACTGAAAGTAAAGGATTTACACGAAAGATTCAAGAAGAGTATAAAGGAAGGACTAATCAAAACCCCTAAACAAACTTCAATTGCCGACGAATGGGCACTTTTGAAGAATGAAATAACAAAATCCGCAGAAGAAAACATTGGTAGGAAAGAAAGAATAGGTAGAAAACCGTGGATCACTCAGGATATACTAGAATTGATGGATGAAAGGCGGAGACACAAGAATCTAAGAGATGAAGAGGGGAAAGCAGAATACAGACGTCTGAGAAATGAGGTTAACAAGAAGTGCAAGGAAGCGAAAGAAGATTGGTTGAAAGAGAAATGTGCAGGTATAGAAAATTGTCTGAAATTAGGAAAAGTAGACACAGTTATCGAAGAAGTTAAGAATACTTTTGGGGAAAAGAAGACTAAGTGCTGTAATATTAGAGACACAAATGGAAAGCCTCTAACAGATAGGGAAGAAAAGGTTGAGAGATGGAAAGCTTACATAGAGTGCTTGTATAAGGGAAAGGAGATTGAGAGTCATGTAATGGAAAGGGAGGAGGAAATTGATGAGGATGCAAAAGGAGATTTAATATTGAGATCAGAATTTGACAGAGCATTAGAGGACTTAGGCAGGAACAAAGCACCAGGCATAGATGATATACCGATTGAGTTGCTACGCTGCATAGGAGATGAAGGTGTGATCAGGTTATTTCACTTGGTGTGTAGGATTTATGAGACAGGTGAGGTACCCCCTGATTTCAAGAAGAATGTAATCATCCCTATACCAAAGAAAGTGGGAGCTGACAGATGTGAAGATTACCGTACAATCAGCTTGATTACTCATGCTTCAAAGATCCTGTCTAGAATAATTTACAAGAGGATTGCAAGCCAGATAGAAACGGAGTTGGGTGAAGACCAGTTTGGTTTCAGGAGAAATGTAGGAACAAGGGAAGCTGTACTAAGTCTTAGGCTGATTTTGGAAGGTAGAATAAGGAAAGATAAGAGAACGTTCATTGCTTTTGTAGACTTAGAAAAGGCTTTTGATAACGTTGATTGGACTAAATTGTTTGACATTTTGAAATGTATTGGAATAAATCACAGGGATAGGAGGGTGATATACAATCTATACAGAAACCAGACAGCAGTCATTCTAGATTAAGGATATGAGAGAGAAGCTGGTATTATTAAAGGTGTAAGGCAAGGCTGCAACTTATCACCCATACTTTTCAATCTTTACATTGAACAAGCAATGAAGGAAATTGGAGAAAAATTTAAAGTGGGAGTGAAGATTCAAGGAGAAATAATTTCAACTCTGAGATTTGCTGATGACATCGTCATCTTGGCCGACAAGCCTGAGGATTTGAATGAGTTTTTGAATGGTATGGATTCGGTCTTACGGAAGGATTTCATGATGAAAATTAATAAATGTAAAACAAAAATACTGGAATGCAGCCGA
Organism: Meconema thalassinum; assembly: GCA_946902985.2. Classification (NCBI taxonomy): domain Eukaryota; kingdom Metazoa; phylum Arthropoda; class Insecta; order Orthoptera; family Tettigoniidae; genus Meconema; species Meconema thalassinum. The sequence goes on along the minus strand of OX336388.2, from coordinate 1,182,556,869 downwards.
AATAAATCAGAAACCTCTATGGAGATCAAATTGGCAGGTGAAAAGCTGAAAGAAGTAGGAGACTTCTGTTACTTAGGAAGCAGAATAACCAGTGATGGACGAAGCAAAGAGGATATAAAAAGTAGGTTGGCTCAGGCAAGGAAAGCCTTTCTACAAAAAAGGAATCTGTTCCTAGGTATTAGGTATTAGGTATTAGGTATTAGGAAGTCATTTTTGAAAGCCTTTGTCTGGAGCGTGGCGCTCTATGGAAGTGAAACTTGGACTATTGGTGCAGCAGAAAAGAGGAGAATTGAGGCATTTGAAATGTGGTGTTACAGGAGAATGATGAAGATCAGATGGGTAGATAGGGTTACAAACAAAGAGGTATTAAGGCGAGTGGGAGAGGAGAGATGTTTCTGGCGACTGCTAATGAAGAGAAGAGATAGTTTGGTAGGACACATACTAAGACACCCAGGAATAGCAAGCTTAGTTATGGAAGGAAGGGTCGAGGACAAGAACTGTAGGGGTAGACCAAGGTTAGAATATGTTAAACAGATTGCCTCGGATGTAGGGTGTGGTAGCTATGTAGAGATGAAACGATTAGCTCAGGACATGGAGGCATGGAGAGCTGCATCAAACCAGTCAAAAGACTGAAGACTCAAACAACAAAAAATATCGTTTAAAATGATAATCTGGTAGCTAGATCGATCGATCGAGCGGGCAGTGCATACTTCCGTTTTCCACCACTGCCAGCTAGTACACTTCCGTCCGATTGATCGAGCGGGCAGTGCATACTTCCGTTATCCACCACTGCCAGCTGGTACACTTCCGTTTGATCGATCGAGTGGGCAGTGCATACTTCCGTTGTCCACCACTGCCAGCTTGTACACTTTCGTTTGATCTATCGAGCGGGCAGTGCATACTTCCGTTGGATCCACCACTGCCAGCTCGATCGTTCCGATCCACTTCCGTCCCCAATTTTCAAAATCACTCCCACAAAACTATCCAGCAACCGAGCGGAAAGATGTTACACATCAAAAATGTATTATGTGTAAATATTGTACATGTATTTAAATTAATAAAAATATTGTATGGATACTAACCGACAGTAGTGGCTGCGCTCGCTAAAGCGCTGCGTTAGGTCGTGGGGCCAAGCTCTCTGCTGACTCGGTAGACGCGTGGGTTCGAGCCCCACCGTCGGCCGTCCTTGAAATGGTTTTCCGTGGTTTCCCCATTTTCAACTCCAGGCAAATGCTGGGACGGTACCTTCTGGCAGGCCACGGCCGCTTCCTTCCACATCCTTGCCCAGTTTCATTCACCATCATTCATTTCATCTCTCATTAACTCCTCTCATGTGGTTGGTGTCAGGAAGGGCATCCGGCCGTAAAAATCATACGCCACAAATACTTCCATCGCATCTCATCCCCGACCCCGTAGGAGAAACGGGAATAATAAGGGGTAGACATGCAATACATTGTATGGATACTGCTTGTACATTTTAATTACTACCCACCTCGCACTCCCAACCGTTAACCACTAGTAATGTTGAGAAATTGCCCTTACGTAGCCGAAACTAGGTAGCCAAAAGTATAGTACAGGGCGCCCGAGAATGTTCTCCGCAGTGGTTACGTGCAGCTGTGAGTTGTTGCGTCATCGGTTTAGTTGGTACATTGATAGGGTGAATCCCATAGGTGTGGGCTGTAGCCTGTCGAAATGGTCAGTGTGTATTGCAATTGGCGAGCTTATGTGTCATCTCAGCACTTCCATCATCTGTTATGAATGGCTGTGGTGAGTACAAAGTTTACTGTTTGCTTGTTATTAGGGAACACAGCGATGACAGAATGCATTCTGCACATAAGTCAGGCAGCATTGCGCGTCATAGGAGCTCATGTCACCACGGACATTTAAACGATGACAAAGGCTACTTGAGCTGAGTCATATCCTACTCGCGCAACTGTACTTGTCAACGAAGCAGGCTGACGTGTGACACAAGTAAACAAAGAATAGTTCCCATCTCGACCGCCGGTAATCAATTCGTGAAAGGCTAATATTTTGCAAGCGGCAGCCGTACTGCCAACGTAACTTCTGTAGCTAGCTCTCGCAAACGCATGTAGGCGCTGCGGAGAACATTCCCGGACTCACTGTATAATCCATGTATTACCTATATGCTTTGGGATAAGGTATACAGCCTTATTATATGCAATGAAAAATCATGTTCCGCAAATATGAACTTTCGACATGGAGTAAATCAAAAACATGTAAACAACAAAATTGGAAAATCCATGTTTCAATTTTGACATTATTCAAAATCGTTAAACTGACATTTTAAAAACTGTAAATTGGAAATTGGCAAATTGCAATGTGGGAAATATGCAAATGAAAAGAAAGAAATGAATAAAACTTTTACTTTTTAAACATAACTGAGTTTGTAATCCTAAGCTCGTTGTGTGTATCCAACATGTTGCACAGTAGCCACAATGCAGGTGTTAGCTTTACTTTACTCTCTATATGACTAGCATAGAGTTAGTTGTGTATGCCCTTATATACTTTGGGTGTTTGCATTAGCCTTTGGTTTAGCTTTAAAGGTTAGGTTAGGTGAAGTTAGGTGAGGTTAGTTGAAGGTAGGTTAGGTTAGGTTGGGTAGAGTTAGGTGAGGACATGTTAGGTCAGGTAAACTGAGGTTAGGTGAAGTTATGTTAGGTTAGGTTAGGTATGTGACCTTGTAGTTAACTCGTTTCGGAAAATCTAAAATGTAAAATCTAAAATCAGAAAATATAAAATCTATGTAAATTCTAAAAATGTAAAATCAAAAAAAAAATCTAAAATCTAAAATATAAAAATTAAATATATAAAATGTAATAATAGAAAATTTTACATCCATTAATTTAAATCTTTAAATGAGATTTATGTGGGTTATGTTAGGTTAGTTTAGGTTAGGTTAGGTAAAGATAGGTTAGGCGAAGTTATAAGAGGACATGTTTGGCTAGGTGAACTGAGGTTAGCTGAAGTTAGGTTAGGTAAAGTTAGGTTAGGTGAAGTTAGGTTAGGTTAGGTGAAGTTAGGTAACGTTAGATTAGGTGAAGTTCTATGAGGACATGTTTGTTTAGGTAAACTGAGGTTAGGTGAATTTAGGTTAGGTAATGTTAGGTTAGGTGAAGTTAGGTTAGGTTAGGTTAGGTGAAGTTAGGTTAGGTGAAGTTAGGTTAGGTTAGGTTAATTTAGGTTAAGTTAGGTTAGGTTAGGTTAGGTTAGCATGAAATATGTGTAAGTGGTTGCGTGCAGTGACCATTTTGTGTATTAGCCCTGTGCTAAAAAAATAAATAAAATTTTAAATAAATAAAATTTTGTAAGTAAAGAAAAAAACAAAACAAAATAAAGATAAAATCTTAGGGCAGTGACCTTGTGGTTTGGCCTTTGTCACAAATATAAAATCTAAAATCTATAATGAAAATACTAAAATCTAAAATGTAAAATCTAAAAATGTAAAATTAAGAAACTAAAATCTAAAAATAAAAAATCTAAAAATGTAAATACTAAAATCTAAAATTTAAAATGTAAAATGTAAAAATAGAAAATCTTACATGCATTAATTTAAATCTTTAAATGAGGTTTCTGGGGGTTAGATAATTGTTGGGTGTCATTGACACAGTAAAAATAATAAATAATACATTAGATATTGAAATAAATAAAAATGATTAAAAATTATACACATCATACATTAAATAAAAATATAATAAATAAATAATAAATATGCCATTTAGAAGCAACCCTTGACAGTCATTTAGGTGAATATCAAAGTGGATTTAGAAAAGGCAGATCTTGCTCAGAACAGATATTCAACCTAAAGTCCATAATTCGACACAGACAATTATCTTCTAAAAACATAATAGTGATATTTGTAGATTTTAAAAGGGCTTTTGATTCTGTCGACAGGGAAACTCTAGATAAAGTAATCAGCAATGGAGTTTAATCTAAACTGGCAATCATAATCCGTAAAACCCTCACAGACACTATTTCAAAGGTAAAATTTCGGGGAGAAATTTCTGAACCATTCAAAATAAATACAGGTGTAAGGCAAGGTGATGGTTTATCTCCACTCATATTCAATTGGAAAAAATAGTACGAATTTGGAATAAGAAATTGAAGGAGTTGAATATATCACCTATAACAATAGGGAGAAAAGACAGTGGTGTTAAAGTAAATTGTCTGGCATTTGCTGATGATTTTGCCATACTTTCTGAAAACTTAGCTCATGCAACAGTACAAATCAATCTATTAGAAGAGATAGCCAATTAAACAGGTTTAAAGATTTCTGTAGAAAAAACAAAATTTATGACAAATACAAAAAATGTTCCAGAAACCCTAATAACAAAAATTGGTCAAATTAAGAGGGTAGATAAATTCAAATAGTTGGGGGAAATAATTCAGAAGGATGGCTTAGAAAAATCTGCTATAGAAGAAAGAGTGCACAAGATTCAAAGAGCATATGGTATAACCAGGAATATCTATAACAAAAAATGTTCATCTAAGAAATCGAAAATACAGCACTATAGAACAGTAATTAAACCAGAATGCTTATTGTGCCGTTTCTAAAACGACACTTGTACACTCCTGCTTGCCACGGTGGGTGAGTGGTTATAGTGTCGGACTAACAACCCCAAGATTGCAGGTTCGCCCCTGGCCATGGTAAGTGATTTTTGAAGGCAACAAAAATCACGATACTCATGTCATACGATGTTGGCATGTTAAAGAACCCATTTGAATTCAGTAGGCCGTGTTCAGTGGCAAAATTAATCTCGGGATTTTCCGCCAACACAAAGTTCCTCCATTCTCTACTTGAAAGCGTTGTAATGTCAAGGAGTTTATATATCTAACCTTCTTGACTTTCATAGCGTTCAAAGGAACGACGAAATTCGTCATGCAAGCTACCCTCTGGGTGTCAATTAACAAAGCTTGCACCAGGCACCCGAGGCCATACAATAAAAACAATGTACACTCCTTCCTTCAAGGCTCCGTGTTTGTCTTTCTCTGCCAAAGTGGTAGAAAATTTAGTTCGCTGATTCACGTCAGAGAGCGTGACATTAACTGAGAAGATAATATACCGTATTGGTTGAATCATGGTGTTGTGCACTGCCGCTTGATGGCAGTGTTGTTATTGTCGAAGTCCGGACAGCTGTTTTGGAGCTTGGGAAAAGTATTATGAAGTTTATGAATTTGTATCGACCTGACCAGATGTAAGAAACTACTGATGAAAGTCCTCGTGGGAAATGAGTGACCTTTGGTTATCCTCAGAGCGCCGGATTTGTTGCGAACTTGGCCATATACGGTACTAAGTCTTATTTGGCAGCTCGTATTCAGTCGGCCGTGTATTTGGAAACGTCGATATGGTTGGAATGTTTATTTTATTAGTTGGTAATGCCCTTTGCTCTAAGATATTCTGTTGTTCTGCTTAATCTTCTCTTGACCGAGCTGAACAGTAGCACTGCCATCGTAATGTCCAGGCCGTCAGGCAGCGGCCATTACCACGTGATCAGCTGATCGACAGAGTCGGAGATGCAACGGCCATTTGCTTAAATGTGTGACGTTTGTTTTGTGCTGTTTATACATTTTAATTAGTGTCCGAGTGAAAAGCAATACGTAAGAACGCTACTACTTACGTCATCCAGAATGAGGATTATTCCGTTTGTTTCCTGAAGCAAATGTTCATTCTGTAGGTAGGTTATTAGCATATAGGCCTATCTATAAAATGTTTCAGTTGCAGGCATGTTGCATGCTGTGGTTCAGTTAGAACATTTGCATCGCTTATTTTCGACTAATGCAGGCTTTTTGGATGGTAATACAATATGCTACGGTATTTGTTCATTGTAACAATTATTCCTGCTCAGGTCCCTGGCATGCCGAAAAGTTGTTGTGTTACCGGTTTCGAAAGCAACTAGTATGATGGAGATGATTAGGGTTTCTGCCTTGTTTTTTCTTTCCCGCCGACGAAAATTTAAGAAAGCAATGGAAACTTAAAATTCGTAGAAAAGATTTGCGCATTACAGGGAACACAAGAATGGTCTGTGCATTGATTACAGCTAAAGATAGGTTACGTTGTGCAGCATGAGCCACGAGTAGGTAGTTTAGAATGCGATCTGTTGAATAGCCTAGAATTTATGTAGACATGTAGGCCTATAGTAGATAGTTAGGCTACATTAATTATTAATTTTTCTGTACTGTAGCTTACTCCATAAGAGGTTAAATTCTAGTGCTGTTATCACAACAGTAGCTCAATACTGCATGAAATTATGACACTTAGATTAGGATATTCGGTAAAACTTTTGGAGAGGTTTTCCTTTGTATAACATTTTAAGTAAAACTTTTTTTAACTACTGAAATTAACGATTAACATTTTTTCTGGTAGTCAAGTAGTACCACAGTGAATTGGTACATACAATTTTATGCGAAGAAGTGGTTTTGAACCTTATTTTTCTGACAGGAGGCCAATGGGGACATAGTGTTTTTATACATAATTATGCTTATTGGAAGAAGGGTCAGCAAGGTATATCTGTTATTTTGTACAAAAGATATCCATTCGAGAAAGTGCTATGGAGACAGTAGGTTTTCATTTCTTTTCTAGTAGTGTATAACAAAAATGTTCTGTTATGGTTTTCCACTTCTTTTATCTGGAATAGGGTGAGATTTGTTTTGTTTTCTTTCTGAAGTAATGGTTTTATTCAGAGAAGATACTCTGTTCAGTAGCCTTGATTTTTGGGCCTTATATCATACATATTTCTGGTACACAAGAGTTTAGTGCTTTTCAGTCGGTCAACACGAATGTACCCAAAAGAGATGGGTTATGCCCTAATCCTGAAATAAATTACATGAGATTAATAAAACACTAGGATGACCAGTTTCGATCGTCAAGCGATCATCATCAGATCCAATACACTTAGGCTATAAAATCTATGTTTGAAATACAGGTGAAAATATTTACAATATGTACAATTATTTAGTTGCAGTATTGGTACTGCAACTGTCAGTGTATGCTAAATGCAGTATATATGTTAGGTGAAATGCTAAATGGTGATGGCTATCCGGAGATTGTACTTTAGAGAGATTATATGGCTGTAAACTATGGTTAAACTATAAAAAAAAAATTTAGGCTAACTACTTATCTGATTGTCTTCCGTACTACAGCTATTCGCAGTTTCCGTGCTCACTTGAACCCGCTGTGCGGTCGACTGCGGTGGTTATCTTAACGACTGGTTTTTCCCTGCCTTCCCCCCCTGTCCCTACGTGCTGTGGGGAGTGATCGCGATGTGTTTATGTGAGGTGTTGCCAACCTAGATAAGATGTATGTTATTGAATGAGGTGGATCTACAACTATTAAAGACCGTGGATTAGTCCTCGCCACGCGTGGAGCATAACCCATTCGAACTAAGCGTTGACGGTCTTATGAGGACGTCCCGGCACCTTTAATACTGCCTCTAATATGGGCCTTGGTTTATTGCAGAAGAAAAGTACATCGTACACCTGATCCAGATAACATTTACCTATTAAAAACCCCCTAATTTCCCCCCATTTTTTTTATCTAGCTTGGCTGTGTCGCTAAATTGTGTTTTGTTTCCGACAGGGTGTGTTTTTTAGTAGCATGAAGAGGGGTGAGCTCTCCATGAACGTGTGTTCATTTAGATTGTTGGGATTGTTTCGTTTGGCTAGGTGTATCTCGATTGCTTCCTTTATGTCAAGAGCTCTGCCTTTCGATTCGTGATGGATTATTTTAAGGTCCGACTCTATGTTGGTAAAGCTATGCCCTGCGTCACACATATGTTCGCACACGGCTGAATGTGTTCCGTATCTTATCGCATTTCTATGTTCATTATAACGTGTGTCTACTCGCCTTCCACTCTGCCCGATGTAATTAGCTTGACAATCGGTGTCTTGGCACGTTATAGAATATACCCCTGACCTTGAATACGGGTCACGTTTATTTAGATTACTATTTAGGAGGTGCCTAGCGGTTGTGTTTTTCGTCGTGAAAGCTATCTTTATGCCTTGCTTTTTGAATAGGTTAGTGATTTTATATGTATTCGCATTCACATAGTTGAAACGCGCAAATTTTTTCTCATTACTGTCCGGTTTGGGAATCGTTTTATCTTTATTTTTATGTTTGGCTATAATTTGATTTATTTTGCTTGGCGAGAAGTTGTTTTCCTTTGCTATTTGCATAATAGTTCTTAATTCCTTATTATAGTTGTCTTTTGACATGGGTATGTTTAAAGCCCTGTGCACCATTGAATTGAAACCCGCTAGTTTGTGCGTACTGGGGTGATTAGACTGATTGTCGATTGCATGCGAGGTTTGTGTTGCTTTCCGGAATATGGAATATGAAAGGTCGTTGTCTTTACGTTCAATAGTTATATCGAGATAATTTATTTTCCGGTCTATTTCGGATTCCTTAGTGAATTTGATAGAATGGTGAAGGCTATTAATGGATTGGAGAATTGTTTCTTCGCTTGTTAGTTCAGTATCGTAGATGCAAATTACATCATCTACGTATCTTTTCCATATTACTATTCCCTTTGTTGAAGTCTTTTCTAAGAACGCATTTTCTAGTGCATTGATGAAGATGTCAGCGATTAACCCACTTAGTGGCGATCCCATTGCTAGGCCTTCTCTCTGTGTGTATATTTTATTGTCGAATTGAAACACGTTTTGGGTGAGAACGACCCTCAGTAATCTCACAATCTCTTCAATTTCTTTTACCGAATTGTTGGATTTTAAGTTGTTTTCGATAGTGTTGATTGCTTCAATAATCGGAATATTGGTGTACATGTTAGTTACGTCGAAGGATACTAGCCTGAAGCTAGGTTTCATTTGTAGGGTGTTCAATACTGTTACTAGTTCTGTTGTGTTCTTTACAGAGTTGTTTTTGTCGTTGGAAAGACGGCATTTTAAGATTTTTAGTAACTCTTTGCTGATTTTGTAATTAGGGGCATTCCTACAATTGACTATTGGTCTCATTGGGCATTCCTTTTTGTGTATTTTTGGTTGTCCCCTCAATGACGGTATTTTCGGGTTCATGTTTATTAGTTTTGATTTTTCAGCTTTGGTCAGTATGTATTCTGTTTCTTTTAGCGCACTTTTTATTTGTTTTTGGAATTTGTTGGTGGGGTCTTTTGTTAATTCCTTGATTTCGTTGTTGTTTAGGAATTCGACTGTTTTTTCAATGTATTCTGTTTTGTTCAAAATTACTGTAGTGTTTCCCTTATCTGCTTTTGTGATGATTAAGTCATGTTCTTTTATTTTTTGTTTCAACGACTTTATTTCTTTGATTTGTTTGTTGTTTTGAATGTTATTGCTATCGCCCTCTCGTTTGAGGATTTTTTTGGCTTCGTTGGTGGCGAGATTTTTGGTTAATTCCCTGTCTTCTGCTGGGAGCTTGTGACTGGCTATCTCAATATCTGTGATTAACTGTTTTATATTGTGGTTCGTGTGTGCGTCTGTGCAGTTGTATTTCAAACCTTTGTCTAACATATTCATTTCACCTTGAGAAAAGGTTACGTTCGTTCTGTTGTTTACTCTGCTGTGGAAATTGAATTCATTGTTATTCGTGTGTTGTTCGTTAGATTGATGGTTCTGTGTTTCTCCTAGTTTTCTTAATTTATTTTCTAGCGTTTCATGCTTCCTCGTTGCTCTGATTTTGATGGTGTCATGTAGGTGTTCGGTGAAGCTGTCCCATTGGGCTGCGTGCCAGAAATTACTTAGTTGCAATTGAATGTCGTATAATTGTTGGTTAATTTTTTGCTTTCTTATGTATGCAAATCTTAATTCGTTTTTTATCCAAAGCGCTTTGGCTTGTTTAGTTGAAATGATCGAGGCTGGTGTGTTCGGTACGGTTTTAATTGGTACGTATTTAGGGGTGAGGTTTAGTTCTATACATTTTTTGTTGAACCAAATTGACTTGTCTAAATTCATGAGTTTAAGCCTGAGTGATTTGAATTTCTTGGCTTCACGATTTGCCTGACTAGCCGTGAACATTGTGGTGTTTGAAGCCATATTTTCAGTGTTGCCTTAGTAAACAAGAGTTTAGTGCTTTTCAGTCGGTCAACACGAATGTACCCAAAAGAGATGGGTTATGCCCTAATCCTGAAATAAATTACATGAGATTAATAAAACACTAGGATGACCAGTTTCGATCGTCAAGCGATCATCATCAGATCCAATACACTTAGGCTATAAAATCTATGTTTGAAATACAGGTGAAAATATTTACAATATGTACAATTATTTAGTTGCAGTATTGGTACTGCAACTGTCAGTGTATGCTAAATGCAGTATATATGTTAGGTGAAATGCTAAATGGTGATGGCTATCCGGAGATTGTACTTTAGAGAGATTATATGGCTGTAAACTATGGTTAAACTATAAAAAAAAATTTAGGCTAACTACTTATCTGATTGTCTTCCGTACTACAGCTATTCGCAGTTTCCGTGCTCACTTGAACCCGCTGTGCGGTCGACTGCGGTGGTTATCTTAACGACTGGTTTTTCCCTGCCTTCCCCCCCTGTCCCTACGTGCTGTGGGGAGTGATCGCGATGTGTTTATGTGAGGTGTTGCCAACCTAGATAAGATGTATGTTATTGAATGAGGTGGATCTACAACTATTAAAGACCGTGGATTAGTCCTCGCCACGCGTGGAGCATAACCCATTCGAACTAAGCGTTGACGGTCTTATGAGGACGTCCCGGCACCTTTAATACTGCCTCTAATATGGGCCTTGGTTTATTGCAGAAGAAAAGTACATCGTACACCTGATCCAGATAACATTTACCTATTAAAAACCCCCTAATTTCCCCCCATTTTTTTATCTAGCTTGGCTGTGTCGCTAAATTGTGTTTTGTTTCCGACAGGGTGTGTTTTTTAGTAGCATGAAGAGGGGTGAGCTCTCCATGAACGTGTGTTCATTTAGATTGTTGGGATTGTTTCGTTTGGCTAGGTGTATCTCGATTGCTTCCTTTATGTCAAGAGCTCTGCCTTTCGATTCGTGATGGATTATTTTAAGGTCCGACTCTATGTTGGTAAAGCTATGCCCTGCGTCACACATATGTTCGCACACGGCTGAATGTGTTCCGTATCTTATCGCATTTCTATGTTCATTATAACGTGTGTCTACTCGCCTTCCACTCTGCCCGATGTAATTAGCTTGACAATCGGTGTCTTGGCACGTTATAGAATATACCCCTGACCTTGAATACGGGTCACGTTTATTTAGATTACTATTTAGGAGGTGCCTAGCGGTTGTGTTTTTCGTCGTGAAAGCTATCTTTATGCCTTGCTTTTTGAATAGGTTAGTGATTTTATATGTATTCGCATTCACATAGTTGAAACGCGCAAATTTTTTCTCATTACTGTCCGGTTTGGGAATCGTTTTATCTTTATTTTTATGTTTGGCTATAATTTGATTTATTTTGCTTGGCGAGAAGTTGTTTTCCTTTGCTATTTGCATAATAGTTCTTATTTCCTTATTATAGTTGTCTTTTGACATGGGTATGTTTAAAGCCCTGTGCACCATTGAATTGAAACCCGCTAGTTTGTGCGTACTGGGGTGATTAGACTGATTGTCGATTGCATGCGAGGTTTGTGTTGCTTTCCGGAATATGGAATATGAAAGGTCGTTGTCTTTACGTTCAATAGTTATATCGAGATAATTTATTTTCCGGTCTATTTCGGATTCCTTAGTGAATTTGATAGAATGGTGAAGGCTATTAATGGATTGGAGAATTGTTTCTTCGCTTGTTAGTTCAGTATCGTAGATGCAAATTACATCATCTACGTATCTTTTCCATATTACTATTCCCTTTGTTGAAGTCTTTTCTAAGAACGCATTTTCTAGTGCATTGATGAAGATGTCAGCGATTAACCCACTTAGTGGCGATCCCATTGCTAGGCCTTCTCTCTGTGTGTATATTTTATTGTCGAATTGAAACACGTTTTGGGTGAGAACGACCCTCAGTAATCTCACAATCTCTTCAATTTCTTTTACCGAATTGTTGGATTTTAAGTTGTTTTCGATAGTGTTGATTGCTTCAATAATCGGAATATTGGTGTACATGTTAGTTACGTCGAAGGATACTAGCCTGAAGCTAGGTTTCATTTGTAGGGTGTTCAATACTGTTACTAGTTCTGTTGTGTTCTTTACAGAGTTGTTTTTGTCGTTGGAAAGACGGCATTTTAAGATTTTTAGTAACTCTTTGCTGATTTTGTAATTAGGGGCATTCCTACAATTGACTATTGGTCTCATTGGGCATTCCTTTTTGTGTATTTTTGGTTGTCCCCTCAATGACGGTATTTTCGGGTTCATGTTTATTAGTTTTGATTTTTCAGCTTTGGTCAGTATGTATTCTGTTTCTTTTAGCGCACTTTTTATTTGTTTTTGGAATTTGTTGGTGGGGTCTTTTGTTAATTCCTTGATTTCGTTGTTGTTTAGGAATTCGACTGTTTTTTCAATGTATTCTGTTTTGTTCAAAATTACTGTAGTGTTTCCCTTATCTGCTTTTGTGATGATTAAGTCATGTTCTTTTATTTTTTGTTTCAACGACTTTATTTCTTTGATTTGTTTGTTGTTTTGAATGTTATTGCTATCGCCCTCTCGTTTGAGGATTTTTTTGGCTTCGTTGGTGGCGAGATTTTTGGTTAATTCCCTGTCTTCTGCTGGGAGCTTGTGACTGGCTATCTCAATATCTGTGATTAACTGTTTTATATTGTGGTTCGTGTGTGCGTCTGTGCAGTTGTATTTCAAACCTTTGTCTAACATATTCATTTCACCTTGAGAAAAGGTTACGTTCGTTCTGTTGTTTACTCTGCTGTGGAAATTGAATTCATTGTTATTCGTGTGTTGTTCGTTAGATTGATGGTTCTGTGTTTCTCCTAGTTTTCTTAATTTATTTTCTAGCGTTTCATGCTTCCTCGTTGCTCTGATTTTGATGGTGTCATGTAGGTGTTCGGTGAAGCTGTCCCATTGGGCTGCGTGCCAGAAATTACTTAGTTGCAATTGAATGTCGTATAATTGTTGGTTAATTTTTTGCTTTCTTATGTATGCAAATCTTAATTCGTTTTTTATCCAAAGCGCTTTGGCTTGTTTAGTTGAAATGATCGAGGCTGGTGTGTTCGGTACGGTTTTAATTGGTACGTATTTAGGGGTGAGGTTTAGTTCTATACATTTTTTGTTGAACCAAATTGACTTGTCTAAATTCATGAGTTTAAGCCTGAGTGATTTGAATTTCTTGGCTTCACGATTTGCCTGACTAGCCGTGAACATTGTGGTGTTTGAAGCCATATTTTCAGTGTTGCCTTAGTAAACAAGAGTTTAGTGCTTTTCAGTCGGTCAACACGAATGTACCCAAAAGAGATGGGTTATGCCCTAATCCTGAAATAAATTACATGAGATTAATAAAACACTAGGATGACCAGTTTCGATCGTCAAGCGATCATCATCAGATCCAATACACTTAGGCTATAAAATCTATGTTTGAAATACAGGTGAAAATATTTACAATATGTACAATTATTTAGTTGCAGTATTGGTACTGCAACTGTCAGTGTATGCTAAATGCAGTATATATGTTAGGTGAAATGCTAAATGGTGATGGCTATCCGGAGATTGTACTTTAGAGAGATTATATGGCTGTAAACTATGGTTAAACTATAAAAAAATTTAGGCTAACTACTTATCTGATTGTCTTCCGTACTACAGCTATTCGCAGTTTCCGTGCTCACTTGAACCCGCTGTGCGGTCGACTGCGGTGGTTATCTTAACGACTGGTTTTTCCCTGCCTTCCCCCCCTGTCCCTACGTGCTGTGGGGAGTGATCGCGATGTGTTTATGTGAGGTGTTGCCAACCTAGATAAGATGTATGTTATTGAATGAGGTGGATCTACAACTATTAAAGACCGTGGATTAGTCCTCGCCACGCGTGGAGCATAACCCATTCGAACTAAGCGTTGACGGTCTTATGAGGACGTCCCGGCACCTTTAATACTGCCTCTAATATGGGCCTTGGTTTATTGCAGAAGAAAAGTACATCGTACACCTGATCCAGATAACATTTACCTATTAAAAACCCCCTAATTTCCCCCCATTTTTTTTATCTAGCTTGGCTGTGTCGCTAAATTGTGTTTTGTTTCCGACAGGGTGTGTTTTTTAGTAGCATGAAGAGGGGTGAGCTCTCCATGAACGTGTGTTCATTTAGATTGTTGGGATTGTTTCGTTTGGCTAGGTGTATCTCGATTGCTTCCTTTATGTCAAGAGCTCTGCCTTTCGATTCGTGATGGATTATTTTAAGGTCCGACTCTATGTTGGTAAAGCTATGCCCTGCGTCACACATATGTTCGCACACGGCTGAATGTGTTCCGTATCTTATCGCATTTCTATGTTCATTATAACGTGTGTCTACTCGCCTTCCACTCTGCCCGATGTAATTAGCTTGACAATCGGTGTCTTGGCACGTTATAGAATATACCCCTGACCTTGAATACGGGTCACGTTTATTTAGATTACTATTTAGGAGGTGCCTAGCGGTTGTGTTTTTCGTCGTGAAAGCTATCTTTATGCCTTGCTTTTTGAATAGGTTAGTGATTTTATATGTATTCGCATTCACATAGTTGAAACGCGCAAATTTTTTCTCATTACTGTCCGGTTTGGGAATCGTTTTATCTTTATTTTTATGTTTGGCTATAATTTGATTTATTTTGCTTGGCGAGAAGTTGTTTTCCTTTGCTATTTGCATAATAGTTCTTAATTCCTTATTATAGTTGTCTTTTGACATGGGTATGTTTAAAGCCCTGTGCACCATTGAATTGAAACCCGCTAGTTTGTGCGTACTGGGGTGATTAGACTGATTGTCGATTGCATGCGAGGTTTGTGTTGCTTTCCGGAATATGGAATATGAAAGGTCGTTGTCTTTACGTTCAATAGTTATATCGAGATAATTTATTTTCCGGTCTATTTCGGATTCCTTAGTGAATTTGATAGAATGGTGAAGGCTATTAATGGATTGGAGAATTGTTTCTTCGCTTGTTAGTTCAGTATCGTAGATGCAAATTACATCATCTACGTATCTTTTCCATATTACTATTCCCTTTGTTGAAGTCTTTTCTAAGAACGCATTTTCTAGTGCATTGATGAAGATGTCAGCGATTAACCCACTTAGTGGCGATCCCATTGCTAGGCCTTCTCTCTGTGTGTATATTTTATTGTCGAATTGAAACACGTTTTGGGTGAGAACGACCCTCAGTAATCTCACAATCTCTTCAATTTCTTTTACCGAATTGTTGGATTTTAAGTTGTTTTCGATAGTGTTGATTGCTTCAATAATCGGAATATTGGTGTACATGTTAGTTACGTCGAAGGATACTAGCCTGAAGCTAGGTTTCATTTGTAGGGTGTTCAATACTGTTACTAGTTCTGTTGTGTTCTTTACAGAGTTGTTTTTGTCGTTGGAAAGACGGCATTTTAAGATTTTTAGTAACTCTTTGCTGATTTTGTAATTAGGGGCATTCCTACAATTGACTATTGGTCTCATTGGGCATTCCTTTTTGTGTATTTTTGGTTGTCCCCTCAATGACGGTATTTTCGGGTTCATGTTTATTAGTTTTGATTTTTCAGCTTTGGTCAGTATGTATTCTGTTTCTTTTAGCGCACTTTTTATTTGTTTTTGGAATTTGTTGGTGGGGTCTTTTGTTAATTCCTTGATTTCGTTGTTGTTTAGGAATTCGACTGTTTTTTCAATGTATTCTGTTTTGTTCAAAATTACTGTAGTGTTTCCCTTATCTGCTTTTGTGATGATTAAGTCATGTTCTTTTATTTTTTGTTTCAACGACTTTATTTCTTTGATTTGTTTGTTGTTTTGAATGTTATTGCTATCGCCCTCTCGTTTGAGGATTTTTTTGGCTTCGTTGGTGGCGAGATTTTTGGTTAATTCCCTGTCTTCTGCTGGGAGCTTGTGACTGGCTATCTCAATATCTGTGATTAACTGTTTTATATTGTGGTTCGTGTGTGCGTCTGTGCAGTTGTATTTCAAACCTTTGTCTAACATATTCATTTCACCTTGAGAAAAGGTTACGTTCGTTCTGTTGTTTACTCTGCTGTGGAAATTGAATTCATTGTTATTCGTGTGTTGTTCGTTAGATTGATGGTTCTGTGTTTCTCCTAGTTTTCTTAATTTATTTTCTAGCGTTTCATGCTTCCTCGTTGCTCTGATTTTGATGGTGTCATGTAGGTGTTCGGTGAAGCTGTCCCATTGGGCTGCGTGCCAGAAATTACTTAGTTGCAATTGAATGTCGTATAATTGTTGGTTAATTTTTTGCTTTCTTATGTATGCAAATCTTAATTCGTTTTTTATCCAAAGCGCTTTGGCTTGTTTAGTTGAAATGATCGAGGCTGGTGTGTTCGGTACGGTTTTAATTGGTACGTATTTAGGGGTGAGGTTTAGTTCTATACATTTTTTGTTGAACCAAATTGACTTGTCTAAATTCATGAGTTTAAGCCTGAGTGATTTGAATTTCTTGGCTTCACGATTTGCCTGACTAGCCGTGAACATTGTGGTGTTTGAAGCCATATTTTCAGTGTTGCCTTAGTAAACAAGAGTTTAGTGCTTTTCAGTCGGTCAACACGAATGTACCCAAAAGAGATGGGTTATGCCCTAATCCTGAAATAAATTACATGAGATTAATAAAACACTAGGATGACCAGTTTCGATCGTCAAGCGATCATCATCAGATCCAATACACTTAGGCTATAAAATCTATGTTTGAAATACAGGTGAAAATATTTACAATATGTACAATTATTTAGTTGCAGTATTGGTACTGCAACTGTCAGTGTATGCTAAATGCAGTATATATGTTAGGTGAAATGCTAAATGGTGATGGCTATCCGGAGATTGTACTTTAGAGAGATTATATGGCTGTAAACTATGGTTAAACTATAAAAAAAAATTTAGGCTAACTACTTATCTGATTGTCTTCCGTACTACAGCTATTCGCAGTTTCCGTGCTCACTTGAACCCGCTGTGCGGTCGACTGCGGTGGTTATCTTAACGACTGGTTTTTCCCTGCCTTCCCCCCCTGTCCCTACGTGCTGTGGGGAGTGATCGCGATGTGTTTATGTGAGGTGTTGCCAACCTAGATAAGATGTATGTTATTGAATGAGGTGGATCTACAACTATTAAAGACCGTGGATTAGTCCTCGCCACGCGTGGAGCATAACCCATTCGAACTAAGCGTTGACGGTCTTATGAGGACGTCCCGGCACCTTTAATACTGCCTCTAATATGGGCCTTGGTTTATTGCAGAAGAAAAGTACATCGTACACCTGATCCAGATAACATTTACCTATTAAAAACCCCCTAATTTCCCCCCATTTTTTTATCTAGCTTGGCTGTGTCGCTAAATTGTGTTTTGTTTCCGACAGGGTGTGTTTTTTAGTAGCATGAAGAGGGGTGAGCTCTCCATGAACGTGTGTTCATTTAGATTGTTGGGATTGTTTCGTTTGGCTAGGTGTATCTCGATTGCTTCCTTTATGTCAAGAGCTCTGCCTTTCGATTCGTGATGGATTATTTTAAGGTCCGACTCTATGTTGGTAAAGCTATGCCCTGCGTCACACATATGTTCGCACACGGCTGAATGTGTTCCGTATCTTATCGCATTTCTATGTTCATTATAACGTGTGTCTACTCGCCTTCCACTCTGCCCGATGTAATTAGCTTGACAATCGGTGTCTTGGCACGTTATAGAATATACCCCTGACCTTGAATACGGGTCACGTTTATTTAGATTACTATTTAGGAGGTGCCTAGCGGTTGTGTTTTTCGTCGTGAAAGCTATCTTTATGCCTTGCTTTTTGAATAGGTTAGTGATTTTATATGTATTCGCATTCACATAGTTGAAACGCGCAAATTTTTTCTCATTACTGTCCGGTTTGGGAATCGTTTTATCTTTATTTTTATGTTTGGCTATAATTTGATTTATTTTGCTTGGCGAGAAGTTGTTTTCCTTTGCTATTTGCATAATAGTTCTTATTTCCTTATTATAGTTGTCTTTTGACATGGGTATGTTTAAAGCCCTGTGCACCATTGAATTGAAACCCGCTAGTTTGTGCGTACTGGGGTGATTAGACTGATTGTCGATTGCATGCGAGGTTTGTGTTGCTTTCCGGAATATGGAATATGAAAGGTCGTTGTCTTTACGTTCAATAGTTATATCGAGATAATTTATTTTCCGGTCTATTTCGGATTCCTTAGTGAATTTGATAGAATGGTGAAGGCTATTAATGGATTGGAGAATTGTTTCTTCGCTTGTTAGTTCAGTATCGTAGATGCAAATTACATCATCTACGTATCTTTTCCATATTACTATTCCCTTTGTTGAAGTCTTTTCTAAGAACGCATTTTCTAGTGCATTGATGAAGATGTCAGCGATTAACCCACTTAGTGGCGATCCCATTGCTAGGCCTTCTCTCTGTGTGTATATTTTATTGTCGAATTGAAACACGTTTTGGGTGAGAACGACCCTCAGTAATCTCACAATCTCTTCAATTTCTTTTACCGAATTGTTGGATTTTAAGTTGTTTTCGATAGTGTTGATTGCTTCAATAATCGGAATATTGGTGTACATGTTAGTTACGTCGAAGGATACTAGCCTGAAGCTAGGTTTCATTTGTAGGGTGTTCAATACTGTTACTAGTTCTGTTGTGTTCTTTACAGAGTTGTTTTTGTCGTTGGAAAGACGGCATTTTAAGATTTTTAGTAACTCTTTGCTGATTTTGTAATTAGGGGCATTCCTACAATTGACTATTGGTCTCATTGGGCATTCCTTTTTGTGTATTTTTGGTTGTCCCCTCAATGACGGTATTTTCGGGTTCATGTTTATTAGTTTTGATTTTTCAGCTTTGGTCAGTATGTATTCTGTTTCTTTTAGCGCACTTTTTATTTGTTTTTGGAATTTGTTGGTGGGGTCTTTTGTTAATTCCTTGATTTCGTTGTTGTTTAGGAATTCGACTGTTTTTTCAATGTATTCTGTTTTGTTCAAAATTACTGTAGTGTTTCCCTTATCTGCTTTTGTGATGATTAAGTCATGTTCTTTTATTTTTTGTTTCAACGACTTTATTTCTTTGATTTGTTTGTTGTTTTGAATGTTATTGCTATCGCCCTCTCGTTTGAGGATTTTTTTGGCTTCGTTGGTGGCGAGATTTTTGGTTAATTCCCTGTCTTCTGCTGGGAGCTTGTGACTGGCTATCTCAATATCTGTGATTAACTGTTTTATATTGTGGTTCGTGTGTGCGTCTGTGCAGTTGTATTTCAAACCTTTGTCTAACATATTCATTTCACCTTGAGAAAAGGTTACGTTCGTTCTGTTGTTTACTCTGCTGTGGAAATTGAATTCATTGTTATTCGTGTGTTGTTCGTTAGATTGATGGTTCTGTGTTTCTCCTAGTTTTCTTAATTTATTTTCTAGCGTTTCATGCTTCCTCGTTGCTCTGATTTTGATGGTGTCATGTAGGTGTTCGGTGAAGCTGTCCCATTGGGCTGCGTGCCAGAAATTACTTAGTTGCAATTGAATGTCGTATAATTGTTGGTTAATTTTTTGCTTTCTTATGTATGCAAATCTTAATTCGTTTTTTATCCAAAGCGCTTTGGCTTGTTTAGTTGAAATGATCGAGGCTGGTGTGTTCGGTACGGTTTTAATTGGTACGTATTTAGGGGTGAGGTTTAGTTCTATACATTTTTTGTTGAACCAAATTGACTTGTCTAAATTCATGAGTTTAAGCCTGAGTGATTTGAATTTCTTGGCTTCACGATTTGCCTGACTAGCCGTGAACATTGTGGTGTTTGAAGCCATATTTTCAGTGTTGCCTTAGTAAACAAGAGTTTAGTGCTTTTCAGTCGGTCAACACGAATGTACCCAAAAGAGATGGGTTATGCCCTAATCCTGAAATAAATTACATGAGATTAATAAAACACTAGGATGACCAGTTTCGATCGTCAAGCGATCATCATCAGATCCAATACACTTAGGCTATAAAATCTATGTTTGAAATACAGGTGAAAATATTTACAATATGTACAATTATTTAGTTGCAGTATTGGTACTGCAACTGTCAGTGTATGCTAAATGC
This sequence comes from Meconema thalassinum, assembly GCA_946902985.2. Taxonomy (NCBI): domain Eukaryota; kingdom Metazoa; phylum Arthropoda; class Insecta; order Orthoptera; family Tettigoniidae; genus Meconema; species Meconema thalassinum. The sequence goes on along the minus strand of OX336388.2, from coordinate 1,182,536,733 downwards.
AGTATATATGTTAGGTGAAATGCTAAATGGTGATGGCTATCCGGAGATTGTACTTTAGAGAGATTATATGGCTGTAAACTATGGTTAAACTATAAAAAAAAATTTAGGCTAACTACTTATCTGATTGTCTTCCGTACTACAGCTATTCGCAGTTTCCGTGCTCACTTGAACCCGCTGTGCGGTCGACTGCGGTGTTATCTTAACGACTGGTTTTTCCCTGCCTTCCCCCCCTGTCCCTACGTGCTGTGGGGAGTGATCGCGATGTGTTTATGTGAGGTGTTGCCAACCTAGATAAGATGTATGTTATTGAATGAGGTGGATCTACAACTATTAAAGACCGTGGATTAGTCCTCGCCACGCGTGGAGCATAACCCATTCGAACTAAGCGTTGACGGTCTTATGAGGACGTCCCGGCACCTTTAATACTGCCTCTAATATGGGCCTTGGTTTATTGCAGAAGAAAAGTACATCGTACACCTGATCCAGATAACATTTACCTATTAAAAAACCCCCTAATTTCCCCCCATTTTTTTATCTAGCTTGGCTGTGTCGCTAAATTGTGTTTGTTTCCGACAGGGTGTGTTTTTTAGTAGCATGAAGAGGGGTGAGCTCTCCATGAACGTGTGTTCATTTAGATTGTTGGGATTGTTTCGTTTGGCTAGGTGTATCTCGATTGCTTCCTTTATGTCAAGAGCTCTGCCTTTCGATTCGTGATGGATTATTTTAAGGTCCGACTCTATGTTGGTAAAGCTATGCCCTGCGTCACACATATGTTCGCACACGGCTGAATGTGTTCCGTATCTTATCGCATTTCTATGTTCATTATAACGTGTGTCTACTCGCCTTCCACTCTGCCCGATGTAATTAGCTTGACAATCGGTGTCTTGGCACGTTATAGAATATACCCCCTGACCTTGAATACGGGTCACGTTTATTTAGATTACTATTTAGGAGGTGCCTAGCGGTTGTGTTTTCGTCGTGAAAGCTATCTTTATGCCTTGCTTTTTGAATAGGTTAGTGATTTTATATGTATTCGCATTCACATAGTTGAAACGCGCAAATTTTTTCTCATTACTGTCCGGTTTGGGAATCGTTTTATCTTTATTTTTATGTTTGGCTATAATTTGATTTATTTTGCTTGGCGAGAAGTTGTTTTCCTTTGCTATTTGCATAATAGTTCTTATTTCCTTATTATAGTTGTCTTTTGACATGGGTATGTTTAAAGCCCTGTGCACCATTGAATTGAAACCCGCTAGTTTGTGCGTACTGGGGTGATTAGACTGATTGTCGATTGCATGCGAGGTTTGTGTTGCTTTCCGGAATATGGAATATGAAAGGTCGTTGTCTTTACGTTCAATAGTTATATCGAGATAATTTATTTTCCGGTCTATTTCGGATTCCTTAGTGAATTTGATAGAATGGTGAAGGCTATTAATGGATTGGAGAATTGTTTCTTCGCTTGTTAGTTCAGTATCGTAGATGCAAATTACATCATCTACGTATCTTTTCCATATTACTATTCCCTTTGTTGAAGTCTTTTCTAAGAACGCATTTTCTAGTGCATTGATGAAGATGTCAGCGATTAACCCACTTAGTGGCGATCCCATTGCTAGGCCTTCTCTCTGTGTGTATATTTTATTGTCGAATTGAAACACGTTTTGGGTGAGAACGACCCTCAGTAATCTCACAATCTCTTCAATTTCTTTTACCGAATTGTTGGATTTTAAGTTGTTTTCGATAGTGTTGATTGCTTCAATAATCGGAATATTGGTGTACATGTTAGTTACGTCGAAGGATACTAGCCTGAAGCTAGGTTTCATTTGTAGGGTGTTCAATACTGTTACTAGTTCTGTTGTGTTCTTTACAGAGTTGTTTTTGTCGTTGGAAAGACGGCATTTTAAGATTTTTAGTAACTCTTTGCTGATTTTGTAATTAGGGGCATTCCTACAATTGACTATTGGTCTCATTGGGCATTCCTTTT